>OZ014473.1:37561947-38161947 GCA_963965965.1 Trididemnum nubilum | reverse complement strand
AGCACTTTAAGCTGAGAGAGAAATTCAAGGTTTCCATAAAAATTTTTGGGGTGAAAGATCGTTTTGATGTTGGTTAATTATCTTTTCAGATTGCAGCCCCAAAATGGGAGCAAAAAATTCAAATATATTATTATATTTCGATTTGGCTGATAAACTGCCAAAATTGGCTGAATGCTTTACCTTCTTTAATTATAGAGGTATCACAAAAAATAATTATGCCAATCTTCTCTGATGAAACCCAACATTCATTTCATCTTTACCGATTTATCTTCTGGGAAAGCAACCTTTACTGGAATTAAACTGAAGTGCATGATGTGGCGCTGGTAGTTCTTGCTAGCTCGAAACAGAGAATCTGTGTTGTGCAATTTGTCCAATATTCCAAGAACTCCATAACACTGGTTAAATCTGAAAATTCAATTGAGAAAGAGAATCAATCGTCAAGATAAAAGCAGGTGAATGCAAAAATAAATCCAATTTCGCAAATAACACTAACCAAGAAGACATTAACTCAAAATTTGTCAACTAGTTGGTAGTGAACTAGTCAAACTACTACAAAGGTGCCCAACCCATGGCTCACAGGCTGCATGCGTCTGCAAAGCCTTCAAAGTGCCCAGGAATAAACGTGAAAATTGGTTGTGCACTTTCATTTGCAAATGAAATGTTATGTAGTTTTATGGTGCATTATATACTTGTAACAGTAAAGTTATGCAAGATTAAAATTGCTTCTACTCAAGTCAAGTAGAGTTCCGAATTTAGTTTACAAAATTTTCCGTTTTTAAGAAACAGGATTGAGCTAAACAAGCAAGACAAAACTAAAAAGTGCTGAAATTAAGTGCTAGGTTGCTGCTGCATTATGTTCAGTATGCAGTATTTTGAACTAGGCAATGGCACAAGCAAAGGGTTGAAGAGACTGAAACCTCATCCTTTGGCTGAAGGTGAAACTTAGCCAAGCCATTTAGAAAAGTTAATCCAAATATGAAAGCTTTTAAATGTGTTTCGCTTTAAATACGATGTTTGGTAATTAAACATCGAGTTGGTTATTCTGAAAGAAATTATTAATTTTCTAAATTTCTTAAAGAATAAGCCATGCAATGTTCTATAAGTTATCCTTTTCTGATATCACAAAATTTTGAAACACAGGGTTGTCAGTGGTGCAAAGTCAAACAGATTTAATCTATTTTATGGATAAGGGGAATAGTAGAACAAGATTTGGATAACCTCTTTATTAGCTCAAGTAGTTCTCATTTCTTCAATAAAAACGATTTTGAGCAGTAAAAATAATATCTTTTCAATACACTAAGTCCATGCACTCTTATTAAATTAATAGTGACTGATAAAACATTGCTTTTAGTCCTTAGAGCACCTGCGACCTACAAAGATATTCAATGACAAAAATTGGCTGGTGATTAGTAAAAGGTTGGGAAAGCCTGCACAACTGAATATACCAGTATGAATGTGATGCGACTTGGGTTTTAACCGAGTGCTGCAACATATGAGTCATGACCCCAAGATGACATTTGCCTTTTGTGACAAAATATTGCTACCTATCACACATTATCGCACTATTCAAAAACTCATGTAATATACTAGTGATGTGTTATTTCAATGTCATTAGCTTTTTATTATCCCATAAAACCGAAACCATATATGAGGTCACAATTAGCATAACATAATAGTTTGTAACAGGGTTCACTATCTGATTGCATCAAGTTCCAAAAGTAGCAAAAATGAGTGAGACAATCTCAGAAAAGGCCAAGAGTTCCATTTTGCTGCAAAAGAGAAACTTGGCCATGTAAAAAGTAGTTTGTGCCATTTTGTGGTGAAGACCAACAATAATAACGCGCATCGTGGGACAGTGTACATTGCTTCAAGTCCAAACCCACCAACAGGCTCCGTGAAAATCAAATGCGTTGACAAAGATGAAATTCAGTGGCTGTTCAGTGCTCAGGCAGGACCTCTGGAATGATCTTCCATCACATGAAAGACGACTTAATGCAATTCATAAATAATATAAATCATATAACTTTTCAAAAATTACTAGTTTTTGAAAATATTTACAATTGTCCTCAAAAATAACTTTATTTAACAAATTCCAGCACTCAAACGTTTCAGAACAATCAAATAATCTTTTTGCATAGCTACATCCAAGCCAATGCAACTTAACAAATAAATACTGTGATTAAAAATAACTTTGAAAATTTTAAACAGGTCAAATACAATGATGAAAAACTTAAAATCAAAATGAAAAGTGTTAATTTAGAGTTTACAACAAACAGAGCAACATACAGTCGCAAAAAAGCAACTCTCAAAATAACTTTAAAGTCCCTACTCCCTAGCTAGCACCAAAACCTGCACAGAACTTACTTAAGATGATGAAAATCATGTTGTTCGGGTGAAGGAAAGCTGGGGAAGTGATAACCACAATGAGCATTCAATGTGTTGATGCCTGCCAGCATCACCCACAACCAAAGCGTAGCAAGATGAGTGCCAACCACCATTGCTCCAACAATTACAGGCAGGACATTAGAAAACTGAAAAAAAAATTTAATGCTGAAAATGCCAAATATATAATCCAAAGCAGTATAATAGTTAAATCAGCACCTAGAAGCCAATTTGAAGTATGTACCTGATGTCCGAGTTTTCTAGTTAATTTTTAACTTTTTCCACACAATTGCTGTTTGTTTAAAGCTACTAAGCAAAAAAATGATCAATTAATCATATTTTACTTTTGTCAATAAGCAGCAATTCATAGCATGAATGTTAAACCTAAATATATCCAATCAGCTTGGTAGCAAACCTGGTAAATTAAACCTTTTAAGTCACACCATAATCCATAAAAAAATATGGCAAGTATTTGTATGTAAGTGAATCACATTCAAACCTAGCATTGGCTGAGTAACCATTAAGATGATTTTTATCATCAAATCAGCATATTCATTGGGCATCACCCACAATTGAGTATTGAATTTTCAATTGTTCTTTAACCACTTTTTTGAGGGGGAGGGAATAGCTGACTCATCAAAATCTATGAAGTAACGTTCCTAAAGTGATCGAAACCGCAAATAAAGGATTAAAACTTGCTTGCAGTTGGTTGACAAAACATAAATTAATTGTCAACCCCACTAAAAGGAAGCAAGGCATGGCATGAAAAATGGAATGGAATGAAACGGAAATTTCGGTATGGAATACGGAAGATGCTAGAATGGAATGGAAGACAATCTTCCATACTAGATTTCGTGCATTACATTTCCAGAAAATATATACGCATGTCGGGTAGAGATAAATAATATTGTCACAGAAGTATTCAACTTCAATATCTACATATATTACTGTTATTTGTTGACAAATCATGGTACTTCAGTGGTGTATATTGCGCAAACAGTGCACGTATAGCATCATAGCAAGTACAGTGCATTGCAATTTGCAACATAGATGTTATACTGTAGTTGACAGGTTTAAGTAGTTCTTTGACAGGTTTGACTTGTTTTTTACTTTGAAATTGATAGTTTGCCAAAAAGTAAATTTTTTTTTTCTACTGTCACGAAAATTCATATTTGCTATTTCATTCCCGTTTCAGCTTAATTTTATTTATATTTTTAGTTTTTAAGCTTATATTCTTTTTGGTGTTAAAGCTTGATATTTCTATTAACGGTAAATGTTCTATAGCAGTATGGTTATGCCAAATTTTATAGTTGGTGTGAGAGCAAACTTGTACAGTAATCATTAAACCATAGGCGTAACCAGGGGCCCAGGCCCCTGCCCCCCTCACCAATTGAAATGCTAACGATGATAAAAATGATGACACAAAGCTTATTGTTTATTCAGTTTCAGTTTTTTTACCGCAGCATTTTTTGAGTGCAACAGTACACGCGTACAACAGCAATTAGCAATAACGTAATATTAATATTGACGACCAGGGCCACCTAAATTTAAATTTTTGATAACCAATTTAAATGTATATAAAAGCCGGGAGAAATTCAGTGTTTTTGTTCTAAAAGGTGCAAACTCAGGCCCTCACCTAACTTTTTTTATGCAATAATACTGTATGTTTTAGGCCCCCAGCCATTTTTTGTATTGCAATAACATGATTGGTAACCATCTATTGCATCCAATGTATTATACCAACTTTAAATAACTGTAAAACCCACCTCCACCACCAACCAACTTTAAATAACAATCCACCTCGCCACTTTTCACGCGACAAAATACTTTTGAAAAAAAAACAACTAGAGAAAATACTTATTGAACAAATTATTGAATTTGAATCAATGGTGCTTGGGCCCCTGGTCATACATATATTTCTAAAACTGGTTATTTTGATGACAAAACAAAAATCTTCACGGCAATTCTTCGAGTGAATTATTTAGTGCTAAAAATGATGTAGAAAGCAATACACAGTACCTTGCTTCCCCTGACCTGGGCCACGTCACAAAATTTAACCCGAAATGCAAGATTTTAAACCTGCTTTGGACTTGACCTGAAGTAAAGGGAGGGATTTGTTTAATTGCTTTTCAAATCACAAAATTTTGTTCTTTCAAATGGCTATGAAAATGTGCAATATGTGATTCAAATGCCATTAAAATAGCCATTTTTCCCAAAAGAAATTACAAAAACTCACCCAGCGGCTGGGGGCTTTGCCCTCAGGCCTCGAATGTGGTATGTTTGAGTTGCACTAATTTGCACACCACAATTCCCAATTTTGATTTATTTGTAAATCTTTTAGGTTGTGGTTCTAGTCCATTCCATACAGCAAAATCTTGGTTACGTGCCAAACTAGACTTTCAGCTTCTGATCTTTCATTCTTTGTCCAACAAAAAGTCCCTTTTTTCAAAAATTCCTGATGACCTCATTGCATATGATTTGCGGTTTGATTCCCCCAATCCAAAATCCTGGCTACGCCCATGCATTAAACCATGTGCAATATGCATACCACCAGTCTTTGGACCTTTGTATTGGTACATAGACCTTCATGAGTGGTTGCTTACAACATGGCAAAGGTGCGAAATAATACGTTGCAATTGCTTCCAGTTAAAAACTTCTCTGGTATGGAAGTATGAAATGGAATATGGAAGAAAATTTTCATATGGAATGAAAGACTTTTAGCTTGGAATGGAAGAAGATTGCCAGTATGAAATATGGAAAATCGTCTACCATTCCATACCATGCCCTGAAACGAAGTACCGGTAAATGATTTTCTAAACAAAACCCAACAAAGTAAAAAAAAATTCAAAACTATGTCTTAAAATTTTGAACCAACCGATTTCCGAGGCAACAGAGTTTAAGTTCCTGGGCATTTTAGTATCTAACAATCTTTCTTGGAAATCACATATGCAGCAACTTTTAAGTAAACTACGCACTTGCTCAGCAATCGTTTATAAATCCAGGTATTATCTCACACACTCCTGTTTACTCACGCCTTTCTATTCATTTGCCTACAGCCCTACACTAATCAAAACCATTGTGTCACAACTTGGTGCAACAACAATCTTGCATTTTTGGAAAATTTGCAAAAATGTTGTAATAAAGTTTTAAGGCTGATTTATTTTCGAAATTATAACTCAAATTGTGATATTTCTAAAAAGCAGAAAATTAAAAAATTTAAGATATGTTTAAGACTGAACTGGGTTGCTTTCTTTATAAATTTTTTCATTACAAACTTTCACACTGCTTTGAAGGTTTATTGGGATTAAACTCCTCAGTGCACTGTAGATCCCTGGCAGGAGCTGACGACGTTTATCCCCGTTGGTTACAACATCAATTTGTTTACAAAATTTAATCCCCTTTTTAATCCATTTTAATCCGTTGGTTACAAAATCAATTTAATCCCCTTTGGTTACAAAATCAATTTGCGATCAATCTATTTTACTTACTGGGTCCAAACAATGGAAAGAAATTTCACCAGACATCAAAAACTGCCGAAGCTTATGTTGCATCAAAATCAAATTGAAAAAATATTTTACTGAGCAAAGTCAAGTGTTGTGTATGTCAATTTGCTGTGTCTCAAACCATGGTGTATTTTTGCAGTGCGTTTTTGTGAAGCCGTTTCACATGTTCTTTTCTGTTAATGGAATGCATTCATTCCTTAAGTTGCAGCTGTGCTGTAAGGATGTTAGTTTTTTTGTTTTTGTTCTTTATGTCACAATCAACAGAATCAAAAGTGGCGACGAGGATGGGATAATATTTTGGATCTTGTTCACAGTGAAGGTTACTCTGACTGATTGGCTTCTTGTTTGTCTGCTTGTCACTATCATAACCAGCTACGCATAACAGTTTGGATCTTGTATCTCATTCATAGTAAGGGGTACTCTGACTGATTTGGTTTCTGGTTTGACTGATTGACTTCTTGTTTACTAAGCATGATAGTTTGGATCTCATTCACAAAGAGGGATACTCTGACTGATTGGCTCCTCGTTTCTATGCTTGCCACTATCATGACCAACTGGCCTATTCAAATTTTTTGCATTTATCAAGCTTGTGTGATTTTCTTGTTTGATTTATTCATTTCTTTGTGCCCTTCCTTGAAGGCTTCATGCATCACCTCTACCCTTAGAGGCGATCATAAGTCATTACTTGGACTTCTCATGAAATTTGTGGCAAGTAGTACATGAGCATGTTTTGGGTAATTATTATTTTATATTTTACTCACCAAAAAATAAAACTTAAATGTTGCATAGTGATAGTTTATCAAGTGCAGATTATATACCTATAGTGCAAAATGAAATACACTATTTTTTCATAAAAGCAATTTTACAAAAACAAGAGGTTAATTATTGCTCAAAATTTAAGAACAAATTAGGAACAATGCCAGCATCAGTAGTAAAAAAATTAAGAACAAACAAAAAGAATAAATTTCAATTAAAAAAAAAAAACTGAATTCTGTACTGATTTAAAACAATCAAATTTTAGTGATTTTTCAGTATTTGCAAGCAAAATTGCAGCCATAACAATATTATGGAATGCTGTTGCGCATTGTACAAGTAACTGAAAACTTTTGGCTGTTGTTCAAATTGAAAAAAAACTCGCTTGTTTGCTTTTGCAATTTTACAATGCTGAAAAAGAAGCAAAAAAGTATTTACTCAAGCTAACAGACCACTCAAAATTAAACAGTATTACAACTCTGGTTACTACAATTGACATGAATGCTTGCAAAATTTAAGAACTAAAAATGCAGCTGAAAATTGGGAAAAAATTAAGAACCAGTTTCAACTTTAAATTTATACATTGATTGTTATAACAAAAAAGTGTAAGTCTAAAACTGACCATGGTTAGTAAGTTGCAGGATTAGAATTGAGTACCACTTGGCTTAAAAAGAACTGGATGTCAATAAAGAATTAACGAAAACACTAAAGTACCGGCAATACAAGAAAATAAAAGTGTGATCTCCTTTACAAGCGAAAATTATTTAATGTAGAATAATTCCATAAATAAACAAAACAATCACTTGACAAATTTTAACAGATCATTCAGTTTGACAAACCAACTCCATACATAACATACTTTAGGACTTACAATGTGCTCAATAGGATGTGAGTATAGACCAACCATTGCGATTGGGGCAGTCCACTCATGATGAATTTTATGAACATGTTTGTATATTCGAGGATGATGAAGAAGCCTAAAATAGAACGATACATAATTATGTCCGTAACCATTATTTTGGTTTTTCTTAACAATTTACATAATTTTACATCTGTCATGAGTGGTCTCTGACTGTTAGGCGTGGGATGATTATGCATCGCCAATTATGCACCAGGATTATTAAGCGCTGAGACTAGTAGGCACCAGAGCAAAACAGGACTAATATTTATGCGCAGAAAGTAGTAGGTACCAGAGCCAAAAATTTTTTTAAACTTTTTTCAAATTGTTTTCTTTGATTAAAATGTTTATGTCATCAAAACAGCTTTTCGTCGGACACTTGTCATGACGAATCAACAGAATGGAGAGCGCAAGAAAAGAAGAAACTATTTATAGGAAAAAGTCAAGCCATGAATGCCAGAAAAAAGACCAATTGAGAGAATGTCATTAGTGCACAATCGTTAAGCTGTACACAAATTCTTTTTTACGGCAGAGGGTGGGGTTAGAAGTTTTGATGAAAGTGGCTTTAAGCACAGATAGATGGAAAACAGAGTGGCTTTGGGCAAGAATAGAGAATCTACTGTCATCACAATGATGACCACAAGTAGGATTTTACAAGATGAAGTCTAATGGCTGAATCAAAAGTAAAAGAGTGAGTATTGGTCTGGATGGAAGATTTGCACTGCAGCAGCAAGTAAGCATTTCGAGGAAGAAGAGCAAGAGCGGATAGATTTGGGGACATGTTGTTTAATACTGTCCTGCAGCCTTTGGAAGGTACAGCCTACATACCAACTGTCACAGTGGCATGAGATTTGATAAATCACATTGCTTTCCTGTAAAGCAAGCAGTAAATCCTTGTTGGTAGTGGAAAGAAGCTCGTTGGTAGAGTAAACAAGGTGTGGTTCCACAACAGAAAAGCACTGTTGGACAAATTTTACTTGCTTTTCAAATTGGGTAGAAACAGAACCAAGCCATGAGAGACCAGTCTGAATTTATGCAGAGCATAAAATTGCTTTATCTTCTTGAAATTTTTTTCAAATAAATTTTTTTACAAAAATTTAATTTCCTTTATTGCATTTTTTTTTTAATTTCTTTTTTTCACTGCATGTTTGCAAAGTTTTATTTTTTAAGCCAGACGTATGCAGTCTGTAGCCTGCTGTCTGAAATTCTGCAGTGCATGAGCACAAGTTGCTTGTGTAATCGAGGAAAACATATGCAGCAAACTGTGTTGACGCTTCATGGTTATTTTAAGTCAACCTGTACCCCAAACAATACACTACAAAGTTTTTTAGGAGCTAACGATTAATTTCCAAGCAGATTAATTGTTACAATTTTTTAATTTAATTCAACTCGCACTACAAAAATAATTTTAAAAAATACAATAATTTGAAGCAGAATGCAATCCTAACAACTTCTTTGTTTTTTATGCAATTCTGAAGAAGCTAACTTTAAGAATTTAACATTGTTTATTCTATAAGTTATTTACAACAAGGTGTAATGATTGAACTTGAAAATATCCATTTATTTAAACATTGTTTTTACTATATTTGTAACAAACTGTAACAATCATAAATAGAAATTCGCAGGGAGACGAATCTTTAGCTCCCAAAAAACTTTGTGCTGCATTGCTTGGTGCAGGTAGACTTAAAATAACCATGAAACATCATTTGGCTTGCTGAGTGTGCCAAGATTATGCAAGCAACTTGTACCCGTGCGCCACAGACTGCATACTTCTGGCTTAGAAAATAAAACTTCGCAAACATGCAGTGAAAAAAATTTTTTTTAATTATAAAGGAAATCAAATTAAAAAAAACAACTTTTTTTTGAAAATTATTTTCGAAAAAAAGTTTTTTTGTAAAATTTTTTAAAAGTTCTTTGCTTTGGTGCCTACGGCAGTACCAAATTGCCCTGCACTTCAATGTCCATGCCTGATAGTCATGGTACGCATCATGAGGCAGTAGATAGTCTAAAACTCAAGGTACCAGAACTAAAATATGTCAAGTCGTTTTTCATAGAAATTCTACTGGCTCTCGTCTGACCTCACAACAAACTCAACTGCATACTAAGTGTGCAAACAGCAAAGCAAGCAATCTCTATCTAATAAGCAAATGGTTAATTACCTGTGGGTGTAATAAAATCCAAATTCTTCCAGAATAATGCAGCCAATTAGTTGAAGTAGCACTTGCTGGAAAGTTGGAAGTTCACTTCCCCAGGGCATACCTCTATAGCACATTAGAGGATATAGCACAGCCATAAGACAAAATGACAGGAGCTGATTCTTTACAACAACAAATGTACAATGAAGAACTTTTTCTTTCTCGACCTGAAAATCACAAGTAAGGCAGCTTTTACTTATCAGAAGTATTTGCATGCAAAAGTGTGTCATTTGACTGCATGAATTTTGCCTTCTTTTGCATTTACATTGAAAAATATTTCAGCATATTTCTGCTCGTAAATACATGTAATCGATAAATGCTGCCTGAAGTGTAAAACTACAAGGTTTTGCATTACATTATCAAACTTTAAACCAATTCTATGTGCCATCGTATTTTTATCAAATTGTTATTTACAGCTTCATTACAAGAGTTTAACATATTTATTTTCCAGAATTATTATACTCTGCATTCAAATCCACAATCGTTTTGTAAACAGACGTCATGCTGCATAATAAACCATACACATCTGCATAGACCTTTTATCATTGCAACTAATATTCAAGGCCAAGCTTTGAAAGGCAGAGCAAAAAAGGTTTTTAATTTGGAAACCAAAAATTATTACGATGAACAGTGCATGTGATTCTGTTGTTGTTGGAACAAGTTTTGTTTTATTCAATGCAGATTACAGTATATAGAGAAACAAAAACGATGAAAGGCATTCATTAATTTGATTTAAAAACTTACGGCATAAAATAATGCAGATTAGCTAATTAAAGGAGTTACTTTTCATAAGCTATATCGTTATGGTAATCTAAAGAGTTAACTAAGTTATTCAAAACAAAAAAAGATTGCACCCTAAAGAAAAGAAACAAAGGAACTAAAATAAAGAACAAGTGAGAAATTTCTAGGTCAGGAAAAGTAAATGACAGCGCATTCATTGATATGGTTTAAAAACTTATGGCATAATACATGCAGATTTGCTAATTAAAGGAGTTATATATTTTTCATAAGTTACATCATTATGGCATTCTAAAGTGTTAACTAAGTTATTCAAAAGATTGCATCCTAAACCAAAAAAATGAAAGAACTAAAATAAAGAACAAGTAAATGTAATGTAAATGCCAGTGTAATTCTACAACTGCTAATGGCTTTTCAAAAGCTTTTAGTGAAATCCCACAAATCTTACAGGAACATTTTTTTCTTCTTGTATTTTGTAACGTTGCAAAAATTCAGGTTTTCCAGTAAGATCCAGATAAAGGAGAAAAATGTTGTAACTCCAAAACGACAGCATTGCTGCAAGAGATGTGCCTAAAATTACAATGTTTGTATATACTGTCACAGGTGTCGATTTTTTGTTAATTAAGCAACTTCCGAGGGGGGCGAAATGTTTTTGCAAAGTTTGGCTAAACTTAATTCTATTTCAGTCCGGAATTTTTTCCTCAAATTCAGGTGAAGACCAAAAAAAAAGTCTTTGCCGCATTCTGGTTCTATCTCAGACAAGAATTTTAGATTTCTAGTTGCCAAGTGGGTATTACTTGCCAAAAAAACGAGGAGGCCAGAATATTTTGCCCCATTTAGTGTCAGACCCGAGGGGGTGCTGCCCCCAGCCCTCCCAAAATCAACACCTATGCATACTGTATATACTTAATATCTAGCAAAAATGAAGGGTAAAGCAGTATTATTGCAAATTTTAAACAAGTTTTTCTGTCATTGAGTTAGCTGTATTTACATGCTGTGACCAACGAAGTAACAAATAATGATGCAGGCAAATACTTTTTTATTACTTAACAAAAACTTACAATCTGAAAATGTTGATCATTTACAGATATTCATTGTTATTTGATTAAATTGATAAAAAAAAATTCATTAAGCAAATACTTACCAATAATAAAAAGAGCAGGAGCATCATAATTAAAAAACTCCAAAATCGTCATCCACAAAGTTTGCCAAAAATCATGAGATAAGCCCCACATCTTGGTCAAATGCCTAAGCAAAAAAAAGTGCAAAAACTGATGAAAGCCTATTTTTCATCTTGCAGTGAAAGCATGCTTTTCCTGATACCACTTGATTCAATGAAATAAAAAATGCAACAACCCAAAACTGAACAAGATAACAATGAAAGTACCGATTTGTCAGTGTCAATCCTGCATCTCTTTTGAAACAAGCCTAGAAACATGGCTACTTTTATCAACGCTAAACAATGGTTGTGTTATTATTAAGGTTTTGCTGAGATGGTAATAGTAGTTTCAATTTTCAACATGATACCAATCAGTCGTAGAACATATTTTTTACAGTTTTAATAAATTTAGATTTTAGTCAAAGCTTCAATTTTAGTTCCACTATTATCGATAAAAGATGCGGTGATTGTGCTTTGATTTCAAGCCAGGGATCAAAATTAATGCTTGCCCAAGGCAAGCTGAAATCGCCTCGAGCAAGTTATTTTCCAGCTTCACTTGCTCGACAGGCAAGTTAACAAAATACAGCGTATGAACTAAACAACATCAAATATATTAAAGTGTATGCTTAGACGCATAAATTATATATCACTTTTGTCGCAATAAAATAAAATGCAAGTAAAGAAGCTGTTGTTAGCTTTATTTTAGTGCAATCGTCGCAATTAACTTTTAGTTTAATCATATACACATCAATAACGCCAATTAACACTTTTTCATCACATGCAGAGTTGTTTGATACTCAGTTGCACTTTTCAATTTTTTCTCACAAAGTACTACATTTTTTTCTGAGAAAAAATATTTCCTGGCTTGCCGCTCTAACCACTCTTTTGAATATTGCAAGTACTACCTTGTGCTACCAAAACCGTCAAAAAGTTTGCATTTTATTGTTATTATCATTTTAAAAACCATTTGCTCCTCTATTTTTTCCAAAAAAAAATTCAGCTCTCTAGCTGGTGTAGTTTCTACAATACTCGTGATTGAAAATGCGTTTGCACAATAGGGTGGAGTGAAAAAAATTTTTTTCCTAATTTCAAAAAACAAGATGGCTTAACAGAGGTAGTTGGATATATAACCAACTTCTATATCGATTTTATGTATCTGCCACTTACACCCAGGTGGCTAATTGAGGTCAAAGGTCACGCGACCTCAAAAATCAGCAAAAATGTCGTAACTTGAAAACCAGTTAAGCTAGAAAGCTGGTTGATGGCTCAAAAGACTCAGAAGGTTCATGTTTATATCTGCTGTAATGCAACTTTTTTGTCTAATTGCATCACAAAAGGCACAAATAAGCAAAAATATCATTTTATTGAAATTTTTTGTATACAATCAGCGTTGTATTGATATATATGAGTATAGCAAAATTGGCAAATCCATTATTTTACATAAAAGACACCATAACGCATTTTTAAAGATATTTGACATCAACCCAGCAACCATTACTAGTTTAATAACCAGTTAAATGCTGATTTAAACAACATAGTGAGAGATCAATTTTGTATTTGGTTTACACTAAACTTGCATATAAACCAAATGCAAAATTGATCTCTCACTATGTTGTTTAAATAAGCATGCTTTGGTTTTGTTAATTCGGGTTTATTTCATAATTCTGGGCGTAACTTGAAAGCATTATTGGGGCAGTGATGAAAAACTGGTTTGGTGTAGCAATAATTAACAGTATTTCACATTACAACCATACCTGTATAACTGGAAGACAGCTTATGGGTCGTTAGTTAAAGCATCGCCCTTTTCAAGCTGGTAGACTGTATTTGTAAAAAGATCTTATCAAATATGTACTTTTTAACAGCCATATTTAGCAGCTGTCATTTTGATGCTCAACTGTGATGGTTGATGTCAAAAACAGATTAGGCATGTTTGCTGGTTGTGGTCTTGGAAAAGATGCTTAGTAAAACTTCTTTGTCAGGAAGTGGTACAAAGATGGTAGATTCCTTAGTAAATGTACCTTCATTTAGAATATAGCACTTCCATCACTTTTTCAACATTGCAAAAAAATCAATATGAAACAAAAGATTATACGGTATTACACTATTACAGTATGCTTATATTGTAAGCATTTTACAACAATTTTGTGAACAGTATTTTGGTTAAGCATTAAATTGTTTTTTGGTGTTAAAAGATCTCATAAGTTTACGTGATCGAATCTTCTGCCTGATAATTCCGTCTCTTCTTTCAAATCCTACCACAGATGCAGAAGCCTCAGTCACTAGCTTAATGTGACGTTCAACAGTTTGGTTATGGCATGGGTGCTTCATGATAAGCTTTTTGTGCAGAAAATCATCAATTTCCAAATTTGTCATATCCTTTAGTGCTGGTGGTTCTTGCATATTTTGCAAATCTAAGCTAGACAAATAATGGTATGCTTTGGCATGAATGTTAATCTCTGGTATCAAAAATTTTCTGATACCAGTAGATGATATTGATGGGTCTAGTGTTGGTAAATTGACATCATTTTCCCCTGATTCTTTGTTCAATTCTTCTCTTGCAATGGCAATATTGCTTACTTTTTCTCGAATGCTGAGAATTTTATTAATTGCAAGAAGGCGGATATTTTGGTCATCATCACCTAACATTGCAAGCAACAGATTTTCATGATGAGCAAAATATGCATTGCGATGCAAAACCATGGTTGCTATCTCCCGTACATTTTTATTTGAAAACTTCATCACTCGTTGAACAATGTGGAAAAAGTTGATTGGTCCATCTGTAATTTTGTTTTGTGTTTTGATTTCAAACCAACTTGGGAAATATACTTTTATCAAAAATTCAGCCAGGGTGCATAAATCAGATGATGGTTTTTCTTGTGAAACATAGAAGCGCAGTATGCGACATCCAAGTGTTAACCAACGTGAATGGCTCAATCCTCCTACCTCAAGAAGTTCTAGACCAGTATCAATTGTTCCCAACATCACCGCTGAACAAATTCGATAAGCATAATATTGATCGCTGCTGAGGTCCTCTACCACTGGATTTGGAAGAACAGGAAACTTTGGATTAGGAATTGGCTTGTATTTTACAACTTTCCAATCAGAAACAGCTCCATTTAAATGTTTTCCTATGGGCCCTGAAAATGAGTTTGGACCAGTGGTTGTGCCATCTAGTGCTGAAAAGACATGACGTAGTGGAAGTTCGTTCAAATGAAGCAAACATATTGCCCACTGCAAAGGTCTTCCCAACAAGGCTTCCAGAGATGCAATGCAGCCACTGTTTTTGCCTGTCATTACTGCTGTGCTGTCAGAGCCAATAATTTTGAGTTTTTTTTCCAGAGGAGTATCTTTCATCACAGCAAAAATTGCTTCGGCTATTTTTATACCAGAACCATTGTCTGGTGTTACATGTGAAAGGTAGAAACCGCTTGGCTCTCCTACAATGACATAATGTTCTTCAATACATGTTTGACGATAATATCTCCCATCCACCTCAGCCATTGTCAGTGTTGCATCTTTTCTTCCATCAATAAAAATGGAATCCACTATGTCAAACAATTCTGCTTCCTTCTGTCTTAGTTCTTCTCTATATTTTTGCCTTTCTCTTCGCAACTTGCTTCTATCCACCACGTTCGTTTTGTCTGCTTCACTGATAATTCCAAAAGCTTTCAATGTTGCGGAGGCTATAGCTGCACCAGCTCTATCAGATACGTCATATCTTTCACAAGTCATGGCGACTTCTTTCAGTGACACACGATTTTGCTGTGAAACCACATTAGCAGCAGGGTTCGAATAAATAAATTCAGATGCAAATGATGTTGAAGTGTCAGAATCTTCACTCAAACTAATGTCAGTTTCAAAAATGATTACATCCTCATTACTGGAGCGTATTGATGTTGAAGGAAGTACGTCATCTGAGCTGCGATGTTTTGTTGCAACTTTTTGCTTAAAATTTATGTCTGACTGATCAAGTTGTTTAACAATACTGAAACACTTTCCTTTTCTTGGGCCCTTTTGGTCTTCATAAAAAGCAAAATCATCACTATTCATTCTTAATTCATAAAATTCTTCTTGTCTTCGTCGTTGCTGTTGATCAATACAAAAAATATCAAATAAGCCATCAATATCTTCTAAAAATTTTTTGATATTGTTTTCAAATGCTGCACTGGTGGCAGCACCCTTTTTTCCTTTTTTTGGTTGAGATTCAATCTTACGAAAATCCTTGACTAAAGTTTGGATTCTAGAAACAATTCCATCAACAGTGATGCAGTACACATTGCAGTGAATCCATCGCTTGGAAAGCTCATTCGCAACCACAAAAGCATTTGGTCTTGTTCTCCATGTTCTTTCATGAAGTAGTCTTTGCAAAACATCTCTTTTCGTGGGAAGGACATTCTTCGGAAATGAATCACAGCTTTTAAAACTGTACTTTCCTTGACATTCACAAACTCTGGTTACAGCTTTTCTTGTAAGCATATCAGAAAATCAGAATAAATAATCAAAATCACAAATTCAGTAATCAGTAGCTACCAACAAAATCAGTTTAATTAAAACCTGCTCAAATAGATTACCAGTTAAACTTGTGTATAGATTATAGCCCCATTTACAGTAAACAAGCTCAATGAGTTTTTCAAGTGTCCTTTAATGTGATCAACTAAATTTTATCTGTATCCTGTATCTAACAAATATTACAAATGCTTCATCTTTGAACTAGACCTGCAGGTATAATCTAGTTTATAACTTAAGTAAGTGAAAACAACCATTTTAATCAAATACAGTACTTGATTAACAGAACAAACGTGTTTCATGCTGAATCGTATACCGGTACAGAAAATTTCAATAAAATGTTGTTTTTGCTTATTTGTGCCTTTTGTGATGCAATTAGACAAAAAAGTTGCATTACAGCAGATATAAACATGAACCTTCTGAGTCTTTTGAGCCATCAACCAGCTTTCTAGCTTAACTGGTTTTCAAGTTACGACATTTTTGCTGATTTTTGAGGTCGCGTGACCTTTGACCTCAATTAGCCACCTGGGTGTAAGTGGCAGATACATAAAATCGATATAGAAGTTGGTTATATATCCAACTACCTCTGTTAAGCCATCTTGTTTTTTGAAATTAGGAAAAAAAATTTTTTCACTCCACCTTATTGCACAATAAGGCAAACTTAATCGGTTAACGATACAACCGAAATGATCAAAATCAAAAAATCAGTTTTTGCATATTACATGATTGAAAATAGTTATGTACTATATTATGTCACAATAACATCACATTTTAGCACAAAGTCTGGATTTCCTTAAAATAAGACAAGAGTATTACACAAAGTCAGCGCTTTTGCAAAGAACATTTTACCTTTTTTTTCAAACATTAAACATCAAAATGTAGTGTGCCTATTTGTTTCAGGCAAGTTGAGATAATTCCTTGGGCAAGTTTACATTTTGATATCACTTTCCTGAAGAGCAAGTTGCTGAAAAAATTAATTTTGAACCTTTCAAGCATATCTCTAACCGCTGATTCTAATCTTTTGGCTAAAGCATCTCTCTCTCAAATAATTACACCAAATCAATATACAAAAAAAATGATTTATTTGTTAAGAGTGCTACGACAGACTTTTGATGCATTAACTTTGATCACCAAACTAAAATATGTTAACCAGCCAGTTGATCGAGTGGTAATGCATTTGTCTCTGGAGCAGGAGAAAGGTCTGAGGTTCAAATTGGACACACTGTTGCCAAAAGCTCACCACTGTTGCAACTTTATTCTAAAAAAGCTGAGTTGTCTGGGCGCAATGACACAGAGATGGGCTCCGCAAACTCGTTACTTGCTTCGGCATATTACAGCAAG
Source organism: Trididemnum nubilum (assembly GCA_963965965.1). Taxonomy (NCBI): domain Eukaryota; kingdom Metazoa; phylum Chordata; class Ascidiacea; order Aplousobranchia; family Didemnidae; genus Trididemnum; species Trididemnum nubilum. Next base: position 38,144,472 of record OZ014473.1, on the reverse strand, counting down.
TATAATGAAAGATTGGATTTGACCAAACTTGACTGAATGAAATTTAGGAATGGACATAATTATGACAGATGGTATAAGACCTTAGCGTTAGTCAATAGGGACCCCATCAGCAACACAAGAAACAAAAATTTGAAAAAAACAGTCAGCTAAAAACTCAGATGCCAATAAGCCAATTCCAAAACCAGCCTCAACAATCACAAAACCCTATTTTTTGTTTTACTAAAACATTTAAAAAATAAAAATCAGGTTTTTAAATTAATGCAGTAGATCTACGATTGAAGCTGGTTCCTGAAAAGACTGAAGTTGATAATCATCATTAAAGTGTATACTGTATACTTTGAAACCAGAAGTCAGGAAACAGTTAGCAGGCTTCTGGTCACGAAGACTTTCAATACCAGATTCAAGTAAAAACACAGGCTTACAAAATTACCATGTTAGTGAATTTCTTGCAGCGGCAATCACCAAAATTGATGTCCCAATTATCAACAAACTGGATTTTAGACTTGATGCTATATTGTTAAGCTAAAACAAACAATTTCAATTTTTAACTGTTTAAGTGTTAAAAATTAAAATGCAACTACTGTATCGGTAGATTATATAAAATCAGATATATCATAGAGAACATAAAGCATTATTAAACCAGAAAAGTTTACTACCTTGGATTTCAGACTAGAAGTGATAATTTATAGAAAACTAAGAAAGTGTTAGCAATTGAAATCCTTTTCTACTGAGAATAGAACCAGAGATAGCCAGGTTAGCAATTACTAGCCAACAGGTTAAAATCTTCCAGGTTATCAATATCAATCTCAACATCATCTGCAATAGCGATTGCACAATTTAGAAAGCTAGTACAGACTGAAAGAGTAACAAAATAACTGCAATGCAATAAACAACGCTTAATTATTGTACAGGGCAATAGCCTACCTTTGGTTTAATTGCATTAAAATCCATTGCAGGTCACTTCAACTCTGAACTGTTCACTTTACTGTCTCCCAGAACAAAGCAAAACAGAAAGACAACTGAGTGGGCAACAGTTAGTACACTAATTTAGTACCAGTAGATACTGTACTAATAGGGCAATTCCAGCGTGACAGACGTACAATTCAGAGAGTTAAATATTCTATTAGATAAGGTATCAGCAAATATTTTTACAATTCAACTATGCAGCATAGTAAGGCAACTCTCTGCACTTACTTCTCACCCAAAAAATTTTTGTTCATGCTTTCCAAAAAATTGATAGAGCATCAACAATGCTCGTGATGGACGTACGCAGAGAAATGAAAAAGTTGTACCTATGTTTTGGTTTTGGCAAAACGCTCTGAATTGTGAGTGTGCAGATGATATTTTTCAATTAGATCAGTATGTTGAGTAAAATTACTATCTCAAAAAAGCTGTGGTTTGATATTTTTACTTCAGCTGACCTCACAGTGCCACATATAGCGGCGTGACGGATGTACAAATGTATCGTGACAGACGTACATCTGCAATTTTTGTGACAAATAACTTCTTTATTTTTCCAAAATATTGCATATCAGATAATTTTGTCTAGTTTTTAATTGATACATCCTTTTTGCAATCAATTAGGATTAAACTTCTAAAAAAACTGAACTTGCAAAAAACACAAATTTTTAGAAAATTGTTTAATAGTTGCAAAAAGCACATGTTGCAAAATCATATAGCACTTGAAAAACTCTGATATGCATAAAATGCTGAAAGGAAATATTAAAAGCAGTTCAAAATGTTATTTGAGTTCTTCAAATTTAAATTGTCCGCGACAACCAACTACCTCTGGTGGACTCAACTTTTTTACAACTTGTTCATACATGTAAAAAATTTTGTCCTCTATTGCAGGCCATCGCCATGATCCACCACTCTTGTACATGACTGCAATTTCATAGCTTTCTTGAACTACTTGCTTAATTTCTCCAGGATAAAGTTCATCATCATATCTAACAAGTACCAAATCACCCTGCAGATATTCTTTTTCATCGTCATACTCAGTAACATTTGATGCAATAGCTACAATATAAGGCTCATCATTAGATGTGTGAGCTACAGAGATGTGATACTTATCTTCAACTTTGACGAAATGAAGCTTTTGGGTGTTTGGGACAAGCAATGCGTCTTCCCAGCGATCTGCCATTTTTTTTGCTTCTGTTTGTACTTTTTCTTTAGAAATAAATTTAATGTGAATGTTTGGATTTCGCTTCGAAGCTAGGTTACTGTATGCTTCAGCATTTTCTAGACCAATGCTTGTAGATTTTATGTGGCGCCATACAGATCTTTTCACCGTGCCACCAATTCCATCAACTGCACCTTTGCCGTGTGAAGTGGCAAAAAAATGCCAAGAAATTGTTATTGAAAACTGTTCTTGCCATGGATAAAGATTTGCAAACAAATACCGTTGTTTGAATTGTGATGCAGCTCCATCGCTCCATATATCAACAATTTTTAAACTAGGATACTGTTTTTTCAAATACTCCAAAATGTAAGAAACAAACGCATACACAGCATCTTTTGTGTGGTTTAAATCATTTGACACAATTACAAAACTTTCTTTGCAATCAAAATCGATCCATGCATGACCTGTGAATAAAGTGACTTGATCATGGTTCCAGTGGGCTGCTTGAATTTCATTTTGATCAATTAAACTTGCATTTTCAGAAAAATCCAACTGTAAAACAACTTTTTCGTGGTTGCATGAGGATACCAATGCATCAAATACTTTGGACTGCTGCTTCTTAACATAGCGATGGATCAGAAAATATTTTAGTTGGTGCTCTAATTCTTCAAAAATTTGTTTTGGTGAACTCTGCAGTAGAACTTTTTCCATTCTTTTATCTTGGGCTTGCCATTGATAATAAGCAAGATTGCATTCTTCTACTTGGTTAGGCTCAAATTCAGAAAGAAAATTTTTGCATACCAGACATGATCGATCAATACAGTCTTTGTGATTTTCATCGCATGTTACTTGAGCCACAAATTCCCCAAAATTTGTTTTTAAAACAGTGATTTGATTTAGTGCAATAAGAAGCAGCCTAACATTTTCATGATATACACAAACACATACATTATGAGGCATTTCATCAAAAGTTTTGATGTGTTGTGGTCTTAACTCACAAAATTTTGACAAACCTACTTTTTCACAGGGATGTCTAGTCTCATTTAGATATAGTTGATGAGCTTCTTTCAAGGACATAGTCATGTATCGTAGTTGTTGTGTATGCTTTTGTGTGGTTTTTCCATTTTTGTCTTTTTGTCTTATAATGATTCTATCTTTTCGACCTGGAGCTTGCCAAGATATATCACTTTTGTTGTAAAAATTTCTCACATTTGTGATTGTGTTTGTTGACAAACCTTTGCGGCTCTTTTTCAACTTCTCTGATAGATTCAATCGTACTGATTCAGCAGCTTTGACAATTAAAAATTTTTGTTTTCTTGGGGAGTTTGGCAAAGCTCGAGATATTTTTCGTAATGCCTTCCCAGTAGCCTGTTTTGATGCATATGGAGACAATGATGGCAAAGCTGTAGTTCTGGATTCATTTGAAGAAGTTTTCATTTTTGCACGATATTCTCTTATGCGAATTTTTTCTTTAAACTTATGCTCTTCAACTTCTTGAAATGTCATGCAACTTTTTTTGATTTTTCTTTCCTTTGCTTTTCTAATACGATCCTTGTTTAAATGATTCAGATAAAGCACTTTATTTTCTTTCAATTTTTTTCTTCTGTTTGCTTGACGTTCTTTATCACTTTTAGCCATAGTGTCTGAAAAAATAAAAACTCTCTTTGGCAGTAACAGTGATCTGTATACCTCACTTCATGTAATACAAAATTTCCTCAGAATTAGTTTCTTCAACTCAGTTAACACAAAATTGTCTTCAACAACAAAATTAGTCTCTTAGCAGCAACACAGTAGTCTCAAAGCAGTGGCATAAGTCTCATGACAGCAAAAATAGTTTCATAGCAGTCATTAATAATAGCAAGATTTCTTCCACTTAAATTAAGTTGGCAAATCAATGTATCTAGCTTGTCTAGTGCTGCCTCAGGTATAATACTATTACTAAAATGTTTTCTGCTATTCCACTTTTCACTAAATCTTGCTTTAAAGGCTAAATAATATCTTTAAATATAAAGCCAACCAGTAATCCTGTGTAATAATAGTACTGCAAAAAAGTTCAAAATCTGATTAAGTGTAATAGTTGTATTTTTCACATTTTTTTAGCTTTAAGTGACTCAAGAGGCGAAATATATCCCGATCTTGCAAATCACTGATGCTTAACATTATAAAAAAAATGCCATAAAAATGCTTCAATAACACTTATGGCATCATTTAATGCATCATTCTTATTTAAGCAAATATGCATCATTCTTATTTAAGCAAATATTACTATGCAGCACTTGCTTGATCTGTGATAGGTTAAAATTAAGTGACGGATGTACAAGTAAAGTGTACGTCCGTCACACTGTTTTCAACAGAAAAAAAAATTTATTTAAAAAATTTTTTTTGTCAGTTATAATGGTTTAGAGGCACTCAAAGAAAAAACTTCGTATCACAATTTTATTGCAAGTAAAATTTTAGTATAACGAAAATAAGTAAAATATTTGTGACGGACGTACAGCACCCCCAAATCCAATTTGAACACTGCCTTTATCAAATGGTTGTCGTTATATTAAAAAAAAATTACTGAAGTACATCTGCCACTTTCATTGCTGGTTGTACAAACCAAATGTGAAATAAAAAAATTGACTTCTTGAATGAAAAAATTATAATTGAAAATGCCTGCTTTATTTTTGGAATTTTCAGCATCTCGGGTGACATTTCTTTTAAACAGCATAACTTTTGACATGGTTCAGTTAAATGCAAAAGTAAATAATTCCTGAAAAGTGTAAGAAAGTAGCTTTCAAATGATACCACTTTCAATACCATCCTATGTAAAATGATTTTTGATGATTTGGTTGACCTTAACACGGAATTGCCCAATAATTCTTTAATAAAGTAGCACGGTATGCTAGGCCTACTGATTGCATATGAAAAAAAAAAGGTTTAAAAGCTTTGCAATTGTAGAAGGGAGTGATTAGACTATTTCATTGAAAAATTTTAAGTCAAAAAAAGAAAAACGAAAATGATAAATATCCATGTCCATCCACACATATTTTTATTTGTAGAATCCTACAAGCTTCACAGTCTTAATTCAAACCTTAATCTTAACCCCTAAAAAGCTAAATTAAAAATGTGTGGACGAATAGCTTGATAAAAGATTTACCACACATTGGTGGACTGATACTCAATGTAACCTTAACTTAACTGTCAAGGAACAAATGTGTGATGAATCTTCCAATCAACATGGCAGCGACTCAATCAAAATCCACGACTGAAAACCCAGGGATTTTTGTTCAGCCCACCGATGTGTGGTGAATCTTCTGGCAACCATTCTAGAATGCAGTTAGGAGTTCAGTGTTAGATGTATGGGATTAGTTTTTCAAGAACAAGAATTCGAGTTGTTTCAGTTACATTTGGGTCAGAATCAACAAAAAAGTAAATAGAAATTGCTGGGGAAATAAAGCCTTCTATTGAAGAATTAGCTACTCTGTAGCAGTGTTCCCACTAAGTCAATTTTTTTCAGCAAATCAGCAATTTGTTGGAGCAAGGGCAAATACGTTTTGGCAATATAGTAAACTTAGCTTTAGAAAATCCAACTAATTTGTGGAAATATGACATTTTGTGTGCTTTAATACTGGATTGGTATGAAATTTAGGGCACTTAATCGTCTTTCTAGAGCTTTGGGCACACTTGTTTCAAGAAAATTTGGGCGCTCGCCGATTAGCCACAAAGTTAGAGGGAACACTGCTCTGTAGTAGTGTGATCTGTAAACAGCAAGTCCTGATTGAGACAGGTAATAAAAATCTAAACTGGTAAAGGTACTGTATAAACTCAAGCAAACTTGAAAAAGAAGGAGTGGTAGAAATCTGGCTCCCTTAATTTTAGTGTGAATAGAAATAGGCATTGCAACCCTTCCAGTTACCGCTACACTGCAGTGTTTTCCTCTAACTTTTAGACTAATCGATGAGTGCCCAAATTTTCTTGAAACAATTGTGCCCGATGTTCTAAAACGATGTTTATGTGCCCTAAGTTTTGCACCAACTCGTTATTAAAGTATATACCTAATGTCATATTTCCACAAATTTGTCGAATTTTCTAAAGCTAAGCTTACCATCTTGCCAAAAATTATTGTCCCTTGTTCCAACAAATCACTGATTTTCTGAAAAAATCGACTTAATGGGAACACTGCCCAACTGTTTAATCGTTTAGATGCTATCTGGCTTAAACGCTACCAGCACGAAAGCCTATGGAAGAACCACCAGAACTGCGACTACTTAAAACAAGCAATGCGGAAAAGTTGTTTTCCCACAGGATTCGAACCTGTAGCCCTCCAATTACCGATCCAGTGCTCTATCACTTGAGCTAGAGAAGACTTCCTTTCGAATGCCTAATTTTAGCTATTTAAACCCAAAAACTAGCTTGTATTATTCATTCATTCATTCTTTTTATTCATGACCACCACAACAATCTGCAATAACACATAGACTCAGGAAAAGGAAGTAGCCACACATCGTCAGAGGTTAAGACATGCAGATGATATTGAAGACAAAAAGTGATTTTTATTTACATGGTTGCTGCACCTGTCACACCAGTTTTATGCACAATTTATTGCATGATTTGGGGTCAATCTGCACCTTGGTCATGTCGGTGCATCCTTGGAAAAGGCACTTTATGATGATTATCTCTGCTTGGTGACTTTGCACAAGCAGAAAATTTAGCGGACAAGAATTCGAAGAAATCCACAGGAACATTGCATCACAGGAAACTCTTAAGTGCAGATTCCTCCAACCACGAAGTAGTCATTGCAATGAAAAGTGCGCAGATCGTCTAACATTTAGCATCTGATGCTGCGTGGTGACAGGAGGATAAATATGCAATGCAACAACAACAACAACACAATGTAGACCTAATCAATCACACTCATCAATCAACATACACATTCGACATGCAGGTACACAAGATGTACGTAAATCCAACAGCTGTAGTAGTTGTTCAAATAGTAGATAAACAGGAAAGAGAAGGGCAGTGACCAGAGCAAGGCCAGGCAGGTTACGTTGGTAGTCAATGGGTGGTGCAGCCGACTCAAAAACTATCTTTAGCTTAGAATTGCAATCCGCCAAAAACCTATCTTTAACTCAGGGGCGTACAGAGAAATTTTTAAAGGGAGGGTTTCAATTTTTCAACAAGCATTCAATACCCAATTGCAGTTAATTTATTTTAACCACGAGTGAAAATGTATGCTATCATCGTATTACAGGGTCTTGTGGTACCGGTAATAGTTGCATTTTATTACATTTGCTTATTCAGAAACCCTGTAATAACGATTTTGAAAGTTGTTGGTTGTGAAGATAATGTGCGAAAGAACAACCTACCAATAGGGCCAGCTGCTGGACAATTCTTGCAAGTTTTTTGAAAAAAAAAGCCATTTTAACGCCATTTGGATGACACTTTGAACGTTTCTAAAGCAATTGAAAAAAGCTAAATTACTAAGATTTAGAAGAATTTGTTTTGCTCAGTTCAATCAGCCCCTGTACTCTTACTGGTCAAGTCCAAAATAAGTTAAAATGCTGAAATATTGCATATTTGGCTTTAACCTTTTACGTGAATATGTTTTTAAATTCAAAAAGCTTGTTAATGGTACAGAATTTCAAAATAGCTTTTAATAGCGTCGAAGCTATCACTTCTTTTCTTTTGAGAAATGGGTAGCCTCGAAAAAGGCTTTTTAGATTGAAGGTTTTTGTCCAGCTGCTCACTTTACTAATCTGTACCAGAATGAAGAAAAGCTATAATGCACTGGCATGTATATAAATTGATTACATTGAAATAGACAATAGGTTGTTATTATGATGTATGATGCTGCAAAAATCATCTAAATACATACTATAAAGTTGATGCAAAAATAATAAAAAAACATCTGGAAATCATACCTACGACACTATTAAAAGATGTTTTTAAATTCCTGAATATGTTTGCAGAATAAAAATTTTGATGTTTGAATGTAATTTTGTTGCGGCTTTCATCTTCAAACTGCAGATTTGTTTGCTTTTTTTTGCAAAAGTATTTTTAGCCCAGTAGTTTTTTTTACATGAGAGCAATTTTTTTACGAAATGGCCGTCTTGTTTTTTTTTTTTGTCAAGCTCTGATCTGCTCCAGAGTTTTTGATCGGGTATATATAATATATCCATTATTCAATATTCATAGATATCCCAAATAACTAATACATCAGATATACACATAGTAGCACAAGGTTTCTGTGAGCAATACTGTAGATGAAACAAATGCAAAAATCTCAGTTGCTTGGTAAACATCTTTAAGGATCAGATTACAGCCCAAAAACTACAATTTAAGTGATTAACAAAATGTTTATTTAGTAAAAAGTAAATATAACAAAGTGTCACAAACTGCGTTATATCAACAAAATTGAGGTACGTTGTTTTTGAGTTCCAAAAGGAGGGGTTCTGACCCCTGAAACCTCCTTTCCCCCGGGTGTGCTACTGCTTTAGCTCAACAGAGCATGGTGAGGAAAGAAAAACTAACCTGAAAATGAAACCTCACCAGGTCCTGAAACCCTTTCAAGGACAATAATAATTTCAAATCAAATCCAATCAAATCTTACCCTATACTTGCTGTAATACGCCTAAGTGTGTAACGAGTTTGCAAGGCCCATCTCCACATCATTGCGCCCAAGCAACACAACTCCTTTCGAAGAAATGTAACAACGGTGGCGAGCCGTTGGCAACACTGTGTCTGATTTGACCGGCCCGAGAATTGAACCTCAGACCTACTGCTCCAGAGACAAACGCGTTACCGCTCGACCAACTGGCCGGTACAATAATAATTTAATAGTGATATTTTATTTAAAGGTCAAAGTATCACAATTAAATTTAATTTGAAATTGCCACCAGCAGTGCCAAAATACCCCTAACTTTAGCTCTAACCTGAACCCAAATCATAAATACTACCAGAAAATACTAGGCTTATACTATGCAGTACCAGTACAGAGAAGATAAATTCAGATGTAGAGATTTAATTTTATTGGTTATAGAATTAAAGTTTCAGCTAAATCTGAAGTAGGCCTAGTTTTTGAAGCTGGGAGCTAAGTAGTTATGGAAGATGTTAGGCCTACTTTATTAGTTTTGGATTGGAGTTTACCATAGATGGGCAAGTTAATGCAAAACGTTAGCTTCGTTAACCACTAGTCCGTTAACAAACTTCACACCTCCGTTAACGTTAATCCGTTATTTTCAGCTTTAATTAACGGAAGTTAATAAAGTCCGTTAATTCGTTAACATTTTGCGTGTAGTTTACATTTCTTTATGTTCACTCGCTTCTAGAACACGTATTGACGCTGTTGAGCTGATTGCAAGAAAATATTTATTGCTATGGTGGTATTTTTGTGTTTTGAAAGTTATATTTGACAGTCTAACCTAATTTCAAGATAAAAACAAGTTCAAATGCACATTGAAGCTACAAGATATTAGCGATAAAAACCTTAACGGAAGTTAACAGAACTTAATGGAAGTTACTTTAGTCCGTTAACAGGACTTAACGGAAGTTAATTTAGTCCGTTAACATGAAAAAAGTTTTTAACGGATTAACGAGTTAATGAAAAAGTTAGCTTCGTTATTAACGGATTAACGATTAACGGACTTGTGCCCATCTATGGAGTTTACCTTACTGTTGGTCTATGTTCCCTCTAACTTTATGGCTAATCGGCGAGTGCCAAATTTTCTTTAATCAATTGTGCCCAAAGCCCTAAAAAGACGTTTATGTGCTCTAAATTTCATACCAATCCGATATTAAAGTATACCAAATGTCATATTTCCACAAATTTGTCGAGTTTTCTTAAGCTATGTTTACTGTATTGCCCAAAATATTTGCCCTTGCTCTGAAAAATGCCGATTCGCTGAAAAAAAATCGGCTTAGTGGGAACACTGCTGTTGGTACGGTATTATTGTAAAGCAGCTAACAGTAACTGGAGGTTAATAATAATTTAATTCATTGTAATGTTTTGACCTTTGCAATGCCAGAGTTTTAATGTTTAGGCCTAATTGTTTAGTTTATGTGCTATTTAGCCTAAAGGCTACCAGTGTGGAAGCCTAGGGAAGAGCCACCACTCACCAGAAAGACAACAACAAGTAAAAACAAGCAATGCAAAAAAGTAATTTTCTCACTGAATTCAAACCTGCAGCCTTTGGATTATCGTTTCACTGCTCTACCACTTGACTGCTTGAACTAAAGAAAACATTTCTTTGCACGCTTAAATTTGGCTATTTAAGGCAAACCCTGCAACTTGCTTGTACTATGATGTTAGTCTATAGTAAAAATTTGGAAATGTTTATTTAGCCACTAGTGGCAAAATACTGGTATACGGTACAATAATGGATAATGCTTGTAACTATCTCAAATTATGGTAGCCTACTCTGATGCAGGGGCGCACCCAGAAATTTTTAAAGAGCAGGGTATGAAATTTTCAAAAAGCAACCAGTACCCAATTGTAGCCTACTTAATTATAGTCAAACAGGGTTTCAGGGTAATAGTTGCATCATTAAAACATTTCCTTATTCAAAAACCCAGTAATAATGATTTTGGAAGTTGTTGTATGTGAAGATTGCATGCAAGATAACAATTTACCCCTATGGGGGCCTGGGGGTGAAGCCCCCAGCCGCTGGGCAATTCTTGCAATTTTTCAGGAAAAAAGTAGCCATTTTAACCCCATTTGGATGATGATTTGCACCTTTTAGAGCAATTAGTAAAAGCTAAATTACTAAGATGGGGGCCTAGGAGCGAAGCCCCCAGCTGCTGAGCAATTCTTACAATTTTTCAGAAAAAAATAGCCATTTGAATGACGTTTTGCACGTTTTTAGAGCAAATTAGGCCCCCAGCCACACTGCAAAAACAAACGTCTTAAACTAAGTCGTTTTGAAAAATTTGACTTAAACTAAGCCAAATTTTTTGACTTCGTCTTAAACTAAGCAACCTGTGTCTTACATGAAGACGAAAACGTAAAATGACTCACTTTAAGCCATTAAACTTGACTCACTTTGGGACAAAATTATAATGACTTATATTAAGTCAAATAAACTGACTGTATTCGCAACAAATTGTAAATGACTTATTGTAAGCCACTAAATATGACTTTCATTCAAACGAAATCACAATGACTTAACTAAAAATTAGCAGCAAATTAGAATCATTAAAGTTTCATTCAATGATTGTCAATCTAAAACTATAGGTTTTCGTGTTTCGACCAGTAACTTAGGCCATCTTCACGGCCAGCATTTAGAAGCATAAGTTATTCATCTATACAATTTAATATTGTAACATACAGTGCGATTGAGCTATCGCGACGCGTTTCGACCTTGTTCAAGGGTCTCATCAGGCGAAAAAAATTACACATATTTAAACATGCAATGATATAAAACTGCAATTAAAATATGGAAACAAAAAAATTAGCAGCAATTTTAAAATCATTGAAATTCTAAACATGCACTCATATAAATCTGCAATTACCAAATTTGGAAATAAAAATTGCATCAATAAACACATGTGCTTTGTCTATACAAATTACTTTAAAACAATGACTTACTTTGAGACAAATAAACTGACTTTTGCAAAATGACTTATTTTAAGCCGAAAAATGTGACTTTTATTAAGACAAAAATTACACTGACTTACTTTGAGACAAGTAAATTGTCTTTAACAAATGTTCTTATTATAAGCTATTGAATGTGACTTTTATTAAGACAAAAACCATACTGACTTACTTTAAGACGTATAAATTGCCTTTTTCAAATTGACTTATTGTAAGCCATGAAATGTGACTTTTATTGAGACAAAAATGATACTGACTTAGTTTGAGACAAATAAATTGACTTTTGCAAAATGAATTATTTTAAGCCGAAAAATGTGACTTTTATTAAGACAAAAATGACACTGACTTACTTTGAGACAAGTAAATTGTCCTTAACAAATGGTCTTATTATAAGCTATTGAATGTGACTTTTATTAAGACAAAAACCATACTGACTTACTTTAAGAGATATAAATTGCCTTTTTCAAAATTGACTTGTAAGCCATGAAATGTGACTTTTATTGAGACAAAAATGATACTGACTTAGTTTGAGACAAATAAATTGGCTTTTGCAAATTGACTTACCTTACCAATACCATACAGAGGTTGTAAGCAGTAGCGTAGCCAGCGAAGATATCGAACATTGGCATGTCGACAAAAATGCAAATTGAGAAAAACACTACGTTTTTAGCACTTTTGAGACTGTTTTATGCACTGGAGTGGACTAAATAGTGATTTAAAACATCTTTTGAAACATATATTCAGGGGGAGCTAATTTTTCAAAAATAAAACTAACAAATAAATGAAAACTTTGAAAAATGGTCAAAAATAAGCAATCAAATTTGATCGCAAGTGAAAAAATGCTAAATATAGGTGTAATCAACAAATACACTATAAACTAAGGAATAGGGAGGGGGGGCTATTCAGTATTAGTTAATTACCAATCATTTCTCTCAAATTTCTTTTCATTAGCCCCCCCCCCCCCCCCCAATTATTTTTCTCTATAAACTGTATACAAAATAGATTATTCCGTGTGAGTTTTATTGAACTATTCGATTTCATAATTTACCAGCATCTAAAAAAGCAGTAGTGCAGCCAGGGGGGGCTATAACCCCCCATTGGCCTGTCAACCAAAACGCAGAATAAGAAAAATACCACATTTTTAGCTCTACTGAGACTGTTTTTTGCGCTGAAATGGACTAAAAAGTGTTTCAAAGCAACTTTTGAAGCAAATATTCAGGGGAGGGGGGGCTAAATCGTCAAAAATTAAAGTCACAAATCAATAAAAACTTTTAAAAATGCCCAAAAATAAACAATCAAATTTGACCGCTAGTGTAGAAATGCCAAACATAGATTTCATCAACAAATATATTATAAACTCAGGAAGAAGGGGGGGGGGGGGGCTATTCAGTGTTACTTAATTACCGATCACTTCTCTCAAATATCTTTTCATTAGCCCCCCCCCCCCCCCCCCCCATTATTTTTCTTTATAAAATATAGACGAAATAGACTACTCTTTGTGAGTTTTATTGAATTGTAAGATTTTATGATTTACCAGCATGTATTCAAGAGAACTACAGTGTTATCATTATCCACCGCCCACATAGCCCATTAATGCAACCAGTTAAATCATGTTGCACTGCCTGTAGTGTCTGATAGCCCAACCTTGATGCTGTCTAACGAGAAACCACAGACCAGCGCGCCGACTCGACCAAAGGTGACTGGAAAGGCACTGAAAGAGTATAATGATCAAATGCTCTGTCCTCTGCTCTGCATTTAAAGTCAAATTCCACCATAACTAACCCAGTAAGCTTATTCAAATATATTATTAGTTTTAACAGTCCAAAATATCAGTAATTAAAACAATCCAATTCAGTTCCAAGTTACTTTAGTTATTATCGTTAGAAGCAGAATAATCACACAGCCGGTAATGGTATTGGTAAGCTTAGTCTTGAACACTTGATGAGCCGTACTAGCAGGTGCCAAACCAGGATACACTTGAACTTGAATCAAACCAGCACTAAATGATTAATCAGAAGTAAAATTGCAGAACTACCAGTAAATTTAGCTTAGGCAAATAGAAATTCGAAACGGAGAAAAACAGCACACAACGAACAGAGAAGCAGTGAGAGAGATTTGAAAATAGTTTCTCTCTATCAATGCCGTAACCTGCAGATAAACGCACAGTAGCCAACCAGTAGCCTCACAAATATGACTACCTCAGCACATCCTACCAAAGTAGAAACGGTAAACTAGCACGGTAAACATCCCTGAATGCTATCTAAACTGAAAGCCAACTTATCTAACCCGAATAAACATACCCAAAAAACTGCAACTTTACACACAAAGAAACTGCTGTCCTATCTAAACATCAGTCACATGACTGAGACCGTAAAATTACAAGTAAACAACTTAAATCAAGCGGTTCCGAATAATAATCCAAAACGGAGTACAATGAGCATGTAGGACTTAACATACTCCCCTCTAAATAACACGCAAAGGGAACCCCGTCGTTATTTACAAAAAAAACAAAAGGACTACATGCAAACAAAACACTGTAGCAAGCAATGACTACGTCCTACACAAACATAGCAGACTTGAAAAGGTGGGTCAAGCCGACCTGGCCTCCAAAAGGCACAATTTCCTTACGTCTCTAGTCAAAGAGGAACTCGAGGTCCTCACCCGCACACGACGAACCCGACCTTCTTTGTCTGGAAACACCTCTTCAACAATTCCTTTAGGCCAATTACCACGAGAAACATTATCGTCAGCAATTAAAACAACATCTCCAATAGCCAAGTTGCGATTTGGCTCAAGCCACTTTTGTCGTGGCTGCAAACACTGTATGTATAACTTAAGCCATTGAGACCAAAATTGGTCAGCTAATAACTGTACAAGCTTCCATGATTTGCGGTAACCATCCGCTTTGATAAATTGTCCAGGGGGGGTGTCTGACTGCAACCGACCAGTAAGCAGCATTTTAGGAGTAAGTGGCTGGGCATCAGAAGGGTCGCTGCTCAACGGGGTTATTGATGGATTGCAGCTACGTCATAGCTTTTTCCCGCCAAAACGATTGGACGTCAAAACGCCATTACAAAGCATTGGACGTTACCGTAAATCAACGTATAATTCCTTCAGTGAGCATATTTAAAGAATTTAATTGTAAAGTAACACTTTTGTAGATAGCCTGGCCTTAATCGGTAATTACCATGAGCGATTTAAGCTGCCTACATAGCTCAGCGGATCTAAAAATTTACGCTTTTTGTAAATTCTCATCGTCCATTGCCTGCTATTGTCCACTTTGACTGGTTTTTAGCTTTGGTTCAAATCGTAAATTTGGCCATATCCTAAAATACTTAAAATTCTATGTCACAACAGTAACACATGGCCGATTAATGTTTAGATTAAGCACTATTTATAAATGATATTTAACATCACTAGCTCAAGTCGAAATAAATGCAAATTAAGTCTCGATCAAAGTTATTCCGTTACACTGAGACCAGTTAAATCATTAATATAAAGTTAAATGATATATCTACAAAATAATTCAATGAAAACAACTGCTAATGCAGTTTAACTCCTAGCAACCAATATAATCATAGCGATAAGCCGCTAGTGACTATACGAAATGCAAAAAATCACCAAGATCCTGCAAAATAGACTTCTAAAATTACAAAAGTTTAAAAATGCGCTAATTTTGTCTCAAATAAAGGAGATACAACTGTTCCATTATAGCGCCATCAATAGTAAGCCACGAATTTGATTACCAAAACTAGCTACCACCATCCATATTACATGATTCTAATGGGTTACCTAACAGCAAGCCGGATTTACGTCACTGAAAAAAAGCAAACAAAAACGAATTCTTACAAATTAAAATCTTTTTCAGTTTTTACAGGCTTTTGCCTAGCATTTATTTTAATGTTACAAAAAATCAACTCTTTTATAGTCGGAAAATACGCTCCATATCTTCACTGTCAGTGTTTTAGCACGCATTTACATAGCGCCGATCCGCGATTTTGACGTCCAGCGGTTTGGCTAGCACCGCAATGACGTCACGTGCAATCCATCAATAGGCCGATTGTTAATAATTTGCTCAACTTCAACAATAAACGAATGCAGCGATTCGTCATCCAATACTCTATCACGCGTAAGCGCATAAAGAACTTTGCGAACTGTCCGAATAATGCGCTCCCAAATGCCGCCTTGGTGGCTGGCAGCAGGGGGATTGAATCGCCACGTGATTTGTAGTTTGAGCATGTCACTCTGTAGGGCATTTATATCCCAGGACTTTAAAGCGTCTTTCAGTTCTCGCTCGGCCCCAACAAAATTAGTACCATTGTCACTGAGCACCATAGCAGGCTTCCCACGTCGGCCAACAAATCGGTGAAAGGCCATGAGAAATGAGGATGTATCTAAAGAGTTTGCTACCTCTAAGTGTACGGCGCGAGAAGCCATGCAAGTGAAGACTGAAATATAACGTTTAAGTGTGTTGCGTCCTTGTCGCACCATAACGGGTCCCATGTAATCAACACCAGTCCAACTGAACGGAGGATGATTTGGTGTAACTCGACACTCAGGCAGTGGTGCCTCTATTTGCTCTCCAGGTCGAGCCTTATCTAATCGGCATTTGGCACAACGCTGCAGCACTTTACGCACTGTAGCTTGACCACGTAAAATCCAGTACTTTTCTCTCAATGCTGCCAAGACGTGTAGTGTACCACTGTGCCCTTCGCGTTCATGGTAGTGTTGCACTATGAGGGCTGTCCCATGACCGGTAGAGGGCAGAATTATGGGATGTACCATATCTTGAGGTAAATACGAACGTTGCAGTCGCCCCCCAACTCGCAATATGCCATTTTTCACGAAAGGGGTGAGTCTTTGCAAAACATGCAGCGTTGGAGAAGCACGCAGCCTCCTTTTAGTTATATTCAAATGATTGCTGGATTGCAACTCTATCATTTCATCACCAAAGAATGCTTGTTGAATGCACTTTATCACATCCACAGCAGCACTTTCGTACTCTTCAACACTGATTTGATGTGGAATGGGCGTCTCACGTTTCAAAAGATACTTAGTTTTCAGAAACTGCTTATACTTATTCAACCAGGCGACTGCCTTCACCAGTCTGTGCCAACTCGAGTAATGTGAGAACAACTCTTGAAGAAGGGGAACCTCTGTAGACTGATCTTTGACTTGTGTGTGACCGACAAGGTTGACCTTTTTTACTTCAGGGTCATTACTTGATACAGACGGAATAGCAGGGCAAGAGGGCCAACAGTGTTCAGGTTGATATAAGAAGCAAGGCCCTTTAAACCAGGTTTCACATTCGGCACACTTGTTTGGATATGCTCCTCGAGATGCCAAATCAGCAGGATTCGATTTAGTGTCCACATACCGCCATTGCTCCACCTTCGACAAATCATGAATTATCTTCAGGCGGTTTCCAACAAAAGGACGGAATCGCTTAGACGTGTTAGCGATGTACTGTAAAACAGCAGTGGAATCACACCAATATTGCACTGCGTCAACTTTATACTCTAGTTCATGCAATATGAAATCAACCAGTCTTACAGCCACAACTGCTGCTGTAAGCTCTAATCTTGGGATAGTTACCAGCTTTCGAGGAGCCACTCTTGATCTTCCTAAGACGAATGAACAATGAACCTCTTGACTTGCAGATACCATGCGCAGATACGTCACAGCTCCGTATCCCACCTCACTAGCATCACTGAAACAATGCAACTCAGTCCTTACAATGTCAAAATCGATCGGTTTGTAGCATCGTGAAATGGCTATGTCTTGCAAAGAGGGTAGCTGTGACAACCAAGAGTCCCAATCGGCTCGCAAGAGATCAGGGAGTGGATCATCCCAACTTAGGTTTTCGCAGTTCAGTACTTGTAGGTGACGCTTCATGGGGAGTATGAAGGGTTGGACAAGGCCCAGGGGATCATACACCTGGCTAATTATGGAAAGCAATCCACGACGAGTGCAGGGCTTCTCCTTGATGTTGACTCGGATTTGAAGAGTGTCTGTAGACGTATTCCAAATTAGTCCCAGAGTTTTACTGATAGGCAGTTCATTTATAACATCAATAACATTACACACTGACCTATCAGCATCTGGAACAGAAAATAAAATTACACGGCAGTTGCTGTTAAATTTACTGAGGTGAAAGCCTCCGCTTTCTACCAATGTTTGCAGTTCTGTTATCAGAGACCTTGCTGCCTCTGCACTACTTAATGATTTCAAACAGTCGTCAACATAAAAGTTATTTTTAACAGTTTTAATTGTATCGTCACTCGCATTGGTCAAATTGTCTCTACCTACTTTGCGTAAGGCATAACCAGCAATGCTGGGGGAAGAAGTGGCACCAAATGGGTGCACTAGTAACTGATAATCGATAGGAGGTGAGCTCAAGTTGTTGTTCTCAAACCACAAAAATTTCAGGTAACCACAATCACTGGGTGTTACTTTAACCTGATGAAACATGCTATTTATATCACATGAGAAAGCATATCTTTCTTGTCTAAAACGTAACAGTACGCCAACAAGATTGTTAGTATGGTCTGGGCCCTTTAGCAATTGTTCATTCAGTGACGTATGGCCAAACTTTGCAGCGCAGTCAAACACAATACGAAATTTAGTTTGTGTTGTGGCATGGTGCGGAATATACCATCCCACTTTCTTTACTGATGAGCTAGAATCATCAGGAACCTTTCTTATAAAATTACGTTGTGAATATTCACTCATTTTGCTCTTATACAAGTCAAATAAATCTGGGTCTCTTAGTAGCTTCATACGGAGACTATCAACACGTTTCTCTGCCATAGGACGATTGTAAGGCAGTGATGGGCAACCAGTCCTCCAAGGTAGAGCAAGTTCATAGTGCCCATCCACTCTTTTAACTGAAGAATCCATTTTGTCTAAAGCTTGGACATCTTCGACAGACAATGACTGGCCGGTATCTGACACATCCCCACAGAAATCGTACGAGAACATGAAATTCAATTGATCATGGATTAGCCTGTTGTGGCCAAGGGAAGTAAAATGTACCGACACACTCCCCTCTTTACCAGACTGGGTATTACCAGCTAGTGTCCATCCTAGTCCAGTGTGTAGTCCAAGTGGCTCATTTTCTTTACCAACTTTAGTTTCATCAACGAGCAAGCATTCAATATTATCCATGCC
The DNA here is from genome assembly GCA_963965965.1 of Trididemnum nubilum. NCBI lineage: Eukaryota > Metazoa > Chordata > Ascidiacea > Aplousobranchia > Didemnidae > Trididemnum > Trididemnum nubilum. The sequence continues at coordinate 38,125,606 of OZ014473.1, read as the reverse complement.
GATAAGCATATCCACATCATTGTGAGGGAGGGTAGGAAAGTTGATTCCTGTAAGATGGGGCAGGCCAGCAATGTCTTCCCCTTTTACAATGCTGTTTGAAATATCGGGCAAGCTCGGTAGTGCATAAACATTTTTCATAAGATATCTAGCCTCTTCCTCCACACCCTTCACATTAAGATCCAGCTTGAATATTGTCTGTTGCCTTTGCCCAAAAATAGTCGAAATCCGCATGCCTTCCTTTTCACCTTGGACCTGGAGCCTCCTCATCAACCTTGTTGTGCAGAGGGTAGCATTTGAACCGTCATCTAGAAACGCGTATGTATTCACCTTTAATCCAGATTGTGGAGAAGTAACCTCAACAGGCAAAACCTTCAGCCTAGCTTTACGTTTAAACTGGAGGGTGGAGGTCACAGTAGTATTCCCAACAGACTCAACAGTGGTAGATGGTGGAGGTTCTACTGAATAATGCAAAAGGGTGTGATGTCGTCGACCACAGTTTTCTACCTTACACCTACCAAGAGTTGGACACTTCCTTGCTAGGTGCCCATTAGACCTCAGACAATTGAAACATAAGTGAGCTTCACTCACAAGGCGCAGGCGCTCCTTTACTGTCCGCTTTATGAACTCAGGGCATTTCCATAGTGGGTGAGCTTGACTGCAAACAGCACATTTGTACACCGGTACAACTGATTCCTTACTGGAGACTTCCGTGGCATGAACCATTTTCATACCACCCTGGCCTTTGCCATGAGAGTCTTTAGCGGAAGGTTTAAAATTGTACGCTTGGCTCTTTCTTCCATGCGTTGAGTCCGTGTCTGTCTTCCTTGCATGCAGCATTTGGCCAAAGCGAGTGTTGGACATCATTGCTTGTTGCTGAACAAAATCCATCAGTACCTTAAAATCTGGCTCTTTACCTTGGGCAATAGTTGATGCAGTCTTCTTCTGAAAGTCTCTCTGCTGTGAAAGAGGCAGGCGTAAAAATATCTTGTCTATAGTGTCATAGTTGTTAAGATTGGCACTGTATCCCCATTCGGTTAAGGTGACATGGCAGTTACGCATTTGAGTAGCCAACTTATACAATGAATCTGCATCTCCTTCACGTATGCGAGGTCCATCCTTCAAGACCTTCATGTGTGCTGCCACTACTTTGTATTGTTGACCAAACTGCTCCTCGAGGATTGTCCTGGCAGTCTGGAAAGCCTTTTCTGGTGGACGAATAATGATGGTCGATTGTATCGCCTCATAAGCTTGCCCAATGCAATGACTTATAATGTAAGTCAATTTGGTCATAGGGTCCTTCACACGACTGGAAATATTATCATCAAAGTCTGTGATAAAGCGGTGATAATCCAGGGGATCACCAGCAAATTTCTTCACTTCACGAGGAGGAAGCTGCATTCCATCCACTAAAGCTTGAAACACATATGACCAATCTTGAACTTGAGAATCCGGAGCAGTGGCGGCAGCAGGCATAGTAGGTCTCATGGCTTGAATGAAATTCCCTGCCTCATCACAGGGTAGGTCCTGAGGCACCTGAGATGACCGAACTGTACCTGTGTTCATCTGCTGAGAGACAGCAGAGTTTACAAAAGAGTTAGGTCTAGGTGACCTACCGGCATCTTCTTGTCTTGAACGTGAATTGGTTATTCCCAGCTCAGCTTCCATCAGCTTTCTTCTGGTTACGGCCAGCTCCAGATCAATCTCCAGTTGTTTATCTCTAAGCCTCAGTCTCTCTTTCTTGATCTTTAATTCTTCCTCTTTGATGCGAAGTAGCCCCAGCTGGCTCGCATTCACATTACTTGTTGGAACTTTACTCCCCTGGCATCTTTCCAGACTTGGGGCCAGAGAGAGATCAGTCAATTGAGTACTACTAGAAAGGTTGCCAGTAAGTACACTATTCCACGTATTCGGGGTGTCAGTTGATGTGTCACCTTCTGTGACATCAGCTGCATGTTCTTGAGAAATGATGCCTAGATCAATTAAATGCTCCATAGGCTAAACTTAAATGTCTTTAGAACAAACTATTTTCAAATGATGTAGTGTCTGATAGCCCAACCTTGATGCTGTCTAACGAGAAACCACAGACCAGCGCGCCGACTCGACCAAAGGCGACTGGAAAGGCACTGAAAGAGTATAATGATCAAATGCTCTGTCCTCTGCTCTGCATTTAAAGTCAAATTCCACCATAACTAACCCAGTAAGCTTATTCAAATATATTATTAGTTTTAACAGTCCAAAATATCAGTAATTAAAACAATCCAATTCAGTTCCAAGTTACTTTAGTTATTATCGTTAGAAGCAGAATAATCACACAGCCGGTAATGGTATTGGTAAGCTTAGTCTTGAACACTTGATGAGCCGTACTAGCAGGTGCCAAACCAGGATACACTTGAACTTGAATCAAACCAGCACTAAATGATTAATCAGAAGTAAAATTGCAGAACTACCAGTAAATTTAGCTTAGGCAAATAGAAATTCGAAACGGAGAAAAACAGCACACAACGAACAGAGAAGCAGTGAGAGAGATTTGAAAATAGTTTCTCTCTATCAATGCCGTAACCTGCAGATAAACGCACAGTAGCCAACCAGTAGCCTCACAAATATGACTACCTCAGCACATCCTACCAAAGTAGAAACGGTAAACTAGCACGGTAAACATCCCTGAATGCTATCTAAACTGAAAGCCAACTTATCTAACCCGAATAAACATACCCAAAAAACTGCAACTTTACACACAAAGAAACTGCTGTCCTATCTAAACATCAGTCACATGACTGAGACCGTAAAATTACAAGTAAACAACTTAAATCAAGCGGTTCCGAATAATAATCCAAAACGGAGTACAATGAGCATGTAGGACTTAACACTGCCAATTTTTATGCCACGTTTTAAAAGCATTATTTTTTACTAAAATAGCCCTAAAATTATGCTATTTTTGCAAAAAAATGCAAAATTTTCGAACGCTGGGGGCTCCGCCCCCAGACCCCCGTGCCTCCGGTGGCTGGGGGCTTTGCCCCAGACCTCCAGCCTCCAGCGGCTGGGGGCTTTGCCCCCAGACCCCCATATTAGCCCCCCCCATTGCGAGTTTCTGGCTACGAGTCTGGTTGTAAGTGTTTGAATGTGAGCCATGCAGGGTAGCAAAACTCGTGTATAAGAAAGCTTAAAAGCTGTGAGCATGCAGCATATGCCATTTATGTATGTTGGCATTTATGTATGGGATGAAAGGGTATCTTAAGACATGCAACCCTATGAAATATACATACAACCGTTTTTGACTCAGACCGCATTTTACGTCAAACTTTCTTGGTGGTTTTCGGGTCCTAAAACCAAAGTCACGTGACCTATTGCCTCAAAATTTAGAACAAACATAGAACTCATTATTCTCAAAATGCTGTCAAAAATTCATGGAGCTAGATTAAACCGTTCTTGAGTTATAAGCAAAAGTCTGAAATTTCGCACTCGTTAGTTGGAAAATGGCCGAGTAAAAGCAAAAAAAACCTGACGCGAGCGGCGGTCGTTGCGATGAAGGCTCCGCAATATTCCTTTACTGCTGAACATCAATCAGGAAAGGTGTGAATACCGCTTCATTTGGTCATGCTATAATTGCAAGGATATAGTCAGGACAAGTAATAAGCAGTGCTGATGGGGCTGCAGCCCCAGGTTCACACCGAAAATAGACCCACTTCTATACCAAGTCAATAAAGTCATCAAACTAGCAAGGTAGCCTAGGCTAATAGAAATATCCCAGCTATTATGGAAAACACTCAACCTTTTTACATAAGGCTTTGCAATGGTGTTCATGAAAAAAATCAACTCTATTTTGTTATAAGCAATATCAAGGTTGTTATGAAAACTTTTATTTGTTTATAATTTTCGTGATACAAGCTTTTGTGAAGCAACAGCCATTAACTATGACAAAATAGTGTTGAAAATTTTCATCAACATCATTGCAAAACCTTATGTAAAAAGGTTAACTGCCCATATGCACTGTCACTGCGTGGGCATTTGCAGTCAATCATTCGTAAACGCGTAGTCAGGCTATTCTCTTTTGCTCCTTTCTCATTACTAATAATAAAGTTCACGCCTGACTGCACTCATGTGCTTTTTCAAATTAATTGCATCAATCTTTGTTCTGGTAAATCAACGAAGTTGACATGAATAATAAAAACAGAAATAAGGTGAAGATTTTATCTGCCTTCATCGAGCTTTTGTCAGTGCTTAAGAACCCTTGCTCTACCGCAATCAACTAGCCTGCAACTAAACCTTTTTATGTAAGATTTTGCAATGGTGTTGATGAAAAATTTCATTACTTGCTTGGCCAGTTAAGCCATCCTTAGGATGCCATCATACAGTCAACAGTGGTTTTCTTTCAGTTAGTTCTGCAGCTATTCTCTGTTGCTATATAGGTGTTTTGGGAGGATTAAGCTTGTGTACAGTAGATTTAGGTAGTGTGAGGATGAGGTTAGTTAGGTTGGTAGGATTGTTAGAAGCCTATTGTTTTTAGCTTAGAAAATGGTTCCTGCTGATAGTCTGAGTGCATTCCTATTGTATCCTAATACTATGTACGGGACAGGCGCGTCGATTTGTCGAAATCATTGGGGGGTCCAACTTAACAACCAGAACTTTTTTGGCGAAATCTCGCGAATTTTGTTTGCATTGTTTGTACATCGTAGACTTTGTTTGCGATGTTCGTAAGTCGCAATAGCACATTTAAATTTAATGCAGTTTTTTTTTTTCTTTTTCGGTGTTGTGCCGTTTAGGAAATAAGCGTACGGTATTTTAGAAGAAAAAGAAAAAAAAAACAGCGCGGCCAAAAGTGGTTCGGTAGAGATGAAAGAGTATCTTGAGATACATAAGGGTGAGAAATTTTTTTGCGGTATTTTTTTGAATGCGACCTCTTTCACGTCAAACTTTTGGAACGTTTTTTTTGGCGTTAATGCCAATGTTACGACTTTGAAAATCATTCCGCCAAACCTGTCTATACTACTTTAAGGGATAACACGGATAAGCGCGGCCAAGGGGGCGACAGCCCCCCTTCCCAATTAAAATGCCCTCAATGATAAAAATATTAAAGCGAAGTCTACTGTTTCTTCAGTTTCTAAGGCATTTCTCCGTACAAAAGTGCACGCGTTTAACTGTAAGTAGCAATAATACCATTAGGGGCCCGAGCCCCCTCAATTTAAAATTTTGCTAACCAATTAAGTGTATAGCCCGGAAGAAATGAAGAGTTTTGTCTTGAAAATTGCAACCTCAGGCACTTATCTAACCTTTTTATGAACGTAATACAATAATTACGACCGAATTTACTAAATGGCACAGTTCCAGGGGGTCCCGCGTTTAAATGGAAATTCCCAAAGCGCAAGGGGCCCCCCACGCAATGTAAATCCAGCCTGGGCAAAAACATGATTAGTTTCAGGCCTTACCAATCAGGCGCGTCGATTTCTTGAAATCTTTGGGGGTTTCAACTCAGTAACCAGAACTTTTTTTAGCGGAATCTTGAGAACTTTGTTGGCATTGTTTGTACATTGTAGATTTTGTTTGAAATGTTTGTACGTCGCAATAGCACGTTTAATGCAGTTTTTTTTTTTTTTTTCGGTGTTATGCCGTTTGGGAAATTGAGCGTTCAGTATTTTGGAAAAGGAAAAAAAAAACTCATTGCGACCAAAAGTGGGTTGATGAGAATAAAAGGGTATCTTGAGAAATATAACCGAGTGAAATATTTTTTGAGGTATTTTTTAAATGCGACCTCTTTCACGCTAAACTTTTGGAGCGGTTTATGGACCCTAATTCCAATGTCACGACTTTGAAAACTTTGAAAATCGTTCCGCCAAGCCTGTCCATACTACTTTAAGGGTTGACACCCATAGGCGCAGCCAAGGGGTGGGGGAGGCAGGCCACAGTGCCGTTGCCAGTGCAAACGAAGTGAGGGGGCACTAGCCGAAAGTGGGGGCACTAAAATTAACTGAGCTTTTGCATATAAAAACTGATCTTCAGATCTTGAACGGCTCTAAATATGCGCAATTTTAAAAATTCTGTTTTCATGTCTACAAAAAAGAGAGCAATAAGGCCGGCAGTATTTCTTAGCTTGTTTGGTCTGCGACCCATAATCGCCTGAAAAATTTATCCACAGCAATGAATGTTACCACTATCGCAACCACGATTTTGCTAAAACGGGTGAACCAAAAAATTTTTTCTTTGCACAAAATTGTGTGATTTAGGCCCAGTGCTAAACAAACTGATGCAACTCAAGCGTCTCACAGACGAGGCATAGTCACTAAATATTTAGTGACTGTGGACGGGGCCTGGGAGTGTAGTCCCCAGCTGCTGGGCAATTTTTATAATTTTGCCGCCAAAAATAGCAATTTTAACGCAATTTAAGCACATTTCGCTTTTTTTGAAGCCATATGAATAAATAAATTGCTAAAATTCAGAAGCCATTTTAAAGAATTAATTTGCTTAGCCCCTTCAGCCCCACTTATTTCAGGTCAAGTCTAATTTTGAGGATAAATTTTCTAAGTGACTTGGCTTAGGGGGCGTAAGCCCCTTCAACCTGATTGCGCCACTAACTGCAACCTCAAAATCTTGAGTGTGCTCTAAAAATTAAAACAGCTGGTCTTTTACAAAAATGTTTTCACGTATTGTTTCATGTCATTATCACTAACGAAGTACCGGTAACGATTCTTCAGGCTTATGTTAATCAGACAGACTATTGCTTCAGATATATGTACAGCAGTTGCTTGCCAGCAATATCGCAAAGAATCGATAAAATATCAAAAAAGAATAAGTTTGAACGTAATTTTTTTTTTTCCATTATTGTCTGCTGTCTTGCCGTTAACGTGATGTTCCAAAAACAGTATTTTGAGTGAACAAAATGAGGGGGGGCACAAGCAGTTGTTAGAGGGGGCACGGCCCCCTGCCCCCCGTAGCGACGGCACTGACAGCACCCCCCCCCCCCCCAATTAAAATGCCCTCAATGATAAAAATATTGAAACAAAGCCTACTGTTTTTCAGTTTTACTTGCTTTTAGCATTTCTTACAAAAGTGCACGCATTCAACAGTAATTAACAATGATATTAATACGGACGGTGGGTGGGCCCAAGCCTCCTCAATTCAAAATTTTGCCAACAAATTTAAGTGTATAGCTCGGGTGAAATCAAGAGTTGTGTCATAAAAATTGCAATCTCACGCGCTTATCTAACCTTTTTATGAACGTAATACAATAACCACAATCGGATTTACTAATGGCTCAGCGCCAGGGGGTCTCGCGCTTAAATGGTGGGCCTAAGAGTTTTTTTTTGTCTTCATCTATATTGACAGTGAAAATTGCAGTGAAAATCACCAAAGTGCCTGGGGCTCCGCGAAATGTAAATCTAGCATGGGCAAAAACATGATTAGTTATAGGCCTTACCACCTTACCCAAACCATCTATTGTACCAATTAACTTTCAATAACAATTCACCTCCATCTAACCAGTTTTTACGCGGCAAAATGCTTTTGAAAAAAAAGTAAGCTTGCGAAAATGTGCATTGAACAAATTATTTAATTTAAATTAAAGGTGGCTGGACCCCTAAGTCGTTACATGTACTCCTACAACAGGTTATTTTTATGACAAACAAAAATTTCTTTAGGAAAATCTTCGAGTGGGTTATTATCATAGGTGGGCACGGTACTTTGGAAAAGTACCGCGGTACCGGTACTTGGTACTTTGCTAAAATTAGTACCGCGGTACCGGTACTTTCAAATCAAAAGTACCGCGGTACTTTTGCGGTACTTTTTTTAAAAATTAAAAGAAAAAAAATTGGACTGAATAACCTCGTTTACTGGATTGTAAATCATCACTTTTAGCAATTTGGTTCGTTTCCGCGACTAGTGCGAACTCCGTAGACCTACAGTTCGTTTTAGAGAAAGTTTGCCGTAGAATAGTAAGCAGTTGCAGTATTAAGGTGAATTTACACAGTATCCGTTTTTCGTACGTTTTCGTCCGTTTTTTTACGTTTTTACTTCTCCTTGAAAAAGTATGCACTTTTTCATCCGCATTTTTGTAAATCCATATACGCACTAAGTAGACTGTTATATATAGATAAAAATTTTGTTCAAAAATTTTGTGTATGAACGATAAGAGCGATATTTCGAAATAGAACTGTACTCCTTTACAAAAAAATTTTGTCAGAAAACTTTTGTCCAGTATGTGACTGTCTGGTTAGTGCGGATATGGACAAATAAAAATGCGGATGAAAAAGCGCATACTTTGTCAAGGAGAAGCAAAAACGTAAAAAAACGGACGAAAAACGGATACTGTGTAAATTCACCTTTAGTATTACTGCAATAGAGAGTACAGTACTAGCTAGTGATGAAATTGACGCGATAAAGTATCTAACTTATACGAACTACGGTCACCGGGCTACTTATTGTTCTAGACTTAGAGTATCTTGTGCCCAATAATAACCAAACAGCAGTCATCTCTAAAGCATCACGTACGTAAGTTGACACTGAAGGATACTCTGACGATCATCAGCTCCCAATTATTGCACAAGTGACATTTACACAAAACTTAGAAATTGGGGGATAAATTGCACTTTTGGCAAAGTGTACTGTTTTGATTTGTTTTTAGTCGATTCGTTGCTGCAGTTACTTTTTGCATTTCTTATTTAAAGCTAGATGGGAGCTTACCAGTTGCCAGCCTAAAACGACCGACGCATGTTAATGGTGACTTCGAAAAATTCTTTTGTCTCCCCGTAATGAGAACAATTTCAAAATTACAGCATTTTTTGTTGCTGTTGTATAGCATATTTATTCTCTTGTCACAACACAGCGTTAGACGCTAATTGTTGCACAATCCGCACACTTTTATTGTGATATTTACTTCGTGCCTGGAGGAATTTGCACCTGCTTAAGAGTTTCTAGTTTTCCAATGTCCCGTGAATTTCGATTTCTTACCACTGAATTTCTGGCTAGTTCGAAGCCACAAGCAGAGATAATCATCGTAAAGCGCTCAATCCAAGGACGCAACAACGTAACCAGTGTGTGGGTTGAACACAGATTATGCAATTAGAGTTGTCGCAAAAAAGCTTTAGCACATTTGGCCATGCTTTTGGGGACTCTCAAGAAGATTCTTTGTCTCTTCTGATTATAAAAAAAATTAGCTTTTTGGCTAAAGCCGTTAAAATACAGGGTGAGCCAAAAGTAGGTGGACAGTAAAAAAAAATTAAGTGTAACATAGTAATAGAAAACAGGTAAAATTAAAACAAATTTTAGTACTAAAATTGTAATTATATACCACAAATAACATAGTTGTAACAAAGTTAAAATAAACAATTCAATTAAAGTAACTGAGGCATAAATCTATTCCATATGCCGTCCACCTACTTTTGGCTCACCCTGTATTTATTTTTTGTTATGTTCAATTTCGGGTGTTCTAAAAGAGGTGCAATCATAAAAATTGATTTCTTGGGGATTAATTTGTGCGGTTTCAGGGGAGGTGGCACCCAAAAATTTTGAGAGACAAAACCGTGTTTTTTACTCGACAGTTTTGCACAAAACTTAGATTGCGTTGTTTTGCCCTGTAGAACTTATTAGAAGAGTGTACAATGTTTAGGAAGAAAAAAATCTCATCGCGGCCAAAGCCAAAGTGGGGTTGGTGCAGATGAAAGGATTTTTGAGATAATTTTTCTGTATAAGTATTACCGGGTGAAATACTTTTGGCCGTATTATACACCGTTTGTGAATGAGAACATCTTCTTCGCCAAACGTTCCAGGCATATTTAAAGTCAAAAGCTAATATAAATGGATGCCGGCAGTAACGTGCAGTAAATTTTTCTTCAAGCATGCCCGTTACCAAAAATTTGCAATGGGGGGGGACGTTGCGAAGGTCTGGGGGCGGATCCCCCAACCACTGGAGGCAATTGGGGTCGGGGGCAAGGCCCCCAGCCACCGGAGGCATAGGGTATAGGGGCGGATCCCCCAGCTCTCGAAAAATTTTTATTTTTTTTGGCAAAAATAACTTAATTTTAGGCCTATTTTGATAAAAATCAATGCTATTAATACGTGGCATAAAATTAGCAGTGCAAAAAATCATTATACCGTATTAGTTGCATAAATGGTTTATGTGGGAGGTAGCTATTGCTAGAATTTCAGTTCTCTTATTTACAAGTTGGTAAATCATAAAATCCTATTTCGGTAGTTTAATAAACCTCGCAAGAAGTAATCTATTTCAGCTAAAGTTTATAGTGAAAGATGTATGCATATATGGGGGCCAATCGAAGGAAGGTCGAGAAAAGTTGTTGAGCATTTTTCAAAAAGCGATCAAATTTGATTACCAATTCTCGGCTATTCTTTATAGTCTTTTTTCTGATTTATAAGTTTTATTTTTGACAAACTAGCTCCCTCCCCCCTTCAATAAACATTTCAAAATATGCTTTAAATAATTTTTTGAATCTATTCCAGAACAAAAGACAGTATCAGAAGTGCTAACAACGTAGTATTTTTCTTATTCTGGATTTTGGTCGGCAGGCCAATGTATTCACCCCGCGCCCCCTGGCTACGCTATTGTATTCACGCCGGATGTGATGAGTATTTATTGCGTAAGTCGTCTCTTACAATTTTTTCTTAGCGATTTTGCTTTTGTTTCGCCGGTGCATGAATACTGGTAATGCGTTATTTTGCCATTGCAAGAAAACGTCAATTTTTCAAATCGGCCAGCAAACTGCAAACGCTAAGTCCCTGCGGTGGTAGTAGCGAGTAAGACCAACAGTTAAACGCTAAGTTAAGAAAAAAGATTGGTTGTTCATCCAATTTATTTGCAAGCATTTTTACAACGTTTCAAGTTTTTAATGGTACGTTCTTTAAATCCGTACTAAAAAATAAAAAAAACTAAAGTACCGGTACGGTACCGCGGTATTTTGCTATTTTTTGGCAGTACCGGTACCACAAAAGTACCGACGGTACCGGTACCAAAAAAGTACCGCGGTACCGGTACCGCGGTACTTTAGTACCGCGGTACTGCCCACCTATGGTTATTATCTAGGATCGCAGGAGACAATGTGCCTTACTTCCGCCAACCTATGACAAATCACATACAAAATTTCACGCGAAAATGCAAGACTTTAAACGTGTTTTGGACTTAATTTAAAAGTAAAAAGATAATTAAACAATTTAATTTTTCAATTGCCTTTCTAAATAGTAAAAATCTGTTTTTTTTTCAAATTACTCAAAAAACGCGCGAAATGTGATCCAATGTCATTTAAATAAACTTTGCTATTTTTTTCAAGAAATTACAAAAAATTGTCCAGTGGCTGGAAGCTTGGCTCCCAGACCCCGTCTATGATACGTTTGAGTTACACTAGATTGTTCACCTTTTTTCCCAATTTAGACCTTTTAACTTTTCAACATTTACTTCACGTCCTCTTCCTTCATCAAAATCTTGGTTGCGTGCCAAACCAGGCCACTGCTTCTGATCTTCCATTTTAAGATACCATTGTTCCGTAAGAAGTGCCTCATTTCGAAAATGGTTGAAGACGTTATTAAAAGTGATTTGGACCACTCCAATCAAAAATCCTGAATCATCCCTGATGACACCGTCCATTAAGTCCCGCTCGTATGGCACCATTGTAATATTGAGTAACTATGCTCTGATGCTGCGAGTCTCAGTCTGTCCTCGCTCCTCAGTGCCCTGTTGCAACAATGAGGACTTTCCTATCTAGACTTCACTGACAGACACACAGTCACAATGATGAGTTTGTGACGAACACAAATAAAAATTGTGCAATATATTGGCTAGGTGATAAACATACTCCTATTGCGATTATTTTTATAACACCTTGGTCTAGCGCTGTAATATGCAGGTTTCAAGATTTTGAGCAAGAAAAATCTGTTTAGACAGAAATGCCATTTGCTAGTATTCATGACAAATAGCAAACATGTTCATTTATATTGGGGGGTCCTTTACTCTTTGGACACCCCCAATGCTTATTTTTGGGGGGGTCCCGACCCCCCCGGGAATCGACGCGCCTGGTACGGGAGCTATAATAGGGATTTAGACGTTGTCGCTAGATTAAATATGTTTGGGTGACCTTATTGTGTGTGTAACTAATTGCAAAAATTCCAAAATTTTCCAAGTTCCAATGCGCTTAGTCAGCTATTGTCAATGGCACAACCAGAAATAAAAAAGGGGGGACTAAATTTTTTGGTATAATTAAAGCATATGCAAATCGCGGAAAGTTTTCGTTCAGGCAAATTGTATGGTAACAAATTACAAAGGAGGCAGGAGTCTTGCCGTCGTTCATGCAGCAGACGCATAAAAAAATGTATGAATGAAAGAGAATAAAAGTGGTTTCACCATGGTTTTACAATTTTATTTGATGATGTAACAGTGGATGCAAAAAAACGCGTAACTTTCTTAACGTAGGCATACGACAAAGTTGCAGATTGCCGTTATTATTCAGATAAGCTGGCATAATAATATTTTAACTTTGAACTATAGTGTATTTTAACAAATTAAGGACAGTGAGATGTACAATTTGCAAAAGCATACAAAAAAAATCCCACTAAACACCTGAAAATGATTGGTTTTTGATAAAATAAGTGTTCCGCATTTGAGAAAGTTGCAGATTGCCATTATTATTGAGACAAGCTGGCATAATAATATTTTAACTATGAATTATAGTGTATTTTAACAAATTAATGACAGTGAGATATACAATTCACAAAAACATAGGAACAAACCCCACTTATATACCCAAAAATGATTGGTTTTTGAAAAGATAAGTGTTCCCTATTATTATGTTATGTTGCACCACATACTGCTTGCTATCTTCAAACAAAAAAAATGCGTTGCATTGTGGTTTGCCAATGCAAAGTTTTATTAATAGATTACTGCAGTGTTATTATTATTGTTGGTAGGAAGTAGGGATCTAAGCATCAAACAAGAATAATACGAGAGCGACCGACCATTCCTTACCTGCAGACAGGTGCAGTTAATTGTCTCAATCAAATAATGAGAATCTGAATGCGACGTTCACAAAAAAATGGTCATAACTACCGTATTTATTCAAGTATAAGTCACATTTTTTTGTACCAAAATATCGCCTAAAAAGTCAGGTGCGACTTATACATGAATACATCAAGTATTGTATGCAATGCAAAATTTTTCTGAGATATTTTCATGCTATCGTTACAATCACGTTACTAATCACCAATCCATGCGAGTCACATTACATTGCAACACTTGCCACCCTCTTGGGATGCTGATGAGGATGTTCCAGAGGTAAACTGGGACTAATTGAGGACAGTGACAGCAGGGATGACTTCGATGGTTTTTAATTTTTTTGTAATGTGATTGCAATGAATGAATGTTTAAAAAAATTTTGTTGTGTTTTTCATGTCAAATATGGGTGTCTGACTTATACGCGCTTGCGATTTATACTTAAATAAATACGGTAAGTACAATAGGTTTATTTATACAGTATGCTCACGAGCGAAATTGGGTTCGCGCCGAAAACTGCGTAGAATGCTTCCAGAGAGAATTTTTTTTGCTTGCAATCAGTGCACGTGATTTTTTGCTTGCAATCAGTGCACTCAGTTTAGACTTCAACACAGTTTGAACAACGTCGCCAGGCTCCTGGTCTGATAGACAACGAGAACACTGTTACCAATCAACTCAGCTATACGGTGTACTATGTGGACATAAAAATTGGGGTCCACAACTTTTTGGCACAGACCTTTTCGGTGCCAATTTGGTGCTTTTTGACTAACCCTAACCCTAAATAACTGAACTGTCAAAGAGCACCGAATCAGCAATGAAACGAGCTGTGCCGAAAAGGATCAGCAACGAAATAGGTGGCGCTGAAAAGGTCTGCACCAAAATGGTCGCGCCATAAAAATGTCATCCCTAGAAATTGACTGAAAAAGATTTCTTAAAAATAAATTATAGTAGTATTTACTGTAATAAACATTTGACGTAGTGTAGTTCGAAATTGCAAGATTAATTCAAACCAGCCTATAGCCCGTTCCCTCAACCCAGCTGAAAATAAAATTAAAGGATTAAACTGACATCGTAGCTATGATTTTACAAGAACTTTTTTACGCAATATTACTGAATATTTATTCCGCCGTTTTTCAGGGAAACGGGTTCTCTAGTCTTTTGGTCTAAACATAGGCCTATACATAATGTGTTTAGTCCAATTACGTCTGATATCTTTTTTAATGGAAACGCAAAAAAAAAGAAGAAAAACAGGCAAAATGCATGCAATCAAATGACATGTGTATACTTATACGCGTGATCAGTAAAACGAACCCAATACAGTATAATAAAAAATCAATTTCGACGTTACAGATTTATGGAGAATCATTCACTTAGAAGAGATTTGCTTTCCTTTAGCAAATAGTGTTTTTTTTCTAAATGTTTTCAATTACAATATTCTCAAAATTTATTAGGGTCGAAATACGATTTGACTATGTGACATTTAATTCATGGACTGATACACATCAGATCTCAGCTGCCCCAAATTCTCATCGGTATCGGATTCTGATTCTCTTTTTTGGAAAATGATGAGTTTTGAAGTAAAATGGATTGCGTTTTGGGGTGCAAAATTGCGCTGCTTTCTGCATTGCTCGTGTTCTCCCTCAAAGCAGTGTGGTTTGCTGATGAGACATTATCATTCCAAGACAGTGCGATACGGGCTACGCAATGATCGAACATTTTAGTGAATATCAACACTGACTGCAAGCATTCTGACTCTCCGGGTTTTGTTTCTACCCTATGTTGCAATCAGATGTGGCTAAATTCTTGTTTCAATAAAATCAAGTTTTTATGCGTGATTGTCATATTAATGTGATGTAATAGAAAACTTTTCTCAATCATATTTACCAAAGTTGATTTTTTGATTGTAAGTTTGTTGATTTTTGATTGTAATCCATTGTTACATTGACTATGATTTTATTCACTTTGCCTTTTTGCTGCAAACGTTTTTTCAACCCGAATATCTCAGAACCAATACAAGCTAGACGGCTGAAATTTTTTAAAGATAGAAAAGCTAATGACCTTGGAAAAAGTTTTTAAAAACTGCAAAAGTTTTGACGTTGCGTATTTGCAACTTGGGTAAAATTACACTCGAGTTGAGCGTTTTTAGATTAGTTTTTTGGCATTTAATCGTTTTTTAAATAATTTTTGTGTGTGTGTTCTGTCAAGTGAGGGGGACTGGTCCCCCCCAATCCCCCCTTGGCTGCGCCTAGTTCAGACAGTCATTGCAAGGTAAGCCCATCTTACGTCTATATGATATGAAAGCACTCAATTAACATCATGTTAATACCAGGGTGTCGAACCGAACCTGAACCCGAACTGTAAACCCGAATGAACCGTTTCATTTTGGTGAACCCGAACCGAACCTGACCAGCAAAATTTTACTGCAGTGAACCTGAACCAAACCTGAACCCTCAAAATTCTGCTCAAGTGAACCCAAAGCGAACCTGAACCCCTAACAAAAGTAAGAATATATTTTTCCATATCTGGATGCCTCTGGTGCTGGTACACGCACAATAAGAGCAGTGGTGATCATCAACAGGATCAGCAATTTCTCCTTTTTTTTTCTGGATTCATGTTAACTTGCTGAACTAATTTTTTTCTGGACGAAACGAGTAACGACAGTTAAATTTTCAGTCAATGAACCCGAACCGAACCTGAACCAGTAATATTTTACTTGAGTGAACCTGAACCAAACCTGAACCTCAAAAATGGTGCTCAAATGAACCCGAACCAAACCTGAACCGCTAAAATATTTTGAGCTGGAGCTAAACCTGAACCCGAACCGTTATTTGAAACGGTTCGACATCCTGGTTAATACTGTCACTGTAAAGCCAAGATACAGTGATAGTTTTCCATTCGTAGCTGGGAGATTCCATAATGTAGGCTAAAGTAATTTAAAAATAAAAATGACTAAGTATAAAAACAGTTGAAAAAAGGAGAAATCTATTAGCTTTACATTGAAAACAAACTTTTGGAAAAAATAGACACCGATGACATTATTAAGAGCTTTGCATTGTCTTAGTCCAGAAAAGGTGTCATTTGAATGTGTGCATACAACAAAGTAAATAGCCAACTTAGTCTATGTATTTGTTTTTTGTTTCAACTGTGATTATTTTTAATACAATAAATAGAATGAAAAATAGGCCTCTGACTATCATAGAGCCCCAGGCCCATAAAAAAGCTTGACTGGCCCTGGTAATAAGTATTATTGCCATACTCGTCATGAATCATGATAAGGTGACTTGATTGCAGATTGTGGTCTCATTATAAGGATAATAGCTGCCTTAAATTTAACAAAAATGTTTTCTCCAATTTTTATTATAGCTAAGTTCAACATTATAGGCTATTTGTCAGTAAATTTTCTTTGTATATTCTGGCAATGTCTAAGTTAGTCTGCAACTCGTGCAGTTTTGTAGCTTTTGATGTTATATTGTTTCGAGAACATGCAAGGATTTGTCATAAAGATGATTTTCTTTTGTGTCCGATGAAAGATTGTTTTGCACAATTTAGATGATATGATAGTTTTCGAAAACATTGCGAACAAGCTCATCATGAAATTGAGTATGAATAGCAACAGTCTTCAGAACAGATGATAGATGAAATGAAGTATGATGACAACAATAAAATTGAAACCCCAGCAACGGTTCCCTGTGATATGAGTGATTCTGCTGATTGCTGTGATGAAGTGGCTGATGAAGACAATGAAACCACAGCAGAAACTGATTTTTATGATAATTTAGATTTTTTTGCTGAGGCAGAAACTTCTTCTGGTTGTTCTTTGCAGAAAATCCAGCTACTGCTTCGTAAGAATTTTGCAAAACTTCTATTAAACTTATCTGGTCGCCACAACCTGACCAATGTGAGTATAAGGTTTTTTCAAAATATTGAGAATTTTGTGTTATGTTAGCACAAAGGTATTGAGAATTTCTTTCTTGTAGTTTGCATATTAGTTAATTATACTACTAACAAAAATAATTTTGGGTTGCAAAGCATTCAAATTGAAATCTTCATGCAAAATTTTGTGTTTGTGTTAGCACAAAGCAGGGGTATGAAGTGTGTGTAAAAGTAGCTCTAGGAAAACTAGTGCATACTGCATACAAACTATTCGAGTAATCGTCCGAAAAGTTAACTGTGTTTATTGCAGTTGGTAAACTCATAACCTATACATTACTTTTAACAGAATATTCAAAATTAATTTTGCATTTATTTATCTGTCATTAATATGTGTAATACCAAATAATCAGTCAAATTGTGCATACGATTGAATGTTTCCGACATGGCAGAAAAACTGCAACCTATATATCAGGGCTGTGAACTCGAAAAAACTCGGTTATTTTTCCGAACTCGAATTTGAACTCGAAAAAATTAAATCACAGAACTCGGACGAGCTAAAATAGGCTGGACTCTAACTTGAACTCGAATAAAAATCGATCAAGTTTGCAGCTCTGCTTGCTATCTTGTCTTTTTTGCGGGATCGATGCTTAAACTTAGTAGATAGAAGAGTTCTTAAGTTGTGAATGGACGACATAATTCATAACAAAACTTTGACTGAAGTTTAATAAGACTTGCAAGTGTTTTTAACAAAATCATTTTATGTTCATCACATAATTATGATGTGTGAAAGACAAACTGTTTTTATCAGACTTGAGCGATAAATTTTGATTTGTAGAGTGAAATAACAAGACGTTTTTAAGTTGTAAATGGACATGATGTAATGCTAAAATTAGATTTCAGTTTTGTGAGAATTACCGGTAATTAACCTTCTAACAAAAAACATTAATATTCACATTTTCCAACTTCTGTTTAAATTAAAAGGTTTAATTTTAAGTCGTACATGCAATTATAGTTCTCACTCAAAGGCCGGTATTCTATAATGGAACTTCAATAGATGTTACTCACGTCCAAATTGACTAATTGTCACTGCGTAACTACTAAATATTGCAGTTAAATTTAGTGACTATGATGTCACAATAATCAACATAGACTTGAGTGATATGTCTTACTCAAGTTCCGTTTTAGAATACGGGCGTAAAAGTGGTTTCTACGGAAATGAGTTTCTTACCACTGAGCTTATTTGTGTCACCATAAGTGTGCAGCATGTTAACATTATTAACCTGCGTCTTCCAGGCGGCAGTTAGTTTCTCTTTTACTAAACTCTGTTGGTCGAAGATTTTTTGTGTTGTGAATAGACAAACTTTTACAATCAATATTTGACCTCAGCTCAGCTTGAACAAAAGCATATTATTTGCATCATAATAACTAGTAAATAGGTTTGTAAAGAAAGTAGTTGCTCTCTTTCTGCGCATTATTAAGCAAAGCAATAACTTTGCTTTATGTATTTGATTTGCAAATGTACTTACCTTATGTAAAAATTAGACTTGGTAAAATTAAACTTCAGGTCGATACATTCTGATTTTCAAGCTTCAAAAATTTTTTTGAAGTAATAAGTCTTACAAAACTCCAGTCTACTTTTAGTTCTTACCATGGTAGTTTTGTAGAGATGTATGCGGTACCTACCATTGAACGATTTGTGATCATAAAGAGCAGGTTCTGTGCTATTGACTCTGTCTGCCAGGCGCCAGTTAAATTGCTAATTGTATTTATGACTTGTGCCAGTTGCCAACCAACTAATTCTCTCTTAAACTTTGTCGCTAGAAGAAGCGTTCATAAATTGTGAATAGACATAATCCACAATGATAATTCTTCTCCATTTTAGCAAGATTAGTAAGTGGTTATGAACTAAAAGCGTTTTATTTGCTGCAAAAGAACTAGCTGCTCTTTTTCTATAGGCTCATCGGTAAGGCAAAAATTGGATTTATAGTGAAATGTAAAGGCGTTTTCAAGTTGTAAATGCACATGCTTCCATGTGAAATTTTGAATTGTCTTGCTAAAATGGTTCGTTGAACTTCTAACAAAACATTGTTTTTTAGAAGTTTAATGCTAGATTCATTCCAGTTTAGTTCTCAATATGTTGTCTTTCGAGATATGCACTTTGCCATTTAATTACTTCGTCATCATAATTAAATAAACTTCTAGCAATAGTACATAATTTCTGCGTTTTACTATTTCTGATGTATTAAAAGTTTAATTCCTCTCTTATGATACTCGAGTTTTTTTATTCTTACTATGGTGTTTTTTTGGAAATGTATGCTTTACCATTGAACGATTTGTGATCATTAAGAGCAGGTTCTGTACATTATTGAAGTGTGCCCGCCAGGCGCCAGTTAAATTGCTAATTTTATGTATGCCTTGTGCCAAGTGCCAACCAACTAATTCTCACTTACCTGCTGTCGATAGAATATGCGTTCTTGAGTTGTGAATAGACATTTCACAATAAAAATTCGAATAAGTTTAGTAAAACATACAAGTGTTTTTGAACGAAACACATTTCATTTTCATCACATATAAATGGTTGTGTGAAAGACAACCTGCTTTTTTTTGTGAAAGCCTATCAGCAAGGCGATAAATTTTGATTTAAGAGTTATTTGTCAAGACGGTTTTTAGTTGTAAATGGACATATGCTTTAATGCGAAAATTAGACTTCCGTTTCCTAAGACATAATTAAAGTTCTAACCAAACCATTAATATTCTTTTTTCCGATTTATGTTTCTATTTTAGTTTATAGAAGTTTAAAGTTTTTAAGCCCAATTTTAGTTCATGCTGCTGTGGTGGTTTATAAGGTGGAGATATGTGCTTTATCATTAAATGTATGTGTTTTCATAAAAAGCAGGTTGTTGAAATTTTTACATTATTAAACTGTCTGCCTGGCGCAAATATTATTTTGCCATCGTGGATATAACTTTTGCCACCTGATTTTCACGGCTAAAAAGCGTTGTTTGTAAATAGACATTCTTTACAATGAAAATTTGTCTCAAGTTCAGCAGGACTTCAATAATCAACCAATTATTGGTTTTGAGCTAAAGCGTTTCATTTGCATCTCATGTAAATAGGTGTGTAAAAAATAACTGCTCTTTTTTTGTAGGCAATTGAATCGACTTTTTAGAAGTCATTTTAACAGCAGGGCCATAAAATTAGAGATATATGTATAGTGGAATGTTAAGATATTTGCAAGTTGCAAAAATAACTTGCTTAGCGTACTCGCTGATAAGTTACTTCTAACAATAATGCATTTCTTAAATATAGTATGTGATGGTATAGAAGTAACTTACAATCAGTTATTCAAGACTGAAGAGTGTTATTTTCACGTTGAAGCATGTACATTTGCAACTTAAAAAAGGCTTTACATTTGACTAATATATATCTAAATTGATTGCCTTGCTTTAAGTTGCTGTTAAGAACTTGCAAAAAGTCGATTCTGCTACGCCAAAAAACGTCGTGTTTGTCCCGATTCGACTTAAATGAAAGTCGAAAATTTTGTCTTAGTAGAAGTCGTAATTAATGGCTTACAATAAGTCGATTCCGCAAATCTGCACTAGAGATGGCGCGGATAACAAAAAATGCATCCGCATGCTGCGCTGCATCTGCAAACTTTGTCCGCATGCTGCACCGCACCGCATTCAAACACAACTAAGTTCACGCTGCACCGCGCCGCACCCGCAAGTTAAATATTCTTTAAATTTCCACTAACATGGGAAAAAAATTGATATTAGGGGTATTATTTTGGAGAGTTTTCAAAAGAGTTGCTCTCTCAAACCATGTCAAAATATTTCTTTTTTAAACATCTGCCGGTATAAAAAAAGTAATGCCCAAGCTTGAGCCGTTCAAAAACCTAATTTCTGGGGAGTCCATTTGGGGGCCCCCGGGGGGGGTGGTACCTCCATAGTATGTCAAACTATTTGTTGCTTAAATATCTACCAATAAAAACAAAAAACTATCACCCTAGCTTGAGCAATTAAAAAAATTAGTTTTTTAGGGCCCCATTTTGGGGGGGTTCTGGGGAGAAGCCTCAAAAAAATTCAGGAGACAAAATTGCATTTGCAGCCGAACAAATTTACACAAAAATTAGATATTAATGTTGTGTGGTTTAGGAGAAGAAGAGTGCACAAAATTTAGAAAGCAAAAAAGAAAAAAAACTCACTGTAGCTAAAAGTGTAGGTAGAGATGAAAGAGTATCTTACGACATATAACCATGTGAAATATTTTTTGCTGTACTTAGACCGTTTTTCAATAAGACCGCTTTTTACACCAAACTTTTGAAGTAGTTTTCGGGTCCTAAACCTGAAGTTACCGGACTTATTGCCTTGAAATTTGACACACACAAATAACTTATGAATCTCAAACTGCAGTCAAAATTTCATGTAGCTAGACCAAACCATTATTGAGTTATAAGTAAAAGTCTGAAACTTCGCACTCGTTAACTTTGAAAATGGCCGAGTTAAAACTAAAAAACACGCAACGTAAGATCAGTCGTTTCAATTATAGGCTTTCAGGTTTAATCTGCCTTGTGTGTGCTTCCTCTCAGTTTTTCTGCACCATGTTTTGGCAATCAAAAACAATCTACCAGTCTACCTGATAATTTCATGCAACTACTGTGCGGTAATAATCCTGAACCAGTAGCTCAAATAATAAAACATAACGTATCACGTGCTCTGCATGCTGTCACAAGCTACTACACTTGTAATCACGTGCTCTGCATGCTGTCACAAGTTACTACACTTGTATGAAACTACCCTATGTATTAATACGTTTGCCGTTTACATGTGTTGGATTGTGGAATAAATTTTGCTACTACGTACCGGCAGGCAATTTTGTCATTGGAAATTTGTGTTGCCTAGTCTTCGTACTCTACTACATACCGACATAGGTCTACCAGATCTGAGATAGGCTCCAGATATAGGACCGAAAACCTAATTCTTGATGCCATGACCTGTTGACGAATAGGCTACACTGAACTATCTCTTTCACTCTGAAATGCAAGCGCATGTGTAGTAGAAACAGTTGTCTAGCCTTGGGCTTGTACCAATACCATAGGCCTACAGCGTACAAAGAGGGTGTGTCGCTAGGCTTTGTTTTGTGCCTCTACTCTGATGATTGTTTCCCACAAATCTGTTTCTTCTACATTTGTCTGCCTTTGTTTCATCTTCTCACCGACAGGGGTGCCGAGGGGGGGATGGGGAGATATATTCCCCCAATAATTTGACTTTGGTGTGCATTTGAGCGCAGGTCTCCACTAGAATTTGGGGAACAAAGTTTTCCTTCTTTTGATGAAGACCTTTTTTTGGTCTTCACTTAATTTGCTCACCTGAAAAAAATCGTGGTCGAGGTTCATCCCCCCCAAAGTTGAAAATAGGGCAAAATTGGGGTAAAATTGCAAGTTATCCCCTCCAATGCTTAACCAAGATCGGCACCCCTGCTCACCCAACGTCGCTAAACCTTTCCTAGTCTAGCCTACCAAAACCAAAATCTTTTTGTTGGTGTCAAAAAAAACACGTTCAGCCGATCAAAACTAAGTTTCTTGTAGCCAAAATAGCCGATTCTAGGATGCTCCGAATTCTGAAAAAATAAACTTGAGCTGAAGGCACCTTTTCCTGTTTTAGTAGCATGCATTGTCTTCAATTCATATAATAGTTACATCCAGACTAACCATTGTTGTTCATAAAGAGAAAATCACCAACAATAACTGTAAAAAAAATGTAAAAAAATTTTTGTACGCGGCGCTGCGCTGATGCTGTGACGTAATGCAGATTTTAGTTGCCACGCTGCGCGGCGCGGTGCACCAACAACAGCACGCGGCCGCGTACGCTGCGCTGTTGCCATCTCTAATCTGCACCCCTAAAAAACGTCTCGTTTGCCCTGATTTGACTTAAACAAAAGTCGAAAATATCGTCTTACTACAAGTCATAATTTTAGGCTTACAAGCAGTCGGTTTTGCGCCTCCAAAAAACGTCTTGTTTGTACCGATTTGATTTAAATAAAAGCCGAAAATTTCGTCTTAGTAGAAGTCGTAATTAATGGCTTACAATAAGTCAATTCTGCATCCCTAAAAAACGTCTCATTTGTCCCGATTCGACTTAAACAAAAGTCGAAAATATCGTCTAACTACAAGTCATAATTTTAGGCTTGCAAGCAGTCGGTTTTGCGCCTCCAAAAAACGTCTTGTTTGTCCCGATTTGACTTAAATAAAAGCCGAAAATTTTGTCTTACTAGAAGTCGTAATTAATGGCTTACTATAAGTCGATTCTGCACCCCCAAAAAAAACGTCTCATTTGTCCCGATTCGACTTGAACGAAAGTCGAAATTATCGTCTCACTACAAGTCATAATTTTAGGCTTGCAAGCAGTCGGTTTTGCGCCTCCAAAAAACGTCTTGTTTGTCCCGATTTGACTTAAAAGAAAGCCGAAAATTTCGTCTTACTAGAAGTCGTAATTAATGGCTTTTTTTACGAGTCGAAAATCGCCTTAATTTAAGACGTTTTTTTTTTGCAGTGTGGGCAATTCTTGCAATTTTTCAAAAAAGGCCATTTTAACACCGTTTGGATGACATTTTGAACGTTTTTAGAGCAATTACAAAAAGCTAAATTACTAAGATTTGGAAGAGTTTGAAAGAATTTATTTTGCTCAGTCCAATCAGCCCCTGCAGTTACTCGTCAAGTGCAAAATAAGTTTAAATGCTGAAAGTAGAGATGGCAACCGCGCAGCGTACGCGGCCGCGCGCTGTTGTTGGTGCACCGCGCCGCGCAGCGTGGCAACTAAAATCTGCATTACGTCACAGCATCAGCGCAGCGCCGCGTACAAAAATTTTTTTACATTTTTTTTACAGTTATTGTTGGTGATTTTCTCTTTTGAAGAATAATGGTTAGTCTGGATGTAACTATTATACGGTATGAATAGAAAACAATGCATGCTACTAAAACAGGAAAAGGTGCCTTCAGTTCAAGTTTATTTTTTCAGAATTTGGAGCATCCTAGAATCGGCTATTTTGGCTACAAGAAACTTAGTTATGATCCGCTGAACGTGTTTTTTTTTTGACACCAACAAAAAGATTTTGGTTTTGGTAGGCTAGACTAGGAAAGGTTTAGCGACGTTGGGTGAGCAGGGATGCCGATCTTCGTTGAGCATTGGGCAGTTGGGGGGATAACTTGCAATTTTACCCCAATTTTGCCCTATTTTCAACTTTGGGGGGGATGAACCTCGACCACGATTTCTTTCACTTTTCAGGTGAGCAAATTAAGTGAAGACCAAAAAAAAGGTCTTTACCTAAAGAAAGAAAACTTTGTTCCCCAACTTCGTGAGGAGACCTGCGCTCTAATGCACACCAAAGTCAAATTATTGGGGGGATGCAGGCTGGCAGGTGCAGACTATACTCAAATTATTGGGGGAGAAACAGTCAAATTGGGGGGATATATCTCCCCATCCCCCCCTGGGTTTCGGCACCCCTGTTGGTGAGAAAATGAAACAAAGGCAGACAAATGTAGAAGCAACAGATTTGTTGGAAACAATCATCAGAGTAGTGGCACAAAACAAAGCCTAGCTACACACCCCCCCTTTATGCAGTAGGCTTATGCCTATGGTATTGGTACAAGCCCAAGGCTAGACAACACTTTCTACTACACATGCACTTGCATTTCAGAGTGAAAGAGATAGTTCAGTGTAGCCTATTTGTCAACAGGTCATGGCATCAAGAATTAGGCTTTCGGTTCTATGTCTGGAGCCTATCTCATATACCATACGTAGTGGCAAAATTTATTCCACAATCTAACACACATGTAAACGGCAAAGGTATTAATACATAGGGTAGTTTCATACAAGTGTAGTAGCTTGTGACAGCATGCAGAGCACGTGATACCTTACATTTCATTAATTGAGCTACTGGTTCGGGATTAGTACAGTTGTTGCATGAAATCATCAGGTAGACTGGTACTGGGTAGATTGTTTTTGATTGCCAAAACATGGTTCAGAAAAACTGATAGCAAGCATACACAAGGCAGATTAAACCTGAAAGCCTATAATTGAAACGACTGATCTCACGTCGCATGTTTTTTAGTTTTAACCCTATAAAGACTATGCGGGGTCGATTATCACCCAGAGGTTCTTTCTTTCTGCATATCTCAGAGATTAATCGCACCAACAATTTGAAATTTCTTGACTTTGTCCCAAATTTAGTTATCATTCACTTACCAAAATTTGAAAGTGTTATTACTTGTATTTTGAAAGTTATTAGCAATTAATTAACTGTATGTTCAATAAAACTAGCTTTAACAAGGTTTAAGATAAAAAAGAGAGAAAGTTTTAGGAGCGCAGTGTGGGAACTGGCTAAACTAACAAAGTTTCACGCTCACTGAGATTGAAGAATGCAGAGAAGGATATCAAAAGGTCACGCAAAAGTTACTCGATTAATCTCCTTATGTCAATAATGATCAAATTTGCTTTGCTAGGAAAAAGCTTTAGAAATCATCATTTATTAGTCCGGTAGCGAAAGCCAAATATCCTGTTCAAAAATTTCTCGCTGAAAAAAAGCAAAGCATAATTTCTTGGTTTTATTTGCTGTATGTTTGTGTATATTGTTATTGTTGTTGTTGTATATTGTTATTTTGTTCAAATCAAATTTGTGTTCAACGTATGTTTTAATAATTGAAATAAAGACCGTAAAATTAACGACCAATTGGTCAAGCGGTAACGCGTTTGCTTCTGGAACGAGAGGACTGAAGTTCGAATCTCGCGCCGGTGAAACGGAACACACTGTTGCCGACGGCTAGCCACCGCTGCGACTTTATTTTGAAGAGCTATGTTGCCCGAGGGAGTAATACAGTTTTGGCGTAATACAGCGAGTATCATGAAAATTTGATTGAACATTAAAATTATAGTGCGCCAGTACGATTATTTCCCAGTCTCTTTACCAATTTTGCCGCAAATCAGCGCTATAAAAATAAATAAACAAAAACTTTAGTGTAAAAGTCAAGGAAACATAGTGATGCCAATGTCATAACATAGTAATGTAACAAAGTTTGAAAAAGGTTTGCCAAACAACAATTTACAAAAACCAAAGAATTTATAAGACATGTATCTTGAGAGTTGTGACTATAGTAGTGAGTATGAATATTGGCTTCGAGTGTGCGCAGTAAATAGATTAAAATTCCTATATTGTATTAAAAATTATGCTTTTTTTGGATAATATCACTTATAATTATGGGTGGGTAAAAAACAATTAACTTTAGAAACAGAAAAGCGCGGTGGTGAAGAAGATCATGAGCTTTAAGCCACTTGATGCAGCAATACACCAACAACAAGGCATAGTCAGACGTGTTGTGTACTCAAGGGTCTGCAATTTGCAGTTGGGGTTCAATACATTTCGTTGGACACAAGAAGGCTGAAAAAGAGAAAAAACTTAAGGTCGATTTCATTCAAAGATAAGGCAAAGACTAACCAAAAAAGATCCTCCACATCTAAAATTGAAGCTAATATCGCTAAGTTGTAAAGAGAGGAAGTAAAAAAGAAAAAAATTTGTCAAAAGGCTCAAGTTCTAACATTTTAACCCCGAATCCTTTTCTTTCTTTCTTTCTGAGTTTTATTTTGAATGCCAAGTCACAACGTTGACATCAAAAAAGGAGACGCAAGAAAAACGCAAACTTACGTTATAACATGGCAAAAACCAAAAACCAAATCACAGCAATAAAATATGATATAGTTACAATAGAGATAGAGACTGCCATGCTCACGCCACCCGGCTATCAACACGGGCAAAACAACAAACAAACAAAAACGAATATTCTGTACACACTTAAAACTAACAAAAAAAAAAAAAAATTATTTTTTTTTTTCAGGATTTGTTTACCGTACCAAAATAATACAATTTCGGTGCAAAAATTGATTGCCAATAAAACAAAGATAATAAATGCTTTCAGCCGTCAATAAAACTTTTGATCAAGTGAAATAAAAGAAATAACTCTTTATATTAATGACTTTAATTACGCAACACTTAAAAATGGAAATGTTTTGAATTGTTTAAATGACTGATAGCACTTTTCAAATTCCTAAGAGTTATGTAGTCAGTCATCTAAGCTTTAATTATTGTATTTTAAAAGATACTCTAAAAAGTTTTTGGGGTTTGGAGTTGAACATTGGGGCTTAGGGATTCGAACATTAGTTTTTTTAAAAGTTTGATGATTTATTGATTATACATAAATTATACAAATTATTCATGTAGTTTTGTATGGTGACACCGGTTGCTAGTAGTGACACCAGTAATTATTATTAAAAATGAAACAGCTTCAACAGCTGTCTTTGTTGATTATTGGGCTGTAGTTAAGATATATTTTTTCATTTTTGTTGCAAATATTTTGGTGGAAGTGCTTTTCTTAATGTTTGTCGGTACCTTAAGCCAGAGCTTTGGACCTGCAAATTTAATAGACTGCTGTGAAGTAGTGAATTTACAATAGTTCATTATGATCTTACTATGACTTCTAGTTTTGATTTGAGAATTGTTCATTTTGAATATGTTTTGTAGTTGATGAGGTAGTATATTTTTGTGATATTTGTACATTAAAACTGCTAATTCCAGTTCATAAATTTGGCTGATAGTTAGTAAATTATATTTAATCATAATATGTTTCACATTGTGTGTGCGTCTTAAGTTAAATATTAAACGTATAAATTTATTACATATAGCTTGCAATTTCATTACTAAAGTTTTGTTTCCGAAACACCAGTTAACCATGCAGTAACGAAGGTGGCTTTCAATCAGAGTATGGTAGAGCAACAGTAGGGCCTCGCGACTGAGATAAGGTTTTATTCTTACTGCTGTCCCATAACCGGCTCGCAATTTACGTATTAGATCAAGCATGTGCAGTTTCCATGATAAAGTTTCTTGAATTTTGACCCCCAGAAATTGAATGTAGGAAACTCTTTTTATTAATTGACCACCAATTTTTATTGATAAGCTTTGGTCATAATTTCTGTTATTACCAGGATTAAACAAAATATATTTTGTTTTAGTTTTGTTAATAGTTAATTTATTTGCTGTCATCCACTTATGTATGTTAGTCAATTCTAAATTTGCTTTGTTAAAGATTTCCTTAGAATTAATTCCTGAAATGAATACATTAGTGTCGTCTGCAAAGGAAATACTAGAACTGAATTGCAAGCAATTGTTGAAGTCATTCATATACAAGATAAACAACAATGGTCCAAGAATGGACCCTTGTGGAACTGATGTGGTGATGTCATTTGGATTAGATGAGGAAACTCCCAAATATGAAACTTGCTGTGTTCTCCCTTTGAGATAGTTCGTAAACCAGTTTAGTGCTACTCCTCGTACCCCAAAATGTTGTAGTTTTTGAAGCAAGATGCTTTGATTGATAGTATCAAATGCTTTACATAAATCAATAAATATTCCCATAATTTGTTTCTTTTCTTCAAAAGCATTTGTTATTTTTTCAATTAATAATGATACTGCATGACTGGTAGAGTGTCCCTGTCTGAAACCAAATTGAGTGCTAGATAATTGTTTGGTGTGTGTTAGAAAGGAAAACAATCTATTATAGACAATCTTTTCAAGGAGTTTAGACAAGCATGGTAGCAGGCTTATAGGTCTATAGTTTTGTGCAAGTGTAGCATTTTCTTTCTTATGCACTGGAATCACCTTGGCATGTTTAAAGTGAGTGATAAAATCACCACTTTTAAGTGAAAGATTAAATATATGGCTAAGGGCAATTAATGCAGTGTCGGGGAGATATTTTAGAATTATGGAGGGAATGTTATCATGTCCAGCACTCAGTTTAGCCTTGAAAGTTTTTATGATGTAGCTAAGTTCAGTTGGTGTAGTAGCATGCATGTATAGGGAGGATTGGCATGAAGATGTAAAATATTTTCGAAAATTGTTTGGACTTGCATGAAGTTTGTTTGTAAGTTTTTTAGCAACATTAGAAAAACAATCATTAAAAGCATTTGCAATAGATGTAGCATCTGATAAAGTTTGGTTTTCATAGAGTAGTGAGGTAATTTGTGGGCTTTTAACTCCTTTACCTAAAAGATTATTTATAGTTTTCCAAGTTTTTTTCACATTTCTTTTGTATTTTTTGAACTCATTTTTGTAATATCTGTTTTTCTTTTCACTGACTAAGTGAAAATATTTATTTCTAATTTGATGATAGGTAAAGAGAGAATCTGGAGATTTATTGGCGATGTATTTTTTGAAAAGTTTGTTCTTTTTCCGATTAAAGGATTTTAAATCATTATCATACCATTTAAAATTATTGGGTTTAAATTTGCTTGTAACCAATGGGAAATGATGATTAAATGCATTGTTAATAATGCCAAAGAATGTGGTGAAACTATCGTTGGTGTCTGTCTTGAGTAAGACATCACTAAAATCTGCACTATTTAAAGTCTGGTGAAATTTTTCTAAATTTGTTTCATTTATTACTCTATTGCTTAAGAGGGGCTTTATTGAAGGTTTTCCTATAGCTGAACTTTGCATGACTGCTAGGTGGTCTGCTATTTGAAAAGTAATTATATGGCTCAAAATTTGCTCTCTACATTTTGCATTGGTCCAAATGTGATCAATTGTTTTACTACTTTTTGTTGTAATTCGAGTGGGTTTATTGATAAGGGGATAGTATCCATGGTCAAACATCATGTCTACAAAATTTTCAGTCAGTTTATCATTAGAGTTTAATAGATTGAAATTAAAGTCACCCATTACGTAATTTATGCTATTTCGCTTTTTTAATAAAGCTAAAGTTGTGCTTAAATTATTAGCAAATACATCAAAAGCGTCAGAAGAATGATTTGGTGATCTATATATGGTGCCACATACAACTTCACAACACTCAACTTTCAAAAGAATAAAAAGAGATTCAAAATATTTTTCATTCATTATAGTTAGGTCACTGCAGAGTTGATAAGAAATGTTTTTCTTTACATACATTGCTACACCACCTCCTTTGCTGATTGATCTCGCATTGGAGACATAGTGATATCCCTGCAAGGATTTGTATTGACCAGAACTGCCAGGTTTTTCCCACGTTTCATTTACTGCTATGACGTCTGGCTCAAAATTTAATGATGCAACCAGACATTGAAATTTTGCAAAATTAGTTGGATGATGCCTGTTTGTTAAAACCGTAAAATTATGAGCATCAGCAGAAAAAAATAAATGCTTGCAATTTAAAAATTTACTTCACTGCTTAACTAGTTAAAATTGTCAGTTCAAATGATAAATCGAACAAATCAGTCATTTTTAGGCATTTGTTAGTATAAAGTTCTGCAGTATCTTCAACATTTCTGACGTGATATATTTTTCAGTATCATAAAGAGCTTACAGTATAAGCCGTTAAAGAGTATAGTTAATTTTTAGCAAATAGGTAAGCAGTTTGGTTCTGCTTACGCAAAGAAATGATTATTTGCAAGCTGGAATGGGGCCAAAATCGTTTTATGTTTGAGGCTGAACCCAAATGTCATACATAATAATTTTAAATGCTTTTGTTATAATTATCTGGTGTGTTTTAACTTAGCCATGACTGCTTTACTAGTTTGGCCGATTTTTGTAATTTGGAATGTTTGCGATAATTTTTTTCCTGTGTGTTCTACGATCTCCTACTGTCACCAGTTTATTTTGTTGTTCGCGAGTTATCAGTTTCATGACGTCATAATTACGTTGCAATTTGACTTGACTTTGTTACTATAAGCTCGTATAGTTTGGATTTCTCTGAATATTCGAGCGCTTTTGCCGTTAGTATAAATAGGTGGGTTTTTCTACTCTATCATTCTAATAATTCGAGGATTCTAATAATTCTAGCGTTCTGAATATTAATTTTGTAGATAGTTTCGCCGAGATTGCGTATCTGTAATTGGCTTGTTTTGCGTTGTGTGCGATCTTAATTGGTGGATCGCAATAAGTTTTAGTGGAGTGATTTCCTCAGAAACAATTTGTTTTGTTTTCAATCTTAAATAGAAAGTTCTTGATTTCAGGTTAGTGTGCTGCTTCTTGCAATTTAAGAAGTTTAACTGAACTATCAACTGCAATTTTGATTCATCAATTAGCATCTTTGTGGTTCTCTGGTTTAAGTGGATGTGGACCATAATTTTGGAGATTGATTAAAGGCTGAACTCTAGCCAAGTATCAATATCGCGACACCAAATGAATTGCCAGAGCTCATTTACAACAATTCCTAGAGCGTGCTACATATTATTCGCTATAAAACTATAATTTGTTTTGGAAATTAACTCTTTACTCGGCAGTGAATTAAGCGGTGAGGATTTATCCAAAGTATTAGATCGTCACTCTCACTTCCTCGTGATTGAAGGACAAGGAAGTATGGTACACTCAGTCATATAATGTTTTAATGAAAGAAGAACCAATTGGTAAAAAGTTATTTTACGGTGAAAACAGAAAATGAAATCACAATTGCTCAATCAACTGATCAGTGATTATGTTACCGTTTTAATCATTAGCACTTTGTTGAATTAATAAAATTTTCAACGTTATTACGATAGAAATGGTAGCGAAAGAAGGGTTTGCTAAACGTAATAATAGTTTAGGTTTATTTCACCCAACGCTACGAATATGCGCAGGCAGGAAACAGCAAAGACCAATTGATCGCTGAAGTCTATATTGTTCCTACAAGCAGCATTATTCCACAAAGTTCAAATCAAATCTTTAGTATACTTGCTGTATTACGCCAAAGCGTGTAACGAGTTTACGGGGCTCATTTCCGCGTCATTGCACCCGGAAAACATAGCGCTTTTTAAAGAAATGTTGCAGCGGTGGCGAGCCGTTCTACATAGTTTCAAAATACAACATTAAATAAAAAGAATTATTACTACTGTATGCCTGAATTATTAATATAGGAAACGATGAGGTAATTCTGAAACTACGCGATTAAAAACGATTAACAATAACTTTGTTCTAAGCGACTATTTTTACAAATATTTAGTACAGTAATACAAGTTGCGATAGATAACGAAAAAAAAAATTTTACGCGTCATATTGTGCAGTACTCAAAAAACAAAATGTCTCTGCTGCTTTCTCTGGCAGCAAACAATACTGCTTATCGAATTAATTAGACATTCAGTTTTTGTGTCAATTGAACAAATATTAATCGGTTTATTGTAGCTTCATGACATACAAAACGAAAAAGGATTATCTTCTGAAAAAAGAAAAACAAAAATTAAAAAAAAGCGTTTAATATTGGCAATGAAGAAAGCCGCGAATAGGTAATGGTTTTGTAAAATTAAGCAAACTTCATTTAAGAATATTATTCAGATTAATAAGAGTTGCTGTCCTGTTTACTACGAGTTCAACAAGCTCAGTTAATCTGTTTGTCAAATTTGCACGGTTGTTTGAAATTCAGTCATGCTGAAACAAACCATCAACTTATCTGGTTGTTTTGATATCGCGTAAAAGAGAAATCTTTGTTTCTTTTAACAACGCTAATCGATAATTTCTTTCGACTGAGCCATTTCATAATTAATGATTATATCTTGAAAATTTTAAAGCATGATATCAAATAAAACATTTTTGCAGAAAGACTATTAAATTTGCTACACGTTGCAGCTTCAAATTTTTTTCTACGTGGCGTAGTTCATGAGATACAGCCGCGCAAAGTTCTGGGGTCGATTCTGCAAAACCTTAGGCCTGGGAAAAAAAAAAAGGCTTAGTTCGAATAGGGTTAACTCGGCCATTTTCAAAGTTAACGAGTACAAAGTGTCAGACTTTTACTTATAACTCGATAATGGTTAGGTCTAGCTACATGAAATTTTGACAGCAGTTTGAGATTCATAAGCTAGTTGTGAGTGCTAGATTTCAAGGCAATGAGTCCCACAACTTCAGGTTTAGGACCCGAAAACTACTTCAAAAGTTTGGTGTAAAAAGCGGTCTTATTGAAAAACGGCTTAAGTACGGCAAAAAATATTTGACATGGTTATATGTCGTAAGATACTCTTTCATCTCTACCTACACTTTTAGCCGCATTGAGTTTTTTTTCTTTTTTCAGTTTTAGCTTTCTAAATTTTGTGCACTCTACTTCTCCTAAACCACACAACATCGATATCTAATTTTTGTGTAAATTTGTGGGGCTGCAAATGCTATTTTGTCTCCTGAATTTTTTTGAGGCTTCTCCATAGAACCCCCCCAAAATGGGGCCCTAAAAAACTAATTTTTTTAATTGCTCAAGCTAGGGTGATAGTTTTTTGTTTTTATTGGTAGATATTTAAGCAACAAATAGTTTGATATAGTATGGAAGTACCACACCCCCCCCCCCCCAGGGGCCCCCAAATGGACTCCCCAGAAATTAGTTTTTTGAAAGGCTCAAGCTTGGGCATTACTTTTTTTATACCGGCAGATGTTTAAAAAAGAAATATTTTGACATGGTTTGAGAGAGCAACTCTTTTGAAAACTCTCCAAAATAATACCCCAAAAATCAGTTTTTTTATATGTCATAAGCTAGAGAGCTAATTTTTTTCTCATGTTAGTGGAAATTTAAAAGATATTTAACTTGCGGTGCGGCGCGGTGCAGCGTGAACTTAGTTGTGTTTGAATGCGGTGCGGTGCAGCATGCGGACAAAGTTTGCAGACGCAGCGCAGCATGCGGATGCATTTTTTGTTATTCGCGCCATCTCTAGCTGAAAGTTCGTAAACTTGGCTTAAATTTTTTAAATCAATACGTTTTTAACTTCAAAAAGCTTGTTTGAGGCACAGAATTTCAAAATAGCTTTTATTAGCGTAGGAGCTATAATTTCCACTGTTTGAGTAAAGGGTAGTCTTGAAAAAAGCTGTTTTAGATTGCACGTTTTCATCCAGCTCTCTTCATGAATCTATGCTGAAATGAAGAAAAACTAAAATGCGATGGTATACGTATATTGAGGTTGATTACACTAACATAAACATTGGGTTGTTATTATGACATATGATGCTGCAAAATCACCTAAAATATTACAAGGTTAATGCAAAAATATAGAAAAAATCATTTGGAAATGATAGCTCTGACGCTATTAAAACCTGCTTTTAAATTCCTGAATATGTTTGCAGAACAAAAATCTCGACGTTTGAATGTAATTTTGTTGTGGTTTTCGTCTTCAAACAGAAGATTTGTTTGCTTTTTTTTTTGCAAAAGTGCATTTGGCTTCATAGGTTTTGTGTATACAAAGACGACTTTTTTCGCTAAATGGCATACCAGTCTCTTTTTAGTGTCGAGGTCTGTTCTGCTCAGAAGTTTATGATTGGGTATAGTATTGTCCGTTACTCAATGGATATATGGGTCAGTGTTCCCACCAAGCCGATTTTTTCAGCGAATCTGCAATTTGTTGGAGCAATAACAAATAATTTTTGGCAATATAGTAAACAAAGCTTTAGAAAATTCTACAAATTTGTGGAAATACAACATTTGGTATACTTTAATACTGGATTGGTTCAAAATTAAGGGCACATAAACGTCTTTTTAGAGCTTTGGGCACAATTGTTTTAAAATAATTTGGGCACTCGCCGACTAGCCATAAAGTTAGAGGGAACCCAGATATGGGTCTTGTAGTTGAAACACTGTAGAAGCAACATTGTAATTAAAACAAATGCAAAAATCTCAATTGCTTGGTAAATATCTTGCAGGATCAAATTACAGCCCTAAAACCAGCGTGTCGAACCGTTTCAAATAACGGTTCGGGTTCAGGTTTAGCTCCAGCTCATAATATTTTTGCGGTTCAGGTTTGGTTCGGGTTCACTTGAGCACCATTTTCGAGGTTCAGGTTCACTCAAGTAAAATATTATAGGTTCGGTTCAGGTTCATTGACTTAAAATTTAACTGTCGTTACTCGTTTCGTCCAGAAAAAAAAAAGGAGAAATTGCTGATCCTGTTGATGATTACCACTGCTCTTATTGTGCGTGTACCAGCGCCAGCAGCATCCGGATATGGAAAAATATATTCTTACTTTTGTTAGGGGTTCGGGTTCGGTTTGGGTTCACTTGAGCAGAATTTTGAGGGTTCAGGTTTGGTTCAGGTTCACTGAAGTAAAATTTTGCTGGTTCAGGTTCAGTTCGGGTTCACCAAAACGAAACGGTTCATTCGGGTTTACGGTTCAGGTTCGGTTCGACACCCTGCCTAAAACAAAATTTTATCTTGCAGGATCAAATTACAGCCCTAAAAAAACATCTTAAGTGATAAACAACAACTTAAAGAGATTATTTAATGAAAAGTAAATATGGCAAAGTGTTACAAACTGCGTTATATGAACAAAATTATGTTGTTTTTTGAGTTCCATAAGGGGGGAGGGGGGGGTTGACCCCCGAAACCCCCCCTGGGTGCGGCACTGCTCTGATGGTTTCACTCATTTTGTGGAATAGTATAGCCTACTTGTTTGCTCTGCTCTATCTTACATTTGACAACTACCTTGCGTCCTCATTTCATTTTTACTAATCTGATGAACATTTTGAGATTGGTATTATATGTGTTTTGCTGTGGTGCTTCTGCCCTGGATCGACACTGATTTATAACAATAATAACGTACCAATGCAGCACAATTGTGCCATGGTAAAAGTAAAATCAACCTTCATACCACCAGCAATGTGACCAAGCAATACACTACAGGAGGAAATAGAAGTTTTCATAAGTCACATCCACAGGAAACTGGTACGTAGATGACAATCATCCGGGGTGTATATTAAATCATTCATTCAATATTGAAGTTAATATACAAGTAATTTTACACCAAAATTAATACCATAGTAAAAAAATAGGAATATACATTGGGATAGATCCAAGATTAAGGACCAGTAAAAAAACATAAGCAGACTAATTGTGGAAACAAGACTAGAACTTACCAATATATGTCAGAATGTTATCATATTTATGGTGCCAATTCACAGCAATATTAAAAAAAAAAACTGTAAGATTAATAGTAAGTTCCAGTATTGAACAATTTATTTCTGGTATGTAATACCGGTATATATCTACTGAAACACTAACAGCTAAAGGGCAAAACCATCAGAAATATTACATATAATGACATGTACAGTTTC
Organism: Trididemnum nubilum; assembly: GCA_963965965.1. Taxonomy (NCBI): domain Eukaryota; kingdom Metazoa; phylum Chordata; class Ascidiacea; order Aplousobranchia; family Didemnidae; genus Trididemnum; species Trididemnum nubilum. The sequence goes on along the minus strand of OZ014473.1, from coordinate 38,089,683 downwards.
TTCCAACCAATGTAATGCAATAACACAATGTCGTAGAAATATGAAAACAAACAAATAATGAATTAAATAAAAACATCAAAAAAAAGTATAATTATTGTTAGACAGAATGGAAGATAAATGTTTAATTATAATCCGGCTAATGCTGAGTGAAGAAGAAATTTAAAACGAAGTGACTTGGCGAATGGAACATTCGCGGTATGTTTTTTCCTTGCGAATGGAGACATTGCCGGTTTCATACATTTGGTTTAAATACGACATTTTGTCGATCAGTCAGTTAGTTGGTGCAAGCTGCAGAGTGTAATGGTTATAGCGCTTAGCTGCTAACCATCACACCAGAGTTCAACTCCTACCGGAGGTGCAAATGCTTGGAATGGAAACATACGGGCACAGATCATTCTTTTTTTTTTTGCTTCAAAACCTTGCATTACAGTTAGGGTTGGGGCCAGTGGCGGATCTAGAAAATTTTGGTGGGGGGGGATAATAAAAATTTTAAGCACAAAACCTCAAAAATTCGGATGTCTTCACCGAAATTGAGAGTGATTTTTCGGCCGAAATCGGAAATTCAAACGTTTTTTCCGCCCAAAATCAGGTGGTCTCCAAAAAAAAAAAAAAAAAAAAGGTCTTCACCAAAATTGAGACTGATTTTTCGGCCGAAATCGTTAGGTTTAGGCTGGTGGGGGGGATGCACCCCGAAATGGAGCCTAATTTTTCGAAATAGAGGCTGATTTTTCGGCCGAAATCGTTACTTTTAGGCTGGTGGGGGGATGCATCCCCCCCATCCACCCCCCTAAATCCGCCACTGGTTGGGGCAGCGATGCCAGTCTGAGGGATACCAATTCCCTGCAGCAGCTATTCATAGCGCCTGATCCATTCGCAAGGGAAAAAAAATACCGCAAGTGTTCCATTCGCCAAGTCACTTCCAATTTAAAATGATCAAAAGTTACAGAATAATAAAATCATATCTTCATGCAGTAGGCCAAGAGCAACATAAAATTTGAAGTAACAGCCTAACACAGATTGTGGTGTTTTGCATATTCATTCATTCAAAAGACTTTTAAATTTCAAAACCGAAAAAGCACAAATAATATCTGATAGGTATAAGAAGGAAGACTATTCCACAAATTAACAACTCTGATAGAAAAAGAATAAACCTATTTATGAATATTCAACTGAAAACGTTGCTTGGACAATTTATATTGGTGACTGTGGGTAATTTTGTTAATATCAAATGAAAAGAAATCAGAAAATTGTACAGGAGACAAGTTATGCACAATCTTGAACACCTCAATCAGATCAAAAATACCGGTAGATTTTCATTGCTGCAGAGTATCAATTCCTAATGTAAGCAAACAATCTTGATAAGATTTATCTTTCAAACTACTAATGCATTTTGTTGCCCTATGCTGAACTTTATCAATTACCGGTACTACCGGTACCGTAGTTCAATATCATGCTTGAGATAAGGATTCCATATACTAGCATACCGTACTCATACTGAGGTCTTACACTTACAGTCTTACCCAGTAGCGTACGCAGGATTTTGAAAAGGGGGGGGCTATTTTGAAAGAGTGAGAAGTGTGCAAACGACCTTGACTCGAATCAGACGGTTTGTCCGAAACTTGAGGCGAAATGTCTCGGAAAGCTCGGAAATTCAAAGCTTTTTTCCGCCCAAAATCAGGTGATCTCCAAAAAAATAAAAAGAAAAAAAAAAGGTCTTCGCCAAAATTCAGAGTAATTTTTCGGCCGAAATCCGAAATTCAAAGGTTTTTTCTGCCCAAAATCAGGTGTTCTCCAAAAAAAAAAAATTAGGTGTTCTCCAAACAAAACAAAAACAAAAAAAAGGTCTTTACTCAAGGTCAGTCCCGTTTTTAACCCGGACTCACTCAAATTTCCTGCCGAGAGCCTGATGCCCAATTTACAAAGGGGGGGCCATGCCTCAATTTTGCTCACTTTACTATGCAATTTTGCAATCCCAGCGACCCAAAGGGGGGGGCCATGGCACAATGATACATGGCACAATGGCCCCTGGCACAATGGCACATGGCACAATGGCCAATGGCACAATGGTCCCTGATACATGGCACAATGGCACAATGCCCCCCCCCCCCTAAATACGCCCCTGGTCTTACCAACTGCCTATAGCCTACCAGTACAAGCTGAAAAAAAAAACTGCAACATCACGCACATTTCAGTGTTTCAGCTTGTTTCACAACTTTTACAATGTGAACTGATGGCTTTAAATCAGTTGATACAGTCACACCAAAATCTTTTTCGTGAGATTTTGAAGGAATACATTTACCAGCTAATGTATAATTACCGTATGTGCCAAAAGCAAATGACCAAACTGCAATGAAAAGCACTTAGAAGATAGATTGAAAGGCAACTGCCGATTGTTTGCCCAATTATCAAGAGAGTTTAAATCAGACTGCAACTCAATTCTAGTCTAGATTTTTTATCAACAAGATTAGCCTAAAACTTTTGTAAATTTTTATATTGTCAGTGTACTTTAGGATGTAACTAAAGCTCAAGTATGGTATAGCCTATAATCATCAATACCATCAACATTTGCTAAAAACAAAAGTGGGCCAATGCAACTACTTTGTGGTACACCTGAGGTCATTGCATATGCATCACTTTTAACACCTTCAACCTTAACGATTTCAGATCTTTCAAAGAGAAAGGATTTGATCCACAGATAAAATTTTCCTTTTTATCCTAATGCAGACAATTATTAGGCTTATTATTTATTACCGTACTTCAAGTTAGACTAGGTACCGGTAGCGGTATTATAACTATAGCCTACAGCAGACTACCACTATGTAGCGGTACTCTGTACTGTAGAACCGTACTGTAGATCGCAGGCTTGGCTACGGTGCTGCTGTGCAGTGGGTAATGTGGATATGCTGAAATTAAAGGCTAAATGTGTACTCCGCACTGCGCAGCGAGTTCAAATTAATGTCACTGTTTTATGTGTGTAAAGTTACTTGGTAAATTTTTTTTGGTAGCCTTCATTAAAGGACAAATATCAAAGTGAAAATTTTGTTTTTTGTTTCAAGAAACTTAGTAGCCTACTTGCTTTGTGTCATTGGTTTGTGTAATTTGGTTAGATTCAGCATCAAAGAGGCTGAATGACGTTGGAATGGATGTAATTTGAATAACGGATAATACTTGAAAACTCAGAATAAAAAAGGCATCAAGAATTGGCGAAGTCAATAGGCTTAGGCGGATGAGACTAACTGTGCTGTAATTAGGTTTCTTGCAGGCTGGCATGTTATTGCATTAGGCCTATGCATTTTTTGGATTGCTACTGGACATGGTGCAGTACGGTAAGCTTTGGAAATAAAAAGGTAGAGGCTGCCATTATGTTACCGACCAGTATCAGTAGGCTAGGTATCCCATTTACAGATTTAGGCTATCTGTTTCCCACTTGTGAAAAATTTATGCAAAAATGCCAGAAAATATTTCGCACTTTTCTGCGCTTATAGGAAACACTGCTGTTTGGTTTGGGTTAATTACCATCAAATGATATAGCCTAGCCTAGCCTAAAAACTACAGGAAGGCTTTATTTCACCCAATTTGGAGGTCCATTTACCCAATTTAAAGGAAATTTTTATCTGCCCAATTTGGAGGTCCACTCACCTACTCTGGTCCTCGTCCTTGAGCTTTTGCTGGCGTTGCACATCAGCTGTGTACTTTTTTATTAATTCTGACTCAAATCAAATCCAAACTCATATGCTTACTCTAAAACTATTCCCAAATCGAACCCTAACCCAAACCCTAATCTTTACTCCTAAAAAAGCAAATGAAAAAAGCGCAGATGAATATTTCTCATTTTCGTTTTATTCTCTTTAACTTGAAAATTTTCGGTGAAATAGCCTAGTCACTACCAAAACTAAATGTCTAGCCTATACAGCAGGCTAACCTAAGATGCTACTTCATTGTAGTTGTATTACCGTATTAACCATAATTTGCTGGGGTGTTGTTAAGTAGAAGCCATACTCGTTTTTTTGGAATCTCTGCGACTCGTCAGTCGTGTAGCCTATGACTGATGAGCGTGCACGCGCATGCACTCTCAAGCATGCACTCATTAGGGTTTGGGCTAGATTTGGGGAATAACTTAGATCGTAGAGAAAGAAAGCGTGCACACGCGCTCATACACAAGTCGCATAGCCTCTGAAAAAAAAGTGATAGCTCATACTGTCATACTCATAGTGATACTTAGCGACACTCAATTGCTGCAAATATTAGTTACGGTACCTGTTTTTTTTTTATGAGAAAAAAAGTATAATCAAAAGAAAATGGCTTGACCTATTTTACACACCTTAGGAAGGCTTTATTTCACCAGAAATTTTTATCTAGTTTTTTATTAATTCTGACTTAAATCTAACCCAAACTCAAATGCTTACTCTGAAACTAGTCCCAAATCAAACCCAAACCCTAACCTAAACCCTAATCTTAATCCCAAAAAGAGCAAATAGTAAAAGCGCAGATGAATATTTGGGTGTCGTTAAGTATGAGCTGTTGCTTTATTTTTGTCAGCTCTGCGATTCATGTATGAGCACGCATGCGTTCTCTCCTCTCTGATCTAAGCTATTCCCTAGATCTAACCCTAATTGAGTGCATGCATGAGAGGAGCAAGAGCACGCACACGCTCATTCAGAACTTGCAGAGATTGCAAAATAAAGCTGACAACTTATTCTTCACGACACCCAAATATTTCTCAGTTTTGTTTTATTTTTAACTTGAAAATTTTCGGTAGAATGGTCAGTACCCACACCTTATCCCCAACCCTAAGCCTCATCCAAACTCTCACCTAGCTCTAACCCTAATGTTAATCCTAACTCAAACTTAAAATCTAACCCAGTTAACAGGTTAAGAACCTGAGAATGAGTTGCCAGTAATGTCTGTGTAGAGTATTTGAAGTTATCTGTAAATATTTAAGCTGTTCAGCTGTTCATATTCATTGTTATCTTGTGTGCAGTGCTCTAGAATTTAATCCATTAATAATGTAGGCCTATTATGTACCGGTAAGTGCCACTTCTGACTTGCATGCAGCATGCACCAAATCATATTGCTATTTTGGTAGGACACAGGGATTGAAATTAACTTTTTTAATAACTTGCTTGTCAGGCAAGTGATATCAAATGTCAAGAAATTTTAATTTGCCCGAAAAAAATTGGCATAGTAAGTTTTGAGGCTGTTTACCTTAGAAAAAATTTTGTAAAATGTACTTCTTGGCAAAAACACTGAATTTGCATAATATATGTATCTTATTTCACGAATTAAGTTTTTGTGTGTGATTGTTAAGATAAAGTGACATACCGGTAGATAATACTGTAAATAACTTTTTCTTAATGCATTAGGCAAAAGTTGATTTTTTGATTGCATATAATGCATTTTCAATCGCGAATATTTTGGAAACTAGCCTCCACCAGCTAAAAACTCTAAAATTTTTTGCAAAAGTATGGGAGCTAAAAGATCTTCAAAATAATTGCACAGAAAAAATAGAAACTTGCAGACGTCTTTATGCAGCACAGGATATAGTTATACTTGTGATATTTGAAACAGTGGTTTATGTGGCAAGCGTGGAAAATTTTTCTCGGAAAAAAAATGTAGCACTTTATACCCAAAAGTTGCAAAGCCTGTCAGAGTATCAATTTTATGTGTGATGAAGAAGTGTTAATTGTGACTAATTATGTGCGCATGATTAAACAAACTGACAAAGTGTTCATTATTATGGTTGCAAAATGCTAAAATAAAGCATTTAACATCTTTTTTTACTTATGTGAAAGGCGGACCTAAATTGCATTTCTAAATAATCTTCTTTGATGCTCTTTAATATATATGCTGTATTTTGTTAGAAGTTCTGCTAAAAAATTGCTTGTCCATGGTGATTTCAGCTTGCCCCATGCAATCGTTGATTTTGCACCCTTAGGACCTATTGCAAATTATTTACCTGATTTTCAATTACTTCATACACAGTTCAATACATATCTTCAAACAACTGTATTGGTTGTATTAGAAGTGTTTTTTTGTCAAAGATTTATTATGCTATAAAACCAAGGGTAACTGGGTTCGGGTCAATTTCAAACTCGACTTGAGGTTTGCATTGTTGCAACATTAACTTACAACATTGCTAATTAGTTTGTTAGAATGATCTAAAACATAAATCATCATGCACCTGCAAATGATGTAATAAAATCTAATGAGCATTTTAATATCGAACAATTAGCCAACTTAGAAATAGCCTGCTTTATGCACAAATATGAAAATGGAAATTTACCTTTGTGTTTTGCAATTTTTTTGACCAAAACTGCACAAATATTACAAAAAATATAGCCTCACTTCATCAATCAAAAAGCCATTCTAATTATTTTCAAAGTTTTTGCAGAATCAATATCACAAAGCAATCCATAAAATACAAAAGGCCCATTGAACTGGAATAGGGTTTCGTCATACATCAAGGAATTAAAAAATTACAAAAAGTTTCGAAACAATTTGAAATTAAGGCTATTGAAATGAAAAATGTTGTGGGTAATGTCCCCAGAAATTTTGTGGGAAAGCTTTTGCTGCTGTGTAATTATTTTATTATGTTTTATTATTCTTATTATTTTTTAGGGTTAGAGTTGTTTTCTACACCCAATACCTTGATCTGCATTCTTCATCCAGCATCTCTATCTGCATTCTGTACAACTGCGCTTTAAAGTCATTATCCAAACCTTTAGACTTTATAATCATGACATTGCACTCTACTAAATCTTACAAATCAATTTCAACTCAACAAATTTCAAAACCCTGCAGTTTTATACTCGAAAGTTAAATCAACTTAAAACTAATATGAAACATTGCGTTTTAATTTTTAGCATATACCGGTACCGGTAGATTTCTTTTTACCTCTTTCTTTTATCAACAACATCAAGGAAAAGTATTTAGCTTATGAACTGAGACACTGACAGGCATCTAAATTTTTCATTGTGGCAATTATGCATTAACTTGGATTTTTTTTCATTATCTTGAAATAAAAGCAACCCTAAATTTTTATTGTTGAAGGTGTAGCGACCATGCCTTTTAACGTATTATTATTGCATATACATATTTTGTTTTCTTGCATGTATAACGTACATCGTTTTGTTGCTGTATCCTTTTTCTGGTGAATTGTTATTTGAAACTGTTACTGTTTTATGTTCTTGGAATTGCCAGAAATAAATGAATACTACTACTTCTAGCTGTAACTTGTCGACACTGTTTAATGTCCTGCTTCTGTTCTTTTTTTTTTTTTCTTAATTCATCATTTGTGATAGTAGTATGTCATGCTTATTATGTTCGGTTGTTAACCAACTCTCAGCTCTGCTGTGTTTTTTATCAAAGAATGCTGCTTTTTGTTTAATCTTTACAGGGTGGGCCAAAAAAATGTTACCACTTTTTATATTCTAACCATTTTCAAAATTACTAAGACTTTTGTTTCATATTCCTGCTCTTTGGAGAAAGCAGGGAGTCAATATGAATAACGTCATTTACCAGCAAGATGGTGCTCCTCCACATTGCTCAAATGTCTCACTGGATTTCCTTAACGAGTACTTTCCTGGAGATAGACTCATCTCACGGCGTACAAACAACCCATGGCCTGCCTACTCTCCTGATCTTTCTCCCGCAGACTACTTCCTATGGGGGTACCTGAATAAGAGGGTGCACTACAACAACCCACAGACCATTAAAGCCCTGAAGACCAACATCTGTCAGGAAATTCGAAGAATCCCTCTTGAGATGTGCGGCAATGTCATCACAAACTTCAATGTGCGTGTTGCAGCTGTACTCCACAGAAGAGGAGCTTGGATTGAACATGTTATCAATTATTGAACTGTGTAAGAAACAAGAGACAAAGTGAAAAGGCTTTGTTATCAAATTTTAATTGGATATTTTTGTTAAACATCTGTGAAAAAAAATTTCGAATAAATGTTCATTTTTAAAATTTGTGTATGGATTAAAAGTGGTAACATTTTTTTGGCCCACCCTGTATATTGTCTGTGGTTGTTTGTGGTTAATATTGGTACCATACATTTTTAGGGGGAGAAAAGTAATCGTTGTACTGTGGTTGAGTTAGGTTAGTTCGTGGCTGGGTTGGGTAAACCTTATTTGTGTGGCACCATATGCTTGCTATGTTATGCTTCTGGTTTGCCTGTTTTTGTCATGTATTATTTGCTTGCTGAAAGTTCTGTTTTGTCTTGTGTGATTTGTTTGCTTCATTTTGTTTTTCGTGATCCATGGTGTCAACTGACTTTGAACATTACTCATTAGGTACACTGCAAAGATTCCATGCTGTTAAAAACAAACTAATGGTGTAATGTTCTCTATGGTTGATTTTTATGTTGTATATCAGCTTTTATCTGTAAATGTGCTTAGGCACACACCTCTTTTGTGACATTACGTAGATATACAACCCAAACACTAATGATGTTTTTAAAAATAAAACAGTAGCCTTAAGTAGTGTTCCCACTAGGCCGATTTTTTTCGGCCAATCAGAGATTTGTAGAAGCAAGGGCGAATAATTTTTGGTAATGTGGTAAACATAGCTTTAGAAAACTCAACAAATTGATGGAAATATGACATTTGATATGCTTTAATACCTGATTGGTAGGAAAATTAGGGCTCACAAACGTTTTTTAAAGCTTTTGGCACAATTGTTTCAAGAAAATTTGGGCACTCGCCAATCAGCCATAAAGTTAGAGGGAAAACTGTTCTTAATATGCGCTCACTCTTGAGTAGCATTTTACAGTTCTAAATTAATATCAGATGTGGCCAGTTCAAAACATGTTGTTTCTGTTTCACATTCTACAGTAGGAGATACTGGCACCGGTAGCTTTTAAATGAGTAACTTGGTAGGTTTCTGGTTTTACAAGACCATAAGACTGCAAGCTTTTGGAACTTTAAAAATAAGCTAAGCTTGTTAGAACATTATAAATAAGCTGAGCTTGCTCATAATAAAAGTCTAAAAACTTAAGTTAAATACCAAATCCATTGCAAGGGTAAAAAGCAGAGGAAGGACAAGCACATCAGACTGTCGAATCACGAATGTCGTTAAGTATAAGCCATCCGCTTTTTTTCAGAACTTCTGCGACATGTGTATGAGGCAGCTCTCGCTACTTGTATGCATGCACTCATTAATGGGGGTGAAGCATCCAGCTGGGATTATGTGCAAAAAATAAAGAATTATCTAAAACATATCTTCATCAAGTTTCACCGATTTACGTATTAGCGTTTCTGAGATATTTGATTTCAAAGTAAGGAGATCTCCTCAACAGTGTTGCCAGTTAAAATTTCATTTTTCTTAGAATAATGTTTATCGTAATCTTTCACATTGGTTTGAAAGCTTCTGAATGCCAGACTTATGCATGAATTAGTGTAACAACAGAAATACTTCTAAAATTTAAATAGTATATCTCAATTCCTAGAAACTTGGATTTCAAATGGCAACACAGTCAGGTAGATCTCCCAACTTTGAAATGAAATATCTCAGAAACGATAAATCGTAGAAAGCTGAAAATTAGCCTGAAAGTGTTTTAGATATTTCTTTAATTTTTGCCCATAATCCCAGCTGGATGCTTCATCCCCTTTAAGGCTAGATTTGGGGAAGAGCTTAGATTGGAGAGAAGGAGAGAGCGCACGCATGCTCAAACATGGGTTGCAGAGCTTTTGAAAAAAATTCGTAACATATGCAGGGCTTATACTTAACACCCCAAATCGCTAGGTCTACTGTACATCATCTCTTTAATAACATGAAACAGAAAATTCATCAGATTATCATCAATATACAGGTCTGAGATTCATTCAAGTTGCAATGTTAGTTATGGTAACATGTACTGGTTGTATACAGCTAACAGGCTAAGCTCAGCAATTCAGAATGGAAGAGACTGTTTCAAGGTTTGTTTGCGCTGACGCGAAGTGGCATAATGCAGCCAAAATTTGACGACATTGACCACTTGCAAAACATTTTATTTTCAACTGGTTGCAAACTAAACTTAGTGAGCAGTTGCTTACCTCTTAGACAAAATTGTTTTAGGTATATAAGGTCCGATTTCAAGAAAATTTTGGATTTTCCATTTTTTTGGCCAAAGGCAAAAATCTAAAACCCAGGCAAGTTGAAATTCCAAAATGACCCAAAAAGGGTCTGCCCTAATACCCAGTCTCTTGCTTCTGATTCAGTCATTGGACTTCATCTTTCACTAAATCCTGTCTGTGCTCAACATTATGATGAGAGTAGATTCTCTATTCTTGTCCAAAGCCACTCTGCTTTCCGTCTCTCTGCTCTGGAAGCCACTTTCATGAAAACTTTAACCCTGCCCTTTGCCAACAAAAAGTAATTCGTGTACAGCTTTTCAGCTGACACCCTCTGACTTGTCGTTTTTCGGTTAATCATGGCTTGGCTTTTTCCTATAAATAGTTGCTCCTTTTCCTGTGCTCTCCATTTTGACGATTATTTCTGACAAGTGTCAAATGAAAATCTGCTTCAAAGACATGAACATTTTATTTAAAGTAATTCTGAAGTTCTGTACCACCAAACCACTTTTCAAATACCCGTATTTGCATTTTACTTGAAATATTTAGCACATCACAGTTAAAAAACATTAAAAATACACAGTTTGTTCACCCTTGATGGGATATTCAGGGGTTTGCTTATTCAAATAAGATTTATTTGAAAATCTAACCCCTGAAGATCCTGTCAAGGATGAAACCGACCCTAGGGTTTTTAATGTTTTAATCTGTGATGTGATAAATATTGCACGCCACAGATTAAAATAGATACTGTTTTTACTACAACTTTTATTGAGCGCTTTTCAGGAACACTGAGAGCACAAAGCAGCTTGCATATTATTTTATTATAACAAAAGCGATAATTTGCATTTCTATTAACAATCTTATTTACTTCACACACTGTATCACTGCATTTTGTTAACCGGAGCCAGAAAAAAAAACTTGCCATAGGCAATTTCAACTTTCCTTGGGCAAGCATTGATTTCGAACCTTGAATTAATTTTCAAGGGAATGCTGAATAGATTTTCTTTTTATTTAAGGCTGATTTTGGTGTGTAATATTATTGTTGTAGTTAATTTTTTTTTTCTGAGTAGTTAAGTTTTGTTTAATTGTGCTAGATAGAATGAGTTCCAAAGATGATGAATACGATTATTTATTCAAAGGTAAAGTGATTGCCAAGTTTATTTCTAGATGATACCATTAGTGATTATTGAAGTATATATCAAATCAAATCTTTTCATTACACTCACTGTAATATGCCGAAGTGTGTAACAAACAAGTTGGCGGGGCCCATCTTCGCGTCATTGCGCCCAGGCAACACAGCTCCTTTCGAAGAAATGTTGCAGCGGTGGCAGGCCGTTGGCAACACTATGTCCAATTTGACCAGCCCGAGATTTGAACCTCAGACCTTCTGCTCCAGAGACGAACGCGTTACTGCTCGACCAACTGGCCGGTTGATATATATGTTTTTGAATTATTTAAAGTGTATTTTAAAGCGTTTGTACTTCTAAGCTGCAGGCCAAAAAGCAAGCTTGCAGCCTTCCAGCATTTAACAGTAAATATATGGCGGCTGTTCTAAGCAGGCTTAGTATGGCATAGTAAAACCTTAACCCTTACTCTACTATGCCTACTTAGAATAGCCAAATGTATTAAGGTAAAATTTTTAACTCTTGATGATCCTATATTTTAAAATTTTAAAATAGCAACAAAAAATTTATAAAGCGCCAGCAATAATCTCATAATTCTAAAGATCAAAGCTGCAGAGTGACCACAAACTTTTTATGAAGAATTTACTGATATACCGTACTCACAGTTCTGGTTTTTCAATGATTCATGCAGTTTTTCTGAAGCAAAATTGTTTTCACTTATCATGCACCAAGAAAATTGTTGGTAGTCAGTCTTCTGAAAGATGCTATTTGAACAAGATTAAAATAACACCTGATGAGTCCTTAGAAAGAAACACACTGTTGTGCTTTTAACCTTTTACTGTGATTTTTATAGTCATATCTTGCACCAAATGTAGATCAATCTAAGGAGAAAATAATTAACTCCAAATTTGAATAAACTTAAACATGTACTAAAAATTGAATTAACTGCCAAAGTTATAGAATACTTGCGAGAAACTTATAGCTATGGCAAATCGTGACTGCTCAAGTGTGCAAACTGTGCATTACATGTGGCACTAGACAAATAGGTGTACCTAAAAGTTTTAATAATGTAACGTATAACATTGTGTTCTTAAATTCTTCTAATTTTTTGTTAGTTGTGCTGATTGGAGATTCAGGAGTGGGAAAAAGTAATTTATTATCTCGGTTCACCAGAAATGAATTCAATTTGGAAAGTAAAAGCACAATTGGAGTAGAATTTGCGACAAGAAGTATACAAGTAGATGGGAAAACAATCAAAGCTCAAATATGGGACACTGCAGGCCAGGAAAGATACAGAGCTATTACTTCTGCGTAAGTCTTTTGAATTTACCTACGTTTTGGAGCAGGCCTGCCCAGTTCCCAACCTTTTTCCACTACAGGCCAATTTTTGTTTGCTAATGTCTTAGCAAACTGCGGTTGCTATCGGCATAAAAACATTTCAATAAACGATTTTATTTTAAAAAAACTACGTTGACTTAATTAATTTCGACACAGCAGTGTTTGAGTAGTATGATTACGGCATTTTTTCTGTCCAACTGTCTTCAAAATCACGTTTGCAAGCAAGTTTTCTGTTGGTTCTGTAACTGAAGGTGGCTATGCTATTTTTGTCTAAGTTTTGCCAAGTTTAATTTAAATAAAAGAAAAAGCTACTGGTATTGACTGATTTCAGTTTTGAGTCTGACAACAAAAGCGAAACAGCGATACCAGTACATTCACACATGCAGCCAAGATTTGGCTTAATGAGATCAGGCAAGGGCTTGAATCAGAAGCTGAAATGTTTTCAGTTTGAAAACTGTATTCAGCAAACCTCATGTTGAGCACATTGCTGCATCTCAAATGTATCACAAACAAGGGTCTGGAAATGGACATAAGGTAGGGGTTCTTAACCTTTTATGTCACGTTTACAATTTGCCAAATAAGAAAGTATAATTTACCCCCAGCGTTAACGTTTTTTGTCTCGTTTACCCCTTTCAAATGAAAACTGAAAACAGTATAATTTACTCCTATCTTGTTGGATTTCTACAAAACTACCGGAAGTCTTGCGGTGATCAAAAACAAGGGCTCCGGTTCTTTGGGCACCATCATTTTCTGCGATTCTTGGGGTGATCTCAAAAAAAAAAAAAAAGACTTCCGGCAGGAGACCCACTATTTTCTGCGAGTGTTGAGATTTCTCTGCAGGTTTGGTCGGCTTACTATTACATTTTCGGGGCTGTTCTCTTTTTGGGCAACAAAAATATGATGCAACGACAATCCAGTGCAACGCTATCACTTTTTCAAGACTGAAAATTGAAGTTTACTTTAGTTTATGATTCAGTAAATTTACCCCCGGTTAAGAACCCCTGGCTTAAGGGGCAATTTTATGATTCAGTAATATTATATTGGTTGCCCTGACGTTTTTATTGGTAAATATAATTTATATTGCTAACTCTGATGTAGAAACCTTAGTGTCGTTGGCGACACCATCTCAGAATGCCATTTTAGTAGCCAGGAAATATAATTTTTGCTTCCAACTAAAAACTGTAGTTCGAAGGAAATTTCTGGAAAGGTTGAATAGTTGCACTGAATACTGTGGCACAAAAGTTTTCAATGCTGGTGAAGTGATCAAGTCTTTCATTATACTTGCTGTATTACGCCAAAGTGTGTAAGGAGTTTGCAAAGCCCATCTCTGCATCATTGCACCTGGGCAACACAGCTTTTTTCAAAGAAATGTCGCAGAGGTAGCGAGCCGTTGGTAACTCTGTATCCGATTTGACCGGCCTAAGATTTAAACCTCCGACCTCCCGCTCAAGACGAAGGCATTACTGCTCGACCAACTGGCCAGTCTGGTCAATTTATGAAAGCTGAATTGATATCATTTAGATATTATCGTGGAGCTGTCGGTGCGTTACTGGTGTATGATATTGCTAAGCACTTAACTTACGAAAATGTCGAGAGATGGCTCAAGGAACTTCGTGATCATGCTGATAATAACATTGTGATTATGCTGGTAGGAAATAAAAGCGATTTAAGGCATTTGAGAGCTGTTCCTACAGATGAGGCAAAAGCGTTTTCAGGTATTTATCTAATTATTGCACAGAGCGTCTGCTACTTGAACAGTCGGCTTAATTAAGATTTGGGTCAAAGACTTTACAAACTAGTATTCACAGCTTTTCTGATTGACGTTCTGCATTAAAAGGGACAGTTTGAGCCTCCGCCGTGTGTGGTACACAAGTGACAACTTGGCTTGAAGATCGAAAGATCACTTTACAGTTTTCTGGCCAAGAAAACTTGGTGAATAAGATGTAATTACAGTTATTAATAATTGATTGTCCTTCATTGCGACGTACGATTTGTTAGAATAACGCAGCTAATGTCCAAGATAACGTTGAAATTCAAAAACTGCCCAAGCCAACCTTCAGAAATTAGCCTAAACCATATTTAATGCAAACTAATCTGGAGATGTAAATTGGTTTTATTTTTTCAAATATTTGCCGTAAGTTGATTAGCATGCAACCTTGACATCAACTTTTGTCCGCTTTTTCAATGCAAATGAATTACAAGGAAATTGGGTGGCTGCTTGACTTGAAGACCGAGAAGGTTTCTTTGCAGCCTCCCAGTCCCCTTTCCCGTTCATACTCTGTATTTCAAATCCTTTTGATTTTTTTTCGTTTTGTGTGTACCGGTATTTTAACACGAGTGGGTACAAATTTGCTTCTGTAATCAAGTTTAGCTCATTTTCTCGGACCACTTTTCTTGGTTTCAGGGTAGATCATTCCGAAATTGAAAGCTGAAACTGCAAAAAACGAGTACCAGTACCTAAGTGGTACATTCCCTTTTGTCGTATTGTTATACTTTAAAGTCAGGTGTGAACAGTGTAATAATTTGCAAGTGCTGGTATGCGAGATTGTTTTGTGTTTTGAATTTGCAACCTGAAAGACGGATGAGCTCAAGATGGCTCCAATTAAACTTCAATATGAACAAACTAATTACAAATTGACTTTGTCTACAGAGAAAAATGGTTTGTCTTTCATTGAAACATCTGCATTAGACTCGACCAACGTTGAGGTGGCCTTCCAAAATATTCTAACAGGTCTGTTATTTTGCTGGTTGCTTTTTCACGCGATTTTTTTCTTCGCCATTGCTGGCAGAGGTGTATAGCAGCGCAAGCGGCGCTACATTTGTAGTAGCGCTTGCCCAGTGCCTACCTATTTTTACTGAGTTAGACGAGAGGCGAGCGTTCAAGCAAGTTGAGTGCACGTTAATTATCTTGATTTTGTGTTTCTAGTCTTATCTTAAATGAGAAGCAATCCAGTAAGCACTGAACAGTTACTGGGGACTTTGTTGCAAGAGTGTAGTAAATGGGTAATGGGTATTTACGGGCAATAGGATGTGCAATAGCCCCCTATATTTAAAGTAACTTTTCGGTATTACATCACGTTGCACGTGGCAATGGTAATGTTTCAGAAATATTAGACATTGCAAAATACGTAAACTGAATAAAAACTCTGTTTTTTGCTTAGAAATCTACCGGATTGTGTCGCAGAAACAAATCAACGACACTCAGCAGGATGATGAACCTAAAGCAGGACAAACCGTTGACATTGTGATTCCTCCCACTGCTAGCTCCCCCACAAAGCAACCGCCGTGTTGTAAAAACTTTTAGAGACATAGATAGAGTAATTTTCATCTTACACTATAGCAGTTGCCCCTGCTTACTAATTTAACTGTTGAGACAGAACTTAGAATTTATTATTTTTGTTGCGGGTAAACATTAAAAGTTGATTGACTGCGTTTCTTTGTCTTAAATGCGCCGATATTGTGGGCCAAAAGCATCCTCTTTGTCAATTTGGTTTTTAATAGTCAACCTTCCAATTAAGAAATTATTTAGTTGGGGTTTAAGGTCTTAGAGGTGATTTTGATTGAATATCAATTAGGTTTTAAAATCAGTCCTTCAAGACCCATTTTCTCAGTTTCAGCTTTCTCAGCTCCTTTGGATGCTCATTTTTGCGGACATTACATTTAGGTAACAATTTTTTAAAGTTTTTGGCAGTAAAAATCCACTTGTATGGGCATGTAAAGGTGCTATTTGAAACGCAATATCTGGAGGTGGGTAGCGGTTCAACATAGAAATATAGAACTATACTGAAACGCAAACTAGTGGGAAAATGGGCATTAAAGTTTGCGTTATTTTTTAGTTACACTGTTGACCCCTCACTAGCATGGGACAAAGAAACGTGGTGTTTGTAATTGCAAGTTGATTTAGATGTTGATTCTTTGAGTCATTTCTACTAAACCCTTATTGTGTCAGTTTCATAGCCATTTTTCATATTTTATCTCCCGTGTATTGATATCATGCTTTGAATATGCACGCAATATGATTCGAACTTGTACAAGACTAAATACCCATTCACAGCAAAAGTACGTATCGGCTGTATTTTTCAACGCTTACTTGAGCCTATTGTTTTCAAAGATTCCATCAATTATTCTGAGACAGACTGGAAAAAGTGTATTAACTGAGTTTATCAGAAAAAAAAAAAAAGAACAGTATTTAGGACTGCTCCAAATTATTGATACAGCACAATGCGATCTTTATAGATTCGAATAATTTTCATGCTGTAATATTTATAGAAAACAGCCCGATACCTTTTTTTTCAAGTTGACACTAATAAATTGCTCTTCTCTTATGCATTGAAGAGAGTGTGGTTTTGCTTTTGGAAATGTAAAAATAGTCAAAGCTGTTAAAAAATTGAACTGCAAAAAAATGTGTTTTCCAGCATTTTGACATAAAGAGAAAGACCTAACACCGTCACTAGCTAAAGTTTAAAAAATGACTTCAAAGGTGGCGAGCTATGTTAGTAACTACCAGTACGCTGATTTTAAAACAGCCTAGCTGACAGTGTTCCTTGACAATAATACCAATTTTTCTGTGACAAAAAGGCCATTTCGAAGAATTGAAATGCGGTTTTTGTGCTGGAGTTTTAACTTATACACACCACATTTTTCCTTGTAAAAGCCTTAATTAAACACTTTTGCCTACATTTTTGAAATCGACCAGTCGCCCAAGCTTATAAACAGTTAAACTTTTTATGACGAAAGGAAAAAGTTGCCTCATTCCATTGCAGTAGTATGCTTCCTCCTGTAAAATGCAAATACTTCGTTATTTTGGACAAGAACCTATTTCTTTTGGATCTTTGCTGTGTTTGTATTATTGCTTTGCTAAATCGGTTCGTGGTTTGCTCTTGAAGAGGAGAAATCAAAGAAAGTAGAAATAGGAAATCGGGGGGATGATGTTATTCGTGATACTCCTTCTACTGCGATGCGTAATTATTTTTTGCGTTTGGTTACTATTATTACGCCAAAAATTGAATTAAAGTTTCTGACTATGGCATTCAAATTTTATATGTGAGGTAATATGTAACGATTTGATGAGTACTATCTTTTTTTTTTAACAAGAACACGAGGCTCATTTTGCTTAAAATTTAAAAGCAATGCCGGCCTTGGCATGGAACAAAAACTCAGTTTCTGTTTTACTCTACCGCATCGTTACGAAGTAACCAAATTTTCGCGATCATAGGCTGTGAACTGCTTGTTCATGTAGCTTTAACAATCAACAAAAATTTCTGTATACTATTATTTGGTTTTAGAAAAACACTTTTGCTAGTAAAAATCCATGAAATTTAAGAACAACCAGTCTTAAGCCAAAATTTACTTGTTCGTAATGAAAAAAAAAAGCATTGCGCATAAACGAGGCATGAACTGAAAAGTGGGCGTTTAAAAAGGTATAGAAGGTTAAAACCAGTCCAGATTTCGACCTCAGTGCTGAATTTTGACTTGGGTGGTTAAACAAAACTTATTGACTAGCAAATTTGCCCAATGGAGTTCAGTATTTTTAACCCATATCAAGAATTGAAAATACCGGTAGCCCATCTATGCAAAAAGTTGTTATGCGGAGCTCGGCTTATTTCATTTCAGTTGACTGTACCGTGTGAGTCTGGTTTCGATTTATTTGATTTTTCCGATTATTCCAACGTGATTAGTGCTGCTAATTTTGTGTGCTAATGTTAAAATAACGATCGGACTTTTGATTGTTAGTTTTTTGGTTTAAGGATGCGGACAAATTACACATTTCCATAAGCGCATTAGTGCCTTCGTCTCATTGCTAGAGCTAACAGTTCCTACTAGGCGAGTGGAATCCTTGAGCTAATGATGCTAGCCAATGCTTTGCATTATTTTTGAATCAAAAACAGTACAGCCAAAATACTGTAGAGCACATTTATTGAGACGCTTCGGTTAGTTTCTTTTGAGTCATTGTCAATAATATTTAAACAGAATTCATTGTCACGTTTATTCAAAAAGAGAGAATAAGAAAAATAAAACTAATCTTTTTTCAAAAAGATTCTATTTGAATATGGCTGGCAATGGTTTCAAGAAATTGATCGAAACGTTTCAATTAATTAAATCCGCAGTATTCTTGGCTGATGTTTTTGAATTCCTCTTCGTTGTAGAATATTTCCGACACCCCTTTTGGCCTTCATAGATAGTAGATGCGTT
This sequence comes from Trididemnum nubilum, assembly GCA_963965965.1. Taxonomy (NCBI): domain Eukaryota; kingdom Metazoa; phylum Chordata; class Ascidiacea; order Aplousobranchia; family Didemnidae; genus Trididemnum; species Trididemnum nubilum. Next base: position 38,070,976 of record OZ014473.1, on the reverse strand, counting down.
TTGGTAATAGGGGATGGTTCGAGGCGGCGTGAATATGTATGTTTTTGGCTGTATTTTTGATAAATTATTCAAAAAGTCCGTTTACCATTCTCCTAAAGACTGAAATTAAGTGGTCAATATTCGCTCAATTGAACCTTAAGCTTTAGTTAGCTCTTGCATTGCTCCTGGAGGTGGGATATTCAACTTCCAATTGTTATCATATGTACGAGTGTTACAGTATTTTGTGGAATATGTATTGAGTAAATAGAAAGAGGTTGTCGTTGTAACTATTGATCCTGTTATTTAGTACTGTATTTACTATTTTGCATACTATCTTAAAGTGGTTCATTTTTTTAAATCATTTTCCACCTCTCGTTAGTAAAGTAATTTTGCGTGTGATTCTTGATTGCTGAAAATTGGTGACCAAAAACCAGAGGAGGGCAAGTCGCAACCTCCGCGATTGTGGAAGTTGCGTAGCGGAATAAAGTCTTAAAAATTTGTTGCGCATGCGCTCTTAAAATTTTTTTTCGGGTAATAGCGCAGTTCTCTACTTTGAGCTTAACTTTGTTTAATTTTGATCGCAATATTGCTAAATGTCGGCCTTTTTCAGCAAATTACTTACTCTTTTGCTGTTTAAAATCGCGAAAATGCCGTATTTGCATTGTGTCTTGTGGTTGTAATTGCGGAAGTTAAATTGCGCTTTGACTTCGTTCTAGAATGCCGTTTCCCAATTGCAAAAGTTGCGCTGCTTTCCGAAATTAAAAAAATAAATTGCGCATTTTGCGCTGCGCTTTTACTCGTTGAAAAGATCGCTTCGCTGTTCTATTGGTATAGTGTTATTCGTGCCCACCTCTGCGGAAAACGAAAACGCAGTAAATGTCACTTGCTGCTTGTGAAATTCACCAATTTGATTTGTAATTGAAGGAGCCAAAGTCGTCTATTTCAAATATAATGCAAAGCAAATAGAAAGAGGTTGTCGTTATCATAGGCGGCTGAAGTATACTTGACCATAATTGAAACGGAATCCCATTCAAATAACTCGAGCTTCAATCTGAACGCGGTCCACCGTGTCATAGCCCAGTTCCTCCTGACGAATCCCAAGGCTTTTGTTTTTTTACTGTCATATTAAACTAAAAGCACCTTCCACATCACATGTAAACATTTTTGAAGACTGAGAAGAGAACATGTGCCAATTACTGGATATTTTTGTGACGAATTATACTGCATCTAAGAAATAACTGTTTCTCTGTCCCGTTTTATGGTGGCTAAGCCTTTCCAAATTTATAAGACAAAACTCCTTGATAAATAAATTTTTATTAACATTAAAACGATATAATATTGTATGCGCCGAAAGACTTAGCCATTAATAAGGCGCGAAAACGAAGCAAATGTGACGCTAACTACAATTGCATGATTTAAATCCTTGGCTGATTTTTTGCTGCAAATTCATAATTTGTTATAGCTCGAGATTTTTGTGATCTTATGGAAAGACTGTTTTTCATGAAAATTTACCCAAATATATACGTGTGCGTATTTGCTTGTGTTTCTCTTAGGTTATGCGTTTGTAAGCTTATAGTGCTAGACTACTAAGCCACAGCTGTGAGATTAATCACATTTGATATTGTTTAATTGGTTCTTTGCACAAAATTTGCGCAAAAACTATCGTTTGCTGAGATGCAAACTGATAAATTAGAAAAAAATATTTATATATAGAATATTCAGCTTTATTTAAACATAGCGCAAGTAAATAAGCAACAAAGTTCATTCGGCAAAAAACCTGTTAAGTTTCTTGTATTAGAGCAAGGTTTCCTGAAGTTGCTATTCATGGGTGCCCTTTGGTCGTTTATCAATTCGCTCATGTGCCCCCAAAATGTTCACATATTATTATTATTCTGCAAAAGAAAACTCGCTCTATCAACCCAAAACCTCGCTTCAAGACCAAAAAAAGGTCTCCGCAAGTTCGGTGGGATTTTGCCGCCGAATTCGATTGAAGACCAAAAAAGTTTTCTCAATTTGAGTGGGATTTTGTCCCGAATTCGATTGAAAATTAAAAATAAAAAACAAAAAAAAGGTCATCTCAATTTGAGTGGGATTTTGACCCAAAATTCGATTTAAGACGTTAAAAAAAGTTCTTCGCAGTATGGTGTCAACGCGTCCATAGGCGTAGCCAGGGGAGGGGGTCGCCCCCCCCCCAATTAAAATACCACCAATGATAAAAAAAATTATGACAACATAGCCTAGCGTTGTTCAATTACATTTTTTTTCAGTAATTACTCACAAAACAGTAATTAACAATAACATTAATGACAACGAGGGAGCTCTGGGGCCCCTAACTAACTACTAGGAGGCCCTTAACCGACAACCAGGGGGCCCCTAACTGACAATCAGGGGCCCCAAACGGACGACCAGGGGGGCCCTAACTGACGAACAGCAAGCCTCGGGGCCCCTAACTGACGACGCAGGGCCTCTAACTAACAACCAGGGGACCCTAACCGAAAACTAGGGGGCACCAGGGCCCCTAACTGACAACCAAGGGGCTCCGGGGACCCTAATTAATGACCAAGGGGCTCGGGGACCCTAACTGACGACCAGGTAGCTCCGGGGCCCCTAAATGATAATCCGGGGGCTACGAGGCCCCTAACTGGCGACCAGGGGGCCCTGGGGCTACTAACTGACGACCAGGGAGCCCCTAATTAACAACCAGGGGGCCTCGGGACCCTAACCGACAACCAGGGGGCCCCTAACTGATAACCAGGGGGCCCCTAACTGAAGACCAGGGGGGCTCAGGGCTCCTAATTAACGACCAGGGGGCTCCATGGCCCCTAACCGACAACCAGGGAGCCCCATGGCCCCTAACTGACGACCAAGGTTCCCGAGCCAGGGGCCCCTTAATTCAAATTTTTAACAATTTATATGCAAAACCTGTGAGAAATTTAGGAGTTTTGTCCTAAAAGTTGCAACCCCAGGCCCTCGTTTAACGTTATTATGAGCTTAATGCTATAAAACAGGCGGTAATGCAACCCCCCCCCCCAATTGAAATACTACCAATGATAAATATAATGAGAGCATAGTCAGTATGTTTTCCTTGTCCGGAATTGCAGTTTCTTTGATTTAGGATTTACGCGTATAAAAGTAAGTACTAATAATGACGACCACATGTCCACGTCATAATAATGTCATGCAATTTTTGGACGTTTCAAAAACCTGTCAAGTGACTTGACTCGAGTCCTCCACGTTTTGGAAAAAAAGTTATTTTAATTTTGCGTTAAATGTTTTTTTTATGAAAGAACTTAAGGCGCGATCTTATCTCAAAATTATAGGCGTAGCCATGGAGGTGGTCCAGGGGACCCGGTTCCCTCAATCGAAATGCAACCAATGACAAAAATTTGACTAAAAAGCCTTATTTTGTCATTTTTAGTTTCTTCTAGCATCTTTGCGTACAACAGTACACGCGTACAACAGTAATTAGCAATAAATAATACTGGGGACCCGATGCACTCCCTTAATTCGATTTTTTCCAACCAATTTAAACGTATAACCAGGGTGAAATGAAGGGTTTTTGTCCAAAAGTTCCTACCTCAGGCTCTCATCTAAACTTTTTATGAACGTAATGCTATAACCAGCGCCGTATTTGGCTCAGTGCCAGGGCCCTGCCCTCAGATAGTAGGACTTTTTTTGGTCTTCACTTGTATTTGGCAGGAAGATGTTGCAAAAAATTTCCTAAGCGCGAGGGGCCCTGCGCAATGTAAATCCGGCCCAGGAATAACATGTTTAGTAAGCACAGTGGAAGTTGACATGGCTTCCCAGGAGTCGACCATGAAGGACGTCAAGATAGTGCAATGTTTAGTAACCGTAACTATCTATTGGACCATTTTTCGATAACGATTCACCTCGCCAGTTTTTACGCACAAAATACTTTAAAAAAATAGCTTGGGAAAATGTTCATTGAACAAATTATTGAAATTGAATTGAGGGGTCCTTGGCCCCCTGGCGGTACATGTACTCCTGTAACTGGTTAACTTCATGACTACACAAAAATCTCTTCAGGAAAATCTTTGAGTGGATTATTATTTACTGCTAAAATATTGCAGGAGGCAATGTACCTTGCTTCCCCCAACATGGACCAAATCATCCACAATTAAAATTTTACACCATAATGCAAGATTGTAAACCTGTCATGGAATTTAATTGCAAGTAAAAGAAGGATTAAACAATTAAAATTTTTCGATTGGCTTTCAAATGTTAAAAATCTAGTTCTTTCAAATGGCTGTGAACACGTGCGAAATGTGATCCAAAGGGATTAAAATAGCTTTTTTTTCCCAAAACTTACAAAAATTGCAAAGCGGCTGGGGGCTTTTCCCCCCAGACCCTCATAGCCACCGGCGGCTGGGGGCTCCGCCCCCAGACCCCCGTCTGTGATACGTTTGAGTACACTAGCATACTCAACACGTCTCCTAAGTTAGACATTTGTACTTTTTAACTATTAATTTTCGCTCTCTCCCTTTACCAAAATCATGGTTAAGTGCCAATAGGCTACGGCTTCAGATCTTCCATTCTACGATATCTTTGCCCCACAAAAACTTCCTTTTTCAAAAATTTCTGACGTCATTGCCTGTAATTTGTGGTTTGGGCCCCCCTCCCAATCAAAAATCCTGGCTACGCCTATGATACTAGACATAGTTTAGCATACGAGTATGGTATGGCATATACAGTAATAGCCTTATGGCACAGTAGGCATAGTCAGGGCCACCGAGAGGGGGGCAGGGGGTACAATGACCCCAGGGCCCAAGGGCATTAGGAAGGCCGTTGGCTTCAGAGGGCCCAGCAGAGGGCCCATGAGCTCGAGAGGGACCCATCGAAATGACACTGAGAAATCAGCATGTATGGCCTGAAAACGTTTTTTTTTTTGGAGATCACCTAATTTCGACCGGAAAAACCGTTAGAATTTTGGTGAAGACTACGGCATTTTCTCCGTCTATTTTGTGTAAGATTGTGCCATGTTTATCTTGCTATCGTTCGTTTGTGCTTCGTTTATTACGTCGCTGTTATTGCTAACAGTACTGTTGTTTTAGTTCACTCTTTGCCGTGTCAGTCTCTATAGGCTAGCGGTGTAATACGTTAAAGGGGGTGAAACAACCACCAGGGATTATGTGCAAAAAATAAAGAATTATCTAAAACATATCTTCACCAAGTTTCGCCAATTTACGTATTAGCGTTTCTGAGATATTTGATTTCAAAGTAAGATCTCCCCAACAGTGTTGCCAGTTAAAATTTCATTTTTCTTAAAATAATGTTTTTTGTAATCTTTCACATTGGTTTGAAAGCTTCTGAATGCCAGACTTCTGCATAAATTAATGTTACAACAGAAATACTTCTAAAATTTAAATAGTATATCCCAATTCCTAGAAACTTGGATTTCAACTGGCAACACTGTCGGGTAGATCTTCCAACTTTGAAATGAAATATCTCAGAAACGATAAATTGTAGAAAGCTGAAATTTAGAAAAGAAGTGTTTTAGATGTTTCTTTAATTTTTGCCCATAAATCCAGCTGGATACTTTACCCCCTTTAAGTTAGTGTTGAGCTTGTATTCAGTTTGGTGTAGCTTTGAGTTTTAGTTTACTTATCGTCTGTACTACTTTCAAATAACGATTCGATCATTTTCGAGTAATATAATTGCACATCGAAAATAAGTCGTATTTCTTCATGATCGGATCATAACTTACCGTAGTTAGATAGGCCTATTTTTGCAGTAGTGAAGATGGTGATAATATCCTGCCTCTTTCCAGGGTGCGATTTCAAGTCGGAAGATGTTACAGAGGCCATCGCATGCGCTCTCTTGCAGAGTCACGCATTAATTCATAGTAGTGCTTCCGCTGTCCACCAACGCAACGAGCCCACACAAGCTCGCAAGCGTCCCGAGCCTAAACTGGAAAGACCCTGCATTGATATTGGTGTCTCCATGGAAGATTGGAACGTATTTTTGTGGAGATGGCGCGTCTTTAAGAAGGGCTCGGGCATTAGCGACACAGCAGCCCCGCCGCAAATCTTTCAATGCACCAGCAAAGCATTAGGTGACAACTTGCTTAAGTTCGATGCTGATATCACCACTAAGCCCTTGGACGAAATTACGGAATCAATCCGGCGTTTAGCCGTTGTCCCCATAGACACCGTCGTCCTCAGAACAGAATTGATGCAGATGCGCCAGATGCGAGACGAATCGTTTAGGTCGTTCTCGGCACGAGTACGCGGAAAGGCGGACACCAGGGCCTTCTCCGCGGAGTGCTCGTGCAGTCTACGAGTCAACTACACGGACCACATGATACGTGACACATTACTGATTGGAATCTCCAACTCTGACATTCGTAGGGAGGTACTCGGAATGACAGATATTCTTACCACGGCGATCAATGATGTTATTGCTCTGGTTGAGAGCATGGAATTGGCACGGAATGCTATGCCTACCCCTGATGTATCTGCTGTCTCCGCTTTTCGGCGCCAACTAGCGACCCCTCCTAATAAAGATTGTCGCCCCTCGTCCTCACGTCATCCCTCTCTGGTCAACACCAGCCCATCGGAGCGATCCCCTTGCCCAATATGCAAGCAACCATTTTCCGTTAATGGAGAAGGCCCTCGTGGGTGGAACACCAAACCATTTACTTTATGCATCGACTGCTTCCGCACACGTCGGCGCAATAAGCGGAGGAAATCCCTGCCACCTACGTCGTCTGCTATCACAGACTGTAGCGGAATACTTGATGAGACAGGCCATTTAGGAGCAATCATGACAACTCCTCCATCGCCATTGGAAGAGCAAGCAGAGATCTCCCTACAGGAATCCAGAAGATAGGACAATGCTCACTACGTCTTCCAGGATGGCCATTGGACGAAAGCAGCCATTCGTGCACACCCTCTTATTACCGTGTGTTTGTATTTTTGGATAAATATATGGATAAATCATGGTGCCGCACCAGGCATGGCCCCATAGTTGCCAGGAATGTGCCTGCCATTGCAGACACAGGTGCTCAAACTAATGTGTGGTCACTGCGCCTTTTCCTAGCGGCCGGTTTTGACCGCAGCATCATGATTCCTGCATCAGACCTAGTCGCTGCAAACCACTCTGGCATCAACATCGTTGGGGCTTTCTTTGCCGTCATTAAGGGGTTGGACACTAACAAGACCGAGATGCAATGTCATGCCATGATCTATGTTAGCGCTGATATTAGTCACCTGTACTTGTCCCAGGCTACATTAGCGGAGCTAGGCGTGCTGTCTCCTTAGTTTCCTCTGATAGGTGAGCACCCACCTCTCGAGACACACAACCAGGACTGTGTCACCCAGCCTTCTACCATCCCTATTCGCTCGATGTCTGGTGGCTGCTCTTTCCTCAGTCAACCTACAGACCAGAGGTGGAGTCGAGGACACAAGGCTCGAGGCCAAGGCCAAGAACACAAAAAAAATCCGAGGCCAAGGCCAAGGACAGCCTTTCCGAGGACAGACACTCTCGAGGCCAAGGACAGGAATGCTCGAGGCCAAGGCCAAGGACACAAGCGCAAGTGCTTTCCAAAAAAAAATGTCTTCACAAAAATTTTTCAGGCGATCTCCGAAAAAAAAAAAAGGTCTTCACAAAAATTTTTTCAAGCGATCTCCACGAGAAAACGTTTTCCAAAAAATTTTTCAAGCGCTCCACAAAACTTTAACAATTCAAAAAATAGTGCTGTCCTCGAGCCCATTACAGGCCAATTTTCGAGGACTTGAGGCCTCGAGGCCAAGGACTTGACCTTCGAGGCCAAGACCAAGGACTTCAAAATGTGTCCTCGAGGACGTCCTCGAGGCCAAGGACGTCCTCGAGGACTCCACCTCTGCTACAGACACTTGCGCCTGCCCCAAGCTAACCGCAGTGCCACCGCCCCCGTCGTCACTACCGTTCCCTTGCACACCAGAGAGCAATGCCAAAATGCGAGCATGGCTTTTGGACAGGTATGCAGCCTCTAACTTCAACACTTGTCCGCATCGTCCTCTACATTGTATGGTTGGACCCCCAATCGAAAACCACGTTGATCCCTTGGCAAACCCTGCGGCATGTCACACCCCTGCCACCATCCCCCTTCACTGGCAACAGAAGGTCCACGACAACCTACTTCGTGATGAGGCAATGGGAATATTGGAAAAAGTGCCACATGGCGAACCTACACAGTGGTGCCATCGCATGGTCATTACCACGAAACATGATGGATCTTCCCGCCGCACTGTGGACTTGTCACCATTAAACAAGTTTTGTAAGCGTGAAACTCATGCTTTTGAAGCACCATTCCATCTTGCTCGTCGCGTGCCGAGAAACACATGGAAAATCGTGACAGATACATGGAATGGGTATCACAGCGTCCCACTACAAGATTCTGATCAACACCTCACCACCTTCATTACACCATTTGGTAAATGGCAATATGCAAGAGCACCGCAAGGTTTCCTTTCGTCCGGAGACGGGTACAACCGCCGATTTAGTGCTATTATCGCCGATTTTGTGCGTAAAAAACGCTGCGTCGATGATACAATTTTTTATGATGATACTCTACAACCGGACCGTGACTATTAGGTGCGGACGTTTATGCACGGGACGTTTAGGCGCCGCCGATCATGCGCCTGGACTTTTAGGCGCCGAGACTTTTAGACGCCAGAGGTAAAAAAATTTTTTTCAAAAAAAATTTTTTTTTTCCAAAAATAGTTTTTTTTTCAAGAGAAAAAATTTTTTTCACAAAAACAAGTTTTTTCCATTTTTTCTGCAAAAAAACGTTTTTCTTCTCAAGAAATTTTTTTTCTTTTAAATGACAGTCTTTTTTCAAATAAAAACTTTTTTGAAACATAAACTTTTTCCAACAAAACAGTTTTACTTTGATTAAAATGTTAATATTTTTCAAGCTTTTCATTAGTTGTTGCATGCGATTTCCAGCCAGCGGTCTCAAATTTTGCAGCGCACGGACACGAGTTGCTTGTGCAATATTGGCACACGCAACAAGCCGTGTGACGTTCATGGTTATTTCGAGTCTACCTCTACCAAACAATACAGTACAAACTTTTTCAGGAGCTAAGGATTCATCTCTCGGCAGATTCCTATTAATAGTCTTTACATTTTGTTGTAAATATAGTAAAAGCAATGTTTAAATCGATATTTTTAAGCTTAATCTTTACTCGTTGTTGTAAATACACTCAGAGTAGAAGCAATGTTAAATTCTTGAAGTCAACTTCTTCAGAAATCAGCCTGAAAGCGAAGTTTGCGTTTGACTAAAACTCATTTTATTTGTGCTTCAAAATTGATTGCTTTCGCTACTTTTGGAGCAGGACAGATCAGCTCAAATTTTGTCCCGGGATACAGCACGATGACGAGTGTAATTTGTTCACACTCACGCAGCGACTTTTTTATGTTTTAACTTGTATGTATATTTTTCTCCCGGATATACGGTAAAGACCAAAAGCAATCAAAGAAAAAAGTTTAGTTGTTTTAATTAACTTGGTGTTTCACCAGAGCTCCGCTCTTCAACACTTTTAAGTACTTGCTTAAGATCAATGTAAAACCGTTCAAATTATCAATTTTCAAGACCTTTTAAGTTGCTGAAATTTTACCCCCTCGCAATGACCTTTTTTGGTTATGCAGGCAAAATGTAAAAAAAAACTAATCTAAAAAATTTATTTGCAAAGATGAAAAGAAATAAGCGTCTACTTCAAAAGAGCAAAGCACCAAAAAACTCACAAGAACACAAGAACTCACAAGTGTAAAGATTAAGCTTAAAAATATCGATTTAAACATTGCTTTTACTATATTTACAACAAAATGTAGACTATAAATAGGAATCTGCCGAGAGATGAATCCTTAGCTCCTGAAAAAGTTTGTACTGTATTGTTTGGTAGAGGTAGACTCGAAATAACCATGAAACGTTACACAGCTTGCTGCATGTGCCAATATTGCACAAGCAACTCGTGTCCGTGCGCTGCAAAATTTGAGACCGCTGGCTGGAGATAGCATGCGTCTGGATTAGGTAAAAAAAACGTTGCAAACATTAAGTGGAAAACATTTTTTGTTATTGAAAAAAATGTAATAAGAAATCAATTTTTTGTAAAACTTTTTCCGCTCTGCTTTCATCTATCTGCTTTTGAAGCCACTTTTAGCATAACTTCTAACCCCGCCCTCTGCTGACAAAAAGAATTCTTGTACAGCCTAAAGGTTGTACACAAATGACACTCTCTCAGCAATCCTTTTTCAGTCAATCACTGCTCGGCTTTTTCCTATAGTCACTCCTTTTCCTGCGCTCTCTATTCTGACGATTCTTGTTGCCAAACAACTAATGAAAAGCTTCGAAAATATTAACATTTTAATCAAAGTAAAACTGTTTTGTTGGAAAAAGTTTATGTTTCAAAAAAGTTTTTATTTAAAAAAAGACTGTCGTTTGAAAGAAAAAAAAATTTTTTGAGAAAAAAACGTTTTTTTGTAGAAAAAAATGTTTTCTGGAAAAAACTTATTTTTGGAAAAAACTTGTTTTTGTGAAAAAAAATTTTTTTTTTGAAAAAAAACTTTTTTTGGAAAAAAAATTTTTTTGAAAAAATTTTTTTTTTACCTCTGGCGCTTAAAAGTCTCGGCGCATAAAAGTCCAGGGGCCTAAAAGTCCCGGCGCTTAATCGGCGGCGCATAAACGTCCCGCGACTAAACGTCCGCGCCTAAAAGTCCTAGACCACTCTACAACAGCACTGGTGGCGTACCATTGAATTCCTGACCCTGGTTGGACGGGTAGATATCGTCCTCAATCCTGAAAAGTTCCAGTATGCTGAACGTTCGGTTGACTTTGCTGGTTTCGTATCTCCGAATCGGCTGTGGAGCCGCTGCCCAAATACTTGAACTCTATTCAGAACTTTTCTACACCCAAGAACATAACAGACGTGGGGAGTTGGTTTGGTCTGGTTAACCAAGTTGCAAACTATGCACAACTTTGTGACATTTTGGCACCGTTCAAACCATTCTTGAGTCCCAAAGGTAAATTTCAGTGGTCAGATGAGCTCAACAGAGCATTTATCGATTCTAAAACCGCTATTACTGACGCCATTCGGCATGGCGTGGAGATTTTCGACCCCAACTGACACACATGCTTGCGGCCGGACTGGTCAAATACAGTAATCGGCTATTTTCTACTTCAAAAGCATTACTTGAGCGACTCTAGTATTCCCAATTGCTGCAATTCAGGTTGGCGGGTGACGTTAGCTGGACCTAGGTTTTTATCGTCGGCTGAGCAACGTCATGCCGCGATTGAGGGTTAAGCCGCTTTTACCAAAAGTCCGTATTTACGCATACGCGTATAAAAAACGCATATCCGTAAATACGGATATGCGTATTTACGCAGGGTAATTTATTGATATGCGGAAATACACGAATGCGTATTTTAGCAAGCGTATCTCAAAAGCATGAAATAAATGGCTTGTGAGTTTGGTATTACCTGTTATTTGATTTTTAAAATGTCGCTGATAACATCTCAATCGGAAAGTCACATCATCTATTTTAGTCGACAGTCACACTAGGGCGTAAATGGCATTCTGTAGCTATTACAATTTATTAAACAAAAAAGTTGTGGCAGACGACTGATATGATTAAGAATATATTATTATTTTCGAAATTTTCCGTGATAAATTTATAAATTTTATCTTGTTTTCATCTTAAGACCGAAAAATAAAATGGCAGTTGGATAGAATGGTACTTCTTTTTTGGATCTATTCCCAGGCCCAGATCGAATGTTTTTCACTGGCCCTGGTTAGGTTTAAACTCCTTTCTCGCACTCTTGCGTGGTTATATAGCTGCACTTACCATCCATGCCATCAGCTCCCATTTCCATGCTGATGCTTTCCCAAACGTTCTGTAAGCGTTGTCCGTCCCTGTGTTTATCGCTTTTGACATCGTAAATGAAAACATGTTGCCGGACCAATTCGACCAGCTTTTCTGTTATTTGCTCACTCGAGAGCTGCATCTTGCTGGGGTTCTATTATTATTTACCGTGTGCGTTACAGTAAAAAATAAAAATAAACTATAAGTTTGGAAAATACTTTATTTTTCATTCAAAAAAAACAAAAAAACAGGGTACTTGGTGACTTCAGAAAAATGTAGGGCAGTTAATTGAGAGTGCTGTAGGCTTACCTGGAAACTTACCATATCACATTTTCAAAACAGCAAGTTTTGTTACAGTTGAACACATAGCATACTGGTGCAATTGTAATCAAGGCCTACGAAAGGGGGTTCAGGAAGCGCATCAACCCGGGTTTAGGAGGCGGCGGAAGATCTTACCGGTATAAGTTCACGCACTTAATTAGTGGTTGTGATAATTATAGCGTGATCATTCATCATAGCACTCATTTCGGGTGGAACACAATTGTAATTTTCGGTCTTCTTAAAGGCACTCCTTGACAAACTTTCTCTGTGAGGCCTTGGCTGTAATCATCATCATCATCATCATATTTATTTATTTACCAAGTGACGTCATATCACAAGAAACAAACTGCAACTTCCTCTAGGTCTATCACCAAAGCATCGAAATATGCAATTCCTTTAAAACCAAACACACAAACTTGCAGAGTCAAAGCGATATTTAGTCACTTGGTGAGGAGACAGCGAAGGACCGAAAGGTCATCTAAGTCTACTGCCACCTCACCAAGTTAAGGTTAAAAAAAAAAACAGCTTCTAGATTTTCTCAGTCTGCTACTTTCTTTGATAAAAAATTTTACGCAAAATTAAAACAAAGTGTTGCAAGGATATGTACACTTTGTACAGTGTTTACACAAAACTCACAGTCGCCATGTAAAGAAAATGCAAGACAACATTAGAATTGTTCTGACTCTAAGCACACTAAAAAATAAAAATGCTGTAACTACAGATTGGATAGAAATAAAATTAATAAAGTTCATAATGCTTATTTATGTTTTATAGAATTTAAAGTGGGCAATTGGAGTGGAAAAAAAATCTCCTTGCTTTGTTTTGTATTGTTTGGCAATATGTCATTAGTACTGGTACAATTTCCAATACCAGTATATATCAACCTCAGTCAGTTATTGCAAAATTACTAATAATTCATGGGGACATCAAAATGAGAGATGACGTATTGTAATAAATGTGTGATAGATGAATGCACCAAACTCATGCTATTCAAGCAAAAAATAGGTTATTGTTGAACTAAAGCATAAATATGCAACTATGATTCCTGTAATTACTACTGCATTGCTAATAGAAAGCTGTTATTCTAGCATTTATCGGTTTCATAGTTTGATAAAAAATGAGCTTTAACAGCTTTTTTAAATCTGTAGAATGAAACTTCTTTCATACTGCTTGGAATTTCATTCCAAATTTTAATTCCTGCGAATGATAGAGACTTTTGCCCTAATCTTGTTCTAGTTCTTGGAAGAAAGAAGTTGTTTTTGTGGCTCAATCTTGTCTTATGTGTATAGCAGTTTTTCATAAGGTTAAACTTATCAGAATTTGCAAAAGATAATACAGTAATGGCTCAAGCCATGGTCTCCAGCGGCTCATGCTCCGCCCTCAAGCCTCCGTAAGTAAACACTTTAGTTGAGTGAATTTGATCAACAGCCTTGCTCAATTTGGACAGTTTTCATACGAGAAAATTTTGCTTTGGATTTGTAGCGTGAGCTCCAATGTAACCACAAATGGAAGTGCAATTGGATATGTTGATCAATAACTCAACCAGGAGAATAACCTGATCGTTGTTCAACCAAGCCGGTCGACGCATTGGGGCGCGTCCTTTTGACATGTACGTTACAGATTCAAGCCCTACCTTTTCTTAGCAACCTTCTTGCGCGCCTGAATCCTGAGCACGCCACTAACCAATCGGGAGCTTCAAAGCTATTGTGTAACGTTACATGTTATAAAAGCTTAGCATAAATAAATAAATCTTTAATCGAATTTGCAGCCTGTAGCCCCCTAGTACTTAAAGTGTATTGGCGACGCGTGCCCCCACCGAAATTTGAGCGCTGGATGATCAGACGAAAAAAGGTTTGTCAGCACGAATAAATCTCTCAAATTCCGGCCGAATATAGTCCCAAATTGCGATGAAGACCTTTTTTTTTGGTCTTAACTCGATTTCGGGGACAGAATTACATAATTTCCACTAAAGCACTTTCGCATTCCGAATGTGTTTGGTCAAGGTTGCAAAAGCGTCCCCCATGCAAAATTTTACAGTTTAAGTACTGGGTATTTATATAACTTTGGTTTTAAGCTTCTGATTTTTAAGGGTTATGCTAGGTCCTAAATTAGGCCATGGGCCAAACTTTTCTTGGCTTTGAAATTAAACTTACTACAAGAAAACCTGAAACGATCAATAGAATATCTGATTGTACTTTTCTTGATTAATTCTCCCTAAACTTGCTTCATCCTAATTTCATACATCTTTTTAAGAAACAACTTTTTATTTTCTAAAATTCTGTAACTAATTGTAAAAAAGTTGTTGTCCTTGGCGGTATTCGATCCTACAGACCCAAACCAGAGCAAACACAACGTAGGTGTAGGGTAATGTAACCACTCGTACATTCGCCCTACGTCCTGCATTTGAACAATCGCATGTTTTAAATGTTTGCAACAACAAAGGATATTTACAAACGCAATGAGAGCATTCTGTTATGAATTGTGATTGATTTGTTTGTGGTTCGCTCAACAACTCGTAAAACTTGGAAATGCCTAGTTTGCGGTTTGCCGTGAGAGCAATTACCTTATCTGAAAAATCAAAGCAAACCATCGACTGAGTTACTTCCGTAGGATTCATTTTGATTTGCTTGCAAAAACACGGTAGGCTAGCAGTAGGCTACTAGTAACCTTTCATTGCCAACAGGGGTGCCGAAACCGGGGGGGGGATATATTCCCCCCAATAATTTGGCTGTATCCTCCCCAGTGGTTTGAGTACTGTATGGTGTACATCTGCATCCTCCCCAATAATTTGACTCTGGTGTGCATCTGAGCGTAGGTGTCCATTTGAATTCCGGGGAAAAAAGTGTTCCTTTTTTGGTTCAAAGACTTTTTTTTTTTGGTCTTCACCTGAATTTGGGGGAAAAAAGTGTTCCATTTTTGGTGGGGACCTTTTTTTGGGGTCTTCACTTAATTTGCTTACCTGAAAAAAATCGTGGTCGAGGTTCATCCCCCCAATGTTGAAAATAGGGCAAAATTGGGATAAATTCAGTAGCGTAGCTAGGGGGGCGGGGGGGCTATAGTCCCCCCCCCATTGGCATGACGACTAAAATGCAGAATGAGAAAAACACTACGTTTTTAGCACTTTTGAGACTGTTTTATGCACTGGAGTGGACTAAATAGTGATTTAACACATTTTTTTGAAACATATATTCAAAGGGGGGGGCTAATTTTCAAAAATAGAATCAACAAATAAATAAAAACTGAAAAATGATCAAAAAGAAGCAATCAAATTTGATCGCAAGTGTAAAAATGCTAAACATAGGTGTCATCAACAAATATACCATAAACTAAGGAATGCAGGGGGGGGTATTCCGTATTAGTTAATTACCAATCATTTCTCTCAAATCTCTTTTCATTAGCCCCCCTCCCATTATTTTTGTCTATGAACTGTATACAAAATAGATTATTCCGTGTGAGTTTTATTGAACTATTCGATTTTATAACTTACCAGCATCTAAATAAGAGAATTAAACTTTTACCATTCGCCACCTCCCAAATAGCCCATTTATGCAACCAGTTTAATCATGTTTGCACTGCCAATTTCTAAGCCACGTTTTAATTTTTTATCAAAATAGCCCTAAAATTTAGTTATTTTTGCAAAAAAAAGCAAAATTTTCGAGCGCTGGGAGCTCCGCCGCTTTGCGCCCAAACCCCCAGACCCCCAAAACAGCCTCCCATTGCGAATTTCTGGCTACGCGCCAGGGTAAATTGCAAATTATCCCCCCAATGCTAAACAGAGATCGGCACCCCTGATTGCCAAACAGATGGGCCCGCCAACTCGTTACACCCTTCGGCGTATTACAGCGAGAACAAAAGATAGGATTTGATGGGAACTAAACATTTAAAGAAAAACTTCGATTAATTAAGTACTTTAGGCCTAGTTTTAGGAACTTTGTAAAAATATCGAAACAAAAGATCCCAAAAATAATTGCAAAAAAAAGTCTATTAAGTTTGTGTAAAAAAAAAAGTTTAGATTTTGGTGAGAACCGAACCCAGGTTGAGAGTTTCAAAGGCAAGTACCATAACCATTACACTAAACAACCTTGTGACGTCACACCGCAAAAAATTTTTTTTATAAATACCTGAAAAATACGCATACCGTGACCGTATTTTATTCTTTGTCAAGCGTAAAAAAAACGCATGCGGAAATACGCATGCGTAGATACGCATGTTCGGTAAAAGGCAATATAAAACAAACCAATGAGAGTAAGAATTTTATACGTATGTGCGTATTTTGTATACGCATATCCGTATTTTTTTGCGCATATGCGTAAATACGGACTTTTGGTAAAAGCCGCTTAAAGCGTTAGCGGTCGCGTGGGGTTTAGAGCAAACCAAGTATTTTACCTAAGACTGCGCCAACCTCGTAGTAATAACAGACCACAAACCGCTTGTTAAAATTTTTGGTGACCGGACTCTGGATGAAACCACTAATACTAGACTTTTTCGATTGAACAGCGTATTTTATTGTGGCTTTTTGAGATTTTTCATTAGCCAGGGGTGTCTAACTATGCCGCTGACGCATCATCGCGTCACCCGGTGTCGTGTAATTTCATAGCTACTGTGTTGTCTCATGAGCAAGGCTCACCTGACATCGTCGAACAGGCACTCGTTGCCGCTATTCAACGCGAAACCTCTGATATTGCATGCTTGCAATGGCGTGATCTAAGAGCACAGACGAGTCGTGACCCCGCATTGAGCAAGCTTTTGCTTGCTATTTAGTCTAATTTCACTGCCGATGTCTCTAATTCTCCTTTAATACGTCAGTATCTCCCCTTTCGTGACGGCTATTATACTTTAGATGGTGTTATTTTATATCGCGACCGTGTTGTTGTACCGGCATCGCTTAGAAGCATTGCCCTTAAAACCTTACATGCTGCTCATCAAGGCGTGTCGGCCACGGAACGACGTGCAAGGGCGACAGTATTTTGGCCCGGCATGACTCAGGACATTAACACTACTCGTAATTTTTGTGTTCACTGCAACCGTAATGCGCCCTCTCAAGCAGTTGTCCCACCGATGCCCATCAACCCGCCTACCACGCCCTTCAAACACATTTTTGCCGACTTTTTCGATTACAGTGGGCGCCACTTTTTGGTGATTGGGGACAAATTCTCAGGTTGGGTAGATGTGTTTGGCACATCGCCAGGGTCAAACATCGCGGGCGCAGCTGCTTTGATTCGCCTCGTACGGACTTACTTTGCTACGTTCGGAGTGCCGGATGAAGTATCGACAGATGGCGGTCCTGAATTTACAGCTTTTGCCACGCTGCAATTTTTTACAACTTGGGGTGTCAAACATCGTGTATCATCGGCTTATTTCCCTCAATCTAATGGTCATGCCGAAGTGGCTGTAAAGGCCGCTAAGCGCATGCTGATGGCCAACGTCAGTCCCAGTGGTGATTTAAATAACGATTCGTTTTTACGAGCGTTGTTACAATTGCGTAACACCCCTGACCCCGATTGTGATATGTCTCCTGCTGAAATAGCGTTCGATCGCCCCTTGCGAGACGCCTTTTCTTTTGTTAACCGCTTATCTAAATTTACTAATCGTTCGAAACGACGCACGTGGCGTGAAGCATGGAAAGCCAAAGAAGATACCCTTCGTCTGCGTGCCAGACGTAACGACGCTGCACTGCGTAGAAACAGTCGCCCCCTAGGCGCCTTGCATTGCGGTGACCGTGTGTTCCTTCAGAATCAAACGGGCAATCATCCCCGCAAATGGGATAAAGTTGGCACCGTAGTTGAGACTCTGGGCTTTGATCAATATGTCATCAAGATGGGTGGATCGAGACGCATAACCAAAGGTAATCGACGCTTCCTCCGACCCATCCCAACCACAGCTCATGATACTACACCTTTTGACCCAGGGGCTCCCTCGATTCCTATTCCATCTTCCTCCCCAGATGCACTATCACGTGATTCAGCAGTCTGTCTGGACCCACAGACCCCCCCAATTACCACACCAAACCATCATGACCAGCAGGACCCTTCCAATATCGATGTAAACCACGAGTCATGCCCCACACCCTCAGTTGTTTCAGGACCAAATCAAAGTCTTCCCGACGTCTCTGAGCCCCTTACCTTGATCGATATGGGTGGGCCCTCAGTTTGCCCTGCAGTACGCCGCTCTAATCGCATTCGCCGTCCCACGCTGGAATTCGACCCGACCAATGGGCTGTGGATCAAGAAGGGGTTCACGTCATAACCCTGGAGCGGGAAATGAACTGGGGAGGTGTAAGATTGTGCCATGTTTATCTTGTTATCGTTCGTTTGTGCTTCGTTTATTACGTCACTGTTATTGCTAACAGTTGTTTTAGTTCACTCTTTGCCGTGTCAGTCTCTAGGCTAGCGGTGTAATACGTTAGTTAGTGTTGAGCTTGTATTCAGTTTGGTGTAGCTTTGAGTTTTAGTTTACTTATCGTCTGTACTACTTTCAAATAACGATTCGATCATTTTCGAGTAATATAATTGCACATCGAAAATAAGTCGTATTTCTTCAATTTTGGACTTCACAAAACCGGAAATCCGTCATATTTGAGTTGGCCCCGGGCCCACTTTTGGTCCCCGGCGGCATTGGGCATTGTATAGCATAGTAGGCGTAGCATGCCATAGTAGGCTTAGTATGGCATTGTAGGCATAGTATGACATGAAGTAGGCTTATTATGGCACCCTAGTAGGCATAGTATGTCACAGTAGGCACAGTAAGCATAGTTGGCTTAATATGGCACAGTAGGCACTGGAGGTTAGTATATCATAGTAAGGATAGCATGACACCTTAGTAGGCAGAGTAGGGGGCTTGTTATGGAACAGTACACGTGGAATTAGTTACCATAGTAGGTGCTACAGGCTAGTAAGCTATGACATTGTAGGTATAGTAGGCTTATTATGGTACTACAGGTATAGTATGCTATATTGTTGGCTTACAATGGCACAAGTGATATATAGTATACTAATTATGGCACAGTAGGCGTAGTATGCCACAATGGGCACTGTAGCTTAGTAGGCATATTACAACATTATAGAATGACATATAGTTGGCTTATTATGGCACAGTAGGCATAGTATCCCACAGTAGGCACTACAGCTTAGTATGTCATAGTAGGCGTAGTATGGCTTCATAGACCTTTTATTAGTAGACGTGAAACTCGCGATTTTTAAGCTTTTAAGTCACGCTTGAGTGGTTCGAACAGACTGCTATGCTTTTGTTGCGTTTGTGAAAAAAGTACGCATTGCTTAAGTGTTGGCTACCTATTTTCTTTACAGTTAATAAACGGTTTATACTGGAATTAACGCTTCATGTGTATTTTGCTAAACTATAAAAACGGCACCTTCAAAAGAAAGCGTGTATTAGCATCAAATAAATGTTCACAGAGTATTAAAAGTCACGATAAAGTAGGTCTATGCTAGCATGCTAGGTTACTTGCAATATTGTTTTCGGAAGCTTTTGCTGCATTTTTCTGTTGTTTTGTCATTGAGAATCTTTGTGGCAACTCGGTGGCCTCTGATCTTATAATAAAGCATTGCTACTCGTAACATGCAAGAAGTGCAGGCCATTATATTCCTCGCCAGCCATCTGTTTATATTTGATCTTGAATAATAGACGATGACACACATTCAACGGCGCTGTAGATATCGAAGTGCTTTTGAGTTCTGCTTGGCCTAAGCGTCTCATCGAGACGCATTAATATTTGAAAAAAATATCTCTGAAATTACTCATAAAGAATTCGTATTAACAACACATTTGTTCAAGAAGTGTTTTTCTCCGGGTCCAAGTCCTTGCTTTTGAGGCAACTTTTTAACGATATATCCCCCAATGTATTTTATGATAGACTCATCTTGCTGTGATGATGAAGATTCAGCGGCTTGATTATTCAGTTCTTTAGCAGCTGCAATGCGTTCGTTGCGGACCAGCGGGATAGCAGATAGGTCAGTGCTCGCAGATATTTCTCTGGCTGATTTTGAAAATTTGCGCATTAAGAGTGCATCGTCTTTGCGCTCTCAAAATTCTGCAAAACATCGTTTAGATTACTTGAATTTTTTCAAATTTTCAGCTTAGACTAATTAAAGATGAAGTCTCCAGCGCTGCAAACTATCCGAAGAATGGAGAAAGGGCAAAATCAACGATAATTAAACTTTAGGTCTATCAATTATTCACCTTCGTACAGTGTCGCCGTTGTTTTAATAGCTTCCTCAGTCACGGAAAAACTTTCTGTAGAAATTCCGCATTTGGCCGCCATTTCGATGCCCCGCTGAGTCACGAGATTTCCTATAAGAAAAGCAGTTGAAAGCTGAAGTTATTTCGAAAACACCGCATCAACTCGACGTTTACGTCGTAATATGAAGACTGAGCGTTATGCCTAGTCCAATAGCCAACCTCCAAAAAAATTATGACTAGATGTAAGTAAGCATAGTCTCAACAGTAGAACGACCGAACACGTCATTTGACGCGTTTTTAGCATTGAAATTCCTGGATCACCGCCAAACAACTTATTTTTTTCAACGAGACTTCTTGACAGTAGCGTAGCTAGGGGGGCAATTGCCCCCCATTGGCCTGAAAAGTATGCAAAATAGCACGATTTTTGTGTTTTTGAGGCCGATTTTTGCGCCAAAAATAAAAACAGCCCCCCAAACGAATTTGGGAGCCGAAGTTGTGAGGGACTTGCCGTTGCTTGGACCAGAATGGTTGAGATTTTTGGTTCTGGAGCTCATGCATAGTCGGTGAAGACTTTTTTTTTGGAGATCACCTCATTTGGGCCAGAAAACCCTTCGAATTACTGAGATTGGCTGAAAAACCCTTCGAATGTTGGAAAAGACCTTTTTTTTTTGGAGATCACCTCATTTGGGCCAGAGAAACCCTTCGAATTACTGAGTTTGGCTGAAAAAAACCTTCCAATTTTGGAGAAGACCTTTTTTTAATTTTTTTTTTTTTGAGATCACCTCATTTCCGCCAGAAAAATCCTTCGAATTTCTGAGATTGGCTGAAAAAACCCTTCGAATTTTGGAGAAGACCTTTTTTTTGGAGATCACCAAAATTTGACAAAAAACCGACTCAGTCTTGTTTGAAACTCATAAAAATTTGGGTGTGAAGTTCGTTTACGGTTGTATCAAACTTCCAAAAAAGCCCCCCCTTTGCGAAATCTTGGCTACGCGCCTGCTTCTTGACAATTATTTTACTGCTACAACGAACACTTAGCGTGAAATTTGGGGAGTTTTTAGCTAAAAAAACGTATTAAGTCACATGTATACCTAGAACGACCAAGTGCGTCAATTGACGCACACAGCTGGAAACTTCCTATAGAGTCTTTGCACAAATCACTAAAATGTGAAATAGTAATTCATCATAATAAACAACTTTGTCTGGGCTGTAATTGACAAGAGTGACGACAAATAGAAGTAAGAAAGGAAGTACATTTACAGTACAGTAGAAGAACGAAATCAATGCTGTGCACAAAAGAGTTGCAAAGTCTGTATACAAAAAGTAGTTTTTTTATCTGCCATTTTTGTTATAAAATTCCTAATTGTCTCTGCGATGTTTTTATTGAAGTACAATTTCATTACCAATGTTTACTCAGAAAATTTATTAAGCAAAATAAATGAAGAACTTGCGGTTAATGGGTTGTATGCGTAAATTGACGCACTCGGTCGTTCTAGGTAGACTCGTGTAGCAGTCGTTCTTATGTTAATTACAGATGCACCCATCAACATGAAACTGCAATACCGGTACTCCTAAGCCTACGTAATTTCGATCTACGGAATATGTCTGCCTACAAACTTGCTTTTAACCAACTAATAGCTGACTATTTACCACTGATTCTAGATTCCGTATCAATTCTATATAAAATGAATTATAATTAATTTAGCATGGTCTCGTCAAGTGAACAAAGCATCATTTGAACGTGGGCCCTCAAAACTGAAGAGCGTTTGCATAGAATTACGACTGAAAAACTTTCTATGAATTGAATGTACAGATCGGTAAAATAAAGCTCTACAAACAATACATAAAATTTAGTCTAGTACGGTACTGTTTCCTCACCTCTATTTCAATTCCCCAGTCTCCATTGAAAAGTACTTCATCTAAAGACTCAACCTCTATTTTGAAAGGTCTAAGTTGTTACCTCAACTGGCAGCCAACAATCAAAAGTTCTACAGCAATAAAGTCGCTAGTGATGTTTAATCTGAAGCTTTATTTACATTACAAGGGCTTTATAATTCAAAAGATTAATATTTCATCATTTGCTACGTTGTTGCAACAAAAATTACCGTTCAATTAGGGTCTAACAAAATCTTATTTACTTATGCTTATCTAATTCGATATTAATCTTTAATCTGGGGCTTTCTTCTTAATATTAGAACGGCTTCATCATTCAAAAGATTTATGCTTCATCATTCACCAACTTGCTGCCAACACAAATTACCGTGCAATAAATATTATCTGCTTATCTAGCTCCGCTTTTTGCTGTAAATTGCATGCGCAGAATGGATTTTTTGTTATCGCATTTCGAACCAATAAACCGTTACGCAAAAAGTTCTCTTTGCGAGCGAGCGACAAGCGTGCGTTTGTTTCTTTCTTTATCTTTACTTTTTTCTTTCGGCGCGAGTTTCATGTCTACTAATGAAAGGTCTATGATGGCATTGCAGACATAATAGGCCTATAGCATTCAAGTATAGTTGGCTGCTTGGCGGAATGGGCTGGGCCTACAACAGGGGGTTCAGGGGGTATATGATACCTGGGCCTAGGGGGACCAGGGCTCAAGGGGCCTGGAAGAGTTCAGGTTTCCGCGTAAGTTTAGGTATCGCACCATAACACCGTAATCAAACTTGCCTACAACAAAAATATCAGTCAGTCTATTCAGCAGAGGTGGAGTCGAGGACACAAGGCTCGAGGCCAAGGCCAAGGACACAAAAAAAATCCAAGGCCAAGGACAGCCTTTCCGAGGACAGACACTCTCGAGGCCAAGGACAGGAATGCTCGAGGCCAAGGACCAAGGACACAAGCGCAAGTGCTCTCCAAAAAAAAAAGGTCTTCACAAAAATTTTTTAGGCGATCTCCAAAAAGAAAAAAAAAAAAGGTCTTCACAAAAATTTTTCAAGCGATCTCCACAAAAAAACGTTTTCCAAAAAATTTTTCAAGCGCTCCACGAAATTTTAACAATTCAAAAAATAATGCTGTCCTCGAGCCGAGGACAAGCCAATTTTCGATGACTTGAGGCCTCGAGGCCAAGGCCAAAGACTTCAAAATGTGTCCTCGAGGACTCCACCTCTGCTATTCAGTACTGGTAATTGGTCGCTATTTTTGCTACGCAGCCTTTAGGGCATCCAACAGTGGCCGATTTGGTTAAAAAAAGAGGAAAATGTATCAAAAGCCATACACTTGCACCGAAATTAACGTTTTGTTACATTTCTCTGCCTTGAGAGCCCTAATTCTACGGTATAACAATGCACGAGGACCCACATTTCCAGCGATCCAAATGCACTTCAATCTCAGAGAGAGGAGTCACAGTTGACATACTATACTACTCTCGTTAAGTAACTCACGCTATCTGTATGAGTTTAATAGGTATTTGGGTTTGTGAAGTCTATGATTGCTGATGACTTCTTAAACTTTTATTTTATCAGTAAAATATTTGGATTTGCAGTATTAAAGTCATTAGGCTATATTGTATAATATTGTGTCAATGTCATCATCAACCACTTCACATACTTTCTTTCATGTATATCACGTTTTCTGCTTGTCAATTTAAGCAAGTTTGGTGCTGGGATGTTGATCAAATGCTGTATTTTGCCCTCGAGAAACATAAAAAGTGCTAAAGCTTCCGGGGCTCCGCCCCTGACCCTGCTGGGACAGCTCACAGCCTCACAGCGCTCCCCCAGACCCCCTAGCTGGATTTAAACCAATTTTATGTCTAGTTGTGTTTTTCATAGGTCCTAACTGTTTGCGAATATCGTTATCCCTCACGTTTAAATGAAGATCTACACCCGTCGGACAAAAAATGATTAAACGGCATGGCCCGCGATAAGGCTTGGGGGCCCAGTATCGACCTTCATACCCCCTGGAAAATTTTCTCTCTGAGACCCTGGGAATGGGTAAAGGCTTCGTTTTTACTACGACTCTGATTGAATGATCTGGGTTCAACCCGCACCCTGGTCACGTTGTTGTGTCCTTGGATGAGGCGCTTTACGATAGTTATCTCTGCTTAGTGGCTTCGGACAAGCAGCGAATTCGGTGGGCAAGAATTTGAAGGAATCTACAGGAACATTGGATCATCGGAAACTCCTAAGCAGATGCGGATTCCTCCAATCACGAAGTAGTCACTGCAATGAAAAGTGTGAGGAACGTGCAATAAGTTAGCGTCTGATGCTGTCCGGTGACAGGAGGATACACATGCTCTGCACCAACAATATACTGTAGTGGGCTTAAGGCACCGTAAGCATAGTATAGCTCAGTAGGAGTCCTATGTCATAGTAGATTTAGTATGGCATTGTAGGCTTATTATGGCACCCTATATAGTAAGCATAGCACGTCACAGTAGGCACTGCAGCTTAATATGGCACAATAGGCATAGTTGGCTTATTATTGCACAATGCGCAGTATCCCACAGTAGGCACTGCAGCTTAGTATGTTATAGTAGGGATAGCATGACACCTTAGTAGACAGATTATGGCAAACAGGAGACTTGTTATGAAAAAATAGGCATAGTTTTACTGAGCATGGTGTGCCACATTAGGTGCTGCAGCTTAGTATTATATTGTAGGCGTAACATGGCACCCTAGTAGACATAGTATGGCATACAGTCAGTGGTGCCGATCTTTGTTGAGAATTGGGTGGGAAAATTTGCAGTTTTAGCCCTATTTTCAACATTGGGGGGATGATGCTCGTGCACAATTTTTTTCACGTAACGAAATTAAATTATGACCAAAAAAAAACGAAAAAAGAAGGGCATCACCGAAAATTGAAAAGTTTTTGTCCCCGAACTTAAGTGAAGACCAAAAAAAAAAAAAAAAAAAAAAAAAAAGGTCTTCACCCTACAAAAGCGTTTTTTCTATGACATAACGAGAAGACTAACAAGAAGGTCCAAACATCATTTAGAGCTCAGATGTAGACCATACTCAAATTATTGGGGGGATGCGGTCAAAATATTGGGGGATATATCCCCCCAGGTTTCGGCACCCCTGCATACAGTAGGCTTACTATGGCACAATAGGCATAGTAGGCCACAGTGGGCACCGTAGCTTAGTAGGCATAGTATGACATCAAAGTATGACATATAGTTGGCTTATTATGGCAAAGTAGGCATAGTATAACATACTGTAGCTCGGCATATTAAACCTACAAAGCATAGCTTTTCCTTGAACTATCACCGTAACGAGGTGGAAAAGTCTATGTGCCTCAATGACCCACAGAGATATACTGACTGGAGATTCAATTCTCCTGATAGGGTTACCCATGCCCGATAGGTCTGATGGTAGAAGCGAGACGAAGTACAGTCCAAATCAAACAAGTTGGAAAACTTAAAACCTAGGTTGGTGTTGCCCATCAGCTGTGGTAAGCATATAACCTAGGAGAAGGACAACTCTGATACTAAACCTCTCCGCAGTTCGATTAAACTGCAAACCAAATCATGATGAGCACAGATAATGAAAAATACGTGAACGACGTTGATGAAGCCACCTTCACAAGTAGAACCTCGTCCGGCAGGGGAGTGCCTAGGGACTCCCAGGTCGTCATTCAGCGAAACCCCTATGGCGGTCGAGTCTTAGACAGAGGGGCTCGTTCGAAAAATAAGCGACAATCTCCACCAGCCAGCCCTAGTGGCAGCTCCATCAATGTGCCTGCTACACGTTTGGAGAGGCGAATGGAGGCAGCGCAGAGTAATCGTAGTCGAGATAATGTAGCACACTCACGGGTCAACCATCACCAACTGCTGTTGGGCAATTGGAATATCCTCACCATCACAGGAAAAGGGCTAGAATTGGTTGAGGAAGCAAAGCGGTATCATCTCGATATTATCGGAGTTTCTTCAACCAAACGACGTGGCTCTGGAACTGTGGAACTGGATGGCGGATGGAAACTCTTCTATTCTGATGCTGATCCCAGTATGCCCTGATCCTAATATGTTCTGTAATACTTTTTGTATCATGGATAGTAAAAATTTAAATGATTTACCCAAATCCCGTTGAATATTGAACAAAAGTCTTTTATATTTTCATTTTCATTTGTTAGGTTTGCTTTTTTAAATCAGCAGCGTGTATATTTCAGACTGATTCATGCATTTCGGTGAAACATACGTACATTTTACAATAAACAAAATAGGCCATTTGCCTTTTTTGACAATTATTGCAATATAATGTGCCTGCTAATTATTGTCTTCACCAGGTCTTTCCCTTTTCCTCAAATCATAACCCGATAAGTCTTGATGATAAGGTTTTATCGAAAAATGCTAAATACACATCAATAGTAATGCAAGTTTATAACACAAAAATAGTTTCGTTGTAGTGAAGAGCAGAACTCAGCCGCAAAATGTTAATCGCTCCGTAATTTTCGCTCTCTTTTTATTCCATTTCAATTGCTTATGAAACCGACAAGAATCCCCACAATTCCGATTGTAATTCTTTCGTTTCTTGACAATAATTTGCGCTATATATTTATTCTTGACATCTTTTAAAAGTTAGTTTACAGT
Source organism: Trididemnum nubilum (assembly GCA_963965965.1). Classification (NCBI taxonomy): domain Eukaryota; kingdom Metazoa; phylum Chordata; class Ascidiacea; order Aplousobranchia; family Didemnidae; genus Trididemnum; species Trididemnum nubilum. Next base: position 38,044,095 of record OZ014473.1, on the reverse strand, counting down.
TTTATTATATTTAACTTTTTTCTTTTCGTGCAAATTTTATTTTTAAATTTTTTTTTTGTTTTATAGGTTTTATACTCTTTAGTAAGTTTTAATTTTGAAATTTGTTTGGAAATAAAGTTTTTTCTTTGGTTTTCTTCTATTGTTTTTTATTGTTTCTTTTTTGCGTTTTGTTCTTTTATTTTAGTTTTTCTTTTTAAATTTTTTTAGCTGTGTCTTTTAATTGTTGTATTTTATGATGGGTTTTTTATTTTAGTGTTTTTTTAATTTTTTTTTTTTAATAATATTATTAATACTATTATTGATTTTATGGCAATTACACACGCGGCAAAACACATCAAAAATGCAACCTCTTTGACGTGAACCTCCTTTTAAAGTAGCCAAGAGAGATAACAAAAGAAGTTTGTTGTTAGTTCATAGCCTCAATTCGAGATCGACTTGATTCTATGACCACGAATACCATTTAAACGAAAAGTTTGTTGTTTTGCTTTCCTTCCATATCTAGACGCAGATTTGCAGTCCGATTTCATTCTCGCTTGCAAACAAACCGCATGACACTTCGTTGCGTTGGTGAACATTTTCAGTTTTTAAGTTTAGGTTTTTAAAGCATTTGTTATTGTTTTACAAGTTTTACGAATTACAAAAATTTTTTCGATAAATATACCCCACCTCAAATTTTTTCTGATTTAAAAGCTTTCAAATGTTTTAGTATTCTCTTTAATGCATTGAAAATGCAGTATAAAAAGCACTGCGATAAACTGATGGCTATTTATTATTCTTTCGTCCCCTTTTCAACCCAGAGTTGTAAAGGGGCCGACCAGTTCAGGCCCGAACCCGAAAACTAATTTGAAGCCCAAATCATGCCCGAAAAAATCCGAAAGTTAAGTTAGGTCTGAAAATTTAGCAATGTTGCCAAGTTATTTTGATTATATTTTTGTGCGCCTAAGACAAAAAGTAAGTCTCAGGCCCGAAGTAAGCCCGAAATTTTTGTCAACTTTAGGCCCGAACCCGACTCGAAAAGCCCGGCCCGACTTACAACTCTGTTCCAACCAACCCCAAGATTTTTTTGGAATTTTTGGATTCAGGCAAGTAAAAGATTTATTGTAGGCTATATAGTGCTTTTGGTTTTTCTCCATTTTTGTTTTTCACCAAAGATACACAATGTATCTTGTGTTAGTGCCTGGACTGAAATCAAGGAAGCTTTGGAACTGTTTATGCTTCAAGCTGCTGCACAAATCATTTTTAACTGTCATGTTTATCTTTGATACGAAATTCATCTGGAGTCCCCGATTCCAAGTAAATTTTTCATTGTTTGGCAATGGTCTGCTTTCCTTTTTGTGTCCTTGATCTTTTACTACAGTGTTGGCCTACTTTTTACTTATCTTAATGTTTGATAATTTTACTGTTTTGAATAAGCTTTCATTTTCTTTTCAACTGTCATGCTTATTTTTGATACACGAAAACCAACTGGAGTCCCCAATTCCAGCTGAATTTCTCTTCTAACAGTACATTTTGGCAATGGTCTGCTTTCTTGTGAATGTGCTTGATTTTTCACTTGTGTTGGCCACTTTTTATTTATTTTAGTGTTACACAATTTTATTGCCTTACCCAATTTCCTTGTTTTGAAGTAATTTTTATTTTGACGCTTTTTTGCTCATTGTTTTTTATTTTGTTCTTTCTTTTTGTTTTTTTTTTCTAAAATTTTTGTAACGCTGTTTTTTGTTTTTTTTTCAATTTTGCTAGTTTTTTTAATTTTTGTTCGTTTTTTGATACGATTACAGTATATACTATTCTAGGTTTTAATTTTTATTCTATTTTTTGAAAGTTTTGTTTTCGTTTTTCATTTTTTACTTGGTCTTAGATTTTCTTTTTTTTCTTTTTGTCAGTGTTTTGTGATTTTGTGTTTGTGCTTCTTTTGTAATTCTTTTCCTTTTGTTTTCGCACTTTTGGTCTTTTGTCTTTGGTTTTTCATAGTTTTTATTTGTTTTATTGCGTTTAATAAGCTTTACAAAACGGCTCTCTTTTTGGTGTGAGATTTATCGATATAAGCTAAGGTGCTGCATTAGAATTTGCTAGCTCCTTGACTTTGATGCGGTAAATTTAAGGAAAGTCAAATCAAGAAACAGTTTAGTTTTAGCTTTATTGTCCCAGCCACTATTCCAGTTTTAAATTGAGTTTGATTGGCTTGGTTTGGTGTCACCCTTCACAGTCTTCTAATCTTCTAAACATGGGCTTAGTTTTGCTCAACCTGGGTCTATGTCGTTTAAAACTGCTACTGTTTTTCGCGTTTCAGGTTTTCGATTTTTAACTCAGTTTTGAGCAGAGTATTTTATGATCTTGTGAATCAAAATATTTGGCTGCTTAAGATGATTTCTTTTTAATCATTGCTAACTGTCCACAAAACTTAAAAATATTATTAACTTGAGCGAGAAAAACTGAACTAATTCCTATCGGTTGAATTTAGGTAATCGTTTTTCTGGTCGGTCGGAAATATTTTTAGATTGCTGTGTTGGCGAAAATTGATTTCAATGCATTTTGTAAATGCAGCAACTGTACTTTTGGTGATTGTGAACCTGTTTATTATTAGCCGCACTATCTTTAGTTCAGGTCGTTTTCAGCTTTTCGCACAATATTCGGGATATACTTATTCTCTTATGGAGTAATTGTGCTATTTGGAGTAATCATACCATCACTTTCACAAAAAAAAAGTTTCTACGGTTTGAAGAGATTTAAAAGAGCGTATTTAAGAAATAAGGTTCTGTTAGGTTGGAGTAACAGGAATTGCATTCATGAATGCTATGGATAATAATCAAATTTAGACTTGAGATTTTCTTGTTGCGTCTGGAAGTTTTTGAAATCTTTTAGTTTGGTCTGTTGGATCAAGCTTGGTTTTCGTCATGTCGTAGGCATGTGGTTGCCTTGATGCTAACAGGTTTTGTCGAGAAAGGAAGAGCTTTTTGTATAAACAAACAACCTCAAGCACAAATTTAATAATAAGCACATTGCTAAAGCATAGTTTTATATACACATTGAATAAGCTTAAAACATTGACAATTTTTAGAAAAAGTGAAAGAGACAAGGACGTGGTCACAAAAACCAAGACAAGAAATGCATAAGGACAACACATTGGTCGCCTCTTACGACGCTCAGGGTTGTGGCGGTCTTGTTATTCTTTTTTCGCCCCGTCAAGACACATGGTACTTTTCTAGTTTTTTAAAACAGTTTCAGAAACAGTTGTTGTGTGATTCGCTTTTTTGGATTTCGGGCAAGATTAGAATAGGTATTTTTTTCATATTTTTAGAAGTTATTTTGGCTGAAATTAATCAATTTTACCCATTCAACAAAATTATAAATCAATTCTAGAATTGTTTATCCAACGTGGGGCTTACTGCATGAGGTTAATGTGCTGTGTATTGGCTTCTTTATTTTTGTTTATTGTTAATTTTCTTTGAATTGGCGACTGTTGAATTTTTCTTCAGTGGCATGTTTTTAATTTATCTAAGGTTTCCATTGTATAAATTTAGATTGTATATTATTGCTGGTTTTGAGCGTTTTGCAATATAAACAAATTGACGTAATATTTGTTTTTTTAATCAATTTTCTAGTAGATGATGCAGCAGAGGAAGTTTTATTCTCTGGAGCTTCACGTTTTCTTGAAAAACGAAACGCAAGCTCTTTCATCTGAAAATCTGCTCAGTTTTTCTTGTTATTCAAGCTCCGATGCCAGTGTTATTTTAAGCCATTTTGGTCTTCTTTTACTCTGTAAGGCTTGGACTTGCGATGTCAATGCGGTAACTTCGTATATAGGCGGAAAAAGTATACAATAATAATTGTCAAAACTTCGACTGATTCTTCGTGTGAAGCAAAGAATCGCACCAACTATCGCAACTGAATGTCGTTTTTAATTGCTGACATTTCGAGAATTAACTTATCTCATTGCTAAAATTGAATTAATCCATAAAAAGAGTTCAAATCGAAATCAAATCTTTCATTATACTTGCTGTATATTTTGCCGAAGCGTGTAACGAGTTTACGAAGCCCATTTCCACGTCATTGCGCCCTGGTAACACAGTCAGTGGTTCTGAAACCCGAAGGGGATGGGGGGATATATCCAGTAGCGTAGCCAGGGGGGGCGGGGGGGCTCGAGCCCCCCCATGGGCTTGTGAAGTATGCAAAATTGCATACTTATTGTGCTTTTGAGGCCGATTTTATGTGAAAAATGGAAAATAGCCCCCCCCATTCGAAAACAGCCCCCCCTCAAACGTCTGAATTTGGGAAATTGGACGAAATAGCAGCCTCAAATTTGGTGAAGACCTTTTTTTTTTTTTCTTTGGAGATCACCCAACTTTGGGCGGAAAAAAGCTTTGAATTTCTGAGCTTTCCGAGAAATTTCGCCTCAAGTTTCGGACAAACCGTCTGAAACTGATTCAAGATCAATGAAAATTCGAGTCAAGGTCGTTTGCACACTTCTCACTCTTTCCAAATAGCCCCCCCTTTTTCAAATCCTGGCTACGCGCCTGGATATATCCCCCCCAATAATTTGACTGTTCCCCCTCCAATAATTTGAGTATGGTCTACATCTGCATCCCCCCCAATAAATTGACTCTGGTGTGAATCTGAGCGCAGGTCTCTACTTGAATTTGGGGAAAAAAAGTGTTCCATTGTTGGTGAAGACCTTTTTTTTGGTCTTCACCTAAATTTGGGAAAAAAGTCTTCCACTGTTGGTGAACACCTTTTTTTTTTGGTCTTCACTTAATTTGCTCACCTGAAAAAATCGTGGTCGAGGTTCATCCCCCCCAATGTTGAAAATAGGCAAAATTGCAAATTATCCCCCCCAATGTTCAACAAAGATCGGCACCCCTGAACGCATCTTCTTTGGAAGAAATGTTGCAGCGGTGGCAAGCCATTGGTAACACTGTGTTCGATTTGGCTGGCCCGAGGTTTGAACCTCAGACCTCCCGCTCCAGAGACGAACGCGTTACCGTTCGACCAACTGGCCTGTATAAGAATTTAATTTTTGATATGTCAGTAATAAAAAGAAGGTATGATTCCATATAGTTTGGCTCTTTGCTTCACAATAGATTTTTGAATACTTGCAGCTTTAAAGCACTTAATGAGTTGCTTTAAAGCACTCAATGAAATTGGGATATACAACCATTTGACTACGAACTAAATCCATTCTTAGAAATATCGCTAATGATATTGTCTGACTATACCTGAGGCTTCAGGTTACATCTTAACGTGTATTTTTTTGTTTGTTTGTGATCGGGAAACTGTGAACAAGTTTTGGTGTAGAAAGTTCTCAGCAATTGTCGTTCTAACTGCTGTTTTCATTTTTTGAAGTTGCCAACTTGCTAATCATTGAGCCATCGCTTAAAGCACGACACCCTTAATTAATACAGAAGCTGTAAACATATCATGGGAGTAGTAAAACTGTATCCGAAGTCCCAAACTATCACAGCAACTTAATGTCAGTATCTTTTCCTGCACAATTATACAGACAGTGTGAAAGGTTTCACCGATACTAAAATTGTAAAATTTTGCATGGGGAGACGCTTTTGCAGCCTTGACCAACTTTACAAAAAGTTTAGTGGAAATGATGTATTTCCGTCGCCGAAATTGAATGAAGACCAAAAACAAGAAAAAGTTCTTCGCTGAAAATTGAAGTAATTTTTCCCGAAATCAGTTGAAGACCAACAAAAAAGGTCTTCGCCGGAAATTGAAGTTATTTTTTCCCAAAATCAGGTGAAGACCAAAAAAAAAAAGATTTTCGCCGCAATTTGCGACCATTTTCGGCAGGAATTTTGTAGGATCTTTTAGTCCTGGCTGGCTATTTTTCCTCTGGTCATCCAGCGCTCAACTCTCGATGGGAGGACGCCTAAATCTCGATGGGGGACGCTAAATCTCGATGGGGGGACGCTAACTTTCGATGGGGGGACGCGTCCTTTTAAGTTTTAAAACACTACAATCAGAGGTGGGCAGTAACTAGTTACTTTTTTAGTAACTGTAACTGTAACTTAGTTCATTTTTCAAAAAAGTAACGAAAGTGGGAACTAGTTACTATTTTGAGACATTAAAAAGTTACTAGTTACAGTTACTTTTAGCTTTGGTCCTGTTAAAAAAAAGGCTCTTTTCTCGTTAGATTTTGGTTAAATGAAACACTTCAATGTAATTCCTGTTGGCGCTACGGATTACAGATTTTTTGTTGCGCGCTAACGTGGCAACCCTAACCATGCTGTTAGAAGATATTAGAGTGTTTTTAAATTAAAGACCTCCTTTTAATGATCTAATAAGTTACGTTCTAATATCTTCCCTGCAGGGATTATTTTGATTGCGTATTTTCTACCAAAAGCGTGTAGTGTTCGTTCAGCAAATAACGTTGTTGTTAATATAGCCGCTTTACCCCTTTTGTTGCTTTTAATTTTGAAGTGACATTTTAAAACACAAAGACAGCATGGGCAAATACATTTTGAAACCCAAACGTTCTGGTCTCAGCGATAAACATTTTGAGATGCTTGCTTTCTTGAAAGGCAACTAAATAAAGTGCATCAATGTGTTACATTACGTATTTTTGTTTTAATAACAGCAACAATAGCCATAAGCAGCGTGTACAGAGGCACCACATGAAAATTAGAAAATGAATATAAAAAGAAATCTGTTAATACCGGTACCAAAGTACAAATTAACATTTTCGATACTTAATTCATACCGGTAACTAGATTGTGACATCGAAAGCGATATCCGGGTACTTCGCGAAAGTATGTAACTTTACTGAACTAAAGAACTTTGCAACTGCGTTAAGCGTGTTTATGGTTGTTTGATAGTCAGGTCTGAAATACTCTGCTTTCGAATTTCATAATGTTTCATTAACTTGATCTGGTTTGTGGTTAACGGCTTTCAAAATTTTGCGTTAAATTTCCATAATTACGTTCTATGATTAAAAACACGATTAATTAGTAAAGTACTAAAAACTATAGGATACCAGTGAATTAACACAAAAATATTGTCGACCACTAACAAGCTATTCTTGCCGTCAACTAATGCGTCTTTTCTGCTCGAACTTAAAAAGCTACAAATTATTGTCTATATACAATCGTGTTGGCAGATGAGGGCATCAAAATGACGGCTCAGAGAAAAAACTTTCGGCATAAAACGATCGATTTAGTAAATTCCCAGGCAAGAATGACAATTGGGAAACCATAATGCTTACATACGTTATACACTGAAAAATTGGAATGCGATTAGCTTAGAGGACCCATTTGGCGTGGTCATTTCAATGTGATCCACCAAATTTTGTTACCTTTAATCTTGGATTCATATTAACCTATTCAATAGATTTAATTTGTTTAGCTTTAGCAGTTAATGGGGGCAGGTGTCAACATAATTGGAAGACCTCTATAATATGGCATCCCAAAAATATTTCATGTTATCGTATTACCTATGTTGAAAATTTCATTTTTCTTTGAGCTTGAGTGGTTAAAAATTTTGAAAGACATGTTTGAGGAGGACTATCCAATTTGTGGCATTTGAAATTAGTCATAACTTTATCTTTCCTTGTTATTCGTAATCTTTCTTAAGCCTAGCTTAAATGGTTAAAAAGTTTAAATTTTTGAGGACCTATTTGAGAAATCCCCATTTTAGTTACCCTAAATTTTGTGATATTATAACTTTTTATGTATACCTATCCTGAAAATTACATGCGTCTAGCTTAAGTGGATAAAAGCAATTAATTTTGGCAGTGCTGTTTGAGAAGGACCTTCACAATGTGGTACCCCAAAGTTTTGTCAAATTTTATATTTTCTACACATATTAGTCTATCCTGAAAAGTTCATGTCCTGAGCTTAAGCAATTAAAAAGTTTAAATTTTGGCATCCACGTTTAAGGAGGACCCCCCATTATGGTACCTCCAAATTATGGCATATGATATATCTTTTACATTTATTTACCTATTCTGAAAATTTTATCAATCTGATTTGAGTGGTTTAAAAGTTTGATTTTTGGCAGCCGGGTTTGAAGAGGACCCTCTCATTTTTTTCCCCAATTTTGTCAAATTTTATTTTTTCTTTATGTTTGCCTACCCCAAAAATTTCATGTGTCTAGCTTGAAAGGTTAAAAAATTTAAATCTTGGCGGCCTTGTTTGAAAAGGACCCCCTCATTTTGGTACTCCAAAGTTTCGTCAAATTTCATATTTCCCTAATATTTACATACCTTAAAAATTTCATTGGTCTAGCTTTAAAGATGAAAAAGTTTAAATTTTAAAGGGGCCATTTGGGGGAGATCCCGAATCGTGGCACCCCCGATTTCAGGCGGGTACCAGTGCTTTTGGATATCTATAATAGCTCATAGTATGATCCATGAGCGGTTTGTGGTTTGAAAGGAGATAGTGATAGAAGAAAAAAAGAAAGAAAAATTTTATTCAGGGCGAAATAAATAAATGAATATGACCATGATAAAGGTCGTAAGTAGTATGTTCAAAAAACATAAACTTTTTTTCGTTAATGTTAATAGTTGCCGAGATATACTGGTTTAAAATTGTTCACTTTTTGCTGATTTTTGGCCTCTGAAATCGCGATCGCGTGACTGGGCGTTTCCAAACTTGGTGAGCATACAGTCTCTATCTACACCCAAGTTTTGCTCAAATTTCAACGTTCCACGTTCAGCAAATTTGTGGCTACAAGCAAATTAATAAATTTTCGAGACAAAAATGGCAGTTTTTTCTCAAATTTAGAGTTCCTAAATCACGATTACGTGACCTAGGTTCCTCAATATTGGCATACATGATGCTTTTAATTATTGTCATAGTAATTCAAACTTCAACTTTCTTTGTTGAACCGTTTTTTAGTTATAAACAAATCAAGAAATTTCGCAGCTCATCTATCAAAATGGCCGAGTAAAAACAAAGGTCCTACGCGCGCGCGAAGTCTCAATTAAATTTATTAAAAGTAACTGTAACTCTTACTAGTTACTTTTTTAAAATGGTAACTGTAACTTAGTTACATTTTTTGTCAAGTAAACGTAACTGTGACTCAGTTACTTTTACAAAGTAACTTGCCCACCACTGACTACAATATAGTACTGGGTTTTACCAAAAATTAAGGTTGTCCTCTTGCGAATATAGACTTAATACATCCAAAATCCCACTGAACTCTTTTCATCTTTTCTGATCAATCGATCATCAATCAGCTTTTTTCCACTAACAAATTTTATGCCCTTCTTAATAACCAGAGATGGGCAGTACCGAGTACAAAAGTACCGCGGTACTGTACCGCGGTAGTTTTTTAGTACCGTTACTGGTACCGACGGTACTTTTTCAAAAATGGTACCGAAGCACCGGTACCGCGGTACTTTTTTAAAAAAGTATTTGGTATTTTCAGTTTTTTATCACTCATCCATAGAAAATCAAACTCACTCTCTCCCTCTTTGGATGAGAGCTAATAAATTTTTAACTTTGAAATATATCGTTACGGTTCACTCCAAAGAAAGGTTCAAGGTGTGCTTGCCAACAATTAATATGTAATTGCAACATTTCTGCATTCGAGGTTCCGTATCATCATCTATGGTGACGATCAAGGTCGAAAATGATGAAACACCTTTGTGTATAAAGGAATGCAGCAAACGTTCAAAGCCAAAGTAACTAATTTGTTACATGTAAAATTGGAAGCGCGAGATGCTTTTGATGAGAGCAGCGATATGAACGAAAGTGAACATTCGCACAAACTTTTTTAATTTTTTACACCAAACAAGCAATAACAGTTGTCGAGACAGAGCTACAAAGATTTTTAAACTTTTCGTCAATCAAAAGCTTCGCATACAAATTAGTTTATTGTCAAACTTTCAGAATGATGCGCTGAAAAATTTTTATATTAGATATAAATATAATACTGCACTGCCTTCAAGTGCAGTGGTCGAAAGAGTGTTCTCTGCAGAGAAAGACATAACCCTATTTCGCACTGGGTAAGCTATTTGACCAAAGGTATTTTACATGGGGAACAAAAATGTTTCCAATTTCTAACTCCTAAACCATAAGTCATGGAAACACCGAATTTGAAATGCGGGTTAGTGTTCTCCAAAATTTTTTTAGAAAAACTTGTTCTGAGTTCATGAGGTCATTATAGTAACGTCACTAGCAGGCACGTAGCCAGGGGAACAGAGAGGTACTTATCCCCCAAATTTTAGTTTGTTCCCCAAATAAAATTCGCAAAAATTCTTAAGTTTTAGGATGAAAAGAAAAAGTGTTATATTAATTTTGATTTGATACATAAAAGTCACAGAAAATGGTGATATTCCGAACTGAGGACGTTTTTTTTTGTAGATCTCCACAAAGCTTGCAGAAAATGGTGGCTTTCCGCACAGAAGACCTTTTTTCTGTTTCTTTTTTTTTTGAGATCACCTCCAGCGTGAAGAAATTGCTCTTCCAAATTTTCGCTTGCCCAAAAAAACTTCGTTCTGGCTGCGCGCCTGAACGTCACAGCCACATTTTTTCTTTAATGACGTCATTTTTGCGATGAAGTCAGAAGCGGTTCGAATTTTACACATGACTTTATTTTTGGAAATCGAATCATAAATTGCCCAAGTCACGTTGATAACGTCACAAAAGTGTCTTATGACGTAACTTAGTATAAATTGTAAATTGGCCAAAACAATGCTCAGATTTTGGAAATTGACTTTGGGAAACCTCAAAACTGGAAAATTTCCTTTTGCCTTTAACAACTTGAAATTTTTAGGAATTATTAGTGATGAAATTTGCCTCAGTTTGAAAAAAATTGTTTTTTTCATGGTACTTATCACGAAAAAATTGAGAGTCGGGCAAAAATGCCGGCCGTGTTAAATCGGATTAAAGCACAGAAGAGTCGGATTAAGTAACAAATTGACGATTTGATTTTTCTCAAAGTGAATGTTTGCTCGTAATCTTGGTTTGTCGCGCTTTTTTTTGCTAAAAATTACAAATTTTTTTAAACAAACCTTTCTCAACGATTTTTAAAAAATTAAGGTGAATTATCAAAAATTACCGGTACCACGAACCGTTACCGAGGTACTTTTTTAAAATAGTACCGGTACCGGTACCGACGGTACTTTTTTCAGCATGTACCGGTACCGGTACCGCGGTACTTAAAGAAAGTACTGTGCCCACTGTTGTATATTTTCCAGCCGCTTCTCCTTTTGTTGTAATGTGCCAAGTCTGTTTCACAATAGAGTGTGTAATTACGTCACAATCTGTCATAAGCCGCATCAGCGATCTGTAATTTTAAGCGACTGTCAAGTGTGTTACAAGCTAAGTATCAGTGCTGCAATGGTTAACTGTTTTATACTGTTTTTTAGCTGTTAAGTTGAGTATAATAAGGCAATTGGTTTGAGTTAAGTGCTTCAAGTTTATTTAACGTCGGAGAAATTATTGGTATGTACTTGTGTTTCTTATATTTTTGTCGCTAGCCTTACAGTAGCCTAGTTAGCCCGCTGTGATTCTGAAGCGGGCAGTTGTAACCGGTACTGGAAATGATGTAATTGTGTTTTGTTCAGCTAAGTCTGCGTAAGTTAAGGCTGTGTCTTCAGAGTCCGCTTTATTTCCAGATTTAACGGACGGAACTCTCATTCAAGATTTCGACATTGTGGTTAAGTCAAGCGAAGTTTTAATGCCTACAATTGTGAATAAATTTGTGAATTCTGTTCAGTTAAAAACTTTTCCTAATGCTCTGCACAAGTCCGCAACACCCACCTCTGTTAATAACATAGCCTACTCGGTGATGATATTTTGGCCTTATGGCATTATTCTTCCAACTCCAACAGAATTTGATGATAGTGCAATCAAGGTTTGAGATAGCGGGTTGCATAGACATACCGTATTTACTCGATTGTAAGCCGCGGCTTATAAAGTTTTTCTTTCCATCATGTTTGCGGCTTAAATTCAAGGGCGGCTTACATTCAAGGGCAGTTTACATTTTTTTGCTTAGCGATTTGTTGCTATGCCGATACGGTATTTTGTCTGATGCTATGTCTTCCTCTGTCTAAACAAGGAAGTTGAGAGTTGTGACGTGCATTCTAAATTGTCACATGCATTTATGACGTGCATTCTAAAGAAAAAAGGGAGTTGTTAGTTTTATTTAAGAGATTAGCCTACTGGTAAATTGTCAGTAATGAACATACGGTATACGGTAGGCACCGATACAGTAAATGCGGCTTACATTCAAGGGCGGCTTACATTAAATTTTTAACACTGACACATGCGGCTTACAATCAAGGGCGACTTACGATCAAGGGCGGCTAACAATCGAGTAAATACGGTAGCCAGGATTTTTGATTGAAGGAGCTCAAAACAAAACTCATCTGCAATGACGTCATCAGAAATTTTCAAAGAGGAAGTTTTTATGGGCAAAGTTATCGCAGAACGGAAGATCTGAAGCCGTAGTCTGTTGGCACTTAACCAGAACTTTGGTAAAGGTACACGGCGAAAATTCATAGTTAGAAAGTGCAAATGTCTAACTTAGGAGACGTGTTGAGTAACCTAATATACTCAAATGAATTCAGCCGCCGGTGGCTATGAGGGTCTGAGGACAAAGCCCTCAGACGCTAGGCGGTTTTTGTAAGTTTTTGGAAAAAAAAGCTATTTTAATCCCATTGGATCACATTTCGCACGTGTTCAGAGCCATTTAAAAGAACTAGATTTTTAGCATTTGAAAGCCAATCGAAAAAATTTAATCGTTCTATCTTCCTTATACTTGCAATTAAAGTCCAAAACACGTTTAAAATCTTGCATTATGGTGTAAAATTTTAATTGTAAGTGATTTGATCCATGTAGCGGAAGTTGGACACATTGCCTCCTGCAATATTTTAGCAGTAAATACTAATTCACTTGAAGATTTTCCGTAGAGGTTTTTGCTTTGTCATGAAGTTAACCAGTTATAGGAGTAAATGTACGGCCAGGGGGCCCAGGCCCCCTCAATTAAAATTCAATAATTTGTTCAATGAGCATTTTCCCTAGCTTTTTTTAAAGAATTTTGTGCGTAAAAACTGGCAAGGCGAAGGTGAATCATTATTGAAAAGTGGTACAATAGATGGTTACGTTACGCTTACTAAACATGTTGTTCGTTTACTAAACATGTTACGCTTACTAAACATGTTATTCATGGGCCGGATTTACATCGCGCGGGGCCCCTGGCACTTAACGGATTTTTGCAGCATCTTCCTGCTAAATATAAGTGAAAACCAAAAAAAGTTCTACTTTCTGAGCTCGGGGCCCTGGCACTGCGCCACATGCCAAATACTGCTCTGGTTATTGCATTACGTTCATAAAAAGTTTAGATGAGGGCCTGAGGTAGCAACTTTTAGGACAAAAACCTTTAATTTCACCCTGGTTATACGTTTAAATTGGTCGGAAGAAATTGAATTAAGGGGATACTCCGGGCCCCCTGATTGTCAATATTACAGTATTTATTGTTACTTACTGCTGTACGCGTGTAGTGTTATACGCTAAGATGCTATAAGAAACTAGAAATGAAGAAACAAGGCTTTTTTGTCAAATTTTTGTTACTGGTGACATTTTCATTGAAAAGGCCCAGGCCCCCTAGGCCACCCCCTTAGCTACGCCTATGACTTTGAAATAAGATCGCATTATCAAGTTCTTTTTTAAAAAAAACATTTAAACCAAAATTAAAATAACTTTTTTTTCTGTAACGTGGAGGACTCGAGTCAAGTCACTTTACAGTTTTTTGAAACTTTCAAGAATTGCATGATATTATTATGACAAGGACACATGGTCGTTATTATTTTGATTTACTTTTGTACGCGTAAATTCTAAGCTAAAGAAACTGCGATTACAGACAAGCACAACGTTCTGGCAATGCTCTCATTATATTTATCATTGGTAGTATTTCTATTGGGGGGTTTGCATTACCGCCTGTGTTATAGCATAAAGTTCATAACAACGTTAAACGAGGGTCTGGGGTTGCAACTTTTAGGAAAAAACTCTTAGATTTCTCACAGGTTTTGCATAGAAATGTAAAAAAATTGAGTTAAGGGGCCCTTATCCCGGGACCCTTGGTCGTCAGTCAGGGGCCCCCTGCTTGTCAGTTAGGGCCTGGGGGCTCCCTGGTTGTCGGTTAGGGGCCCCTTAATTGTAAATTAGGGGCTCTGGGGTCCCCTGGTCGTCAGTTAGGAGCCCCAGGGCCCCCTGGTTGTTAGTTAGGGGCCCTGGGGCTCCAATGGATGTCAGTTAGGAGCCCTGCAGCCTCCTGGTAGTCGGTTAGGGGCCTCCTGGTTGTTAGTTAAGACCCCGGGGGATCCTGGTTGTCAGTTCGGGGCCTCGGGGACCCCTGTTCGTCAGTTAGGGGCCCTGGAGCTCCCTGTTTGTCAGTTAGGGGCCCCGAAACTCCCTGGTTGTCGGTTAGGGGCTCCGGGGTCCCCTGGTCGTACATTGGGGCCCTAGGATCCCCTGGTTGTCAGTTAGGGGCCCTGGGGCCCCTGGCTGTCGGCTAGGGGTCCCGGGGCCCCTTGGTTGTAAATTATGAGTCCTGGGGTTTCCTGGTTGTCATTTAGGGTCTCCGGGAAACCCTGGTTGTCGGTTAGGGGCTCTGGAGTCACTTGGTTGTTAGTTAGGGGCCATGGGGCCCCTTGTTGTTAGTTAGGGGATTCTTCGTCGTCATTAGCATTATTGTTAATTACTGTTAATGCGTAATTACTGAAAAAAATTGAAACTAGACATCGCAAGACTATGCTGTCATAATTTTTTATCATTTGTGGTATTTTAATTGGGGAAGCCCGGTGCCCCTGGGCCCCTCCTGGCTACGCCTATGGCGGGTTGAGGCATTCTCCGCCCCGAGGTATGCCTACTCTGGGTCAAGCAGATTTTGTCCGAGGACAAATACACCAGTAACAATCAGCTAAAAAAAAGAAAAAAATGTTTACAGGCGGCTCTTTGCGCAACTCTTTGAATTTGGCGTAAAACCTTTATCGCTAGCTCATTCTTTGTGTGTTTCAACCAACTGCAGCTTGTACGCTGATGACGTAACACGCCGGGCGTGCGATGCAGTTGGCCAAAACAAACAAAGAATCCGCCAGTTACTTGCAATTAATGAACGCCAAGTATAGATAATATAGGCTCCTTAACCCTATATCTACCGGGCTATTTTTACACCCTATTTGTACCGGGGGGGGGGGCGGGGGCAAATTTGCCCCTCCTATCTAAAAATCGATTGGTAAGTGATATTAGTAAGATTTTTTGCATGTTGAAGCTATTTTTTGTCAAATTTTTAAAAATAAATTTTTTGGGGTTGTAACGTCACGAAAACGATAATAACGTTATCAATTATTTTCAGTTCGTACTTTTGTTATTTCAAAGACATCTTTGATAAAGTTGCCACAGATGAAGTTACAAAAAGTCAAATGCACGATGACGTTATCTTTAATATATTGTGTTGATTATTATTTGTAATTTTTTGTAACTGAGATATTGTATATTTCACAAAATTTTAGACTACTGAAGTATTATTTTCATTTTATCATTCAACAGCTCATGAAAATGGATATTTTTTCTTATGCATACGCAATTTATTTTGCAAAACAGCAGAAAAAGCATTATTTTTGAATTATGACGTCATCAATGACGTAATGATGATGCAATGCATTTATCAGTAAATACATTATTTTATTCCAGTAGAAAATTAGCATTGATAATTAAGGAATACGCAGTACAATGAATAGAACACGCGCACTGATAAGCATGCATTGTGCTCAAAACTGCATGAAACTCCTTAGGTGCCTCTGACAAAGGTAAAAATGACGTCACTTCCGGTTGTCCGGCTGACCCCAAACTTTCTGAAAGTGTGTGTTATTAAATTTGATTCAAAGTCAGAGTGCATCAAAGCAAAACTTTTTTTTCGTTTAGGAGCTATATTGAAATTACTGAGAGGGGGGCAAATTTGCCCCCCCCCCCCGGTAGAAATAGGGTTAAGGTTTGAAATTGTGAAACCGCAGTTACAGCTACTGTACCATAAAATGAAATTAAAAGACATTAAACGTTTGAAAGTTTTTCACTTAGCAATGAAATGGTGTTCACACGACATAGCAAACTATTGTAATTTTGAGTTAGTTTTTTCTATACTCCATAGTCTATTTCCAACCACCGCGGTATGAGTTTAACTTGTATCTAAATCCAAATTTACAGCCTTTGCTACAGAAACGGTGAATTCTGATTGGGAGTGAAACAAAAAAAAATTAAATAAATATTAAATAATAAATTATTTAATTAATAGGTGATTTAAGAAGTTAATGTGATTTTATAAGTTAATAATTATTTAATTAATAAGTGACTTAATAAGTGATTAAGTACTGTATTTAGTTAATAATAAATTATTTAATTAATAATTAATAATTAAATAATAAGTGAAAAAAAAGCAAATTAAATAAATGTCAAAAATAGAAAAAAAAAAGAAAATAAGCAAACAATCAACATTCAGTGAAATCTCTAATAATTCTGCTCCTGCTTAAGAAATCCAAACTTTCTGTGAATTTCTTCGAATTCTAATCCACTACATTTGCTGCTTGTTCGAAGCTACCAAGCAAAGATAATCATTGTTAAGAATATTATCCAAGGACGCAAGAACGTGACCAAGGTGCGGGTTGAACCCAAGTCATGCGATCAGGGTTGTCGTCAATACGACGCCTGTACCCTTTCAGTCACGCTATGTCGACGATTTATGATAACAGTAACTTGCAAAAAAAAAATATGGACTCGCACGACCCGCAATGGCAGTTTACAAAAACGCATTTTTTGTATGAATTATGTGGTTGCTCAACAGTCAACTTTGATTTTTTTTTTTTTTTGTAGAAATATGACCATATATAACGACTATCTTGTTACGACCAAAAATCGATATTTTCAGTTTTTCAACATTGAGCCGTAATTTGGTTTAACTTCAGTATGACATAAGCTGTTTCAAAATCTTGCACAACAGTGGCACTGAAAACAATAGACATTGAGATGACAACACGTTATTGATATCTTCAAAAAAGTCAAATTCTTTTTTGAAAGAAAATTGTAATTGTAATTACTTTTTTCGCCAAGTGGTTGCCTTGGCCACGAGACAGCGAAGGGACCTTTTGGTCTTCGAGTCAAGCTGCTACCTGTCTACCTGCCTACCACACACGGTGGAGGTTTCACACTGTCCCATTTAATTGCTGAACATTCAGCAAGGAACCTAAAAATATCTATTTTTCTATTGTTTGATTTGACCAGACCTGGAATCGAACCCGAATTTACAGTTGCAGTAGCGGGCGCTCTATCCATTTGACTAATGATGGGTTTTCTTTTCAAAACAAAAGCAGAAGAATCAATTAGCGTTAAAATCGATATCTTTATAAAAAACAAACAAAATCTTCTGATGTAGGCTACTGTGTGCGGTCTAAGTCTAAACGAATTTGAACGGAAAAGGAGCTTAAATTCCCAATAACCGCATGAGCCAGAGTCCGATGTATAAGATGTTCTCAAACTACATTTCTTTTTTTTTTCTAAAAATTCAGGAAAAGCATGACTTAAAATGAAACCCAGGACAATAATTTTTAACACAAGTATCTATAGGAGTTCAATAATATATCGCTGCACCAAAAAAACACGTCTCACGCTGTCAACAGTAGAAATGGATTGTAAACTATAAACCTTGAATGTGCTATGCTGAAGAATATAGCAAATCTGTTGTGTTTTTGGAAAGAAACATAAAGATTTAACGAGGTAGTCAATAACTTAGGTGAAGTGAAGGCATACAAATGGCACTCACTTATGTAGAAAAATACATGTCTAAAAATACTGCGGGCAAAACGGAAAGCAATTGAATCAAAAAAGCAATGCAGTAGTTTATTTTAGCAAACAGCGCACCAGAACAGAAAACATAGGTTAAAAGTTACAACAAAAGTTCACGAGGTCGCAACAGTAAAAAATAAAACACACGTAAAACTCAGGATCGAATTTCTAGTGCGTAATACAAAATAAAATAACACTACAAAATCAGTTTTTCAAAACCTTATTAAAAACCTGAATTCATAACTAGCATTTTAGCAGCTTTAAAGCGCTTCAAAAGATTTAAAAGTGTGATCAACATTCACTTGCAGTGCGGGATTTATGTAGAGGAGTGTCCTGATGCACAAATTTGCTGGGGGCCTCATTTTTTGATGGCCCAAAAGTTAAATCAAGTTTAATGTTTTTGAAAGGTTTGACGTTGCAGGCGCGCAACAAGCATTTTTATGAGGGGCCTTGAAGAAGATAACCCAAAGGCCTAATAGTTTTGCTTGGAAAATTATGTCTCGATTGGGTAGCCTGCTGAGAAAAGTGGTACAACTCACGCGTATCAAAGACGAAGCTCCCAGGAGGTCAGGAGGCGAAGCTCCCAGCCTCTGGGCAATTTTTGTGATTTTTTAGAAAAAGATAGCCATTTCAAATAGCCATTTCAAATAGCCAAAAAATAGAAAAAGATAGCCATAATACAAAGCTACATCACAGGAGGCGTCTTTATACCGCTGGAATATTTTTCTGCTTTTGCAAGCGTTTGCACCAAGTTAAGAAAATAATTTGGTTTATTATCATTTCAAAATTACGTAGTTCGTGCAATCAAGTGAATCAACAAAAATCTTTAAAAAATTACTCTAAAGATACTACAAAAAAGTTAAATTAGCAACATTTAGTTCAATAAATTAAATTGAATTTGAAAAGTATATGTCGACCGTCCAGCTGGTCGAGCGGTAACGCATTCGACTCTGGAGCTGGAGGTCTGTGGTTCAAATCTCGGGCAGGTCAAATCGAACATTTTGCCAACGGCTCGCCACCACTGCAACATTTCTTCGAAAAGAAGCTGTATTGACTGGGCGCAGTGACGCGAGATTTACTCTACTAACTCGTTACACATTTCGGCGTAATACTACAAGTATAATGAAAGATTTGGTTTAATTTAAAAACATATCTGACAAAATGACATTTTTTGTAATGTTGCGTAGATCGGTACTTCCAGAAAGTACTCATTTTTTTCTCAAAGCTACCGTATGTCAACAGAACTGATCATTTTCAGCCTTAAAAATTTATAATCTAAAACAATAATCTAAAACCCCATTCAGCCTGTTTCGTCTTTCGACTCATCAAGAGGGTATCTGCGTGATAAAACAGTGTTGATTAAAAGTGTTAAAAGCTACGATTATGCTTTGCTATGCGACACAATGACATTTTATGAGTTTAATCATTACAGTATAACTCCTCAATCATGCCATTCTTGCTGGTATAAAACTTCTGTTTTAGTTTGGCCCAGTATGATGTGTTGAAAAATTTTATTTGTGGTTTCCAATCGCCATTTCACAGTTTCCGAAACTGGAAGGTATTTTAACGGTACCGATGCCTCATTGCTAGGTGTCACGGGAATTTTGCCCCATTCTTGAATTCAATCCAGGCCAGAGGCAAATGCCTCACTTAACCTCCCGTTGTAGAACCACTATTGAACAGAAGGAATGACCGTAACAAAACACTGTACGTCAAATAAAGCAAATAGGTTGCACTACCTGCCTATTGTATTCAGCTCCTAGAAGCCTATTGAATGATTACTCCTATATAGCTTCACATAGGAAATGACATCACTATTGTGGCGTGTGAGTCTTTGTAATAACTTCTTGTGACTGTAATGAAAGAGCAGATGTTATGGCTGCTGGAAGTTGGAAGTGTAGGACTTTGGTTGCTGTTTTTGCTTACTTGTTGTAATTTTTAAGCAAAGAATTATTGTATCGCTGGATTAGAAGAATAACCACAAGAACTCCAAGAGAGCAGGATTCTCTAAAAACTTTGTATCGTTTATCACACTGACGCCTTTCTTTTTTATTTGTCTGAGTACTTTCATTAACATGGGATTTTGAGTCAATCGAAAAGAAAAATTATAGGTTTTGGTGCAGATTACCCTCTATACAGGCAGTATTTGCTGGCAAGGGCTTCAATTACCACCCTTTCAAATGGTGCTAAGCCCCGGGGGCCTCGCCCTGGGATTACTCATTTATACTGGCCTATAGCAACATTTTGTCGTAAAACGTTGGGCTTATAGTAAATTTTTTTGAAGTGGAAAAAGCATCCGCTACTAAAACGGTTGACGTGGGTTCAATTCCCCCGGCGGATCAAACCATAGATCAAAAAAAAAATTGGTATTCACAGCTTTCCTGCATGACGTTGAACAATAAAAAGGGACAGCGTAAAGCCTTTGCCGTGTGTGGTAGACAAGTACCAGTTTGACTCGAAGACCAAAAGGTCCTTTCGCTGTCCCTTGGCCAAGACAGCTTGGTCAATAAACAAGACGTAATTACAAATTTTTTACGTAGAATATCCTCGTGTACTTTTAGTGGTCAAGCGTGCTGGCACCTTGTTCTTCCACGTTCCAACGCAGCTAAAAACTAATTCAAATAATATGCAAGTTTTAGCGTGTTTCGAACTTGTTTAGCACAGTAATTATATTGGAGAGCTAAAGGAACTAAATGGCGTTTTGTTTTTTCAAGTGGCTCTGAAAGCATATTAAAATTTTCTTCACATGGCCGTATCATTCCATTTTTTTTTTTTTTTACTTTACATAGCACAAAAAATGTCGAGCGACTGAAAACCTTAAATTGGAGTGTGGAAATTCACTTTTTTACACAAACTATTTTAGAAGAGCATCAAACTTATTTTTTCGTAAAGTTTAAGAACAATGCTAGCCTTGGCATGAAAAGGTAATAAAGTTTAAAAAACAAAGAAATAATTTTTGTTAAGCAATTTGGTATCGTAACGAAATAACCATGATTTTTGAAATCATGACCAATGGAATATTACGGTTTTGTTCTTGCAGCTTTGGCAAACAACAAAACTTTTACTAAGCACAACTTTTTATCGAGCAAGAATGAATTTGGGTCAATTTATTCTCCAATTTTATTTACGAACAAATCAGGCAGAAAATTCGTTTTAGTACTGCAGTATAGTACCCACTACCCAAAAGCAAATGTGTGAACGGGTGATCACAAAAATGGTTTTTATCTTCTCAATAATATTCCTTATTTTTTCGACCGAGCTAGAAAAATTTCCACAAACGTAATTAGTAATGTTATGTCATACAAAGTAATTATTCTTTATTTGTTTCAATTTGCACGCAATGAGGCTGGCAAGTAATGAAGGCCCTAATATTTTCCCACTATTTCATCAGCACTTTACAGAAACTGTACAGCTATAGGCGTAAACAGACGCGTTTCCTGCACAGCGGAGGCGAGTGATTAAGCATTTAAATCAGGAAGTCCTATCTTTATTGAAATTTTTCAAACCGTTTTAGATAAGCGTAGTCCAAAACTGCAAGAGTATCTTTTCGAGAAAAAAATTCAAATATAGTTAAACGAGCCTTTAGGTTGATCGACAGGATCATAAAGATAATGCTTGATCAAATTACTGAGCAGGAGTAATGATATTTATCACGAACACGATGAAAATGAACTAGGATTTTTATTTTAAATGCGAAGTGAAATGCTTTCATCTACCAAGCTACTTGATGGAATGTAAAAAAATAGAACGTTTGCATCTTAAAAACTTTTTATCTATCATAATAAACAAACGAATAAGTGATTAAGTGAAAAGCTAACAAACGCGTCCACTGTCAAGCTGTCATCCGCAGGCACAAAATTCCTTTCTTCGAGCACGCGTTGGCCTGTTAAACCGAATATTTTAGCACATTAGTAGTAGGCTATTGATTCGTTACTGCAAGGTTGTTGTTTTTTATTTCAAATGGGGAAAAGAGATTCCTGCGTGTAGTCTAATTATGTTGAATTAACCATTGTATTTTGTAGATTTGTTAAGATACGTGCAGATGAGATAAGTTCGTGATTGCATTGGCCTGGATGTAAAAATATACATATTTACAAGCAAAGAAGATGGTACTTTCTCTGAAGATTCAAATTAAACAAAGCGGAGTTACAAAGACCCTGAATTTTGACCCAGCATGTCTGGTGTACGATGCTTGCAGGAGTATACGAGAAAAAGTACCTGATGCAAAACAAGGTCAAGGTTAGTGAACAATCTCTTAGGGCTTGTGTTTTGCAACGTTTTATTGAGTTACAATGATAACTTAATTGATCATTATCTATCTAAATGAAATTCACTAGTTTAGCTTGGTTAATTTTTGAGCGACCAATCACTCTGGCATAGAAGCGCATAGGTTTTGAGCCAATCGTAAAAATGATTAGTTTGTTTGTCCTGACTACTAAGCTACAGTAATAACTAGAAAAGGCTAATTTTTCACCAATTATATATGATGTTGTAAATCTTTTAAGGGCCCTAGCTCATCGTAATTTCTAAAAATGCAGTATATGCAACAAAAATCCAAGAATTGTTTTGCAGGAATTGCTTTTTTTAACCCTAGTTTACTCGGGGTTCTTGACCAACCCATTTTACTGGAGGGGAGGCAAAAATGCCCTTTATCTCCTAAAAGAAAAGTCATGGAAACATCAAATTTGGCATGCGGGTTGCTGTTCACCAAATGTTTTTAGAAAAATTGGTTTTGAGTTGATGGCGTCAGCATTATGGCGTGACTGCCATATTTTCGAAAAATGACGTCATTTTGAGATGATGTCACAGACAGTTCAAATTTTGTACATAGGTTTGCTGTTTAATACTGAATTATAAAATGCCCAAGTCAAGTTAGTTACGTCACAAAAACGTCCTATGAGGTTATTTAAGTTTAGCATTGGCAAAAAAATGTTCAGATTTTGGAAAGTGACTTTCTTTCTATTAACTTTTCAACTTCAAATTTTCAGGAGTTATATGTAATTAATTTTGACTCAAACTAAATTTGATTCGAAATAAAAATATTTTTTCCGAAGGCACTAATCACAAAAAAATCGAGAGAGGGGCGAAATTGCCCCCCGTCTGAAATAGGGTTAATTATGTAGCAGTTTAAAAGTTTAGCAGCAACAGAGTAAGGTTCCGATGTTTAAATTTGTTTCAAATTTTAATTGGAAAATTATAAATTTGTTTCGTATTGAATATTTACTACTTTAGATCTAAACCAGGAGTTAACATTTCATCAAAACTATTACGCAAGCAGGTTGAGATTGAACTTACAAATATCTGCTCCTATAAAAATTAAATTTTTTCCCCCGGATTACGTTTACTTTTCTGTCCTCAGGCCAAGTTTCACAGCTTTGGGTCAATTTTGGCTTTTAAAAAGGCATGCAATTTGAAGATTTAACTGCTCGTTTTTTTTTCTCAAAACGAATGAAAAGAACTTAAAACTATCTTCAACAAATTTGAACTTTTAGCAACCTTTCCGAGTATGAGATACGACAGTTTAACTTTAAAGTTTCCTCTTTGAAAAGCTTTTTCCCTTATAAGTTTTGCCTGAGAGTTCAATCAAAAACAAAAATGCAAAAAGTTATTGTTTACTAACTTCTAATGACTTTTTGGTGACATTGTTGTCAAAATAAATGGTTAATGTTGTAAATTTGCTGCTTTTCATGTCAAAATATTTCTAGCTTTTTTTAATTTAATCTTCTACAGCAACTCGCAACCCTGACAAAATGGTAACACTGAAGTCGCGACAAAAACAAACATGGCATTCTGTTTGCCATTTCAAACTTCGATATTGTTTGTGTACTCGAATATTCCAAACTAGGGTCTAAAAATGTCTTGTTAGTTTTGTCACGCACTTTAAACATGTCACGGCCTAAGAAAAAGTTTTGTTTCAATTTTAACTTTTCAAATTTATTTTTGCTTAGCACCAGAATTCGGTCTCTTCTTAGCAGACAAAGATGTCAAAAAAGGAATGTGGCTTGAATCGGGAAGGTCATTGGAATATTATTTGCTTAGAAACGGAGTAAGGATTTATTACTTGTGTTTTATGCTGCCCTATTTAGTGCGTAGACTATCACGACAGACATGCGATGAAACCCACAAGGTTCATATATTTTTGACTATTTACGAGCTAATACAAATGTATACTAAATTTTAATTGAACTGTAATAGTCTAGCATGAATGCTAATACAGTTACGTCAACATTTAATTAGGTATTTTACTATACAGCATTGTTAGTCAGTTTTATTTCAACACACCAAACCTTTCTCGGAAGCATCGGGTTTTTATAGTCATATTAATACTGTGGTTATTATGTTGATTTAAAGTTAAACACATTATCTTTATGCTAAAATTTTTGGTCTTGTCAAAAGCATTTGACACGGTGGATCATTCTATCTCACTGAATTAAAATTATAAGAAGTTCGAATTAAATGTATTGATTTAGTGTTTCTTAAATATAGTGATTTGATTGTAAATACAGGATAGCTTCTTTCATATTGCACGCAAGCATTCTTGTTCCAATATGTAAATGCTAATTCTTAATTTTTTAGGATTTTCTTGAGTACAGATCAAAGTTGAGGCCACTTAAAGTAAGAACACTGGATGGATCGGTGAAGACAATTAGAGTAAGTTTAAGTATACTACATAATAGATTTATCTTGAGTTTATACCAATAGTGAGTTTAAAGTGACTTGTGGACTGTTGGTAGTGCATAGTAGCGCAGTACTTTTTTTTTCAATCATTAAATTCAATTTTATTGACTGTAAGGGCCAGTCTACTCTGTGCGTACAAAATTTCAAAATTTTTTACGCTCGTACGTTGAGGGTGTCTACACTATACAAAGCGGCGCTTACGAGCGTAACAGCTTAACAGTGTATTCTGTGGGTGGCCATAATATTATGCTAAATTGGATGACTGAAATCACAGATTTATTACAATTCTTTGTTGTTTCGGTTAAATTTGGGTCAGATTATGCATCACGAGAAGTAGTATTGTCTTTTTGATAATTTAAACGTGAATTTTTTTCTACCTTCCTCACAAAAAAACATAACGTACGGCCAATCAGTGATCGAGTGTCTGTTACTGAAAAGCTAGATCTGGGTTCGATTCCTTGCTTAGCGTTCAGCAATAAAAAGGGACACGGTGAAGACTCCACAGTGTGTGGTAGACAAGACGTGGCAGCTTAACTAAGGTACCTGAAGCTATTAAGGCCCAACTTTCAAATGCGCATGACTCTGCCAGTGATGAATATTATACAAATTTTGTTTGATCGTTCAAATGTGTGCATCTGAGACTTCATTTCATCCAATTTTTAGCTATGTCACTATCACGAATTTTGTATAATTAACAAAATAAACAAATAATATTTCGGGCCTTATTACCTTCATAGGAAGGTAATAAGGCCCATCATAAAACAGTTGATACTGATCCAATAAATGTTTAGTTATGCTCCACAAGCACATCGGCATTATATTTTAATAAAATAAGAAGCCACTGTGTTCTTAATATGACGAAATTCTCTTCATAAAACCTATCATATCCAAAAGAATAAGTAATCAAAGTTTCATGTGTTCCTTCATTATTGCATTATCCAAACATATCTCGCAAGCACAATTTAATTACACAAAAATACCTAAAAAAAAACACGACACGACTTGTACCTTTGAGGAACGTACAAATATCATCTGACGCTTCAAGGGGGTGCACAAACTGTAAGAATAACGTCATATGGGGGGAGGGTTCAAACGAAATGTCCAATAACTTCTTAATTGTTGTACTGTGACATTGAAAGCTTAAAAAATAGGGGAGGCTAAAAAAAATGGGGGGGGCTTAATACTGAATGGGCTAGTTACTAGCATATTTTTTTGTTTATCTAGTTACTAGCACTTTCTTTACTAGCAAAAAGATGAACCAAATTTTCTCCTGTTAATTGGCACAAACAAGGCAAATTAATTATTCTATTTTGAATAAATCACTTTAACGCACTAAACTCGATGGTACTTCAATCTTGACAATCAATATACATGTGGAAACAATGCTAGTTTCTACAATTTACATCAATATTGCAAATTTTTGCTTTAGATTTTTGGCTTTTGGTTGAGTTGAATGAAATGTATAATTGAAGCTACTTTATTCGTTCATAATTATTCTTCAACTCTGTTTTGCTTTGCTCATTGCAACAGCTGAAGTGATCTGAACAGAGGTGAAAAGAAATTGCAACAAAATCAACTAACTTAGCTTCGCTACGCTCAAGGCTGAACTCGAGCTATCCAATTTACATTTTCGAAAAGCCCATAAGGTTTGTCCAGTTCTGCCAAGAGTCTTGTCCAGCTGGGGAATACCTTTGACTTGAAAAGCTGAGGGCTGCCGATGAGAGCTAAAAGCTCGAAACAGCGCTGTCCAGCTCTGTGCAATTTACATTTTGTTGTAAGAATCATTATATTTTGGGTTGAGATTGGAGGTTTTTAAATTTTTACGAATTTTTGCCTCATTTGTTTCTAGATTGTTCTTAACGTTACTACTGAAGCAT
This sequence comes from Trididemnum nubilum, assembly GCA_963965965.1. Taxonomy (NCBI): domain Eukaryota; kingdom Metazoa; phylum Chordata; class Ascidiacea; order Aplousobranchia; family Didemnidae; genus Trididemnum; species Trididemnum nubilum. The sequence goes on along the minus strand of OZ014473.1, from coordinate 38,017,754 downwards.
AGACTCTTTATTAGTAGACTAGAAACTGACAGTTTTGTCTTTTTTTTCCTTGTTCATTTTTCTAGAATATGCCGATTTATCCGATCAGCATGACTTTTTTGTTCACGGTTCACTCGTTCTACAAATATGTCCAATAAAGTCAGTCAAATACGCGCAACTGGTAAAAGACTTCGCAGCGAGAGCAGGCTTTTTCTCTTTTATGCTCTTCTCTTTTTCTTCTCGTGTCTGTATCTAATCTACTTATAAAGAGTCTATAATTGAAGAATAATGTGACACTACTTTACTCTTGCTTGGTTAAAAATTGTATTTATCATAGATCATGATTACAGCAGTTGATTGCGGTTGGACTAAACGACAATGGCATTGTGCTGTATAAAAGACCAAGACACCCCTGCTGATTACGTACAAATACGTGATTCTAGCTTATGTTTTTAATTATTTTTTATGCCTAAAGTGACATTGTTCTTAATTTGTTCTTAATTTTTGAGCAAACATGAGCCTCATTTTCTCATTAAAATTACTTTTATAAAAAAAGGGTAACTGTTTTAGTAGATTCAGAGTTGTAAGTCAGGCCAGGCTTTTCGGGTCAGGTTCGGGTTCGGGCCGGGTTCGGGCCTAAAGTTGACAAAAATTTCGGGTTTAATTCGGGCCTGAGACGTACTTTTTGTCATAGTTGCTCAAAAATATAATCAGAGCAACTTAGTAACGTTGCTAAATTTTTCAGACCTAACTTAACGTTCGGGTTTTTTCGGGCATGATTTGGATTTCAAATTAGTTTTCGGGTTCGGGCCGGGTTAGGGCTTATATTTCGGGTTCGGGCCGGGTTCGGGCCTGAACTAGTTGGCCCGTTTACAACTCTGAGTAGATAGCAGAAGTAAATTTTGTGCGGAAAAAGCACCAATGAAATCTAAGAATTTGGATTTGTTCTGCACACAAATTGACTTAAGTTTCTTATCTAAAAAATAATCATGAATGAGCAGAGAAAAGACAAAACAAACAACCAATTCTGCACTTCTACAGTACTTGAATGCTATATAGCAAATCAAATAATATTGCATTTGTGAGTGCAAATCGGCCAGTTGGTCAAGCGAAAACTTGCACTTGTACAGTACTTGAATGCTATGTAGGATTTTCGAAAGGGGTGGGCAGGAAATTTGAAAATAATGAAGACGAAAGGTAACATTTCTCCACTCAGAATCAGTTCAGTTTTTGGCCCAAGATTAGATGAAGACGAAAAAAAATTAGATGAGGCCCAAAAAAAAAAGAAAAGAAGGTCTTCACCCAGATTCTGTCCCTTTCGTGTGCTCAAACTTTCTGCCCAAGTTACAAAGGGGGGGGGGAGCATGCCGCAATTTTGCATACTATTCTATGCTAATTATACTGTCCTGACGACCCTAAGAGGGGGCCATGGCACCATGCCCCCCCAAATACGCCCCTGAGTATTGCCAACGACTCGCTACCGCTGCGACAATTCTTCGAAAGGAGCTTTGTTGCCCAAGCGCAATGACGCAAGGATAGGTCCAGCCAACTCGTTACACGCTTCGGCGTAATGCAGCAAGTATGATTAAGGATTTGATTTGATTTTGATCCTTTGGGCAAAATCATGTTTTTCGATACAATCTTTAGTTACACAGAGTCTAAAAAAATCATAAGTAATTTTTTCAACACAAAACGATTAGGTGTTTATTGCATGAAGTTATGTACAGTACACATGTGAAATTGAAAATGGTGCAAGGATACGAACTGTCGAACTTTAGAGCCTAAGTTTGTTATTTTATCGCCACTATCTGCTGGTATTCCCAGCAAACTTTGTATATGAACTGTTTGTATTACTTTAAATTATGTCATCGTTTTTAATAGTCCATGCTTGATTATTTTTATCAACTCAAAGCGTTTCTTTCTTTGTTACAGATTGACGATAGCCAAACTGTTGAAACGCTGATGGTGACAATTTGCACAAAGTTAGGTAAGCTCAGAGTTGTAAGTCGGGCCGGGCTTTTCGGGTCGGGTTCGGGTTCGGGCCGGGTTCGGGCCTAAAGTTGACATAAATTTCGGGCTTAATTCGGGCCTGAGACGTACTTTTTGTCTTAGGTGCACAAAAATATAATCATAACAACTAGGCAACATTGCTAAATTTTTCAGACCCAACTTAACTTTCGGGTTTTTTCGGGCATGATTTGGATTTCAAATTAGTTTTCGGGTTCGGGCCGGGTTTGGGCTTATATTTTCGGGTTCGGGCCGGGTTCGGGCCTGAACTAGTCGGCCCATTTACAACTCTGGGTAAGCATATATTTGGATTATATTATTGCTAATCCAAAGCAATCATAATGCGGATAAAAGCCTATGCTATTCACACAAACTACAAATCAAACGTACCATTAGAGAAAGAATAATTCAGCGTTAGAATCTTTCTTGGAATTTTTTGAGATTAGCTGGCATTAAACCAAAACTGACGCGCTGTTGCGTCACTTCTGCATTACCTTCTTGCCTTTTAAGTTATAGGTCGTTATAGAGTTCCACCTTTGGAAGTACACTTTAGGTTCTGACAGTTTTAGCAAAGAGACGTTCTGCCACCAAATGAAACGTCGGAAGACCTACATACCCGCAATTACTCTATTGTTGTCGTTTGGTCTAGCTTCTAGTAATGTAACAACAAAGTTTTTTGGACGGCTTTTTTGTGCTAGCAGATAAATTGTTACTTAGCGCTCATTTTAATGGTTTAGGAATTTTAAACCACGAGGAATATTCACTTGCGAGAGAATTGCAAGAAGAAGAAGATGCTGGCAGGAAGGTATTTAGGAGAAATAAGCAAAAATGGGCTAATAGTCTGATACTGTAATATATCCTCCTTAAATTTGTGCAGGATAAATGTAATTTGCTGTTACATTTGTACACAATGTTATTAAGCACTGGAAAATTCCTAGTAGTTTGCAGACGTTCGGTTGACTGTAGGACATGCTAAACCGATATGATTGTGGTTAAATTATTATTATTTTTTTATTTAAATTTGGATTCCTTTTAATAGACTTAATAATTGATAAAAAGTTTCAACTTTAGCATCTATGCAAATTTGTATAAAGTACTTTTGAATTTGGATTTTTCGCTGACCAATTGTTCAAGTATTTACGTATATTTTGAACTTGCAATAAGCTTTAGAAATTTGATGTTTTTGAAGGACACTGGAACATTGTTACGGCCTGGAACCACAGACAAACGATTTGAAACATTAAAGAAGAAACTCCACACAGACGATGAGTGTAAATTATGATTTGGTTTTGCTAATTTTTAATAACGTTGACAGAATATTACTGCTGAAGACCGAAAATTTGCATGTATGCTCAAGAATAAGCTATTGAACTTGTTTGGTTTGATATAAACCGGTTATTTCTTGTGGATAAAGGCGTAGAGAAATTTTATGGAGACCCATTAGAAAATCGAATGCTTGAGCATTTATCATTTCGAAGCATACGTTGCAAGTTTTTGATAAAAGTTCAATTGTAACTTGATATAACGACTGCTAAATTACTGCTTCATCGTCTCCAATGTTTTTATTTGATTCCTGAAGCTGAATGAGATTTAATCAATAAACTACTATTTATCTTTGACAGAGGTGGGCACTTGCGCAGCAATAATTGCGATAGCGCTTGCGCCGCAATTATTTTTAAACGGTTGCGCTGCAAGTATTTTAGCAATTTCGAGCGCAATCGCGCAAGCGCAAATCAAAATGATTAGGAATGATTGTTTTTCAATCAAATGTGATTAAAGTTAAGAAAAAAAACATTGACAAGGTGCAAAGGCGTAGCCAGGATTCTTGATTGGGGTTAGGCCAAACAGCAAATCACACGTAAAGACGTCATCAAAATTTTTCAAAAAGAGGGACTTTTTACGGGATAAAGATAACGTAGAATGGAGGATCAGAGGCTGGGGCCTGGGTTGGCATGTAACCTGGGTTTTGCTTAAGAAAAAGTACTTGAACTTAAAGTTAAAAAGATTACCAAAATTGTCTAAGTTGGGAGACGTGGTGAGCAAATTAGTTTAATCCAATTGTATCACAGACGATGGTCTGAGGGTCGCCGCTGGGCGATTTTTTGGAATTTTTTTGGAAAAAAATTGCTATTTTAATGCCATTTAGATCACATTTCTCACGTTTTTAGAGCCATTTAAAACAACTAAATTTTTAAGAACTGAAAGCCAATTGAAACAATCGAATTGGTGAGTCTTCCCTTTACTTACAGATTAAGTCCAAAACACGTTTAAAATCTTGAATTCGGAGGTTAAATTTTGTAAGAGACTTGGGTCAGGTAGAAGAAGCAAAGTGCATTGCCTCGTGCAATGTTTTTAGCAGTAATTGATCGATCAAATATTTGCCTTGGGAAATTTTTGTTTTGTCATTGATACGGGTTATATTTTTAAATCGGAAGGTAAGAATTTGATTTGAGGGAGCTCAGGCCATATACTTGGTCGTTAATGATAGTCTGTTGTGCACGTATACTGTTGTACGCGAAAATGCTTAAAGAAACTGAAATTGAAAAAAACATAACGCTTTGTTGTAATTATTTTTATCATTGGTGGCATTTCAATTGGGGGGCGGGCGGTTTCGCCCCCTCCCCCCCTGGCTACGCCTATGACGAGGTAGGTTCATAAAAGCTTCGTCGTGGGAAATTTCATTCGTCTACTGCTTGCAATACTTCTATTGGATGTACAGCAGGAGTCATCTTTCGCTGAAACATTTCTCTCTAAAATGTTTTTTGCCCATTTTTCAAAAAAAGCTTCCAATTGAGTTAGTTAAAAAATGGATGTAAAATCAAATTTTAAACAGAAAAATTGGTTTTGTAATTGTCTTTTAAGAAATACGCTATTCGTTTTCAAACAATCTTAAACTTGCTTTGGGCATTAACCGCGTTACTCGTGACAGGCCTTTTTGACGTAATTCAAAAACCAAAATCAACAAAAACTATTGATAACAACTTTATTGCTAGTCCGGGAAAACTTGAAAGATATTGCAAACAGAAGTGACAACATTGGTAAACCTCTTATAAGTAATACTTAGATGGTTCAATTTTTTCAAACAAAAACATGATGAGTTTTTAGCGTGCTCCATTTGTCAGAGAGTGAGCTAATTGCTCCAGAAGCACAAAATATGTATCGAAGCTTGTAAAGGATTTTTTTGAAGAGCCATTAGAAAAAAACAGTGACTCCGAAGTCGTTTGCTTACCACCACATGCTGACTTTATTAGTGGAATTTTTTAACACCGGAGTTCCTTGAGTGCGAGTGTTGAGAGCATTTTTTTCGTTAGATATTAAGATGTTCTTCACCCTCAAAGGTTAAGCGATGCGCACTTTCAAATGCTTGTATTTGAAGGGTCCAGGTGCAAAACGATCAAACTACCAAAATCAAGTTTTCGAGAAAATCAAAAAACAAAGTTTTGAACCTCATTACGCAAATTTTAGAGCTATAATAATTGTTGCGAAACGTGTGTTTTCAAGTGTTAAAGATTATGAGAGAATGCAAATACGCCATTTCAATAAATTACAAAAATTACATCTTTATCAAAATGATAAAAAATAAACACAAATCTGTAGTTTGATCGTTTTATCGAGCAAAGTGGAGTATGATTGTTTTGGTTTGTAAGCTATCATGTGACTGAGCCGGTAGACGAAAGAGACTTGATCTGCAGTTAGTACAATACTAAGCACTTTTTGCGTTACAGCTAATTCAACTTTATCAATTTATTACTAACATCTTCTCAAACTCTGAAAAAAACGCAGATTTAATGTTCAATACCAATGTTTTAAACAACGCATCAAAAATAAAACATTATCACAGTAACCAGAGGTGGAGCCGAGGACACAAGGCTCGAGGCCAAGGACACAAAAAAAAATCCAAGGCCAAGGACAGCCCTTCCGAGGACAGACCCTGTCGAGGCCAAAAACAGGAATGCTTGAGGCCAAGAACGAAGGACACTAGCGCAAATGCTCTCCAAACAAAAAAAAGGTCTTCAAAAATTTTTTCAGGTTATCTCCAGAAAAAAACGTCTTCCGAACAATTTTTCAGGCGCTCCACAAAACTTTACCAATTCAAAAAATAGTGCTGTCCTCGAGCCGAGGACAGGCCAATTTTCGAGGACTTGAGGCTTCGAGGCCAAGGCCAAGGACTTCAAAATGTGTTCTCGAGGCCAAGGACGTCCTTGAGGACTCCACCTCTGACAGTAACACACATACACAAAATCACTCCGGCACTCGATCCATGAAATGTATAACAAAACTCGGACCATGCGTCATTCAATGTTTACTATACTGGACACGAGTTCAACTCTCACCCTACACTATACAGTCCCACACTCTATACAGCCTTCCATTGGCTTAGTCAACTGACAATCAACCATTCTCAATATAATTTTAATCTATGTAAATAACCAAGATGCAAAAATACTGAGAGCAAAAGATTACTCAGTTTTGTAGCCTGGTAATTTTAATGCAATACTCAACATCTAATACTAATACTCAACACAATTATGATAGGCTACAGACTGACATCACCTCAGTGAAAAATTGCCGGTGTTTATATACTAACCTACTGCGGTAGCCATTTTAATGATAGTTGTTGTTGTTAACACACATTATTGTTTTTAAATAGGCTTGGCCTACTAAATCTAGCAATTTAATTTAAATAAAAAAAGCGCCTAGATTTTAATCGAGACAAGTAAAATTTCACACTTCATTGATTTTGCTAAACATTAATCGTTTTTTCTCAAAAAAGGTGGAGTTTGATCGTTTTATCGCTGCATACGTATTTTTCTAAGCCGTATTTTGAGCGATATAGATCGTTCTTCCGCCGGCCAATGTTTCTTATAAAACTACAAAAAAATTGCATCATTTTGTGCAAAAAAAAACAAAACAGAAATTGCAAAAAATGAGTTTGATCATTATGCACCTGGGCTCTTCATTTTTTAAAGGAAATCATAATAATTTGGTAGCGTGCATGATTTGTTTTGAATGTTGGTTTCGTACGGTAACTTAATGAGGTTTGAGCAGTGAGTCAATTGGAATTATTCATTTCAAAACGTCTCACTTGCGCTAGCGGTTGCGCTTGCGCTGGCAGTTGCGCTTGCGGCGCAATTATTTTTTGGGGCTTGCGAAAACGCTTGCGGCGCAAGATTTTCAGAGTAGTTGCGCGTGCGCTTGCGGTGCAACTTTATGACTTGCGCAGCCCACCTCTGATCTTTGATAAAACATTATAATCTTATAGTAAACTGGGTCAACCATGCTCAAACATTGCGAGAACAAGGCGTAGAAGACTTCGAAACAGTCATATTGAGGAGAAAGTATTTCTATTCCGACCAAAACGTGGATTCAAGAGATCCCATACAACTCAATCTTCTCTACGTGCAGGTAAGCGTTAGTTCTAAAGGTTTTTAAAAATATTTGCATTTTTTCAAAAATGTAACTGGGAGAATATTGATGTACGATGTACAGATAATTATTACATTGCACCTAAACTTGGTTGGATCAAAACTAGGTAGACAGATATCGTTCAAAAGCGCTTAATGAGTTTTTTGATTGGTAGTACACCAGTGCCGTCGCCAGAGCAAACAGAGTGAGGCAGCACTAGCTGAAAGTGGGGGCACTAAAATAAACTGAACTTTTGCATGCAAATACTGATTTTCACATCTTTTAGGGCTACAAATACACTCAATTTTGAAATAAGTCCGGTAGCGCTTCTTAGCTCGTTTCGTTTGCGGCCCATAATCCCTTGGAAAATCTCTCTACAGCAGTGAATGCTACCAGACGTGCAACCAGGATTTTGCTAAGACGGGGTGAGCTAAAAGTAAATTTTTTCCCAGAAATTGGCGGAGCCCTCAGCAGCTGGGCGATTTTTGTAATTTTGCAGCAAAAAAACTGGAATTTTATCGCCATTTTAATTACATTTCACACTTTTTGATGCCATATGAATAACTAACTTGCTAAAATTCAGCAGTCATTTCAAAGAAATAAATTGCTTAGTCCCTGCAGCCCCCCGCCCCATTACTTCAGGTCAAGTCTAAAGTACGATTAAACATTTGTATTTTGCGGTTTAATTTTTTAAGTGACTTGGCTAAGGGGGCTTGAGCCGCGTTACCCTAGTTGCGCCACTGACTGCGACCTCAAAATCTTGAGTGAGCTCTAAAAATCGAAACAGCTGGTCTTTGAAAAAGATGTTTTCCCGTATTGTTTTATGTCATAATCACTAATAACGATTCTGCAAGCTTACATCTCTCTTCCGCGACACATCTGTAAAGGCGTGCAAATAAGACGGAATATTGCATCAGATTTACAATATGTACATTGTACACTGTACAGCAGTTGGTAGCCTGCAATTTCGCAAAGAATGGAGAAAACGTCAAAGGAGAATTATGTTTGAACATAATTATTCCCTTTTTCCATCATTGTTTGTTGTCTTGTTGTTACGTGATGTTTCAAAAGCAGTATTTTGAGTAAACCAAAAAAGAGGGTACAAGCAGCCTGTAGGGGGACACGGCACCCCTGGCCCCCTCGGAGCGACGGTACTGTGGTATACGTATATCATACTTCATTTAAATCATACTTCAGTTCCTGGTACTTAGCAAGTAATGTGAAGTGTTTTGGAATGTGCTTCTTGAACGTATTTGATATATTAAAATTTAAAGAGTTTATTTTGAAAATTGCCTATATATACTAGGGCAGTGGTTTTCAACCTGTGGGCCATGGCCCACCGGTGGGCCACAGAGCATTTTGCAGTGGGCCACAGAGCATTTTGGTTTGAAAAAGTCGTATTTGCACGATGAGCTGTTTATTGCCTGAGATTGTCAGAAAGTTGCGGTGAATGGCGAATTGACTTGTTTTTTTTGTGTTTTTTGAGATCCACTGTTTTCGGCCGGAAAAACCGTTTGAATTTTGGTGAAGACCTTTTTTTTTAGATCACCTCGGCCCGAAAAACTGTTGAAAATTTGGGTCAAGTTCTTGAGCAATATTTTGAGAGGAGGGCCATGGAAAATTTTCAATATGAAAATGGGCCACAGGTAGAAAAAGGTTGGGAACCACAGTATTATATACTTTCGTTCCACTCTGTGTTACCTGTATTTGTGTAATCCCCTAGATCCACTACTAAGGTCATTTTTACCTGATATCTGTACATACAGTCGAGAGACGGAATATTGAAGGGTCAATATCCAGTTAACGAAAAAGACGCGATAACATTCGCCGGTCTACAGCTACACATTCAACTTGGTCCTCACGATGAAAAGAAACATAAACCTGGATATATTGAGTGAGTAAATCATTTTTGTCACATGCCAAAACCTGGATATATTGAGTGAGTAAATTTTCCTTGCAAATAAAACACAATCTTTAAAGATTTACCTTTTTCGTCACTTTTCAGTTTGTGATGATTGATAAGATCTAACTTGCATTGGTTTTAATGGGAGGTAGGACGGGCGTTTGACTCGGGCCTCAAAATTTTGATGATTTTAACAAAGCCTAGTTTCAGAGTTAAGTTTTGTTTTTTAGTATTTATCGGCTTGGAACCAGAGTTTTTATTAAACCCCGCTATTCTAGATCCATCACTGTATCTAGCGACATAATGTTGCGGTGTACAGAGAACAGTCAATAAGATCCTCCAAGCACGAAGTAGTCATTGCAATGAAAACTGCGATCATCTAGTAGTTAGCTCTGACGTTGTCCGATGATAGAAGGATAAATATGCACTACAACAACAACCATGAAAATGAAAAAAAAAAACTTCTTCGACGACCCGTTTTCAGGCTGTAAGAGGCTTAAATAATTAAAAACTTTTTTGCTGCTTGCATTTTCAACCACAAAAAATCAAAATCAAATATTGATTATACTTGCTGGTGTATGCTGAAGCATGTAACGATTTGGTGTGGCCCATCTCCGCGTTGCTGCGCCTCTGCAACACAACCTTGTACGAAGAAATATCACAGCGGTGCCGATCCGGTTAGCATGTGTCCGCTTTTACCAGCTCAAAGTTTGAACCCCAGACCTACCACAGGATTTATTGATGAACACTTTAACGTTGGACCAATTAGTCTATTAATGAAATATATATAGTCAAGTCAACACAAGTTATTTCACTATGTAACTCAGAATAGAAAAAGCAAAAGTCATGTAAGAAAGTCTGAACTTAAAATGACTTTCTTACATGACTTTTGCTTTTTTTTATTCTGAATTACATAGTTAAATAAATTGAGTTGACCTGACTATATATATTTTATTAATTTGTTTTATGCAATAGAATTCATTTTATACAATGATAGGTTTTATTATACAAAACTTCACCAAACCAGGTGGGTTATTAATATAAACACGAAGATAAATTTTTAAATCTCTTCTTCAAATCAATGCAACTACTGTTTTATCTTTTTGCAATGGTATGGTGCAAATTGGTGTAGTAGAATTTGATAAATACAGTATATTGCCTTTGCTTTTATTCAAATACGATCTAGAATTATGGGAATAGTTTTATGGTATTATTCGAATATTATGGGCTTTTAATCGAGTTTCTTTACAAACAAGTTTTACTGTCACCCCTGAAGAGCGTATCAGTGAAACAGCCTATTAAGGGCATTATTGTTTTAGAGGTGTTTATTGATTTTACAGTAATTTTTAACCTGCTCTAACCAAACGCCGTCGAGCTTTTGAACTGGTTTTAGGCAAAAACAAGACTTACAATATTTTTAGTTTGAAAGAATACCTTCCAAAAGAATACGTGAAGAACCGCGGAATAGACAAGAAAATGTTTGCTGAACATAAACAATTGACCGGTGTAAACGAATTAGATGCCAAAGCAAGATACACAAGAAACTGCAGGGATTTGAAAACTTACGGTGTAGCTTTTTTCTTAGTAAAGGTATGCAAGAGGCATTACAGTAGACGCCCAAGCTGCTTATAGGAAGTTATTATGACGCTTTATCCATTGCGTCATTGTACCTCAGCCTACAGAAAAATAAAACATTGTTATGAAGTAAATTCTGCGTGAACAGAATTGGAAACTACTAACTGCTGAACCCATGAAGTATTGATGAGTTAATTGTAACTACAAGGCAATTGTTTGACGTGGCACTTATGGAATTTTTGGCTTAGCTTGAGTTTTCCATCAAGCCTTGCAAGGATATTGCACCACATGTAGGCTACTGAAAAACTAATTTGAGTTAAAATTGATGTGACAATAAAAGCTTAAAGATAATTTTAGTGCCTGGTCTGACCGAAAACGTTCGAAGTCAAACTTTGGTTCAAGACTTTCAAAGTTGAACTTAAATTCATGATTTTCAAAGTCAAACTTGACTTCCAGGTTTTCTAAAATGAGCTTAAATTCAAGACTTTCGACGTCGAATTTGAGTTCAAGGCTTTCGAAGACGAACTTGAATTCAAGATGTGGTGGATTTTTGCTTCAAATTACCGTTACTGTACAAAAAATTTATGCTCCAAAATTTTGTCTAAATCTGACTTAAACCCATATACGTACGTTCTGGTAATACTAATACCATCCTTTGAACCAATGTTGAAAATTACCTTATTCATGCGTTTATGAATCAAGCATTCCGCGCTTGGCCAGCCATACCACAACAGAACTTTTTGCTGGGGCGAGGAAAGTCCATTTAGCAGACTTTTATCAGGCTGCTCTTCCCGACGGGTAAAATTGCATAGCCTCAACGAAAAATCGCCATTACGTATCTTTCCCAAGAACACAACGATGCAGGATTGGTTCGAGGATCAAACTGGGAACCAGCAACTTTTTGACCAATAACTTAACCCTTTACCATTAAACTGTGTGCCACGATGTAACAAATTATCTGCATGTGTTTTTTTTGCATGTGGTGGCTTCCGTCTATTAAATTTCATGTTCAATTAGAATTCAAAGCAAATCAATTTTCACGAAGTAAGATTTGTTCCAAAAATTTTCAAATTTTTTAGGAAAAAATGAAAGGAAAAAATAAGCTGGTGCCTCGTCTAATGGGAATCACACGCGAGTCGGTGATGAGATTGGACGAGAGAACAAAAGACATTATGAAAGTCTGGCCTCTCACCTCCGTGAAAAGATGGGCTGCCTCTCCCAAGTCATTTACATTGGTAAGTTTAGAAACAGAAGTTTTTCAACAACAGTTCAAATGCACGGTGATTTTTTTATGTGCTGCTTTCAAATGTCTTTTATTGCAAAAATTTGTTACGCAGATTTTGTCTAAATGAGCCTCAGCAAAAATAGCAGTAGACCGCTTGATTACACTATAAACAATTTACACACCGTAGATGTTACAGTTCAAGAGGCTTTTCATTATTAAAACATTTTACAATTATCATTATGCTTGTGTTTTTTGCTTTTGAAAATGCAGGATATTTATAATTGCAGAGATTTTACTGCATCTTAGAACGGCATTCAGATCGGAAATATTTTTTATCGATTTTCTCTCAAAAAATTTCACAGCTCTGAAAATTAACTTCACCTAATTTAAGCTTTGTGCGACCTTACGTTTTCGAGATATAACAGATTAGATTTTCCCTTAGAAAGGCTTTTCCCGTTAGAAATTTTGTCAGGGTTGCCAATTTGAAACAAAATTTCAAACTCTACTGCATGTTCCAGATTCGCAATTGCTGAGGCAGAGTTATTGTAAACAAAGTAAAAGTTTAAACTGTAAAATTAGCTTCTTTTCAAAAATTGTAATGTGAGAATGTATTTTCGGTTTATTCCGGCATTTTGGTCCAGAGCGACAAACTTGACTTGAATGCCCTTTGAAAACGACTGCATATTCAAACGTACAGGTACAATTGTAGAACGTTTGCTAAATTTGTCTTCTTCGTAGTATATATAGCACATGCAAATGGACAAATTTTCTAAATTTTTAATTTTTTAATACAATGTTATGACTTTTACTTGAATCTTGGAGATGTTGCTACAATGGCTAAAGCATTGGTATACAGTTCGGCTAATTAATTGTAACCGTAGTTTATTGTTAGTGTTCTTTGATGTAATTCTTTGAAAAAATTACATAATATTCGACATTTAGATAATCATAAAAATAATAATAATGTACCGGTCTAGCACAATTATACCGCGATAAAATTAATACAATAAAACCATCCATCATACCAAATGTTTAGTATTATCATACCAAATATATTCCACCAACAATGTGACCCAAATCAGTTCAGTATGGAGGAGACAGAAGTTTCATTTAGTAGCATTCACAATCAGCTGGTAAATGACAAATACCAAGAGAGAAATGAAATTGCCCAACACTAAGCAATATTAAAGTTACTTAATATTATACAAAGCAATTTTAAACCAAAAACTATCATATATATGAAAACATAAAAAAATACATTGAGGTAGACTAAAAGCAGTAACATATACTTTACAAGCCAGACTAACTGTGAGAACAAACACTATAACTTAGACGTTATCTTAAATTTATTCAAAGCATACATTTTCTGTTAAAAGATAACGGGGACTCATTAAATTTAGTTTAAATTTAAATTGCGACTCATTAAATTTGAATTACGACTCATAGATGAAATAAAAGGCAGTTTATTTTAGGTATTCCCGCGCAAAGTTTCGTAATTTTTAGTTTTTTTGACAAGTTTATGTTTTCTTTTCTGAGTAGGATTTTGGCGACTACCAAGATGGATACTACAGCGTTCAAACTACAGAAGGCGAACAGATAGCACAGATAATTGCTGGATACATTGACATCATCTTAAAAAAGAGGTCAAAAGAGGGAGTTTTTCAATCTGACGGTGATGAAGACTCAGCTATGATGGAGGAAGAAATCGGAGCTAAAAGGTGAAAAATCAATGCACATTAATACAATGTCTACTACGCGCAGCAAATTAGTGCATTGCCCAATATACTTGTGAATTATGCTGCAAATTTCATTTCGCAAACGTCACAAGAACATTATAATCAAATTTTTATTTAATAAATAATGAAAAATTATTAAAAACCATGTACTGAGAAATTAATGATCAACTGTAGACAGTATCCATAGTCTTAGAGGCACAATCAAACCTATGACTAACAGCCAAAGACATAATGAAAGATTACGAGTGCAATAAATTATGTTTCGCAGAGCCCATATGATGTCACAAATTGCTAGTACCCACGGCACCGCCTCAACGCACCAGATTGCACTACCAGGAGTATTGAGGACTGGAGGAAGCGGGCAACCAGGCAGTTATATGATGGGTTCCGTGCAACAAGCTTCACAAGTGAACGTGAGAACAAACTTCATGTACGGAGGAACACCAATGGTAAGAATTGGTTTTGTTCTTGCTGATACTGGCTTAAGACATATGGATATGAGAGCATAACTCAACAGCTACTTACTGCTTAGCCAGATTTTGCTTAGGGATGGGAAAGCGCGGGAAGCAAAATTTTAATTAATAAGTGAAGAGCAAAAAATCTACGCTGATTTGAAAGACATTTAACGGTGAAATTGTAGGTGAAAAAAGCTCTGATGACTTTTGCCAAGCTGAATATGCCAAGCCTTTGATTGCAATTAGCAAGAAGTTGATTACGTCAACTTCTAAATCTTGCACTAGACATCGTCATGCAGAGGTGGAGTCCTTGAGAACGTCCCTGATTTGAAGTCCTTGGCCTTGGCCTCGAAGTCTCAATTCTTCGAAAATTGGCCTGTTCTCGGCTCGAGGACAGCACTATTTTTTGAATTGGTAAAATTTTGTGGAGCGCCTGAAAAATTTTTTGGAAGACGTGTTTTTCTGGAGATCGGCAGAAAAATTTTGGTGAAGACCTTTTTTTTTGGAGAACACTTGCGCTTGTGTCCTTGGTCCTTGGCCTTGGCCTGGAGTATTCCTGTCCTTAGCCTCGAGAGGGTCTGTCCTCGGAAAAGCTGTCCTTGGCCTTGGCCTCGGATTTTTTTTGTGTCCTTGGCCTTGGCCTCGAGCCGTGTGTCCTCGACTCCACCTCTGTCGTCATGCTCTAACAGTGCCGCAAAAAGTGAAAGAAAGTACAACCAACTATCGGAGAGAAGAGCCAGGTTCAGTTTTCTCCGCTAGTTGGGTGTATTTTAGGCCGCCAAGAAGCCGGGAATAACCTCGATAGCAGAACGATAAATAATTTTAATTTTTTAATTATTTTTGAATTTTTTAATTATTAGATTTTGAATTTCAGATTTTAAAATCTGTGTTACTTTTGGCAGATACCCCAAATGGTCCCGATTAGGGGTGAAACAGACTGCAGGGTTTTAAATTTTAATTTTTGACATGCACTGTGTTATGTTATGATATTCGCTCTGGCCAGAGGTGGGCAAAGCGCAATTAGAAGCGCAAAGCGCAACTTCCGCAACTTCCGCAATTGCGTAAGTTGCGTTGCGCTTTAATTTTTTATTTTGAATCATTACGGAAGTTGCGTTGCGGAATAAAGCCTTTAAAATTTGTTGCGCTTTAATTGCGTTGCGCTTTCAAAATTTTTTTCGGGTAAAAGCGCAATTCTATACATTGAACTTAATTTTGCTCCATTTCGATCGTAATATTGATAAATGTCGGGCTTGTTTAACAAATTATTTACTCTTTTTTAGTCCAAAATTGCAAAAAATGCGGTATTTGCATTGTGTTGTAAAATTTCAATTGCGGAAGTTGGGTTGCGCTTTAACTTGGTACAAAAATGCCGTTCCGCAATTGCGGAATTGCGTTGCGCTTCAACTGAATCAAAAAGTTCATTGCGGAAGTTGCGCTGCGCTTCAGAAAGCAAAAAAATTAAATTGCGCATTTTGCGCTGCGCTTTCACTGGTTAAAAAGATCGTTGCGCTTTGTTGCGCTGCGCTTTTGATATAATGTTATTTGTGCCCACCTTTGGCTCTGGCCTACACCGTCGAGTACTTTTTTAAATCGGTCGAATTCAAACTCCACTCATCATAAAATTTGTAGTAATCTAATTCTGGAGGACTGCTGCATAGAAGAACAGGAATTATTCCAGATTATTTAAAGAGGTAATTATGTTTAGAATTCCACCCAACAAGCTTTGATGGGGAACATCGAAACAGCGTTGAACGCCTGTCGAGCTGCACAAGCAGGATTCTGCGCCAGAACCTCCAGCCCTAATCTTGGTACAGATGCGGTAAGTTGCATCGAATTATTTTACAGTTTAGGTGATAAAAATAAATGCAGGTTTAAACCGGACGTGAAGTAATTCGTGATTTGTACATTTACAACGTTGTCCAAAGATGTGAGCGGTCGCGTTCGAAACACAAGAATGAAGATGTAGCAATTGAAGTATCACTAGTACAAATGTATGCATTGGATTCAATTTGATTCGTTTTTTGATTTAAAAACGATTCTACGGTATTATACAGTAAACTCACAGTCAAGTTTGGATATTTACTTAGACCCTTTTAATCTACTTTGTCAGGCTTCAAAACAATGGCGCATGAATGCTATGGAAGATAATCGCCACAACATAGAAGCGAATCTATCATCAATTCACGGTGCTGTTGCTAATATGTTGCAGAAGACATCAGGTATGGAAACTAAAACCACTTTTTTTCGCTTAACTTTTTTTGTTTGTTTTTCACTGAGCGATTTACGGTTTTTGGATGTTAGGACCTCGCTTGTTGCAAGAAGTAATTATAAGCAGATATGTAGTCACAGTTTTGACTGACCAGAATAGCTGCAGTCTACACACATTTTTGTTTGTTCCTTGAAGTTTTGTGTTGCATTTAAACGCACAGCGTACCGAGTGGCCCAAAAATACGTGCACGGTTTTCAGCTTGTTTATTTATTTCAAAACTTAACCCTGGAACAGCGGAAAGTTCGTTTTAGCAGCTGGATATGATTAGCGATCAGAGAAAATAGAGAATCGAATCCAGATCGACCAGATCGACAAGGCATTAGATGACGATTTTGTAGATACGATTCATAGAAAGCGGAAAAATCCGCACTTTGATATCGTGATGCGCTGATTCTTCTACCTGTAAGCATAGGTGGGCACAAGTCCGTTAATCGTTAATCCGTTAATAACGAAGCTAACTTTTTTATTAACTCGTTAATCCGTTAAAAACTTTCTTCATGTTAACGGATTAAATTAACTTTCGTTAAGTTCTGTTAACGGACTAACTTAACTTCCGTTAAGTTTTGCTAACTTTCGTTAAAATTTTTATCTTAATATCTTGCACCATTCATTCATCGTACCGGTACAAATCAGTTTGCACTGGTAACACCTGTTGCGTATCAGCACGGCTTTTATAAAAGAGAGCAAAAAAAGGAGCACTTTTTTGTGGCAAATATTAGGCTGCAGCCTTATAGGTCCATTAATTATCGCTGTTCACAATTTCCAAACATTTTCCGATTGCAGCTTCGTTAGTGCATTTAAACTTATTTTTATCTTGAAATTAGATTAGACTGTAAAATGTAACTTCCAAAACATAAAAAGACCACCATAGCAATAAATGTTTCCTTACAATCAGCTCAACAGCGTCAATTCGTGTTCTAGAAGCAAGTGAATAAAACGAATTGTAAATTACACCCAAAATGTTAACGAATTAACAGACTTTCTTAACTTCCGTTAATTAAGGCTGAAAATAACGGATTAACGTTAACGGAGGTGTGAAGTTTGTTAACGGACTAATGGTTAACGAAGCTAACGTTTTGCATTAACTTGCCCACCTATGCCTTTTAGTAGTTAGGAATGTTTTTGTTCTGGCTTAACCTTTACTGAGAAGTATTTTTAACAATTACGTTGTACAGTATCAGCAAGCAACTTCAAGCATATGAGCAATTATTTGATTGTTAATCTACGTATCTTGCGGGCCACCTTGTGTAACCCAAAACTTCATTTTATGTTTCATTGCTACGATATTTTTGGAAACTCAAAATAAACAAAGCTTAACTTAACGAGGCCGAAACTGATTTTACACTAAAAACAATTTTGCTGATGTATTATTTTCACGGCTGCTTTTTTGCATAATAGTGAAAACCTACCCTATGCTCGTAGAGTGCCAAATCATCTTTTACATCCTTCTTTTGGGCATGATTTATAATGCAACTCCCAATTGTCTTAAAAACGTTTAACGGAATTCAGAAGGTTAGTTTTTGCTTTGCAGTTGTTGAGCTTCATATATTTCGCTAATGGCTGAAGGGTGCAAAGGGTTAGCGACTGTGCTACAGTCAACAGATAATCAACGACGCATTGTGTCAATTGATTTGGTGTATGGCTATTTTGATCCACTGAGAGTAGGTATATCTTTCACTATTGTCACATAATCGAGATTGTCTTATAAAGTAAATGTTGTTGTAGGAGCTCATTCTTATCAATATAACCAGCTCTTTGTTTGCAGAAGGGGAAATTGACTTCTCAGCGCTCGGTAGCGCTGTCGCAACTATTACTGCAAGCCTTAGCGATTTGACAAACGGTTTGAAATTCATGTCGTCATTGATTGATGAAAACAATGCTGATGACCTAATAAAGGTAAGAAATTTTTGCTGTTAAGTTGAGTTGAATATTATTCTACAGCATTAATCGGTTATGCAGCTTGAAACAAATTAAACTCTTTAAGCAAATTTTCTTTAATTAATGTTAACAATCAAAATTACAGTACGTAACACGTGCTATTGTAATGCGTACTTTGTACACTATACTGATTTCGCAGCAGTTTCTTACATTTACTTGAGCCAAGCAAATAACAATAATTGATGCTGTATGATGTAGGAAACAATTAACTTGGTTGATTGTTTCCTACATCATGCAGCATCAATTGTTATTTTCTTCTCAGTAATCACGATTTGTGAAACAGCCAATCATGTTCACACTTTAGGCTAAACTGGTATTGACAAAGGCACCTTAACTTTCGCTAGTTGTGTTATATTTTCTTAAGAAATTGCGGGCTTGGGCTACTAATATGATATCATCATCAAATTTGTTTATATTTTTAGGCTGCCGGTGACCTTACATCCTCGATCACCGATCTTCTTCGTTTAGTTCAACCAAGTAACGAATTTCAACGTAAACAAGCTCTCGACGCGGCAGCGAGAATAGGCGATGCCAGTCGACTGATACTAGATTGTATCGGATCCGAAAACGACGAAAGATTTCAGGTGAAATCTATGTGGTGTTTTTGTAGTTGTAGATTTTGCTTTACTGAGGATAGGATGAGTTTAGGCCAGGACGCAAAGCAACACGTAATTTACTCTTTCGCTATGCTATGTGCACCTTCGCAAGTGGTCGACGACGTCACGAAGGTTGCTTACCTATTGCAAAATTGTTTGGGTTGCGTTGCTTCCATTCCAAACGCACTATAAATTTTTGGTTATTTCATTCAATATAAAATTGTTGAACGTAGTGTTTGATAACATTAAAGATGTTTGATGACGTCAGAGATGTTTGGTAAAATCAAAGATCGAAGTCTTTAATGACGTAACACATGTTGTTGTCCGCTTTCTTCGATGCTATAAACGAACCATAATGAATTGGATATCGTTGGACTTCTCCTTGTAGAATATTAAATTTATCTACCCAGCAGGCCATTAGGCAACCTGTCGGTGCCATCATCAGTAGTTGACTCTATGGTAATGCGATGCTCGCTTTTAAACTGGTGTGAAAATGTTCACTTTTCTTCCGGATTCTCCCGCGGAATTTCGAGATTCTATAATGTAACGTTCTGTAGCCAGTGTTTTCAACAATCATGCAGTTTCATTCGCTCAACAGCAGTAAATTAATAATAAATCTACAAGCAAGGCTATTCTGAATTTAGCATCCATCGACCTTATTTTTAAATTTGCTGCTTTAAGCGTGAAAGCCAGGCCCTGGTTGTTCGATTTAAGCGTGAAAGCCAGGCGCTGGTTTTTCGATTTGCATTTGTCTTATTATCACTTAAATCACATCGCTGAAACAACAGGAGATGCTGACTGGATTGGCTAAGCAAGTTGCGTTGGCAACGTCATCAATGCTGATGGAGGTGAAATCAGTTTCCGACAGCTGCCACGACCCCAGTGCCAAGCAGAAAGTGGCCTCCGGAGCTGGAGGCTGCGCTACTGCGACGTCCGAATTGGTAAATCGAACAAAGGTATGATCGTCGTTAAGATTGAATTTGATTTTTTCAAGAACACGTGTTGTTTTTGTTCCACAAAGTTTGCATTGCAACAGAACATCTTTGAACATCACCATCATGTTTTATTTAGCCAAACAACGTTTTGCTTTGTAACATCCGGGCCAAAAGGACGCGTCCCAATGCGGTCGACCGGCTCGGTTGAACAACCTACGAGCTCTTCTCCGGCTTGAGTTAAGAACCAATGCATCCAACTTTACTTTTACTTGTGGCTGCGTTGGAGTCTGACGCAACAACTAATAAAATATTATTAGTTTGACCTGTATATTGTTAATTCTTTGATTCATTTGCTAAATTTACTTTTCATATTTATATGATTTTTGTATGAGAAAAACCTTTACAATATATAGTTGAAAATGCGTATTTTAATTTCCTTTTTGAATTTTCGTTGCCTTCTTCTTTTTGATTCATATCCTCGTGTGCACAGTTCTTCGTGATTCAGTTTTGAAACTTTGCGTGGTTTTATGAAATTAATGAGAAAATGAGCACTGTTTTACAAAATCCAAATATTCTGAATAACAGCTGTATGAAAGTACAACGCCAAAGTTGTAAGAAATTAATTAGTTAGTAAGAAATTTATTTGGCCTTAGCCACAGACAACATTGTTCAAACAAACATTCATGTAACATAACATTGGATGAGGCCAGGGAGCACCGAGGAACGTTACCGTTACCGAGGAACGCCAGAGAATATAGTGTGTAAACAAAATGCTACATCTTGTAGTTGTATAGTTATGGACAGTGATTTATTATTTTCGTCACAGTTATTGGGTCCCACCATCGTGGACCATTCCTGTCAAGAACAACTGATCAATTCCGCGACTGCGGTCTCACGAGCAGTAGATGGTTGTGTCGATATTGCCCACACGACCAGTCAGGACCCTAATCTTCTGAAAGCTTTGGGTCTTGCTGCTGGTGGTGTGGAAAATGCATTAGATGACTTGATTAAACACATCAAACAGGTAGATACTATAAAAACTTAACCTAATGTAGTTGTATGTACTGACGTGGATTAACTGTAATTCGCGGACCATCAGTTTTCTATCTTCTGCACCAGAGGTGGAGTCGAGGACACAAGGCTCGAGGCCAAGGCCAAGGACACAAAAAAAATCCGAGGCCAAGGCCAAGGCCAAGGACAGCCTTTCCGAGGAGAGACACTCTCGAGGCCAAGGACAGGACTGCTCGAGGCCAAGGCCAAGGACCAAGGACACAAAGCGCAAGTGCTCTCCAAAAAAAAAAAAAAAAAGGTCTTCACAAAAATTTTTCAGGCGATCTCCAAAAAAAAAAAAAAAAAAAAAAAAAAAAAGGTCTTCACAAAAATTTTTCAAGCGATCTCCACGAAAAAACGCTTTCCAAAAAATTTTTCAACCGCTCCACAAAATTTTAACTTTCCAAAAAATAGTGCTGTCCTCGAGCCGAGGACAGGCCAATTTTCGAGGACTTGAGGCCTCGAGGCCAAGGCCAAGGCCAAGGACTTCAAAATCTGTCCTCGAGGACGTCCTCGAGGCCAAGGACGTCCTCGAGGACTCCACCTCTGTTCTGCACCTTTGAACTAATTAGAACCTCATAAAATGAATTCGTAAAGTAAGAAAAGTTATCCTTGAATTACTTTTCAATTCTAACAACCCGTTCACCAGTTTTGTCCCAACTTTTGCCTTCAAGTTTTGTTAATCCGCGGATTAATGTTAATCGACGTTGGTACATGCTATGGGGCGCCGTTTGGAAAATTAAAATTTATTTTGTAACACCGATTTTTTGAGCTTTTTTACAATGAAATTTGTCCGATGTATATGTACGACAAAATACACTCTAGATTGAAACAAAAAAAGTCTGCAAAGTATATCGTAAATTTCCGATAGATATCGGAAGTTTTCGATACGTATATACAACGAAATAAACTCTAAGTTGGAACAAAAAACGCCTACAAACTATGTCGGAAATTTTCGATATGGTTCATACGAGCCAAGTCGGAAATCTAGTAGAGGTATCACGTGACTTTCGTGACATAATCCCGTGAGCAAAACAAATGGTGGAAAACCTGAAGTATTGAACACAAAGGTGACCGCAAGCATGTCAATGATGCCAAGTCTGCCAGAGCTTCCACAACAGCAGAGCATCGTTGACATGCTTGCGGTCACCTTTGTGTTCAATACTTCAGGTTTTCCACCATTTGTTTTGCTCACGGGATTATGTCACGAAAGTCACAAATACCTCTACTAGATTTCCGACTTGGCTCATATGAACCATATCGAAAATTTCCGACATAGTTTTTTGTAGGCGTTTTTTGTTCTAACTTAGAGTTTATTTTGTCGTATATACGTATCGGAAACTTCCGATATATATCGGAAATGTTCGATTTATTTTGCAGGCTTTTTTTGTTTCAACTTAGAGTGTGTTTTGTCTTATATACAGTACATCTTGGAAACTTCCGACAGACATTGGAAATTGAATCGATTTTGACCGTAGCTACACTGGTTAAAAGAAACAGTTGGCCGACATGTTTCTTTGAAATAAGACTTATTTTTTGTTTAGTTATTCCATTCAATACAACCAATAAAATTTAAAGTGTAACTGTAAATGTTTATGGTGGAAATTTATCAGTAGACCATGCCTGCAAGATAAAACAATTTTCTGTTTTAAAGCACAGTATGAGCCGAGTAGCGTAACTCGACTTTCGGTTTGAATTGCTAAGTCAGCATTAATTAAAATCATCTAAATCATCTTAGGTGCTACATTCTCGCGCAAAAAAAGTTTTTGTGAAAATTTTGGGGCATTTTGTGAGTAAGAAAGTGATTCGTTTGTGTATCTCCAAGGTAATTTTGGTCCAAAATAGGTGAAAACTGGCCACAGACCGGATTTAGTTTCATTGCGGCCCGGACTGTAGACACCCTTGCTTTTAGTCGAATTTGAATAGAAGCAATCTTAGACAAAAATATTTTTGCTGTAGTATGCAATTTTTCTTCTCATGCAGCGAACAGTATTTATAGCTTTCGCAGCAGTTTTGCCTGTTGCTTTTTGTGACCTGCTTTATGGTATGTTTCTGATGATCTGGTCCTAAATAGCCATAAACGAAACCAATGTAGCAGAGTAAAAATACAAAAAAACTTAAAATTTTAATCATATAAAGCTGTATCGAAACTTCAAGTTTTAAAACATCTTGTTTGCTTCTTGCAGTGTTTGCAAATCATTTAGTGTTGTCTATTCTGCAGTGATTTTTGTTGTATTTTCAGGGGTCAACAGTTGGCAAGTACGATGATTTGTGTGAAAAGATATTAGAAGCAACTGATAAGCTGTGCAATAGCATGGGTGATGCAGCAGTAATGGTGAAGCAAGCACGTCTGTTAGCAGAGGTACCAAGCTTTGCATAGATTTTTTTTTTCGATTTTCTTGAAAATAATTCCTGAATCTGCAATCAAAATTGACGAGCTCGAAGGAACTTTCTTTAGGCTGAAATGATAACTCTATGGAGCTGAAGATCTTTTTTTTCAATCTTTACGTATGTTTAGCTTATTAATTCTCGCTGAAACCGAAAATCTATTTTTTTTCTTCCGTCTTCGCATATTTCCAGTTCCAAATTACGTCTCGCAAGCGCTTGTAAACATTTTGTTTGATTATGACCAGCTGTTCCACTAAATTATTCGTGAGCCTCATTTAAAGACTGCTGAGCCCACCTGATGCTCGGTTTTGCTATGGCCCTGGTGGGCCACGATTTTTTATTCCTTCAAATTCAAATTTCATTGTATGACACCCACTGTTCAATATCAGAATGACAAGCTTTTTACGTTTATCTGTTTTAGAAATACTACCTTATGCGGTGAAACAATTTTTTGAATATCTTGGGTTAAGGTTAGGTTTTCTGGTCAAAATAACAAATAAATAAATATACCATAGTTATACATACTGTGCTCGTAATTCATTCAAACCTTGTTGATCTTTTTCTCATTCTTTTTTCATAGACTGCCTCATCGCTGGCTGGCTTGTTGAAAATGGAGTCTGAGAGTGCTGACAATGAAGATATGAGGAATCGATTACTCGGTGCTGCTAGAATACTTGCTGAGGCAACTGGAAAGATGGTAGAGGCCGCTCGGGTAATTGTAATTACATTTTATTCACGAAGTTGCCTTGGTCAGGAGACAGCGAAGGGACCTTTCGGTCTTCGAGTCAAGCTGCCACCAGCCCACTTATCTACCACACACCGTGGAGCCTTCACACTGTCCCTTTAGTAGCTGAACGTCAAGCAAGGAAGCGGTAAATCCCAATTTTTAGTCTTTTGTTTTACCCGACCGGAAATCGAACCCGAGTCTACCGTTTCAGTAGCAGACGCTCCATCCACTCGACCACTGATCGGTTTTTCAGTGTTTAGGTACAAAGAACTAATGTTTAGGTTGAAATATATTTGCCTATTTTTTTTGAGCGACATATATTTATTTTGCGGTACTTGCAAGGTCTCGTTTTTTATTGTGGAACTGTAGAATTCAAGAAAATTGATGACAAATTTTGGAAATGCGGAATTCCTTGGGCTTCACTATAGTCAATTACCTCAATTTGAAATTTTGTTTTCATACGAACCGTATTAACAAAACTTGAGCCTAATTTTTACTAAAAATTTTAGCCTAAGTTTACTAATACTGTAGTTTTAACCTCCAGCATGAAAACTTGATTATCCATGCTTTTCAAAGTTAAAAAAAAGAAGTAAAAAAATGTACTTTCGGAACTATAACGTAATGGTAAAATTTTAAAGATTATTGGTATTGTAGGTTCCAATTATTGTATACAGGCCTACTAAGCACATGGATTCAAATGCATAAGTCTTAAGAATATTCTCTATAATCAATACGAGCCTTCTAAAGAAAATCTCAGTTTAATTTCTCTTTTACGTTCTTATTTTTTAAGCCTGCTGGTACTTTGTTTTGTTTGTGGAAAACTTAATTCGAATTTGTTATTGCAGGCTGCGGCTAAAAATCCCAACGATTCTCAGCATCAGGAGAATTTAAAATCTGCGGCGGAAAACCTTCTTGCCGCTACCAATGCAGCCACCCAGAACGCCTTACGAAAGAAGCTGGTGCAGAAGCTTGAAAACGCGGCCAGGCACGCAGCAGTTTCTGCCACTCAAGCAGCAGTTGCTGCAAACGCGACGGAAACTCACAACAGCAACAAAACCAGCGCTCATCAATTGGCAACGCAAGCCAAGGTGACATGATGTCTTAGTTTTGTTTCATTTGATTGATTGTTTGCATTACTCCTGTCTTGAGAAAGCGGTGGTGAAGCCAATCTGTAAACGAATCCGGGTCTGGATCACTTTTCTAGGTTTACGGTTGATTTCTGACCTTTTCCTAGTTGAATTTACTTCAAGTTCGAAGCTATCAAGCACATACACTTGCTGCGAAACTCCTTATCGGAAGGCGCAACAACGTGACCAGGGTGAAAATTGAATCCAGATCATGCAATCAAGTTTGTCACTAAAAAGACGTTTTATATTTTTCTACCAATCGTTGCATATTGGTGATAGCAACGCGTAACATTCGATTTTGTTTATAGACCTTACAGCAAGATCATGTCCCACGTCTACTCAGAGCTATCAGGCAATCACATAACCAACCAAACGTGGCAACTTCTCAACTTAACCTGGTGTCCGCTTCCTCCGATTTTATGGCTGTAAGTTCCATATTTTGTTTATGTTGAAACGGTAGGCGTAACATTTTCTGTTTCTTTTGTTGTACTACTACTTTTACTCAAAGCAAATAACCGAATATTGAAGTCAATAACAAGTATCCAATATATGGTCTTATGATTTCCTTAAACGAAGCTTTTTTTGACAAAAAAAAAACAACAGCATTGTAGTACATTTTGATAGGTGAAAAACATAGATCCAAAAAAATAAGATAACAAAATGGTACAAGATCAAAAGAAAAAGCCAGTTTAAGAGTTTTGTGATCTTGGTTTACGTGATAGAGTGGCCTCTATTTTATCTTCAACAATATTCTCAACAACAGTAGCATTCTATTTACATGTAAAAGACGCAATGGATGCACTATTGTAAAACAAACCTGCGATTGTATTCAGCCTGGATTGAAAATGATTTCACAAGCAAAAGCAGCAGTGCCTACGATAGGGGACCAAGCCAGTGCTGCCCAGTTGGCCGGTGCAACAAAGAAACTTGCTTTGGCTTTATCGAATCTAAAAAGTGCAGCTTCTAAGGTAAGTTCATCTTGTTTGTAACACCCAGTAATTGCTAGAGGTAGGCAGAGCGCAATTTCTAAGCACAACCTTCGCAATTGCGGAAGTTGCTTTGCGCTTTAAATATTTGTTTTGACTTTTGAGACATTGCGGAAATTGCGTTGCGCACTAATGTCTTTGAAATTTGTTGCGGATAAATTGCGCTTTGAATTTTTTCTTTTTGTTTAATAAAGCAATTTTATACTTTTAAGTTAATTTTGTTTCATTTTAATCCCAATATTGTCAAATACCGACCTTCTATTGGAAACTACAAACTTCTTTTTCTTCTAAATCACAAAAATACGAAATTTGCATTGTCTTTTTAAAACTTAATTGCAAAAGTTAGGTTGTGCTTTGACTTCATGCGAAAATCTCGTTTAGCAGCTGCGGAAGTTGCGCTGTGCTTTGCCCACCTTTGGTAATTGGGAGGTGGTTTAGGACTTTTGAGAGCATCAAACATAGTTTGGAATTAAATTAAATGCTAGTTTAAATTACTTTTTATATTAATGCTTGTTTAAATTACTGCAAACATAAAAAGTCAGTTTTTAAACCAGCAATATCAAGGCAATTTTAAGGTTGTTTGCTAGTAAGCTATATATTTTAAAAACTAAGTTTGTGAAATTGAAAAACAATCATTAAAGCTTTGGTTCGTTTTGGTTGGGCAAAGTTACTGAATGCCAAAGTAATCGACATTGAGCCAAATTAGAACAAATTCCCAATATTTAAAAAAGTCCTATTTCGCAGTATAGAACTGCTTGACGTTTTTTCAAAATTTTGTGGAGTTAAAAACTGATTCTTAGAACAAAGAATCTTTTTGGGTTTTGTTTTTATGAAGCAAAAGCGCGGATTAAAGTAAACTCGGAGTCTTATTGAAAATAAGAATTAACTCTATAATTGCAAGACTATATCAAAGCTTTAACTCTAACCTACTTTTTTGTAGGCTGGTGAAGTTTGTGCTCCTAGTGGTATCGAATCAGCGCTTGATACAGTCCGAGGACTCAATGAAGATATAACTGCATATTCGAATGACGCCAGGGACAATATGCTGCTACCTCTGCCAGGACAAACAATGAGGTCTTGCGCTCAAGAGTTGGGAGCTACTTCTAAAGTGATTGGAGCCGCAATGGCTCAGCTTCTGACTGCTGCTACTCAAGTAAACTTTTGGTTCTTTTTGGTGAAATCATCAATGATTTGATTGCAGTGATTTTTCCGTATTTACTGCTTTGCTGTTAATTTAACAACGAAAATTGGTCTCATGACCATTATCAAAATCTAGCAAGTTTGGAAAAGGTAAGCTTTGTAAGCTTTATCCGTTGCCGTAATACACTGATAGTAATTTAAAGTTTGACAGAGGCTAAAGCAAGAGTCATAGTCAAGATACGAGGTCTGTTCAAAAAGTTTGTAGACTGTTTGAACCATGCAGCTCTCATTTGTTCCAGGTGCATTCGCTTGGTGTCGCTAGATTCACAGAGATCAGCTGATAATGACGCCATTTTCTGATTGCAGATATCTTTATTTTAGTGCTGGTTATGTTCAGTTAAGTTAAGGGTAGTTTTTTAGTTCGTCGGATTTTAAGTTTTACAAATTTTTTTCAAAATGAATAACTTGAAAGAGCAACGGTTTGCTGTGAAATTTTGTGCCAAGCTGGGAAAATCTACTACGGAAACGTTTGCCATGCTTAACATGGCTTACGGTAATGTTGCCATGAAGCGAGCGACATGTTTCAGGTGGCATAAACGTTTCAAGAATGGTCGGCTGTCTGTTGAAGATGATGAACGTTCTGGACGTTCTTCCACATCAACTGATGACCCACACATTGATGAAATCAACACTCTGGTGCGAGCGAATCGACGTCTGACTGTAAGAGAGCTTGCTGAAGAATGTGGGATCTCGGTAGGCTCTTGTCACCACATTTTGACGGAAGAATTAAAGATGCAACGCGTTGCTGCAAAATTTGTACCACGTCTGATGACTAGTGATCAACAAGCTCATCGTGTTCAAGTCTGTCAGGATTTGCTTGATCACTCAGAAAATGATAAAGAATTCTTGTCAAAGATCATTACAGGTGATGAGTCATGGGTTTATGGTTATGACGTAAAAACAAAGGTCCAATCTTCACAGCGGACGAGCAAAACATCCCCCAAACCCAAAAAAGCTCACCAAGTTCGATCCAAAATCAAGGTGCTGCTCACAGTTTTTTTTATGCTAGTGGAGTTGTCCACCACAAGTACCTTCCTGAAGGCTCCACAGTGAACCAGACCTACTACATTGAAGTTCTGAAACGTCTGAGGGATGCCATCCGACGGAAAAGGCCAGAATTGTGGAGGAGTGGTGACTGGTTTTTCCATCATGACAACGCTCCAGCCCATTCAGCCCTCAGAACTCGTGAGTTTTTGGCCAAACATTCCATCACTGTTTTTCCCCACCCCCCTTACTCACCTAACCTTGCTCCATGTGATTTCTTTTTGTTCCCCATGCTCAAAAGACCTTTGAAAGGAAGAAGATTTGAGACCATTCCAGAGATTAAGGCAAATGCGACAAAGGAGCTCAAGGGCATTAAAAAAGAAACGTACCTAGACTGCTTCCGCAAGTGGAAACACCGCTGCGATAAGTGTGTGCGTTGGGAAGGAGAGTACTTTGAAGGAGACCCAGACCTGCAACTGCTGTAGAAAGTACATTTTGTGTTATGACTTCAGTCTACGAACTTTTTGAGCAGACCTCGTATTTTCAAACTGGTAGTAATTTATCAATCTTGAGTCATCTATACTATTATACAGAATGATATATGCAAAAACGCGCAAAAACTATAAAATTGCATAACTTTTCTGAGCATCCAACAGACAACTGCATTTCAAATTTTAAAGCTAAATTAAAAACTACAAGTTTCCTAACTTTTTGACATGCTCTTTTTTTTGACGTTTATCATCACAGCAACTTAATTTCAGGGCAACGCGGATTATACTGGAATGGCGGCTCGTGACACTGCCAATGCTCTTCGAACGTTTGTTGAAGCGTCACGTGGTGTCGCTGCACACTTACCTGACCTCGACTCAAAACTACACCTACTTGAGTGCGTGCGTGGTGTCATAGAGAATTCGGGAGTGCTGTTGCAAGAATCAGAAATTGCTCTCAATGATCCGAACAATCCCGAAATACGACAAAAGTTAGCTAAGGTATGCTGTATCATCAACAAATTGTTTAAAAAAAATGCAGACCAGATCTTGTTGTATGTGCTTATCTGGAGCATCTCAGTCGCAAGAATGCTGCTAACTCGAGTCTCGTTAATGTTTATTCAAAAACCAAAGCGTTGATATGTACCCAATTTTCAGCGATTGTCCAATCAATAACTTACGATAGTTTAAAAAATAGCCTATTTTACATTGTTATTGCTGAAAGTTGTTGTATTTGCGTATTTATCCTCATGTCACCGACAGCCTAAGACGCTAACTATTAATGATCCGTACGCTTTTAATTGCAATGAATACTTTGTGGTTGGAGGAATCTGTACCTGCTTAGGAGTTTTCAGTGATCTAATGTTTCTGCGGATTTCTTCGAATTCTTGTCCAACGAATTTGCTGCTTTTTTGAATCCACTAAGTAGAGATTATCATACCAAAGCATTTTTTTTCAAGGACGCTTTAACAAGACCAGGTTGCGGATTGAACCCAGATCACACAATCATGATCGTAGTAAAAATAACGTCTTTCTTTACCTGGTTAACCAAGCAGCTGGCTTTACGTATGTTGCTTCTCACTATCCAATCAATTTTTGTTTTTGTTTCAGGGGGCAAAAGCTGTCTCTCAATCCTTAGCCGAATGTATTGGTCATCTTCCTGGACAACGGGACGTAGATCTTGCTTTGAAAAGAGTTGCTGAGAGCAGTAACAGACTATTGGCAGATCAGGTAATTTTCAAAGCTTTTTTCCTTTTCGAAATGATAGATACAGTACTAAATTGTTGCGTCAGTTTGTATCACTTGCCCTAAATCTTAAAATAAACAATTACACCTGACTTTTTGTGCCCAGTAGATTTAGAAAAAAAAAACGCAGCACAAATTATTTTATCTATTCCTGTAGTAATACAATAGTTCTATTGATATACTTTTTACTGGTGTCACTCTTTTATCTATCGAATATTGTTTTTTTAAGTAACTTGAGCACTTGAACTTCTTGCTTGTTCAAGCGCTCATTTTAATATTAAACAATTAGCATTCTTAGTTAAAGAAAAAGTCACGCTAATCTGCTGTTAGATACCTAAATGTTTATTTTTTTACATGTTTTCTAAAATGCAAGTAAATAAATAGCATAAGGACTGTAGTAAAAGATAAACGTTTACTTTTTTACGATCGCATTTAATTTGACGAGTTTTTTTCGGACTTTATTTTTTAATTTATTTATTTTCGGACTTCATGGTTCTGCTTTTCTTATGCATATGCTACCATATTTGAAAAGTTTTCATTGTTTACCAGTTGAATTTCGTATTGAAAGTAAAATTTTGCTCACACACAAGCGCCTGCGTGGTTATGCTCCTACATTCTTGAAAATTTTTATCAACTCTTTTGAGGTGGTGCAAAATTTGAATATGACTTTCAATAAAGTCGATTTCATTTAAGCTTTTGCGATAACCAGTAGCGTAGCCAGGGGGTAGCGGGGGGGGCTCGAGATCCCCCCATTGGCTTGTGAAGTATGCAAAATCGCACGTTTTTGGTGCTTTTGAGGCCGATTTTTTGTGAAAAATTGAAAATAGCCCACCATAGGAAAACAGCCCCCCTCAAACGTTTGAGTTCCGGAAAATCGGCCGAAAAATCAGACTCGATTTCGGCGAAGATCTTTTTCTTTTTTTTTTTTTTTTTGGAGACCACCTGATTTTGGGCGGAGAAAACCTTTGAATTTCGGATTTCGGCCGAAAAATCGGACTCAATTTCGGCGAAGACCTTTTTTTTTATTTATTTATTTTATTTTTGGAGACCACCTGATTTTGGGCGGAAAAAACCTTCCAATTTCCGAGCATTCCGAGAAATTTTGTCTAAATTTTCGGACAATCCGAGTGACACTGATTCAAGAACAATGAAAATTCGGGTCAAGGTCGTTTGCACTTTTCTTACTCTTTCAAAATAGCCCTTCCTTTTTCAAATCCTGGCTACGCGCCTGGCAATAACCTTTTCGGACAGAACTCTTTACTTGCGATATCTGTCTGGTTTGGAGTTTGGTGAGTAAGGTGGTTAAATACCATCGCAAACTTTGTGTTTTTAGTATAATGTACTAAGGAGAATTGCAATCTACAGTAAATAGATATGCATTCTAAGGAGATAGCACTATCAGCGGTAAAGAGAAATCAAATCAAATCTTTCATTATACTCCCTGTATTACGCCGAAGCGTGTAACGACTAACGAATTTGCGGGGCCCATCTCCGCGTCATTGCGCCTGTGGGCAACACAGCTCCTTTCGAAGAAATGTCGCAGCAGTGGCGAGCCGTTGGCAACACTGTGTTTGATTTGACCAGCCCGAGATTTGAAACTCGGACCTCCTGCTCCAGAGACGGACGCATTACCGCTCGACCAAATGCAATCTATATTGTAACAGCAGGCTCTGGTCTTATCGGAACAGTTGTAGGGTTTACAAACTGCTTTAGTCTGCATAAATCAGGTTTTTCCCGTGAAATATAAACGGCTTCCAACAGACTCAAGTGAAATTGAGAATGAGCTGTTGTTAAGATTTCAAACCACGAATCAAAATAGTAGCGTGCACACTGGTTGGATTCCAACAAATGCTGGTAAATGGCTGAATCGGTTTCTGGCTCGAATTGTGTCGTACTTTTGCTTTGCATTTTGTATTTGGTTGGGTTCTTGCTGGTTGGGGTCGGTGGGTTCCCTACTCCTGAGTAGGAGTGGCTTTTTACCTTATTGCTTTTGAGACATGCTGCTCCATGCGTTCCTGAGGCCTTTGGGTTTTGCGGTACATATGTAGGTTGCACAACCCAAAGACTTCAGGAACGCATTGAGCGGCATGTTCCAAAAGCAATAAGGCAAAGAGCCAAATGCAAAGCAAAAGTACGATTCAATTCGAACCAGAGACCGATTCAGCCATAGGCCAGCATTTGTTGGAATCCAACTAGTGTTCACGCAACTATTCTGATTGGTGGTTAAAAATCTTTACCACAGCTCATTTTCAATTTCACTTGAGTCTGTTGGAAGCCGTTTATATTTCACGAAAAAAAAACTGATTTATGCAGGCAAAAGCATTTTGTATTTACCCTACAACTGCTCCGGTAAGATCAGAGCCTGCTGTCTCTACATAGATTGTAGCATTTCTCTTTACCATTTATTGTGCAATCTCCTTAAAATGCATATCTCCTTACTGTAGATTGCAATTCTTCTTAGTGTATTGTAGTAAAAAAATATAAACACAAAATTGGAATGGTCTTTTTCGATCCTGTTCACCAAACTCCAAACCAGACAGAGATCGCAAGTGAAGAGTTTTGCCGGAAAACCTTATTGCGAAGGCGTAAATGAAGTCGACTTTACTGAAAGTCATATTTAAATTAATCAACTCTGGTTCTGTTTCGGCAAGATAATAGCTTGCGTGTTGTAATGATAATTGATTGCTTCAAACGGTAACTAACTTAAACTATGCTAGATTCCAATCTATGTTTTCATATGCATCACCAAAGGTATGGAATCGTTGCCACAATCTCTGCGTGAAATTGAAACTTAGTCGCTTTTCAAGAAACGGTTATAAAAGCATATTATTTTAATTTAGCCTTTGAGGATGTTACCAATTTTTGATGCCAGTTTTTTGCTGCTTATTGCTGTAGAATTAGTACCTTTGTTGTATACTAACTTTACGTCTGTAAAGCAATTTTAGTTAAATGTTACTACGGCTCGTTAGTCAGATGCATCGACACTTGTTGGTGCTATCTCAAGGAGGAAATAAATTGCAATTATCATCATGATTATTATTATTTCAGCTTCCTTCGCCTACGTCATCATTTCAAGTCGTTCAATCTCAGTTAAACCGATCAGCTGAGAATCTGAATATAGCTGCCAATGACGTGGTCGGATCGTGCAGGGGAGATCCAAGTGAGTTAGCCTTGTCCAGCAACAAATACACAGGGCGATTTGATGAACTTCTCGACGCTGGAATCAACATGGCTGCCCAATGGAAGGCATGTTTAATTTCTATGTTTCGCATTTCTCTTTATTTTGTAAAAATTAGAAATTCTGTTTAACAGTTCAAAAGTTTGTAAAATGTTGTACA
Source organism: Trididemnum nubilum (assembly GCA_963965965.1). Classification (NCBI taxonomy): domain Eukaryota; kingdom Metazoa; phylum Chordata; class Ascidiacea; order Aplousobranchia; family Didemnidae; genus Trididemnum; species Trididemnum nubilum. Next base: position 37,984,197 of record OZ014473.1, on the reverse strand, counting down.
AACTGGTTTTTGTTATTTTTATTATTTTATTTTCATCTATTCACGTTGTTTTCGTTTTTTTACTAGTTATAGAATAACTGATTGCCTTTTATTAATTTGCATTTTTTATTTACAACTAGCAATACAATCTGTCTGTCTGTTTGTTTATGAAACGCAAAGAAACACAAGTGGATGATTTTTTTCGGGTGTTTCATTGCAGTTTGTTCACTTTTCCCATTAATTACTGTACCTTGTTAACACATCATTGTTTTTACTTCAAATTACTCTTGTCTAATTTCACAAACAACAAGAATACTGCGAGATGTTCACCTCCGCACAATGCTAATTGTACTTGACAATACTAGCTGTGTTTCATAAGCAAATTGTCGTTTGGTTTGCTTTAAATTTAAATTTGGGAATGCACAAAAATAATATAAACTCCATAATTTTTATAAACGTGGAGCTAAGTACTCCTTCCTGCGATGAAGCTAAATTAAAATTTATTGAAAAACCAGTAAAGAGTTGTAATCTGTTCTAACGCTTTTCATTAAACTTTGCTGTAATGTGTTTTATTTAAGTTATATTAATTCAAAACTAATTGATGTCGTCTGCTAGGACAAAGAAGATCAACGCCACGTGGTAGACAATCTAAAGAGCGTTTCCATGTCATCTAGTAAACTGCTGTTAGCTGCTAAAGCTCTCTCTGCTGATCCAGCTGCTCCTAATGTAAAGAACCAGTTGGCTGCTGCGGCGAGGTAAGAGCCGAATTTCACAAAAAAATCACATGTTGGTAGATCAACTGCCTTATGGATTCATCTAAAGAGGCGGAGTGAGCGAAATCATCAGTGTTGTAGCAAAGCTATTGAGGGTTCAACTCGCTAATATTTATTTTAACGAGAAAACGATTAATCTTTGTTAGGGTTTGAGAAGAACTGTTTCACGACGGCGCTCAGTTATACATAAGTATAGAATTTCTGTTTTGCTTTTTGACTCTATTTCAGTAGTCACATCAGTGTTTTAGTACGACGTTATCTGATGGTCAAGTTCTAATCCTGTGAGTATGGGTGAACAATAAACATCCATTTTATTGTAATTCATTATTACCATTCTAGATTACAAGGCAATGTTGTAGCATTATAACAAACTAAGCATATAGAATCTCCCCCAAATACGATTTTAGAAACACTAAATGAACGTTTACGCAATAATCTTCTTCTGATGAAGCATTAGACAATAGATTTGGTTGGTTTATTGCAAGTTTGTCGATTATATTGAACATGTGAAAGTCCTCGTGAAAGCGAAAGTTTTTATGAAAATCCCGAAGTTAAAAAGTTTGATCAAAATAACTCTCCAAAGAAAAAAAAACAAAATTTTCCGGAAAAGTTCTATTTTCTAAATTTCAAACAAATCATCGTAAAAGCATGTGGGTGCAAAGTTCTCAGAAAAAAAAAAAACTTTACTTTACGGATTGCCAGAGATGGAACTCGCTTTTTTCTCACTCATCGTAATACTTACCGTAAAATTGAGATTTTGATGTAGAATTCTTCCCAAAAGTCCACCTGCAATTAAAATTGTCCCCCCTCGTCGTTATGGAATTCGAAAAAAATCGCCAATTAAAAGGTTCAGCTTGACTATTACTGTGTGCTGATATTATGCAGTGATTTTATTTTTGTGTAATTTTTGTCAAAATGTGTGGAATGTGCGTGACATGCTTGCTTATGCTCTGTCGCATGATATTTTTTGCTTTTGCTACACACTTTGGCAGGCTTCGATGATGTACAAGTGATGATCTTTTTCCCTCTGCTAAAGTAAAATGATTAATTCTTGGTTTAGATTGCTTGCCTTTTGAACGATTTTGCCCAGCGTGGAATATAATGTATGGTTTAGCTTGAGAGCGTGCGTTGGGTTGTAAATGGATTGCTTATGTAACTTTTTAAACTTCACAAACAGCATATTTCTAGGGCGGTAACTGAAAGCATTAACAATCTAATCACACATTGCACTCAGAGCAGTCCAGGACAAAAAGAATGCGACAATGCCTTGCGACAAATTGATGTGAGTATAATACTAGCACATGCATAATAGTAGCAGATGTTTTTTCCCAATTTTTGTGTTGCAATTTTTGACGTTATTGCACGAACACCATTGTGTACTTCAGTTTCTTCTGCAATCATACATTAGTGTTGGAAGTATTTCGCCCTTCTATCTGCACAAAGGAAGCTTGCAATGCAGCCACAAGGCAGTCGAAAGCGTTAAGTTGTAACCGTACTTTTATAAGACCAATATTTTTTTTATACTGTGACTAAAATCTCAATGCAATCTAAGACAGAGTTGTGAACGGGCCGACTAGTCAGGTCCGAACCCGAAAATATAACCTCGAACCCGGCCCGAACCAGAAAACTAATTTAAAGCCCAAATCATGCCCGAAAAAACCCGAAAGTTAAGTTAGGTCTCAAAAACGTTAGCGTTATTGCCAAGTTATTTTGATTATATTTTTAAGCACCTAAGACAAAAAGCACGTCTTAGGCCCGAATTAAGCCCGAAATTTTGTCAACTTTGGGCTCGAACTCGACCTGAAAAGCCCGGCCCGACTTACAACTCTGATCTAAGATCTCAATTCAATGTTGATTTAAAGGACAATTCTATTAAATTTGAATTGCAAGGTAGTGTTACATCAACTTTTTTATGATAAAGAGATGAAAAATCTTAGATTACTATTTTTCCAACTAGCACTTAGTTTAAAATCTTCAAAACGTTGCTGTGATTTGCATAAAGATAATTATTAGGCTTGCTTACTAATTTACGTAACTTCTGCACATACATCAGCCATTGGGAATTTACTTGCTGTACATCTACAAACGCCGCTCATCTTGCCTATATACATATTTTACGTACAAAAATGTCCTTTTCTCTGCTGTCATTCCATAACCTAAACCTGCTATACAGTATGTTTAAGATGTGTTTTTTAGACTATCAGAGATATTTTGGAAAACCCAAATGAACCTGTCAGCGATTTCTCTTATTTCGATTGCTTGGAAAGTGCTGCTGAAAATTCAAAATTGTTGGGTGAATCTGCCGCTGGAATTTCCCAGCACGCAAGAAACGGAGAGTTGGAAGCGTTTAGCACATCTGTTACTAACACTCAAGCAGCTGTAATTGCACTAACAGAAGCAGCGGCTCAGGTAAATCATAGTTTCAGTTATCTGGCTAATGTTGTGTTGAAAGGTTATTGTCAGCTGAATAATTTTATGAATTCATCAAAGTAAACAGAGCTGGTCATTGTTTTGAGACTGTTATTAGTTTTCATCAACAACAGCCATGATCATGCATGCTTGTTGTTTTCGTACCGTAGCCTATGATTACTAAGAGCTTAGATACTTACAAAAAAATTGTACTTGTCTCAATTTAATACATAGCATAATGCTTAGGTGCAATATCTTTTTTGTTTTGTTGTTTTTGTCCAGTTTTTCTTTATGAAATTTTCAAAAGTTTTTTGTCAATTATAGCGTGTAATAAATTGGGATGTAATTTAAACTTTTGCATCATGATCTGTCAAAAACACGGAATTTTATTTTTTCGCGAATTTCACCATAACCTTAACCCTAATCATAACACTAAACCTTACATTAACTCTAAACTTAACCCACAACCTTAACTTTAACCCTCTCTCAACTTCTACAGAATTCCGTGCAAAAATTCCGTATTTTTGATTCTGCTGTTGTATCATCATATGCCATTTTAGTTATGCAAATCTTGGATGTAGTTTAATATTTGCTGTATTGCTTTTAGGCTGCGTATTTGGTCGGAATTGCTGATCCAAACAGTGAAGCGGGTAGCCACGGTTTGGTGGATCAATCACAATTTGCCAGAGCTAATCAAGCTGTCCAGATGGCATGCCAAACATTAATTGACCCATCTAGTAGCCAAGAACAGGTATAAATATCTCAGAATAGGTAACTATCGGATTTGTGCGATTCTAGCTAAAAGACACTAAAAAATTCTTGGACGACTTTCAGCTCCAAAAAAGAAAAAAAATTTAGCCAAAGTAAGAGGAAACCATCCTCAATGGCATATAGCAAGAGCTAGATGAAAGCTAGCAAGACATGAAAAATTAATTTCTAAACGTCACTCATTGAAAGTGGTAAGGCATGGTTTACACTTAATCAAAAACAATACAGCCAAAATATTGTCGAACATATTTATTGAGACGTTTCGATTAATTTTTTTCAACCATTATTAATCTTATTCAAATAGAACTATTTGAATAAAAAGTACTATTTTGATAAAGCTTTTTTTGAATAATATTAACAATGGTTTAAAGAAATTAACCGAAACGTGTCAATAAATATGTTCTATTGTACAGTATTCGTGGTGAGAACTGCTTTTGATTAAATTATTCAAGAAGTCCATTTTACACGCTTCTGGTTTATTGTACGTTTATTTTAGATTAAACTTTAGAAAAAGTATAGAAGATATTGCTGGAAACTTGTTTGCCTTAGACTGCTAATGATTTTATAACAAAATTTCAAAAACTTTTAGCTCTAAAATATCTATAAAATTTTGTTAATTAAGCAGAAACTTAACTTTTTAAAAAGATTTCGGTATGAGTGTTTTACTAAAATATGTTTGTTGCATTTTTAGGTGCTCTCTGCCACCGCCCTAGTGGCCAAACACACAACTGCACTTTGCAACGTTTGTCGGGTCGCTTCAAACAAAACCAACAACGCAGTGGCTCGAAAACACTTTATCCAAGCTGCAAAGGATGTTGCACAGGCAACTGGGTTGCTTGTTAAAAGTGTTAAAGTATGATACTACATACAGTTTGAGGTTTTTCTGGCTTGCTCAGTTTGTGCAATGTGCAGTATTAGATTTGAATAAGTTTGGTTAGCCTATATGTGATAGACATATTCATATCTTTTTCTGTGTCTTATTTATAGATCGGCCAGGTTTTTACTGGTAAAAATACAAGTTTTTAGTTGGTAAGAAAATAATATCCTGCCCAAAAAAATGCTTGCTAAACATGTGAATGGTGTAACCAAGAACTTTATGAGAGTAAGTTAAAAATTGTTTAACTCGTAAAATAATGATAACCAACTTACTCCACTATACCGCTTTCTAACTTAATATTTCAAAAATCAGGTTTTTATTCGCATTTTTGTACAAATCGTGCGGTTAATTCTCTTGATCATGTTATTGCACTCAATGCTAAGAGTACTATTAATGAGTCAAAATTTAAAAGCCAAGATAAGTTAATGTCAAATTGCCCTTCTTTTTTCTTTTTATTCTTTCTGCAACGAAACCGTTTAAGTTGGTAAAAAATATTTAATGCTGTATTGATATTATGAACAAATCCATGTTGAAATGTTTTGGATTTTGTAATTTTGTTGAGCAAGCAAAAACTTTATCATTCACTATTGCTGTTTCTCAGGCTGTGGATGGCAACTTTACGGGTTCGAGTAGAGCTATGTCCTCTCAAGCTGCTGACTCGCTAGTTGACGCTGTTGATAACCTAACTACGTTTGTGTCCAATCCAGAGTTCGCCAGTGTACCAGCTAAAATAAGTGCCGAGGTATGTAAAACCTTTTCTACAAGATTCTCCATTACAAAAAAAACTGATTTTTTATTAAGCTGTAATTACAGTACCTAGTTGCATTTACGCTATGCTAGTACTGGTGATTGTTGTTTGGTTTAAGATTTAAAAACGTTCATTGTAAACCATGATATCGCATTTTTGGTATTTTTTTTGTTGCCGTTTTATTATAAGTAGTAACCTTTCACTGTATATAAATCTGTCGCCGGCTGGCGATGATTCAATCCCACTTAGGTTGCCACTTGACTCAAATACCCTCAAACGGTCTCGTGGCCAACTTATTGTTTTCATTTATATCGTTCAAACGTGCTTACATTTTTGTCTGTTTCGTTTCAATACAATCAATATTGCTTTCAATACAATCCACAGTTCATTGCAATGCCTGTAAATAAAGCAATTAGTTGTATGAAATCACACTAACTTGAGAAAAACCATCGCTCTAATTCGATATTTTCTAAAAATGTTCTGTGCGATATTCCATGACAGCACTTGTTTTGCTTAAAAGGAACAGTATAGAATTGGTGTTCCACAAGGTTCAACCTTTTTGAATAAGATTAACAATAGCCAACTTTTTTGTCAGGCTCGTGAAGCGCAACGCCCCATCATTGAATCAGGACAGCGCATGCTTGAATCCTCAACAGAACTGCTTCAAAATGCCCGAAAACTTGCCAGCAATCCCAAAGATCCTCCAACATGGCAAGTAATGACCGGTGTGTCCAGAGTTTTAGCTGATGCCATCAAAAACCTAATCAGCACAATCAGGTACGAACTAAACTGTACACTTTGTTGATTTTACCCCACATTGCAGAACAAAAGAAATTTTTGGGGTAAATACCTAAAATTAATCGGCATTGTGTTTTTGGTTTTTTGGTATCTACTGTACTTACCACAAATTTGTCGTAGTTTAAATCATGGCTTGAGTTCAAAAACGGTTGTCAACCTTTAGAGTAAATGTTAAGCAATTTGGTTTAATATTTGCAAACAGAGTTTAATTGCTTGACTAACGGATTTTATTACCAATACGTTTGTTAATGAACGTTGTTTGATTGATACAACTGGAATACAAGCAAAGAAATTGAAACAAAAGCAATCAACATTGTTCTATTTTTAGTATTAACTTTTGTAAATTCAGTTATACAGCATTAAACTCAGTTTGGTATACAGTTATGCCATTGGCGTCCTTTGATGCATCAATGATAGTTCAATCATTGGAAATGAAAAAGGTCGCAAAAATCTAGCTCCTCAGTAACATGCAATCCAACTTAACCAGCATGTCTTTGACCTATCGCCCTTAAGACTAGACAAACTTGAACCAAACAAGCAATTCAGGCTAAAATTTAAACTAAAATGGCCTGCTATTTGTGTTGAGTTGTTTATTGTTACATGTTGATTGTTGCTAATCTTTGCATGTTAATTACATCTTGATTTCTGCCACCGTTTTTCTTTTAGGAATAGCTTAGTTTGTACTTGATCCTCTAAATTAAGTAGATCCCTGCAAATTGGAGGGTTTGATACTTCTTACCTATTTTTATCCGATCAGTACTCGAGTGGATAGAGCGTCTGCTGCTGAAACGGCAGACTCGGGTTCGATTCCCGGTCAGGTCAAACCAAAGACCACAAAAATTGGTTTTCACAGGGTTCCTGCTTGACGTTCTGCAATTAAAATGACAATGTGAAGCCTCCATCGTGTGTGGTAAACAGGTGGGCATGTGGCAGCTTGACTCGAAGACCGAAAGATCCTTTCGCTCTTTCCCAGCCAAATCAATTTGGTGAATAAAATGCAATTACAATTTGACTAATCACTGCAAATTGCTTTTAATTTTTTTTATCGTATACTGCTATGAGTCACCCTTAAAACCAATTCACATAAATGCTGTTCAAAAACTGACCTCTTTTATGCACTGCATTGTGCAGAGACAACGCTCCCGGACAGATAGAATGTGACCAAGCCATCGATCAAATCAACCGCTCAATCCAACAACTAAACGACGCTTCGTTGTATGCAATGGACCAAGCACTACCTCCAAGATCAGATAATACACTACAAGGATTCCAAACTCAGGTTACATTTGTTGTTGGTGATGGTATTACTATTGATGTTTTTGTTTTAGGTAGTAATATTTTTGCTGTTCTTCCTGTTCTTGTGTTTCTGTTGGTGTTGTTGTTGTTTTTAATCTTCTTAATGTTCTTGCTTTGTTGTTGTTTTTGTTGTCATTCTGCTGTTGTTGTTTTCACTTTTTTTTTCTTCTATTACTGCGGTAATATTTTCAAAGCAAAAAAAGTAATAACCTAAGATGAGGTTTGAGTCAAAACATTAATTGGTTCCATCCATATCATCATTCAAATTAAGGGTTGTTAAAAAAATGTTCAACTTTTATTTAAAATTAATTGATTTGTTGATTCTACGGTGTGTTTTATTCATTAGGTAGTATAGTTTTAATTAAAATTATTGTTTCATAATTTTTTTTTTCAGGTTGTGGATACAGTGAATCAGATTTCCACGTGTATTCAACCCACCGCTAATGCTGCAAGAGAAGATGCTTCATTGCTTGGCCGGCAAGTAAGTGGTTGTAACATATGGTGAAACACACTGAATCAAACCTTGGTTTAAGAATAAGTTAGTGGAATTCTCGGTATTAAAAATTCAAGCCAATGTGGAAAATTAAACAATGCAAATCGAGTTAAGCAATTATAAATACTGCTTTGTTTGTGTGTATGAAATCACTCTTCTGAATTCAAATTTGTGAAACTAAAGTAAATTTTTTTTATTAAGTATTCCACACGGAAATAAAGCTAGAATATGAACAGTATGATTATTCAGTAAGCGTTAAACTTAGCTAAATGATGAAATTATTTGTACTTCATATGATCACTCATTTTGATGTAAATACTTATTTCATAAAAAGTAATATTGGGTTTTAATTTTTGAAAACTTGCAGGTAGCCCAGCTGGCTAGCTATTTCGAGCCGTTGGCTAACGCCACTGTGGGTGCAGCCTCCAACTCAGCTAATCACCAGCGACAGATTGATATTCTTGATTACAGCAAAACTCTGGCTGAATCAGTACTTCAGTTAATGTACGCAGCTAAAGAAAGCGGAGGCAATCCAAAAGTAAGTTTATCATTCACAGTTTACGCAGCTTGCGTGTTGCTCCAGAAGGGTAAATTATCAACCATATTCTACAGCCACAAGTTTGTAGGAATTTCATAAAGAAATAATTTCATAAAAAAATTCATCAAAGAAATTGTGATAGAAACTTTATGGAAAAACGAGTAGATTAAAAAACTGACTGGCAAAGTTAGGATTGTGAAAACAAGCACATGGCTTTAACAAAGTTATCCTGCAAAGATTGAAGAAAAATATACTGATTACAAAGTTGCATCTGATAGTTTTAATTTTACCCCTCAATGCAACAAAAATCAAGCATCTAAATTGTTTTCGATAAGTGTAAGTTATTAACATGTGCAGTTTGTAGAGTTAATCTGTTTGAAAATGTCAGGCTGACTTAACTTAATCATGTTATCCTATAAAAGCAAACAATAAAATCTACGTTGCGAAATCCAGTCTGAAAAGTCGGTTGCTTAGAATCAAGCTTGCTCATCAAATATAGCGCATTTTCTCCACCGTATGTATTTGATTTAAGGAGTCTAAAAATAAAGAGAGGTTTGCGTAGACAACATATTATTAAAATTTATTTGTTCTGATTGATCAGTGATTAATTAACGAAGTCTAGTTGTGACAATGCAGTTTTTTCGAAACTGACGTTTCGTGGGAATGATCAGATTAGCTTACATCTACTCACATGGCATGATGGAAGATCTTTGCAAAAAAACCTTCGGCATTTTTTTCCGAAATTTCTGCTGCAGTTTCCTATATTTTTGATTATGCTAGCGAGTCAGAATTGTAAGTCGGGCGGGCTTTTCGGGTGGAATTGGGGCCGGGCTCGGGTTTAAGAATGACAAAATGTCAGGCTTAATTCGGGCTTGATATAGTACTTGCCGTGTGTTTTCACCTTTTAGATGTTATTGAAGTGTATTTAAAAAACCTTGCAACACTGAATGACGACCTCGTTTGAGCAGCATCAATGCGATAATTATTACACAATTATGTATTATTGTCGTCACAATTTATCAGCAATAGTTTTATTTGGAGCAATATTCGTACAAATTTTAGATCCAACCAAATTTTCAGGCTTTTTGGGCCTGTTTTTGGCTTTAAATCACTTTTCAGATTCGGGCCGTGTACGGGCAGATGTTTTTGGGTTCGAGGCGGGTTTGGGCTCGTACTTGTTGGCCTGTTTACAACCCTGTAGTAAGTTCACTTCGTTTTCCGGAATGGTTTTTGGATTAGATTACTCAATCAAGCTCTAAGAACCTTTAAGGGTAATAATAGCGCGAAGAAACCTAGCGAAGACCCAAAGTTCGGCAAGCTTGGGCATTTTTTGCTTTTTTTGTTAATTATGTTTGTTTAGGCTGTAAATACCCACAGAGAAATAAATGAAGCTGAAATAACGATTAAAGAAGCAGTGGATGATTTGCTGAAATCAGCACAGGAGGCGCCTGAGGCTATTATGAGTGGGTTGGTCGATTCAATTAGCAAAGCCGCCCAGGTGCGTGTAGTTATTTACACATACACTGACGCAAAAATTAGTTTTTCTGGTCGTAAAAATCTATTTTTACATCTCGGTGAGAACTAAGCTATCGTTTCTTAATATCCGTTGGTAAGGCGAATCCGATTTAACATTAGAAAGTGATAACTTTTGAATTATTAAAGTGCTTTCAGAATCAAAGAAGAAATGTGCACAAATTTTAGAATTTGCTAATTTTTTTTCGAGTTTAAAAATCGGTTTTTCATCACTCTTCTCCAATTTTTTTTTATATCAATCTATTTACTTTATGCTGTAATTTTCTGCTGTTCACCAGTTGTTTAAAAGCTTAGATTTGTCTCTGTTCTCAAACTGTCAACGCTCTTGTCTTTGAAAGCAGAGGCATCTGAAGTTTCAAATCAATATTTCTGAAGAAAAATATCATACCATGGCAACCGGAAATGAATGGAACAAGCACCTTTAACCCCATAATGGACCATTTACTGAATAAAGCATGCCCAAGACAGATCCGTTTCGACCAATTTCAAGGCTTGTCTCAAGTCTTGCATACGTGGCATTATGATTTGAAATTTAACTCACGAGTCATCACAAGCACGGCGTTGTCAATGCCTCTACAATCTCCAATACAAAACCTCGTTTTTACGAATTTTAAAGATTAAGTGTATTGTAGCAGACGTTTTTGCAAAATAGCTCCTTTCGAAGAAATGTCGCAGCGGTGGCAACTGTTGATCGGCCCGAGATATGAACCTTATACTTCCTGCTTCAAAGACGAACGCGCTTTCTTCTCGACCAACTAGCCAAATTGATTTAGATACTGTATTTTATTGCTTTAATTTCAGTCGCTTGACCATCCCGTGCGTCCAGAAGGAAATGAAGGTTTCGCAGCTTATCAAACGCGAATTGTCGGGCGTTGCCGCGCCATTTTGGTTAACAGCAGTGGAATGACAATGTCCATGAATACTAGACCCGAAGAACTTGGTGGTTTGGCCAAAAAAGTGGCGCAAGAATATGGCGCTCTTGCTTCAGATGGCGCTTATGCAATTGCTCTTGCTGATTCCAATGAGGTATTTGCAGTATTTTTTGTGATAGCAATAACTAAAAATTTTGAGGATGTAAAGTAAAATTTAATCAACAAATAGTCAACTAGAATCAAAATAAAAGCAAATAATAACGTTTTTAAATTTAATTGTAATTTCCATTCAAAGATTTTTATTAACTATTTATTTGCTTTTATCTTGGTTTTGGTTGATAGTTCGTTTAGTAAATCTAATGTTCTACCCGTAATGATGGCCAGCCATTGCCAAAGGAGAAAACTTGGCAAATTCGGGATAATCTCTCTTAAAAAATTCATATTATAGGTTTTGAAGATAGTGATAAATTGACAATAAAACTATTTCTCGGTTGATCACTGCAATAAAGAACAACATTGCTCTATTAATGGTCGTGCATTGGGGGTACGAAAGCAGTGGAAATAGAGTCAGAAGTTTCAAGCGAGATTTTTAACTCTACTTGAAATAGAGTTGTTGGAGAAATGTTCATATATCCACCTCTTGGTTCAAAGTTCAGGTTGGAACAAAAATTTTAATAGAATTTTGTTAAACAGTATAGTTGGAAAACCACTTTGAAAAATGCAGCCAATTGCAAAACTAAGTTGGGCTAAAATTACTCTAAAAAATCGACAAACAAGTCCTCTTTTCAAAGTTACATAGCAAGTGGAAGGAATTGCTGATGTTTTTTAATTCTTTAGTGCAGACCATTAAGTTTTATTTAGTTTGCGTACTGCTTGCTTATTTGTTTAGAACACTAATAAAAATAAACTGATTATTTTTTGTGTTCTGTAATTGTCAACGCGTAAGCAAATTTTTTCGGAACATTTAAAAAGTACGTTTTCAGTATTTAGCAAAAGAGTCACGACTACATTTCTTGTATCAAAAGTTTATAATAGAAGCTAGAGTCGTAATGAAAAAAAGATTGCATCCCTTCAACTTGAACATATTTTTTGACAATAAAAAGCAGAGATAGAAAATATCTAACTGTTCTAACAAAAGATTCTAAAGCATTTAATATGAGGCGGCGCATCAACTTCAACTGAAATTTTTTTCGATTTTATTAATATTAATTTGAATGAAAGCCAGCGATTATTTATCCTGCATGAATACCTCTGAATAAAACTTAATCCTATTTCGAATGAGCTTTTGACTAACGCATTTTACACGGGTGGGGAAAACATGGCCTCTATCTACTCACTCCTAAACCCAAGCATCAAATTTAGCATGTAGGCTGATGTTCATCAGATTTGTTTAGAAAGATTGGCTTTGAGTTAATGGCGTCATTGTAGTGGCGTCACGACCATATTTTGGGAAAACGCAGTCGTTTTTTAATGACGTCATAAGCGGTGAAATTTTGGATTTGACTTTTTTTCAAACTGAATCAAGAAGTGTTTAAGTGAAAATGATTACGTTACAAAACCATCTTATGACGTCATTTAAGTTAAATATGAGCCACGGAAATACTCATGTTTTGGAGAGTGACTTCGGCGAACCTTAAAATTGGAAAATTTCTTCTTACCTTATCGATAACAAATCAGTGGTCGAGTGGAGCGTCTGCTGCTGAAACGGCAGACTCGGGTTCGATTCCAGGTCAGGTCAAACCAAAGACTATGAAAATTGGTATTCATAGCTTCCTTGCTTGACTATCAGCAATTAAAATGACAATGTGAAGCCTCCATCGTGTGTGGTAGACAGGTGGGCCGGTGGCAGCTTGACTCGAAGACCGAAAGGTCCTTTCGTTCTTTCCTGGCCGAGACAATTTGGCAGAGGTGGGCACAAATAACATTATATCAAAAACGCAACGCAACAAAGCGCAACGATCTTTTCAACCAGTAAAAGCGCAGCGCAACTTCCGCAACGAACTTTTTGCTTCAGTTGAAGCGCAACGCAATTCCGCAATTGCGGAACGGTATTTTCGTACTAAGTCAAAGCGCAACCTAACTTCCGCAATCGAAATTTCACAACACAATGCAAATACTGCGTTTTTTGCAATTTTAGACTGAAAAAGAGTAAATAATTTGCTAAATAAGCCCGAAATTTATCAATATTACCATGGAAATGGAGCAAAATTAAGTTCAATGTATAGAATTGTGCTTTTTACCGAAAAAAAATTTGAAACCGCAACGCAATTAAAGCGCAACAAATTTTAAAGGCTTTATTCCGCAACGCAACTTCCGCAATGCTTCAAAATAAAAAATTACAGCGCAACGCAACTTACGCAATTGCGGAGGTTGCGGAAGTTGCGCTTCGCGCTTCTAATTGCGCTTTGCCCACCTCTACAATTTGGTGAATTAAATGTAATTATTATACTTAGAAAGTTATTAACAGTATACAGAGTCTTATAGGCTCAATCAAACCTTTGATTAACAGCCTAAGACATACTGTTTTGGAATCGACATTCATCTTTTAATCCTCGTCATTATAGCTAGGACTACACGTATGAGCATGAGCGTAAAAAAGCAAGGAATCGCAAATTACTAACTAATTACAATCTTAGCTACTTCAAATTTTCAAAGGTTATTTATCAATAAATTTAACTAATTCGTATTGATTCAAAGTAGAAAGTTTTCTAAAACGTTTATTTATGACGAAAAAGAAGCAAAAGAGGGCATTTTCTCCCATTCCCTTCTTCTTCCGTATAAAGTAGGGGCAGAGGTCGGCAACCTTTTTATATTACGGTTTGGTTAAAAACGGAAAATTTTTCGCGAACCGGCTTTCAAAAACGCAAATGTTTAGCTACAGTACGAAAATGTAAGTTTGCTGCAATGGGAAACGGCAGCAAATTCAAACGTTCGCTGTTAATTGATGATATATTTGCATTGTTGCTGCAACAAAGCTGAATAATTGTAATATTTCCTGTAAACTAGAAGTATTTCATCGCAAGATGTTACAAATATGTTCCAAAGTATTTAACCTGGAAAAGTATACGGCCAGTAACGAACTCTCCACGGTCCGGGAGCGGTCCGCGGAGTGGTGGTTGCCGACCACCGAAGTAGGGTTCAAGTCCAAATGTGCTTGTCATATTTAATAGAAGTAATATGCTACATTTTTGTGGCCCTTTTTTCTCTAAGGTTTTCACGTTGACTGTTTTTCTGCTCCAAAATGAATTTATTCTATATTGTATTTGACAACCAGGTTAGCAACCACATCAAGAAAAGTATTGCTGACTTGGGTGGCGCTTGCAAGGAATTGCTGGCTGCATCCGGGCAGGTGCAAAGCAACCCACGTGACATCCATGCAAAGAAGGCTCTCAATGAGGCTGGAAGAAATGTAAAAGAAAAGGTTAGAGCTACGTTATATTGAAAAAAATTCACAACATTTTTTTAGTTCAGAACTCAACAAATGTGCGAGAGTTGTTGAACGTTGTCAGTTCAATTTGCTGAAGCTTAAATAGCATAAGTATACTGCACATATTGTACTGCCAGTCACAACATTATGACTTCTTTTTGTGATCGACTTCACTTTTGATGAAACTGGAATAGCGAAATCGATTACCTTTCACTGCGTTTTTGAACGAAGATTCCTAATTCTTCAGCTTAATTCATGATAAATTGTTTCTAATGTCTTTTTTGATATTGTGTGACTTATTTTGTATTTGTTTAAAGACAAGGATTCCATGAACGATTAGAGCTGTTTTGATGTCATGTTGAACTAAAATGTATTGCAACAGGTTTCCTTCGTCATGTCATCGCTTCAACAAGGTGGCAGAGGAACACAAGCGTGCATCGATGCGCGAACTAAAGTGCAAGGGATTATTGGAGATCTGGACACCACCTTGATGTTTATATCTTCCGGAGCTCTGGAGAAAGGAGGAGGAAATTTCGCTGATCACAAGGAAGCGATTCTTAAAGCTGCCAAGATGTTGGTAGAAGATGCAAAGTCTTTAGCAGGCAGTGTCAATAAAGGTCAAGAAGCAGTAGCCTCTGCAGTTCAATCCTCTTCCACTTCGATTGCTGACTTAGCTGATGCGATCAAGTTAGGTGCTATCTCTTTGGGCGCTGACGATGAAGATACTCAGGTGAGTATTTTTTCAGAATTTTCAAAATCTAAAGTTTTCTGTAGTTTTTGGTTGAAGCATATCATGTTTGCTTTGACCCAATTCAGTTTACAGATATAAAAGTACTTGATGTTTTTGTTATTGAACTTATTAAAGTATTTGCTACGTTTAACATTTCAACTACTTCTGCTACATTTTGTATTGAGACCTCAGATATGTATCATTCTATCTGTTAATATTATCAAATTCATAAAAATTGTATACGACTTTCAACAAAGCCAATGTTATGCTATTCATCAGAAGCTTTTCGGACTGACCTTCAGGAGACACCAGACTTGTAAACCGCAAAGATTTTTTCGGTGTCTCCTGGCCTTAATTTTCTTTATCTGTGTGTTGCTGTTGTTGTTGTTTTATATGTTACTAGTTGGGAATTTGGCAAATAAGCAAATTCTGTTCTATTCTTTTCGGTGACGATTTCTGTCTGATTTGAAATGCAGTGGGTAGGAACTTTAAAGTTTACTTTTGACGAAAAGCACGATACTGACTTTTCAGAAACCACATCCTAACTTTGTACCTCCTCAAAATTGTTAAAAAATCTATAAAAGGTGAAATAAGCTGTCAACCTGTAGTTTTAATAAACTCAGTATGATTTATTTACATTCAAAGATTAATGGCTTTTAATATTCTTTTTGCGACTAATTATTTGAAATCATGCAAAATATAGAAGCAGCATTAAGTTTCTGCTATCGGTAAAACTGAGTATCGAAATTGCATCTTCTCTTAGCAGTTTTTGCGTTTAGGCTCTCCTGATTAACGCAGTTCGGGACGTCGCATCCACTTTATCTGATCTCATCAACGCCACCAAGGATGCTGCAGCCAAGAATTCCTCAGATGCAGCTACGTTCCATTTAAAGACCGCGGCAAAGGTGTAGTTTTAAATTTAATATCCACAAGCCTTTTCAAAAGAATTTAAATTAGTGTTTTGGAGCATCATGATTTTTGAGGTGAAATTAGTTATTTTGCTCAAAAAATTTCTGTAGTTTACAGTAGTGCAGTCCAGTGTTTTTCATCTATTACTCTTAAAATTACTCCACATACTGCACAATCGCTAAATTTGAAGACAGTATTTTTAGTATTAGCTTTAAATTCTGCTAATACATTTGCTTCAATTGAGAGTTTTATATTTTACTGGTTCGCTTAGATTTAAAATCAAAATCACTTGTGCCATGACGAATTTCACTACAATTGATTAATACTACACTGCACAATGAAGACTGGAGTGTACAGGCCTCTTATTGAATCATTCAGGCAGGACTCAAAAGTGATAGTAATTGCCCTTTACAGCTACAACGATACAAGAGTAAAAACTTTCCAGATCTCGGAATTTTCCTACCCCACTTCAGATTACGACACTATGGTTAAATTTTGTTTTGATTTTACACGCCGGTTTGGATAGCGTGCTCAAAATCGTTAAGAAACGTACCGTGATATTTGTTTAAGGTTCTAGGCACACAGTTTGCTATCAGTTAACAAAGCATTTTTCAAACCTTTTTCTGTTTCTAGTCAATGGTGACTAGTGTGACGGCATTATTGAATACAGTGAAGTCGGTTGAGGATAAAGCAGCAAAGGGGTCACGTGCTCTGGAACAAACTATCAACTCTATAAAGCAAGAGCTAAAAGTAAGCGAGCTCAAGTTTTTTAGATACTGCGAACTTCAAAATGTAGATCAAGTAATTTGTAATTATAATAACAATTAGATCTCTGCGAAAAAGTTGTCACTACGTATTGCAACAGAGTGAGTAATCAAAATAACTTGAATATCAAAGTAATGTGGAATATTATTATATTTACGTAATAGATTTTATTTGGTCAATTCTGATTATTTACTGTAGATTCTTAAAATGTACGTATGTCCGAATACTACGGACTTGATTGCTGTATTTCACGTGAATGCTTTTTTTTTAATTTATTTTGGTCTTGTTTGTTTTCTTAGATTCAATAACAAAATAAAATTTTCATTGCAGTCATATCAGTCATATCGTACTTTCACCAGCGTTTCCGCTGTGAGTTGAAGCAATAGGATATTTGTCGAAGCAAGCAATCAACAGTTGATTATTATCAACCCCATTACAACACTGGAATAACTTTCTTTAAAATAATAGACAAAAATTTTAAGCAATAAAAAGGAAGAGTGTGAAGTCGACACCGTGTGTGGTAAACAGGTGGCAGCTTGACTTGGAGACCCAAAGGTCCCTTTTCAGTCTCCTGGCCAATGCAAACTTGTGAATAGAGATACTGTAAAATTACACAAATAGTGCTTTCGCAAGAGGAAAGAAAACTTAGTGGTTGATACACTCTGAACCTCTGCACTTCATGTATTAAAATTATCATTTTCAGTCTCTTCATGCTATCGATGGAGATACAAGACGAGCAACGCCAGAAGAACTGATACAAGCAACCAAGCCAATCACAAGTGCCACAGCAAAGGCTGTGGCTGCTGGAAATTCGTGCAGGCAGGAAGATATGATCGCCTGCGCCAACGTGGGGAGAAAGGCTGTTTTTGACTTGATCCATATTTCCAAGGTACCGCTATAGTTTCATTTATAGCTTGTTTTATTTGTACTTGAGTTTATCAGTCAAAACAACTACCCTGTTGTTGTTTTGATAATGTGTGAAAAGTCATGTCGCCAGTTTCAAGATTTTAGAAAAATTCGTCATAAGCCTTTGTTTTTTTTTAATTTATTTTCAAATCTTAAGTTAATCTTAGAAGCTAGAATGTTACAAAGAACAGACGTGCAAAATCGCCCCTTGCAGAGGCTTGGTTATTTTATCGGCTGACTAAGAAATTTGCCTGCGTAATAAAAGAGGCGCAATAAGCAGTTCGTCGTTTTACAGCAAATTTCTGAATGATTATTCAGTGATACTATTCAGATTTTGCAAAAACCAGGGCCCACATTACAGAAATTTTCTCATTCGCTTTAATTAACGAGTTTTTTTTTTTAGAGACGCTACCGAACGAAATACTCGCTAAACGTAAAGAGGTCATTTTTGCACCTGTATGTAAAGCCTTGCGAAATCCGTTACGTCATTCTTTCTCGCTAAGTTACCTCGAGCGATTGCGGAAAGCAGTTCGAGTAAAAAAACGTCACATTTTCCTCGCCAACTTAAAGAGGATCTTGAAGCACTCTTTGAGCGTGCGAGAAATCTTATTGGTTCAGAAATTTAATGGCGAAATGTTGAAAACTTCTAACTAAAACGAATTTTTGCTGAAAATTAATTAAAACCGTTGCCATGTTTGCCATTATACTGCTAAAAAAAGCGAATTGCATTTAGAACCACTTGCTGTTTCGACTGATAAAGAAATGTTAAGTAGTGCCAGTTGACAAAAATGCAATACACTCCTTTTACAAGAATGATTTTCTATAACACGAGGCTCATTTTTGCTCCAAATTTAAGAAAAAATTTAAAACAATGCCAGCCTCAGCAGCAAAATAAACCAAAAACAAACAAAAAAAAATTCAAACTAATCAATAAAACTAAAATTTGTGCTGATTTAAAGCAATAAAATTTCAGTGATTTTCTAGTTTTTGCAAGCAAAATTGCAACTATTCAAGATTATAAAGCTCTGTTGCTCTGCGCAAGCAATTGAGAAATTTTTTCGGCAGTTGTTCAACTTGAAAAAAGCATGCTTTTTTGCTTTTGCAATTTTACGATGCTGCAAAAGCAAGAAAAAAGCCTTCACTTAAGCAGACAGAGTGTTTCAATCAAGCCCGCTGAAATTGACATCGATGCTTTCAAAAATTTTACAAAATCAAGAACAAATGAGACTGAATATCGGCAAAAAATTAAAAACAGCCAGTCTCAACTCAAGATTTATTGGTTCTAAAAAGGAAGAGTGTACTTCGACTTGATCACTTTTGCAAAATTTTGAAACCTAACGACCTACAGTTACTGTTAACATATGAGTTTACCCACCATCAACCTCAAGGGCGCTTTACGTCGTTTAAAAAAATTATAGTATGGAAAAAGTTGTTCTTATTTCACATTGATCCAAAAATATAATTAAATTCTGTCGTTCATTTACTAATTATCCTCAGTTGAGGAATTTGCTTGCATAGAATAATAACGCATAGGTTATGGTATCTTTTTCCATAACAATGTAGCACATACAGTACGCTTGAACGCATTATTTTGAAGTAGAAATGCATCTGACGTCACAGTGAGAGTATTTATTACATACTAACACAAGTAACCAACATCTCGCAAAGAAATTCGAGCGAACTGTTTTAACGTGTGTTGGGCGAGACGGCTCAGAAATTGCAGTTTGTCTACGAAGATTTTTTGTTCTTTAACGCTTTTTAGCGAGCGAGAATGGCCTTTACGAGCTCGCTAGCACGTTCTGTCATGTCCCCCCAAGTCTCTGATCGGTTTTCTCTACTTAGTAGCTGGTTTGTGCGAACCAGTTCAAACCGGCTAAATAGCCCTACTGCAATCGGTGATTCTCATGTAGAAGAGTGGATCTAACACAGTAGTATTGTTTTCTTCAGGGCTGCGCTGCTCAAGCTGAAGACCAAAGCCAAGCTGAAACCATTCTTAATTTCACCAAATCCTGTTCTGAAGCGTATGCAGCGTTGCTAAGCAACGTGTTGGCAAGCAGCCAGCAACCTGGCAACGTGGACCTGAAGCTAAAGTTACCGTTACTCTCGAAAAGTGTGGCAACGGCAGTTAGCAATTTGGTGCGAGCAGGAGAAGGCATGAAAGGTAAAAAGAAAACTTAAAAGTTATGATTTTTTGAGTACTAATGATGTAGGAGACATTTGGTTTGGTTAATACATAGTTAAAAAAAAAGTTGTGGTAAAGTTTATCAACTACTATGAAGTACTGATAATACAGAGCAGTTGTCACACTCTTACAACGCAGCAAATTTAAGCACTAAGAAGCGATGCCTTTTTGCTTTTAAATCTAAAACGTAGTGTAATATTTTGGCAAATTTACAGGTTCAGACTGGGTGGATCCAAATGACCCAAATGTGATAGCTGAGCAAGAGCTGCTCGCCGCAGCTGCTTCCATTGAAGCTGCTGCTAAAAAGCTCGCACTGCTCCGTCCTAGAAAGAAAGTCAAAGTAAGTTTGTTGATTCAACTCTAGCTCATCATGATTAGGGATATCTCGTATCGCACCAAACCTTCAATCATCGTACAGCTGTGGGGTTTACTTCTTTCCGATCGTTGCCGGAACAATGCAATTCCAGTTGACATTCTTGAAGGATGAATGCCATTGCTTGCAAATTACCGCATGGACATGTAGTCAAGGGTGGTACTGATTTGTCTGATTGCCCATTTGCGGAGATTGTTTTTGGTTTTCTCTACCTTCATCTGGGCTGTATTGAAAGTTATCCATCATTTTCTAGTTAAATTTGATCCAGGAGGAAGTGGTTCAGCAGTTCAGCAATCAAAATTGTTGACAAATCCTTGTTTAGTTTAATTTTTGTATGATTGTCTAATCGGAATTTAGAGTAATGTACATTAATGCTTCCACAGCAGGGTTTTGTCACGTCTATTTGACTGCGGTAAATGTTGCGCTGACCGAGATAAACACAAAATATAGAAGTGGTTTTAAACTCTTTACTTTGGTAAATAACTTTTCCATCCCGCCAGTGATTTAATTTAGAAAGACTAAAAACGTCCGATTTGAGTTGTACGAAATAGGAGTATCTTGAAATTTAGTTCAAAGTATTGTTGTAACATTTTTGCTTTGTAGGAAGTGGATGACAGTCTTAATTTTGAGGAACAAATTTTGGAGGCTGCCAAATCGATCGCAGCTGCTACCACAGCGCTGGTGAAAGCTGCATCTGCAGCTCAGAAAGAATTAGTTATGCAAGGCAAAGTGAGTATGGCGTCTATCTTATAGTTCAAGGAAGCTGTTTCTTTATAAAATAGATTTAGATGTGGTAAAGCATTCATCTATGACCAAAAGATAGAGGAGTATTTGAAACATATCTTCAGCAAATTTCACCTTTAGCCTATATACGAAACCAATCGTTTTCAAAATATTGCTTTTTAAACTTCAAAACAGTTTCCTTGCAGTGTTGCCAGTTAAAATCCACTTTTCCTCAGGTTGAAGTTTTTTCTAACTTTTTTAGAGGATTGGTTTAGGCCAGTGACGCAAGCCAAGCGGGTAAAGGGCTTCAGCCCCCCTACTCCCTTAGCAAACTTACTCAAAAAATTTAGCACAAATCTGCATTTAGGCCAAAACCTAGCCAAAATACGGTGAAGACCTTTTATTGGTCTTCACCTAATTTTAGGTAAGCCATTTTGTGGTCAATCCCCACTCATCAAAATCCTGGTTGCGCGCTTGGTTTTGGCGCATTAACTCATTGTTGAAGCCCTCTAACCATGCGCTTTCAATCTATACTTGCAAGAGTTATCTTTAAGCAATTTTAGAAATGTTATATTTTATAATGGCAACATTGCAAGCGCTGGTAAAGGTTTTAATAACAATAGGAAATAAAACACGTCATAAAAAGGTGAAATATGGTGAAGGTATGTTTTAGATATTGGTTTATCATTTACACATAATCTTAGCTTGTTGATTCATTCTCTTTAAAATCCAATTTATCTTCAATGATGCCCAAGGTTGCAAACCCGATCAATTTTGATTTGAATTTAAGTTTGAGTTCAGACTATTTTCACAAGTTCCAGCTCAAGTTTCAATTCTCTAATTTTGTTTAGTTTGGTTCGGCAAAAATATCAAGTTTTTCAAGTTCAGGCTGACAAAAATATCAAGTCATCAATCAATCAATTTACACGGCTTAATCAACAAAAACATTTCTTTCCCACAATTTTTTAAATCTTTAAATTTTTTTTCAACTAATTTGAACAGTTTTATTTGAATTCAAGTTCGAGTTTAGAAAATTATTTTTTTCAAGTTCGGAAAGACGATCGAGTTTTTTCGAGTTCGCAGACCTGGTGATGCACATGCCAAATCGTTTACACTTGTATGTTTTGTTTTGTTGATACAACGTTTGACACGGACTCTTTCAGTAGGAATAAAACACTTAAAATCATTGGTCACAACGTTTTAAAGAAAAGTATTAAACCCAAACATGTTATAAAGCACAACTTTATATTTTGCGAACTTAAGTAACGGTGTTGTAGTGATATCTGACTGGCCTGCTCATGCGAAATAAAATATCGTAGCTATTTTCGTTTTGCGATCGAAGACAAATTTTCATTATGATAGTACATTAGGGTGGCCCTTATTTTCAAAAGTCTGAAAAGGTGTGCACTGCGCCTTCAAAATGGATCCATTTACTGAAAAAACACACCAAGCAAAATTTTTGACTATTTGATTAATGTTTAAAGATGGTACAAGCGTGTTCAAGTATTCTCATTCTGGATCATTATAAATAATAGGCTTACAGCTGGAAGAGCCATATTGTGATTCTAATGCAAAGTTACAGCGATGCATCAAAATAGGTGGCCCTGTTTATTCCCCAACATCTCTTTTGTGTCATGGTAGATGCGTAATTGCACATGCTTTTCCTTTATATAGCACTCAGCAGCTCTCAAAGTATGGTTTGCAAAGGGTCAAAAGATGGGTCGCACAAAGATGATTCAACTTAATTAAAACAAGCTTTTCTTTTCATACTTGAAGTTTTTTTAAGTTCGTCATTTTTTAATGCGTCATAATCTTTTCTTTATTACTTTGCAAGTTTTCCGAGAGTTTAAATGACAGTGCAGCTGCACTGCTGCAGTAGCAGCAACTAGCTTGTAAGTTAAGATTCGTGGATTATGCTAGTGTTTTGGAGGTTATAGGCTTGGATCTTTTCTCCTTGCCCTACAAGAAAACGGATGGCGTGGTTATACGGAATGTATGGATCAAACTCTGGCTGCTGTAAGTAGGATTGGATCAAAGAAAAGCGAAAAGCTGAAGAGGGATGAATGAAAACACAAAAAGAGTACATAGCTTCAATTTCAAAAAATGCTATCCGAGCATCTTCCAACAGCAGTGAGGATGAGAGCAATGCTGATGATACTCTGCCAAGCTTGATGGAAGATGTTTCACCAAAGCAACCAACAGCAAGACAAACTATTGTTACACCCGCTAGAAATCTTGGTTATGATCCTCTTACTTTTGCTACAAAAAGACGTAAATTTCTCGTTCACAGAAAATAGCAAGAGCTAAGTTCAAAATTCAAAAAAGATTTCATGCCAACGAAGCACTTACAGCTCACTGAGATGGTAAGTGTTTGGAAGCCTTGACAACCAAAAAATATATAGATCGCCTTCTGGTTCTTGTCTCTGGGTTGAGTGTTAATCGGCTTCTGAAAGTCCCCCTATTAGTTTTTGGAACTGGTGAAGCTCAGCCTATCATTTGATACAACAGCAACTAAAGCTGGACGTCAAAATGAGACTTGCATTTTGCTAGAACAACAAACATAAAAAAATTTGGTAAAGACTTATTGTATCTAGCGTGTTGCCCTCACAATTCGAAGCTTCTTTTAGCAGTCGAAAATTCCCTTCTCAAAGAATTCAAAGTTCAGGAGCATTCACACAACCTCCTATGAACTAGAAATCGCTGACAAAATTTAGCATATGCTCAAGCATTTCGGAAGAAAGTAGCCGTCGTACGATACACTTTGCCACCAACCACCTTGAGAAAAAACAACAACAAGATGATTATCTTGAACTTTCGGAACTATTTTTGCTTCTAGGAGGAAATCCACCTCGTGGTGCAAAGTTTCGTGCACCTAGGTCTGTGTACCATGCAAGCTGGCCTAGCAAACTTCTTTATGCTTTGAAAATATGAATGTTTCGAAAACAGTTTAGTCTCATCGCTCAAGAGGAAGAAGTAGGGATGGGCATTTCAGAATATTAATCCAGAAGGATCTGAATCTTAAACTATCCGGAATCCAAATTGAAAAATAAACCGGTTAATTGGAACCGGTTTTAAATCAACGCAATTGCGTTGGTAAAAATTGTTTGCAATTATTTCTCATATAAAACTGTAGTGAGCCATTTGCTCTGTAATTGTGCGTGTAGTACCTTCGCGTGAGCGTATGGTACCTTTGTGTTGGTTCGCGAATTTTGGCAGATGAGGATTGATTTGCTTATAACTAGAAAACGGTAAATCCTAGAAAATTGAAATTTATACTCAAAGTTAAAGTTAATAAAAGCGTCATGTGTGCCGATTTTGGGAATCCTAGGTTACGTGATTGTGAACTGAGGCACAGAAAAAGAAGCATAAAAACGGCGATTTTTGGCTTGAAAATTTATTAATTAGCTTATAACTCAAAAACCGCTTGACGTTCAGAGCAGAAATTTGCACACAATGTGGGTGCTTATGAATGCTTAATGCAATTCGAGTTTGGGTGCGACCGGTCACGTGTCCAAAATTTTACGAGCCAAAAATGGCAAAAGTTCACAAATTTGAACCAATACATCTCGGTATTTACCGATATTGATGAAAAATTGTTTTGGTTTTTGACCACACTATCAACCACCTTTTTTTTGGATGTGTTCGTTTACCCCAACTTGAAAACTATTTTTCTTGCTTTGCATCTTTTTGCTTATTTATTTTTCTTTTTCTGCCGCTATCTACTTTTGAAACGCTAAACGCACTGTACAGTATTTAAAGTTTGAGCAATTGAAGATATCTGGGAGGACTTTTAAGCGACAGAAATCGGGGATACCAGGTTGGGGAGATTTTGAAATTTTGGTGGTAGGTAAATATGAAGAAAAGTTTCCCCAAAACGATGCCCTCCAAAATTCAAAATTTTTAAACTTTTAAGCTGGACACATGAAATAGTGGTCCACAAATTCTCAACTTCCCCAATTGAAGCAACTTGCTGCAAAATACCTTATCATTCCTGCCGCATCAGCTTCTTCCGAAAGGTGTTTCTCCAGTGCAGGCTTAACTGTGAGCAAATTTTGAACGCAACTAAGTGGTAAACATTTAGAAGCACTCAATGTCATGCACTGCCATAAAGTGCTGCTTTAATTAAGCAAATCGGTGGATAAATTTTTTCTGGATAGTGGTGGTGGTTGACTGGTTGTTCACTTTTTCAGAAAATTAAGTTAATTTAAACCAGAATAGGATTTGGTAATCTGGATTCGGTTTTAGCTATTCGGAATAATTCTGGAATAGCCAACTATTCTGAAATGCTCATCCCTAGAAAGAAGATTTAAAGGAGGTGTGTGTTTTTGCAATACAAGTGTATATTGAAGCTTGGTTTACTGCTTCTGAAGCAATTGAAAGCACCTCGTCGGGATTTAGCTTTATTAAAATCCCTTCTTTAACTTTTCAACAAAGCACTTTTCTTTGCCAAATCTCAGAAGATGACTAAATATTAGTGGTATTTGTCTGAAGAGCTAGTTGCTCATCGCCTTTTTGATGATGATGTTTCTTTTGAGACCAAGCAGCACATGGATGCCAAGCTTCAAAACATAGATGATGAACAAGATTCTCTGAAAAGATCTCAAAATCCGCTTGGTTTTCTAAAAGATAAACATCTTTAAGATATCGTGACTGCCAAGGCCAAGAAATTTTTGAAATACTTCCACTTGATTCTAAGTTTTTCAATAAAGATCCTAGATTTTAATCAAAATAGAAAGCTTTTGATCTGCGAAATTGATTGTCAAAAACTTAAAGATATAGGCTACTAATGACAATTCTGAGCTGAGCGCAGAGTTGCTCTAAGCAGTCATATAATAAACTTTTAACCAAACATGAAAAACAGATACAATTTCTACTGCAAGTAGTTTCTGGTCATCAAAGTGCCTACCCAGATGCTAGAATAATAACTCTAACCCAACAAAACAAACAATGAGAATTTAAGTATTATATTCCTCTGAATAACAGCAAATTTTATCTTTCAAGTTGCTCATGAAAGCAAATTCAAAAAACTGTGCCATGACCTTAAGCGTAAGATTATTGTATATTTAGTACTCATTGCTTATTTTACACATTTATACCGATTATAAATGCAGCTAATAGCATATAAGCATTCTATATGCAGTTCATTTGAAATTTTGCAACTTTTGCAAAAAAGAATTACCCCTCTATACCACCTCTAAACAACACTCAAAATGCACTAAACTTCACTGGGAGTGTTTTTTGGTGAAAAGGATCCAATTCGTGAGCGGAGAGCTAAAGAAAATACAGCTTTTATTTTTACCCTTAAATAAGGGCCACCCTATAGTACATACTGTAGTAGACCTTGAATCAATGGAAAAACAACTCAAATCATAAAAAAAAATGTGTTTGAACCATATCCCCGGTATGTTCATAATGATACACTTCTCAGCGTTGCTATGAGTGTTTGTTTGAATGGGTTAAAAAGAAAACTCAATAAAACACAACCATTTGTTTTGAAAATGTACAGTTGCTCATGTGTTGTTTTTCACTGCAGTGTTTGGTTTTTAGGTCGGTGCTGTCCCATCGATGCGTCACGATGACGGACAGTGGTCCCAGGGCCTGATATCAGCCGCACAGTTGGTTGCTCGTTCAACTGGGAATTTATGTGAAGCTGCCAATCAAGCTGTGCAGGGAGAAGCGAGTGAAGAAAAACTGGTGACGTCAGCAAAACAAGTAGCTTCGTCAACTGCCCAGTTGCTGGTAGCCTGCAAGGTGAAAGCCGACCCCAACAGCGAGAACATGAAAAGATTGCAGGTAAGTCGATGGGATACAGCTGTTTGAAGATTTTGTTTATTTGGGTTTGATACTTTTCTTGCTTTGAATCTAAATTTTGATATAGCCGATTATGATTACCGATTTTACATTGGTTGCATGGATTTTGAAAAGTTTGTTACCAATATGTACAAAAACTTTCTTAATTTAAGTTGGCAAAAAATTCCTTAATTTTTTAAATAAATTATTTACTTTTCTTCTTACAGTGAGTTTAATTTTTAATAAATAATATTCTTTTTTA
The DNA here is from genome assembly GCA_963965965.1 of Trididemnum nubilum. Classification (NCBI taxonomy): domain Eukaryota; kingdom Metazoa; phylum Chordata; class Ascidiacea; order Aplousobranchia; family Didemnidae; genus Trididemnum; species Trididemnum nubilum. The sequence continues at coordinate 37,957,046 of OZ014473.1, read as the reverse complement.
TAATTTTTATTCTAAAGCAACAAGAGAGATACAATTTCTAGCAGATTATTGACTAAATATTTAACTGTGAAAACTTGACATTCACGTTTAGTGTTGAATTTCTTAGTTATACTTTAACCTTTTTCGTTTTATTTAGCATTTTGCTTTAAATTCTGTCGACATTAATCAGATTTTCAATCTATCTCGGCAAAAAAACTTTGGTTATGTTTGCTAGTCCGTCTTTAAAGGTCACTGTAGTCCATCATATTGCTACTTCAAAAAATTGAGAGTTGTTTGGGATTTTTGTTTGTTTTAGTTTAAACTAACTTTTATTTTCAAGTTTCTTTCGATTAACGCGAAAGCTTTGTTTGTTTTTTATTATTGAAGAATCCACGAATCAATTTCGCATGAGCGATATTGAATGAATTGTAATCAACAGAACATTTGAAGTCGATGCACCTTTCCAAAGGTTTTTTTTGTTGTTGTAGTGTTTTCTGTTTCTTATCACAGTTTAATTGTTTTATTATGATCGACTTATTTTAGTGGAAATGGATTAGGGAAACACTTCATTGTATTTATTTTATTTGGTTATATTCTGTAAGTTGAATATTTTTTGGTGTTGATAGTTTTATCAAAACAAATGCTTAGAAAAACTACTGCATAAATACAATCGAATCGTGCAACGCAAATTATAAACTAGCTTTGCATGTTATGACGTTAAACACTCATTGTTGAGTAAAGAAACTTAAATTCCAAAACGTATTTTTTTCTATGTTGAAAACAGTGCTGCCGTCCTAACCAAATAGGTGAGTAAGCTTCGGAATTGTTAACGTCAGTAAGCTCCAGAAACTTTAGGTTAGGCTTCGGAATACGACCCCATTTTCAGCGGGAATTATGGTGGAGACGAAAAAAGGTCTTCAAGCGCGTGGTTTCGAAGGCGAGAGCTTACCCGAGCCTACCCTCAAATAACTAGGTTGGCCAAGCATATTCTCGACGGCATCACTGGTTCAAATACTGTGCAGCCTAGAGACTAGTTCGATTAAATTGAAAATTTTGACAGAGTTTATCCAAACTTGAGGCTTGTCATTTACTGGCATGTTAGCCCAGAATAAATTACAAAAATATTGCGCAATAACCCTGTAATTCCTAAATTTGCCAATATTTTTTGACGTTTTCAGAGTGCGGGTAACGCTGTAAAGAAGGCTGCAGATACTTTAGTCCAATCAGCAAAAGATGTAGCCTTCCAGCAGGAGGCAGAGGTGGACGCTGGAGTTTCTACTTCCGGAGGTCTCGTCGGAAGTATTCGGGATGAAATGGAAGCAATGGAGAAAATTCTTTCTAAAGAGAAGGAGTTGAAAGAGGCTATGGAAAAATTGAAGAGAATAAGAGAGAAAAAATACCACGATCCTGCTCCGACCCCCCCACCTAAAGCAAACAAACCTGTAACTCTCAATAAGCCAGCCCCAGTAACTTCAACTAAACCAGCTCCATTAACTCCAAAAAAACCAGCCCTATTAAATCCAGCTAAACCAGTTCCACCTCCCAACAAACCAACGCCTACCTCGAGCAAACCTGCTCCTCTGGGCGAAAAACCAACCCCTCCAAAAAAATCACAGGTCAAAAAATGGCCCCCAGTTCAAACAAAATAAGTTAAAATAATTTAAAATTTTAAAAAGCGGTCATTTTGAGTCAATTTCGTTGCTCGACCTTAAACGTAATTCGTTCAAGAATGGAGCATATTTTTTATAAAGATAAGTTTTTACTAAGTTAATGTGTTTTGTTGTCATTTGTGTTTTATTTTTTGTTGTTGTTTTTTTGCTCTTGTTATCGGTTTAAATTGGTCACTCAGAAAATCCTTTTGATTGAGTCATTCAAGTGTCTTGCTTACAAATGAGTTTCTAAATTCTAAGGTCACCATAAAAATCGTCTTAAGAATGTTTTTATGAAGTCCTAACAGAATAAAAAACTAGGTAACAAATTACACACGCGCTGTATCGGAGTTGAAATATTTTGCAGACATATTTGTTGTTATTGTTACTGCTGCTGTATTGTTGTTCTTTGTGATACTATTTCACTTGTCCAGCCTACCACTGCTTCGAGGTTTTCCAACTATGTATTAGGTCAAAAATTTCCGAAGAACTTGCATGATGTGAATGGCACAGAAGTTACGAGTATCGAATCTCCACTTCCACATATTTTGTTTTCAAAGTAGAGAAATTATTCACGATTTTGCATTCTAGATTTTTAATCAATTAGCTTGCACGGACTGCAAACATTCATCAGGAGCAATATAGGCTACGGTACACAAACCTACAAAATTCCGGTAATTTTCTACTCCTTTTTTAATCTGCATCGTGACCAGACCATTTTACCCTTATTATACGAGTAGTGTCTTTTTTGCTATTCTTGATTCATGATTGTAGCCTATTACTTCCCCTGTATGAATGCTGTTGATATCGCTGTTATTTATTTATCCGTTGCATTTTACTCAGGAGAGAAAAGCGTAATATGCAATATTCGTATTATTTAAACGAATTGTTGTTAAATTGAAAATAAACCAGGAAACTTTACTGAAGGCTACCGTATGATTTGTACATGAAGATTATACACATAAGCCTGCTGTTTATTGACCAATGCACTGTTAACAAAAGTGTATTTTTTGGATTTTGAAAAAGCATGACTTCAGGTTACAATAAAATAAATTGTGACAGCATGTTTATTATTTAATCTTAATGTTAACATTTGGCTAAAAACTTTATATTGCTCTTGAGTACTGCTAGTCGAAAGTTCTCTTAATGTTTACTATTATGACATATCATTAAAATACTGTTATATAATAATAAGAAGGAATTCCTTTTTTTGTGCTATAGTATATCCTTTAGGTCTAGGAAATATTTTGGAATTGTGACATAACATGACAAAAATTGATACATTGATAGTCAAACATCAACTGTTGCAGTAACATGAATCTCAGACGTGGAGTCGAGGACCCAACGTTTGAAGTCAAGGACTAAAAACAATCCGAGGCCCAGGACCGACTTTTTGAGAACAGACCCTCTCGAGACTAAGGACAAAAATGGTTGAGGCCAAGGACCAAAAAGACAACCTTTCTAAAAGTTTTTGTTCGGCAAATTCTCTATTATTTTTAAGAGCAAAAGTGTATAAGATATTGCATTTCCTTAAGTTTTTCATGATAATTCGAAACTAGTAGTTTCTAAAAAACACGAATGTTATTCATCGGCTGATTATGGATACCCAACTGTTTAGCAGTTTTTCAAGTACAAACCTTGTTTTTTGGTTTAACGACTTCTTTCCACAGAATCTTTTTTTTAAGTTGTCGTAGTTTTTGAATATTTTATGACTACTATGATATTATTATCTAAAAGTATTGCAAAGTACTACAAATAATTTATGTTTTTAAATTATTTACAATGATTTTAGGTACCGTACCAGGTTAATGCAAGCTCAATTTCTTAGAAAGACGGGTTTCTGGGGTTGAGAGCAAATTCCCCATGAACTATTTTAGTGATTTTTTTTTTCAAAAAAATAATAATTTTTGTGACTTTTAAACGAGATTACACAATTAGATTTTCAAAGCAATTTGAAAAACGAAAATATTAGAAAAGTTAAGTTGAAAAACTATAGTTTTCTCACATTTTCCCAATCGTAATTAAAAGCCAATCTTTTTACGAGTAAGTCCACGTGATATCTCCCTGTATTCTTGCATCTATTGTCTCTCAATGAATGAGAGTGCACGTTTCAGCCGTCAAAAGACACTTTGTAAAATTTAACGTAAAGCATTTAATGGCAAAAAGTAACTTGAGAATCCCAGCAGGGATGTTGGAGGAAGGCATTGGTGACATTTGCAGTTTGCCCCGGGGCTCCCCTCAAAAGGCTCACAATAATAGAAACGGAAAAATAATAAATCTTTTCTAAAAATGTCCAAATTTTTGCGAGAGCTTTGTCTCTTCATTTGCATGACATCGTATAAAAATTGATTAAGTGCAGCGCGTAGCTTTCCAGGCATTCCAACAATTATAGCTATTATTTTTATTTCACACTCGCTTTTTTAATAGTTCTTCATGTAACGTTTTTTCTGATACAGTAGTTAATTATTTGGGCTTTTTAACGGCGATTTTCATCTCAAAAATTGTTTAGCGGATGTGGCTTTGCCCCCAGACCGTTGGCCAGTGATTATAGAATTGTTTGCTCATATCTCAGAATAAATTCTTCGCTGTTATCGCCCGCATGTTTTCAAAACAAGTTGACTTCCTCAAGATAAGTTTTGTTAGTTAAATCACGGATGTACTAACAGACGTTGTTCAATAGGCTATGCCTGGTAACTGCATTACATTTCATTATCACGAACACATACTTTGTTCTAAGTCCACTCTCAGATAGGCACGGTTATGTTTTAGAATTAGGCACGGTACAGATAGGCACGGCACAGATAGGCACGGCACAGATAGGCACGGTTATGTATTAGGATTAGCAACTCAAAAACGTTTCAGTCCGAACCCCCGGATTTCTTGTTATGGCCCTAGATGGTTTTACTGTTTTGCTGTTTGCACCAACCCCACCGGAAATATTAGCCAAAACAAAAACAGCGATTCTACACTGCTTTTTACACCCCATTCTTCGATTATAGATTTCACACAATGCCGTTTAAAGTATGGTTTACTATGACTTGGCTATTACATTTTGTTTTGCAAATAAGGACAGGAAACGAATTGACAGGTTAATTGAAGTTTGGGTTATTTTGTGTTTGGCGATTGTGCTTTTCAGCCAATCACAAAATAATGCTGTCCTCTAGCCGAGGACAAGATATTTTTGAGGACTTGTAGGCTTTTAAGCCAAGAACTTGAGCTTCGAGGCCAAGGCCAAGAACTTCAAAATGTGAGGTCCTCAAAGACTCCATCTCTGATCATACTCGGTTGGAGTTCATTCACTTTTGTCCATTTCATTAAAAAACAAGTCTGCACTATCGAAGTCCTAAATTTAAAAAAAAGTCTTGCAGGTTTAAATTAAAGCGTAAAGACGCCATATGTCATTTCAAGTTTTCAATCATGTTTTAATCATCGAAAAAAACTGAAGAGATATAAAATTCTTATCTAGCAAATTTTTGCAAATAAGAAATAGCCCAATTTGAGCTAAAAACCAAACATTTTTTTCTAAGGTACATGGAAAGCTCCACCGCTAAAATATAATCGTCGTCGCTACTTTTGCCAGGCCATCGGTGGTGACCGCTTGATCTAGCACGCAACCGGAATTTTGGCTACGTAGAAGCAGAACAAACAGCAAAATTGTTATGTAGAATGCCCAAAATGTATCCAGCTACAGCTGCGATGTGTAATTCAAACTGATAAAGTTTCCATACTTTCAATGTTAGTGATTTTTAATCTCTGCATAGAAAAACTTACGGAGCTTTGCATTACTTATTGGATCAAATAAATCACATCTTTCATTATATTCCCTGTATTACGCCGAAGCGTGTAACGAGTTGGCTTGGCCCATCTCCGCGTCATTGCGCCTGGGCAACAAAGCTTTTTTCGAAGAAATGTCGCAGCGGTGGCGAGCCGTTGACAACACTGTGTTCGATTTGACCGGCCCGAGATTTGGACCTCAGACCTCCCGCTCCAGAAACGAACGCATTAGCGCCAGTTGGTCAAGCGGTAACGCTTTGGTCTCTGGAGCGGGAGGTCGAAGGTTGAAATCTCGGGCGGGTCAAATCGACACAGTGTTGCCAACGGCTCGCCATCGTTGTGACATTTCTTTTAATTTGAGCGGCCTGAGATTTGAAACTTAAACCTACCGATCCAAAGACAAATACGTTACTTATTGGAACAAAACGATTGAAAGTAAGTTTTTAATCACATCAATTAATAACAAAGTTAATAAACGGAAAAGAACATTCCATACACTACATGAAAGATCAGTACAATTTAAAAAAAAAAAGCTTCCAAAGGACAGATCTAGCAGCTCAAATTTTCGGAAATTGAGGTAAGCCATGAAGAAAAAAACGTTTATCTATTAGGTGACTTGTATTTTAGATTCACGAGAGAAAACTCAAGAATGAATAAATTTAAATCGTAATTGATATACTGTTTTATTAATATTTTAACAATATCATTTTTTTGTATTGAGTTTTCTCCAATCATCTCTAAAATGACATTTAATTTTTGGAGTAAAATTTTTTGCAGTTGATATTATCCTATAGTTTTCCTTGCAGTATTAGTAAGAGATTATGATTGAGCGTTTTCAGTGACCAGGTGTCGTAAAAGCCTGGACAGAAAATATATACCCGCTGGCTGATGCAGTGCATTTTCACCTTTGAGAAATGGTAATGTTATAACTGATTTTAAGCAAAGTTTAGATTCAAGATCAAATAACTTTGAAATTACAAATGGAATTATAAAAAGGGAAGGCCTTATTTTACCAAAAACATTTACCTACTTTTTTGTTAAGTCTAACCCAAATCCCACCCAAACTCAAATCTTTACTCTAAAACTAACCCAAACCCTAATCTTAATCCTTAAAAACGCAAATGAAAAATGTGTGTTTGATTCCTCATGAAAACTGTGAGGACGATTTTTCAGTTTCGTTTCATTTTTTTTTAACTTAAAATTTTTGGGTGACATAGTCACTCCTTACAAAAAATCAGCAAAACGTATAAATTTGCTTCAAAACAAAACATTTTAGGAGAATTGACACATGCGAATTGATTCTAGGTCCAACATTTCTAAAAATTGCAGTAGGATCCGCCTTTGTTTCGTTTTTATCAGTTTTTCGCCATCAATACTTTTTTAACGCTCGGCGAACAACTTTTTTGCTCCGGTTCATGTTGCGAAAATCGCGGTTAATTTTGATAATTCTTCCGATCTTCACCAACAGAATCGTCGGCATCGTCTACACGTCACTCGCATTCTCTTGATTCGATGATGACGCTTGACTAGTCTTTTTTGACGATATCGCCGCTGTTTTAATTCTGCAAAAAAGGATTATTTTGATTGTTAAATACAAAAAAAGAAAACTGACAAAACTACTAATTTTTCATTCTGAATGCAACCCGTCAAAATTTTACAACATTAGGGTCTGAAAGTGTTTATATCATTATAAACTTTTGGCAACTCAGAAAATTAGAGTAGAAGAAAAATAACCTTACCAACATTTTTCACCAGAAAGCGGAATTGATGATGTAGGCTTTTGGCCATAAAAGTGCCTCCGAAAGCGAACACTATTGTGGAGAATGAGGACAAGCTCTGTTTTTCCGAGCCAGTCCGAAAAAATATTTTGACATTTTATGGTGGTAAAACTTGTACGTTGTAACAGCATGCTTAGCGTTTGTTTTTTTGTTTTTATATATATTCGCTTTTTTTGCGCTAAATAAATGTTTTTTAGTTAGTATTTTCCTAGATGTTGGATTTAAAATATTTTCGTTATACCTGTTTTCCAATCGGTAACACTTCTTTTGCTGAGCAGGGAAACGCGACATCGAGGCGCTATGAAGCCGCATTTTTGCTGAATTAAAAATCCACAAGTTGGGCTAGGATTCCAAGAGTTTTCTGGTCGCCCTAAATTTCTAAAAACAAAATAGCAAACTTACAATGAAGTAAGTGCATTTTAATGGAGTAAGTGCATTTTAATGTAAATTACTATGTATTAAAAGTTGCACGCTATAACACAAACAAAAAAAACATCAGTATTTTGTTGTCACGAGTCGTCAGTTAGTTAGGGCTTTTACGGGTGAAACTGAGCGACGTGAAGCCACAGAAATAGGCGGCCAATTTATTAGGATTGAAAATAATTTTGATCGAACCCGCTGCTTTTTCATCAAATGCTGAGTGTGGGTCCCGCTTCCGGATGGTTTAGGCGTAGTGCTAATCCGGAAGCGTTTAAGTTAGAACTTTTGCGAAATTGTTGAGTAACATGTGTAGCTTCAGCAACAATATTGGAAAAAGCTTAGAAACATCAAGTACTGTATGTTTCAAAACTCATGGGGATTATTACATGAGTAGACTTAAACCCAAGTCTGACTTGAGCAAAAATTTAAAGAGCAAATAAAAATTGAAAGGTAATTAAAAAATTTCCAACATTGCGTTGGAGTTGGTAAAATCCGGTTTAAAATTTTGAATATGGAAGAAAATCCCCCCTTAAATTTTTATTTGAACTTCTAATTTTGCTCAAGTTGGTCTTGAATTCAAATTAGCTATTGTATAACCACCCAAAGAGTTCTTATTGTTTCAAAGATTTTTATGATAGTTTTAGCAATTACTTTCGTAGCTTCGTCGGTGATCACAAATTAATTACGAGTACACTAAAACAAGTTGAGCAAAATTAAAACTGACAAAGAGCTGGATTACCTCATTGGCCGTCTAACTAACAGCACTGTTCCTGCATGCTGCGCTTCATAACCTCCAAATAAACAAGAAACAACAAAGAAAAACAAAATCACTCTGCCTAACATTTTGATGCAAATCAGATTACCAAACTATCGCGCGATACTGAAAATTTGCTTTAACACCGCTTTTATGTTGGCATTTTTTTGGTGATTAGATTTTTTCTCAAATATTTCCTTAATTCTTAGAAAAACGAGAACAAAATTTGATGCAAAATCTCCGGAAAATTTTACGCACGTTTAAAAACTTAAACATTCTTAATTAAGATAAAAAGATGGCAATACGATAATCCATTCTCAATCAATGTAGGCAGTAGCATACAAATGGATTCCAATCCCCTATAACTTACCACCCATGACGTTGTGAAAATGATTCGAAATTTGTCAAAAACTACAATATTAACTTTTCCAAAATCATACCAAAAATCCTGTGTAAAGCCTTACGTTTTGATGATTTTAAGCATCAAATCAAATCTATCCTTATACTCGCTCTTTGAGGCGAAGCGTTTGACGAGTTTGCTTGGTCCATCATGCGTCATCGCACCCAGGCAAAACAGATTCTTTCGAAGAAATGTTGCAGCGGTAGTAAGCCGTTGGCAACACTGCGTCCGATTTGACTAGCCCGAGATTTGAACCTTCTCTCGCTCCAAAGTCGAACGCGTTACTGCTCGACCAACTACTGGTCGGTTATACAATTGTGTGAAAAGAAATTCTATAAAAAGCCCACAGGTTGTTCACAGTCGCGATGACGTGAGCGAAAGATTAAGATGTGGAAAAAGTTCAAAAAATTGATCATGAAAAAAGTTTCGAGTCCAAATTCGCGTGAAAAAAGATTCCTTACTCGGCCAATCTTTCGCAACTACGGAAATAAATTGAGGTTGTGACCATGGCTGCGAACTTTGGTGATTCAACATATACCAGATACTTCTAAAAAAGAATTAGTTTTTTGGAGGATACTTGGTGGTTAAAATCACGGTTTTGGGCACGTGGCGCAGCCAAGCGTTGCAAAGAATTTTTTGGCTTTGAAATCATGACTCCGCTTTAGAACTAATTGGTTAGTTGCCGAAGTTTATTAGTTTATTGCTTTCCAAAACCCTTTCAAAAAACTAGCTTAAGGAGGCTAGGAATTAAAAGCAAACATTCTAGCTGAACCCGAAAAATGAGACAAAAGCTTTTAAAAATTAATAAGATAGCAATCAGCAGGTACAGGCCTTTGCGTAAAAACTCTCAAAAAAAAAAGATTAGGACCGATTCCGATACGCTGTTACACCATCAAAGCTATACTAAATCGCCAAATTTTTTATATATGTTTCTCTCCAACTATTTTGAATTTTTGTGGGGGAGCATTTTTATCCTGGTGTTGTCGCGCCAGTGCAGCAGTGCTGTTATGTTTCTCGGAAACGTCTCCTTTCCATTTTACGAGAAACTCAGGCTCAAAAAAATAATCTTTCATTGTGATGATTATCGCATTAAATTTAATACTTTTGTAAACATTTTCCAAAGAAAAACTTGTTTTCAACCAATTTTTGAACACTTTTTAATGCTTTGCAGAAATTCATAAAAACTTTTGTTATTACTCATTTTTGATAAGTTGAAATCTTAATTACGTATTTTTTTTTCTACAAAATATGTTTTATTTAATTGAATTAATAACATAAACCATGTTTTATTAGTGTAATGAATAGTTTTGATCTAGGTTTGCGATGTACTATTTTAAAATTCTTTATCAATATACAAATGCGATATGATTCAATAATTCTTCCGAGTTGACAAACGGCCAGTTGATCGAGCGGTACCGCGATTTTCTTTGGAAGGGGAGATCTGAGGTTCAAATCTCAGGTCGGTCTATATCAGACACAAAGTTGCTAACGGCTTGCTAACGCTGCGATATTTTCTTTGAAAAGAGCTGTGTTGCCTGGTCACAATGGCATTGAGAAAAGTACTCCAACTTGATACACTATTTGGCGTACTGCAGCAAGTATAGCGAAAGATTTGACTTGATTCTTTGCGGATATAAAGTACAGTAACTGATGAAAATTTTCAGACAAGGTTTTCAATTCTTACGAGCTTTAGTGATTTGTAGTTTTTCTACCAAAGCCCCAGCGTCTTGTTTTCAAAAAAGATAGTTTTGTTATTTATCAACGTGATAAATATTTGAAATAAGATATTGTTAGACTGTTTAACCTCTCTGGTTTAAAAGTGTTTATTGACTAACATTAGTTTTCTCTTGAATTATTAAAACACAAAATTCAAAAATTTTAAATATTTGGTCACTTGTTTCCAAAATAACCATTTTCTTGAAAAGGTGCTAGTTCGTATTGCGGCATCACAAATTTGTATAACCACAGCAGGAAGATTATTCGTTGGTTGTGTTTGCTAAACAATTTTATACTTTCCAAAAGACGTAATATTTTAATCTCCGTGTTGTGGCACCATAATGCCATTGTTGATGTGCATCAAACCCGGTTGCACAGCGGTACTTGAATTGATTAACTTTGCCAGTCAAATCTGTCCACAAATATTTTGGCTGGCAGAAGACGAAGCTTTTTTTCAGATCATAACATACTAAGGATTAATAGATTTAGAAAAATCTCGAAAACGTGATTAATTATGGTTTAAACTATCTAAATCACAGAGCATTATCTTCATTTTGCTACCACAGCACCACATTATAACATAGTTACAAAATTTCCACATATGTTAAGTCATCTTTCGTGGTTTACTGTGCCATTCAATTTGTTAAATAAAGTAAATTTAAAGCTTCTGCTACAGATTTTGACATTAACTGCCTTTTCCTTATGTCTTCACAACAACAACTTGTTTGTAAGAGGGAGACCATAATAAGCTTAAAAAACTAATATTGTGTTGCAATGGGCACGTTTTTATGAGCATAAGATTCATAGTTGTACCACTATCTTCGCCAACAGTTTGTCTATTTTCATCATAACTTGTGAACTACAATAAGAGGTAAGCAATCAGCGACCTATATCTCATGTGATAAATTTTCATAGTCATTATTACGTGAATATTTGAATGTTATTTGTGGATATTGTAGTTTTTAAGTTAGAAATGATCTTTCAGAAGAATTTATTGACTTTGAATTTAGGGGGCCTGGGCCTAGTGGTCGTACGTGTTCTCCTAAAACTTTATATTTTCATGATAAAACAAAAATCTCTTAGGCAAAACTTCGAGTGAATTATTATCATGCAAAAAATATTGCAGGAGGCAATATACCTTGCTTTCCCCCCCCTGGACCAAGTCACTTACAAAATTTACCCAAAAATGCAAGATTTTAAATGTGCTTTGGACTTGATCTGTAAGGACTAGAAAATTTAATTTTTTCAATTTGCTTAAAATCTTGAAAATGTAGTTCTTTCAATTGGGTCTAAAAACGTGCGACATGTGATCCAAATGGCATTATAAGGTAGCTATTTTTTCCGAAAAAACACAAAAAATTTCCCAGCAGGAGGGGGCTTTGCCCCTAAACCCTTATAAACTCCGGTGGCTGAGGAAAACCCCATATGTAATACATTTGAGTAAAACTAGCTAGCTTGCTGTGTTTCCCAATCTAGACATCTTCGGAAAACTTTTAGACTTTTACCCTGCCTTTCAGCAAAATCCTGGTTACGTGCCAAACCAATCCCAGGTTTCTGATCTTCCATTCTATGGTATTTTGTCCCATAAAAAATCCCTTTATTTTCGAAAAGTTCTGATGACTTTATTGCATATGATTTGCGGTTTGCCCCCCTCCCAATTAAAAATCCTGGCTACGCCTATGCCCATACCTTTACCAATTTATCAGAGATGTCTAACACTTTTCTAAATACTTAAAAAAGTGTTTTTAAGTTGTTTGCTGTTTTTAATCTCAATTTTCCAGAGGCAAAAATAATTGAAGTTCAACATTAGACCAAACATCACTCTGCCATTGTATCTCTGAGTTGCTACGACCAAGTTGGTTTAGTGAAACGCTTACCTTAAACACGTCATTTCGACTGACATCTTCTTTAAAGAAGTCTTTTCTCAGTTTTCGATATGTTGGTTACAATCTTTTATTAACTTTTCAAAAAAACAATTGCTTATACATTATTGTTCGAGAGTTTGTGTTCAAAATAGGAAAGTCAGTACATGTCAAAAAGTTTTGATATTATCGCTAAAACTTACAATTTTCCCTGTCAAATTTTCTTTTGTAAACATCGCGAGATAGCTCCTGTAATTTTTCGTAAGCGATAAACCTTATATAACCTGATCCACATTATGCTTACCAAACAAAACTCGACAATTTTCATCCGGGGGGTAAAAAGCAACATCTATCTTGCTTTACTTAGAAACCCCCAGTTTTTTACATAGTACTCATTTAAGGAAATCTGTCTCGCGGTTTATGCATTCTCTCGCGCCGCAAAACCCAATACAACTAACACTGTAAATTGAGCTTTTATTTAGCAAAAATTTATTACCCATTTTAAAGAATTGTTTCCAAAAAAAAGAAGCAAAACAAAAATATTACACTTGATAACATATTTTTATTATCATCAAATGTAAGTCAATCAAATATTGTAATTTAGCTCAAACTAGGGTGTTAATACACACTCATAATGCGTTCAGAATATAATTAACTACGCAAAAATACAAAGTAGTTGTTTACAGAAGCAATCATTTACAAATCATAAAATATAAAATCTAAAAACGATCAATCCCCTACAGTCTGTTTTTGTTTTTTGAGTCGTAAAGAGGGTTCTTACTCAAATAGAATTTTAATTGAATAAGATACTGTTGGAATAAGATGCCCTCTTAACAACTCGAAAAACAAACCAGACTGTTGGAGGTTTATTGTTTTTAGATCTTAAATTTTATGGTCTGTGAATGATTGATTTTGTTGAAATGGCTCTGAGAAATCATCGAGTACTTTCTGAAAGCATCAGCCTACTCAACACAGTGTTTTTTTTCTCGGTTGTTGATACAAATTAAAATTCAGTTTTATCCGACGAAATCTAATAAAATGGGATCTAACCCCTAAACGTCCGAATCTAAACGTTCCGGTCCCACTCAGCTTCGTTTCGATTCGTCATCGATTCAGCTTGGATTGTTTCTCCTCTGATTTGAGTTACTTTTTGAATAACCCGGAATTTTATTTTTCCGCAAATTAACCTTAACTCTAATTCCAACTTTAACCCCAACTCCAACCTTAAACCTTACTCTAACCGTAACTCCAACTCTAACTCTAGCCTTAGGATTAGCTCCAACCCGACTTCCTCTGAATTATTTGCAGAAAATTCTGTGTTTTCGACACTGCCGTGGAAAGAAACTCGCGGTGGTTCTGACCTTTCCTTCCATAACACGAAGAGTATGTAATTAGCGAAGGAAAAGAGTACATCGGTGTTTTGTTCCTACGTAATGGTGTTTTGTAAGTATAAGATACACAAACAGAAGGTCTACGCATGATAATGCCAACATATTCTACACAACAACGCGTATTAGACCAGTCATTCAGTAATGCAAGACAGTTTAATCCAAACTCTTCGGACTCAGCTACGCTCATCATTAGTAAAAAAATTAAGTTTGTTTTTTGGTTTCGTTGTAAAAAATTTTGAGAATTCTATTTAAGTTTAATCCAATTTCTGCAATCGTAAAAAGCAAAAGATTTGAAATATTTAAAGGCTTTATCATGGAATTTTACTAACTTGTTGGAAAAAACAAAAATTTTCACGACACTTATTACCAAAAATAAGTTTTTCAAAAACCAGCAGATTTCACGTAACAGCTCTGATGTAAAATCTTGGGAAAGATAAGTTTGCTTTGTTTACTTGTGTTTGCTTTTTATCTAAGAGGTTATCAACTAGGCTAATTGATCATTATAAAGATATTTGCAAAATAAATAAACATCTTTTAAATAGAATAAAGCAATCAACAAAATACCCATAACGTTGTAAGTTAGTGACTTTAAACGCTGGATTAACAAAAGACAAATCCTTGAATACAAGAAGTTTAGGCAATTCAGAATAGCCTGTCTTCAACTTACCAGACAACAGCCGAAATAAAGTAGCGATCATTACCAGGGATGTAGAGTCGAGAACACAAAGCTCGAGGCCAAGAACACAGAAGAAATCTGAGGCCAAGGCCAAGGACCGACTTTCCGAAGACCGACCCTCTCGAGGCCAAGGACAGGAATGCTCCAGGCCAAGGCCAAGAACCAAGGACACAACGCGCAAGTGTTTTCCAAAAAAAGATCTTCGAGCAAAAAAATTCAGTTGTTCTTCAAAAAAAAAAGCTTTGCGCGCAAAACAGCCGCAAATTTTTCGCGAAAATTCAGATGTTTTCCAAAAAAAAGGTTTTAAAAAAGTTTCCGCCTCTGGCATACACAAAGAAGAAAAACAAAAATGGTCATGACCTTGGCCCATTTTCAACCAATCAAAAAATAGTGATGTCCTCTAGCCGAGGACAGAGCATTTTTGAGGACTTCCAGGCTTTGAGGCCAAGGCCAAGGACTTCAAATTGTGTCCTCGAGGATGTCCACGAGGCCAAATGCGTCCTCGAGGACCCCACCTCCGATCATCGCTATTTCTTTCCATTAAAACAAGAATTATATGATGATGATCATTTATTTAAAACGATGGCAAAAGAATTAAAAAAACATTAATGCTTATCAACTAAGTTTTTGTATTAGTTTATTTTTTGTTATGTTTGTTATCAGTGCTTGAGTATTATCTTGCTGGTGCTGTTGTCAAAAAATCTAGAACATGTTTTTCCACCGTTAATGACAAGTTGATCATTTCTGTGTCTGTGAATTTTGCTTCTCAGTTTGAAATTTTTGGTGGTTTGCGAGCGCCGCCGGCCACAAAGCAAATTCAAAAAAGTTAATAAAGAGCAACAAGAGATTAGAAGCTGATACATTGCCGCCAACATAACGATGATAATTCGTAGGAATGCTGTAGCTAACTTTGGTATGGTAATATTATATTACTCGGAAATCTGATTATCATGGTTTTCTGAACGAGTTATAAATAAAAATCTTGTTAAAATTGGGTGCTTTCCATATTCGTCATATAGGTCTACAAGTGTGCTGTAACTATACGGTAACTTGAATAATCTTATCTCGTCTTAATGCATGTTTCTACAACAAAATTACTGTAAATAATCAGACTAACAGTTGTTCATCCTTGTTTTCGATTTGATTTAAAGAGTGGTAAGAACTAACATTTTCGGAAACGTTACAATCGATTTATTTCTGTTACCAGATTTGGGCGGTTTTCGGTCAAGCTAAAAACGTATGGAAAGTGAAACTTTCAGTACAAAAGCAAAGCGTTTGCACTCAACTTCATAATGTTCGTACTGCAAAAACGCAAACAAAACTAGTTTGTTCCTTACTGGACAAAGCATTCTAAGAGCAGTGATCTATCGTTACAAGATATCGCAAGCAATAAAAAAAACAACAAAGTATTGTCTGTCACGATGTAAAGTTACGAATTAATTTTTGTGAGTTTTAACTTACTGTATTTGAATTTAATTTGAATCTGATTGTCTTAAATCTTGCAACTCTGAATATCACAGCACATTACTCCAGCACTAAAGCATTAAAAAATTAAAAATTTCCGAAACCCAACCATCTGTTTCACCGGTAATGGGATAACCAAGAGTAAATCGAGATAGGCTCTACTCTGATGATCCCGTATTTTGAGTGAATTCGAATAAGACATACCTGGATACCCTTGATAATGTCATTTATGGGTGAATCAAACTGTTGAATATTTTTAGATTTTATGTGTTAGTACAATTGCAATCTACTGTGTTATTTGTTCTAACTCATCAATATTGAGTTTGAAAGTCGGGTATCAACTACAGACTATTTTGATGCATAATGGGAACAATGACTCATCCTTGGTTACATAAATCTTTGTTATAATGTTGCTTTGAAAATGCTTGCAAAATTTACTTTGAAATAATGTTCAAAACATGACAATCACTAATGGGATTTGCATCAGAAGAGAATTGAACTTTTCCGCGCGTTTACCGTTGCGCTCTGAATACAGTATGAATTTCGACGTAAAACCGATCGCTTTGCTCTGTTTTTTTTTTGTTTTTTTTTTCATTACTACGAAAATGAACAGAACACAACGTGTCGCTACAATAATTTCCAAATTAAATCAAAATTAATGTGTTAGAGCATTAAATAAAAGTTTCAAAGTTCAATAATATCACGGCAATTTTTCCGCCTGCCGGACATTGCGCCTTTGCTCTTCTTGTGCAGCGGCGATTTTTTCGTTACTTGAGCTGAGATTATCAGAAGTGAAGGAACCAGAGTCACAGCTTTTCTAACATCATCATTAAATTTATATTTAATTAAGCAAATTAGCAGTTATAAAATTAGCTTCGGTATACTTTTTTGCTATGCTGCAGAGTTGTAAGTCGGGCCGGGCTTTTTGGGTCGGGTTCGGGTTCGGGCCCGGTTCGGGCCTGAAGTTGACAAAAATTTCGGGCTTAAATCTGGCCTGAGACGTGCTTTTTGTTTTAGGGGCACAAAAATAAAATCAAAATAACTTGGCAACATTGCTAAACTTTTCAGACCTAACATAACTTTCGGGTTTTTTCGGGCATGATTTGGGCTTCAAATTAGTTTTCGGGTTCGGGCCGGGTTCGGGCTTATATTTTCGGGTTCGGGCCGGGTTCGGGCCTCAATTAGTCGGCCCGTTTACAACTCTGTTATGCTGGCAATACTTTGTAGGACAGAAGATTTTATCCTTACAGTTTTTATTTTGTATTGAAAAAGTTGAAGGTATTATTTTGACATTTCCCAAATCCTGGTCGTCGATCTGTTGATATCAACTCAATTTCAAACCACACTATCAAACCTGCTTCTTATGTATCAGAGTTGTCAACGGGCTACTAGTTCAGGCCCGAACCCGGCCCAAACCTAAAAACGTAAGCCCGAATCCGGCCCGCACCCGAAAACTAATTTGAAGTCCAAATCATGCCCGAAAAAAAAACGAAAGTTAAGTTAGGTCTGAAAAAATTAGCAATGTTGCCAAATTGTTTTGATAATATTTTGATGCACCTAAGACAAACAGCACGTCTCAAGCCCGAATTGATCGCGAAATTTTGTCAACTTTAAGCCCGAACCCGAACCGGACCCGAAAATCCCGGCCCGACTTTCAAGTCTGTAGTGTATATGCTTGCATGCGAACCAATTAACAAGTTTCAGTGTATTTATTCCTCCTGTCTAGTGTCTGTGTTAATATGTTAGAAGTCAATCAAGCCAAGTTTTTCATTGTTGACCAAAATGTTGAGATAAACCTAAAACGCATTTGCACCAAATTTGAACTTTTCGTTCAAATCTTTGACCGGTCAAATCGGACACAGTGTAGCCTACGGCTCGCCACCGCTGCGACATTTCTTCGTGTTGCTCGCAGACGTAACGACGCGGAGATAAACCCCGCCAACTCGCTACTTAATTCCGGCCGCGTAATATAGCGAGTATAATGAGAGATTTGATTTTGGCTAACATATTGTCATATCTTGGGAACAGAAGGTAGTACAAAATTCAAAATTAGCGAAGTTAGTCTTCAGATCTGTCAAAATTTTTTGAGAGAAAACCGAGCAAAAAAGGTTCTATCTGAATATCATTTCAAGTTTATTGTAGTTCACTGCTTCTGAACGACCCGATGCTGTGGGAAACATCCTTTGCTAAAAGCACTGATTGTTACGAAAGATTACGTTTTAATCCTGATTATGAGATAGCTTAACATCAGTTGCATGGACGCAAAAAAATCAACACTAAAACCGCACTTGAAAAGAAGTTTTTTACCAAGAATTTGAGCTTGGCAACGCGCAAAATTAAGCTGAATAGACGAGTGTACGGTAACTCTATTTTGCACGGGGAGAGAGAATATTTATGAGGTAACTCCCTCACCTTTAATCCAATTTATGCAACTTAATTGCGTCAAATTTATTCGCAATTGAGTCAAAATTTGAAGCCACTGGGTTAAAAAGATTAATTGTTCAAACTTTGAAACTAGCTCAAAAATATGGGCATTTTTCTTGTACCCACAGTATTTAGTAATTACACCTTTATTCACCACGTTACCTTGGCCAGGAGACAGCGAAGTGATCTTTTGGTCTTCGAGTCAAGCTACCACCTGTCTATCACACACGGCGGAAGCTTCGCACTGTCCCTTTAATTACTAAACGTCAAGCCGGGAAGCTGTGAATTCCAATATTTATAGCTTTTCGGCTTGACCCGATCGAAACTCGAACCCGAGTCGACCGTTTCAGTAGCAGAGGCTCTATCTACTTGACCACTGATCGGGTTATTTAACTTAAGTGGCGTAGTGATTTATATTTAAAATCTAACTGAAGTGAAAATTTTGAGCTGCCAATGACGGACAATACGTTTTGCTAACCGCATGGTATCAAAACCGATTCGGTGAAAACCAAGTCACTTGTCAAAGTTGGTGCTCCCAGGACCTCCGGCTTAGGCGAAGTGAAATGGGACATCCTTTCCTGTGTATATAATGAATTGTAAAAACAGCATGTGTGAAGGACTCTTGCAAAAAATTGTCCGAATCAAACAACGCAAAACAATAAAACCTGTGAGGTGATATCGATCATAATACGTATATGTACAACTTTGTAAAAATGACGTTTAATGAGATTATTATTTGAGCGCTTTTCGTGATGGTGTATGCAAGAAAATCAGTTGCTTTCTTTCATTATTGTTTGAGAAATGTACTCAATTTTGATGTTTGGTTTGATTTTTTTGTTCTTTTGTTATTCAAAATGATTTACCATAAATAAGTAAGAAAAAAAATTCTTTTAAGCTACAAACCAAGCAGGTTTTTCGACAATTTGGTTTAAAAATAAGCAATCGAAATGCAGCAAAACTATTAATCGGTTTTCAAGATTAGTCTTGTACTGTATTACGTTATTGTGGGCGTTTTTATGCAAAACAGAATATTGCGATTTTGCAAATGACATTTAACCATAGGCTATATTAGCATCTAGTAACACGTATACATCGCGATTTCTTTCATAAACTTCACGCATTCGCGAAATGGTCAGCGTTATTGGTTACTCAAGCAGAGATGAGAGCAAACCTGTAGCCTCAAGAGTCGAAATAAGCACAATGTAGCCTCAAGAGTTGACATAAGCACGAATGAAAAACATGCTGATTTAAAATTACGACTAACTAAAGAATGCCAATTTTCCAATCGCTTCCATCATTTTTGCCACTTATCGTCGTGCTGCAATATTTAAAAAAATATTTACCAAAATTTGTTTTGGCAAGTGATTTTTTCTTAAAACATCACGTTTTGGAACGGTCTTTTAAACGGCTCACACTCTCATAATCTCGGAGATATAAAAGAAACCCAAATGGAATATTTGGTTTGTAATTTCCGGAATTTTGCAAATAGACTTTCAGTGTTTGAAAAGTTTGTTTTGCTTTTTTTTCGTCGATTTTTGTTAATAATGACTTTTGTCTTAAATCCACAAAATTATGCAACACATTAAGGTTTTGTGGTGTGAACAATCAAGGTGGAAGCGGTTTGTTTTTCGCGCCTGTAGCTTCCGCTTTCACGTGCTTGATTTTACAATATTTTCTCTCAGAGGTTTAAGTGTGCTCCGAGTTTGTTTGATCCACACCAAAGAAGCATATGCGCATGCGCTTCCTGTCGTTAACACTATTACCCGTATCGAATTTATGTTTCTAAATGTTGCCTAATAACAGCTTGGTGGAAGTCAAAGCCTAATATCTTCTCTCAAAGTCATCTGTTTGAGGTCTATTTGAAATACAGAGGGTTTGCTACTTCTTGTCTACATCAAACTGAAAAATAGTTTCAATATTCGGGTAGGACGTATCGTGAAAATAAGTCAAACTAATGTGGTTGGAATAAATGAACTTTCGATTTTTTTTGGATTGAACTTACCATTGATTAAAAAGCAATAGATATCAGAATGAAACATTTTTTGATGCTCTCATTTGATCTAACAGCATTAAACCGAATAATTTTGAATTCCTTAGAATTTTCTTCTCGTCAATCAAAAAGATACAACCACTGGTATCACCCAAAAAAAAATTTTGCTTTTTAATTAATGTGGCAATAAAACTGCTAGATGAGCATTCCTGTACGGTACTCTTAGGGGTAAACCACCTATTTCTAGCAATATGATTAACATTAGTGTGTGTTTATAGGTTTTTCAAATGCTAAGCATACCTAAAATTATTAAAGCAACTCAACATTACGTGTTTCATTTTTATACATTCTTTCTAGAGTGACTTTCAAATTATTGCAATTGCATCTTGATTCACTAAGTTGCCTAGGCCAAGAAACAGCGAAGGGACGTTCTGGTCTTCGATTCAAGCTGCCACCTGTCCATCTGTATACCACACACGGTAAAGATTACACACTGTCCTCTTTTTTTGCTGGCCGTCAAGCAGGGAAGCTGTAAATACCAATTTTTAAGCCAACCGTTTCAGTAGTAGACGCTCTATCCATTTAACCACTGATCGATTTCTTTTGGTTAAACGCAGTTGTTGGTAGTGGTTCTTTTTCGATTTTGATTTTTTTAGAAGCTCAAGTCCTCTTGCGTAGATATCCGAATTGTAGCATATTCTGCAATAGGCATAGGCGTAGCTAAGGGTTAGGGGGCCAGCTGACCCCCAATTGAAATGCCACCAATGAAAAAAATGTGACAAAAAGCCTATTGTTTTTTCAGCTTCAGTCTCTTTTAGCATTTTTCGCGTACAAAAGTAATTACCAATAATATTAATGTCCAGAAGGCCCCGGACCCTGAATTCAATTTTTGCCAAGCAATTTAAATGTATAATCCGGATAAAAAATTGAGTGTTTTTGTCCTAAAAGTTGCTCCCTCAGTCCTTCATCTAACGTTTTTGAGAACATAGTGCAATAACTAGGGCCGCATTTACCGTATGGAACAGTGCCACGCGCCCTGCGCTCATATGGTAAGACTTTTTTGAGGCTTCACCTACACTTGGCAGGAAGATGTTGCGAAAATCCCCAAAGTACCTGCACTCCCAGGGGGCCCTGCTGGGCAATAACATGGTTGGTAGGCGTAACCATTTATTGGGCCATTTTCAAAAGAAACATTTCACCTCCACCTCGCCAGTTTTTACGCGACGAAATATTTTTGAAAAATAAATTAACTAGGGGAAATGCTCATTGAACAAACTATTGAATTTAAATTGAGGGGGTCTGGACCCCTGGTGTACGTGTACTCTTACAACTGGTTATTTTTATAACAAAACAAACATCTCTAAAGAAAATCTTCGAGTGGATTATTATTTACTGCTACAATATTGCAGAAGGCAATGTACTTTACTTCCCCCTACCTGGGCCAAATCAAAGTCTTCACCAAATTTGGGCGAGCTCCAGAACCAAAAACCTCCACTATTCTGGTCCAAATGACGGCATGTTCTTCACAAATTTAGCTCCCAAATCCTTTTGGGGGGGCTGTTTTCAATTTTGGAGCAAAAATCGGCCTCAAAAGCACAAAAAACGTGCTATTTTGCATACTTTTTAGGCCAATGGGGGACCAGAGCCCCCCCTCCTGGCTACGCTACTGCCCATATGCAAGATTTGAAACGTGTTTTAGACTTAACCCTTTTACTACTAACGGGACAATACGTCCAAAAAATAATTTTGAAGCTAGTATAGGGAAAGAGCACATTTAAATTTAACGACTTTGTATCCCAGTGGTATAGCTACGTACTACGCTTCATATCACGCCATAAAATTTCCCGTGATTGTATCATTTTTTGAATCATCGCTGTTTCGTCCAACCAACTCAAAAGTCAGCTTTCGTATTTTAAGTTTGGTGAGTTGTAGTTAAAGACATGCAGTGACAAATACTTTTATACACTATGCTCAAGGTAAGTGGATCTCAATTGCGATTGATTTTAAGCAATCACAGATGTATGTTTTTTCTTTTTAGTTTTGTATAACTGAAGTTGGACATATCGTCCCAATGGTATTTAATGGGAAGAATTGTCCCATTGGTGTTTTTATACTACAAAATGGATAAGTTTTCCTTTTCCTACTGGTTTAGTGAAGCCAGTAATTTTCTGTTTGAGAGTAGCAATGATGATGCTGCGTTCTCAGAGTCATCGTTTTCACCTGATAGCGAAGATGAGCGAAACAAGCGATAGTATAAGAGTGAAGATACTTTGTCGGAAGTGCAACAACCGGGCAGATGATGATGCGGCATGGGTAAAACCATCAACATGTAGGGATCCCTCTCAGAGATCCGCAATCAAATGCAACGCGCAATTCTTTTGTTTGGTACAAGCCAAGAAAGGCTACAAAGCGCCAGATATGTGCAAATGAAAACCGACAAGCGAACAAAATGTATATGTGCGGCTTGTCTGGTCTGGCGTTTTACGCCATACCACAACTGAACACATTTACGAAGTTTAGGTGGACGTTTCCTGTTGCTGGTTGAAGCTTATAGACTCTTCGTTTTTCGTTGAACACCATTTACTGTATATGTTCAATACTACTGGGACATATAATTCCAGTATTATCTACCATTGGGATTATATGTCCCAAAATATTTCCCTCACCCTTAATTTTCATTTCAAACGTTACGAAAATAAAAAGAAAGCTTTTTTTCGTATTTGTTAATTATGTAAGGAAGTAAAAGGAAATACAGTAAATATCTGAAAATAAAACTTATAATAGAAAAACGGTTAAATTGTAAATAAAAGGAAGATTGAGTATTTTCATCTCTTCAATTGGCTTTCATATGTTAAAAATCTAGTTCTTTTAAATGGCTCTGAACACGTGCGAAATGTGATCCAATGGCATTAACAGTGGTGCCGATCTTTGTTGAGCATTGGTAGGGATAATTTGCATTTTTGGCCAAATTCTGCTCTATTTACAACATTGGGGGGGATGAAGCTCGTGCATGATTTTTTCACGTAAGGAAATTAAATTTAGACCAAAAGGAAAAAAAAGGTGTTCACCGAAAATTGAACAGTTTTTGTCCCCGAATTTAAGTGAAGGCCAAAAAAAAGTCTTCACCGAAAATTAAACTGTTTTTGTCCCCTACATAACGTGAAGACTAACAAGAAGGTCCAAACCTCATCCAGCGCTCAGATGCAGACCATACGCAAATTATTGGGGGGGAGATATATCCCCTGCCATCCCCCCCGGGTTTCGGCACCCCTGGGCATTTTAGTAGCTATTTTTTTCAAAAAATTACTAAAAATCGCGCAGCGGCTGGGAGCTTTGCTCCCAGACCCCAGTAGCCTCTGGCGGCTGACGGCTCCGCCCTCAGGCCCCCGTTTGCTATCCTTTGAGTTACACTTCTTTATTCAACAAGTCTCCCAATTTTTATGTTTTCACTTTTTAGCTTTTGGTTCAGGCTCTCTCCGTTTAGTAAAATCCTAGTTAAGTGCCAAACGAGGCCACGGTGTCGCAGTTCCTGCTCCAGCCAATGATGTTGTGGAAGCTAGCAGCGAAATACCCACACGCGTGAAATAATTGGAACCGATAGCTTCTTAAGCCTACAGACCATAAAGCTTATAGGCTGCGCAGTCGAGCCGGTTAACCGCATCTGGAGCGTTCCTTTTGAATCACTATAACGGCTTCTGATCTTCTTTTCTACGATATCTTTGTCCCACAAAAAGTTCCTCTTTCGAAAATTTTTGGTGACGTTACTGCATATGATTGTGGTTTGCCCCCTCCCCCCCGGTCAAAAATCCAGGCTACGCCTATGGCGTTAGGGCTGGTGTATCCTGCCCGTTTAAAACACCCGGCCCGCAGGGTTGGGTTGTCGTTGGCGTTGTGTACATGCTGTCTAGAAATCCGTTCGAATAACTTTTCTGACTGCGTGAAGTTGATTTCAAAAAGACGCAATCAAATCAACTGGAACTGATGAAAGTTATGACCGAGTATGATTACAAACTATGCGATACTGCTACTGGAAATTACATTAAACTACTTTCAGTATTCTTCTCGTTTCATCATTGAACTTGTCTAAATGACAGAAATATGCGGTTAAGCAAAAAAGGGTTTCAGAGGTTTTAATCCCGTGACGTCGCTACGGGGGCCAGGGGGGCCGTGCCTCCTAACATACGGGGAAGGGAGGCAGGGGGGCCGTGCCCCCCTAATGACTGCTATTGTCCCTCCCCCATTTCGGGTTACTCAAAATACGAATTTGGAACATTGCGTAACGACAAGACATCAGCAGGCAATAGTGGAAAAAGTAGCAATAACATTCACAATAAAAAAAAAAGAGAAAGAGAGAAAATAGCGGAGTTGAAGTTTTCACCATTCTTTGCGAAATTGCAAGCCACCAACTGCTGTACATAGCCTAAGTGTGACGCAATAATCCATCTTATTAACACGTCTTTACGAATGTGTCGCGGAATAGGGATGTAAGCCTTCAGAATCGTTACTGGTACTTCGTTAGTGATTATGACCTGAAGCAATACGTGAAAACATTGTTTGAAAGACCAGCGCAGTATTTGATTTTTTGGAGCACACTCAAGATTTTTTTTAGGTCTCAGTTAGTAGCGCAACCTGGGGGAAGGGGCAAAGGCGGCTTCAGCCCTTTTTTGCTAAGTCATTTAGAAAATTTAACTCCAAAATACAAGCGTTCAAGGGTGTTTTGGATTGACCTTGAGTATAAGGGGGGCTGAAGGGGCAAGGCAATTCAATTCTTTCAATGACTCATGAATTTTACCAATTTACTTTAGTTCTTCAAATGCCTTTAAAAACTTCGAAATGTGATTCAAATGGCGTTAAAATCGCTATTTTTTCCCAAAAATTGCAAAAATCACCCAGCGGCTCTGCCCTCCGCGATAAGCTTGAGTTGCATCAGTTTGTTCAGCACCGGGTTTAAATTAGACAATTTTTGTGCAAAAATAATTCATTTTTGGTTCAACCCCCCTTACTTTTAGCAAAATTGTGGTTGAGCTTTTGGTTTCATTCACTGCTGCAGACAGATTTTTTAAGCGATTCTATGAGTCCGCATAGAAAATGAGCTAAGAAACGCTGCCGGCCTTATACGTCTCTTTTTCAGACATGATTGCATATTTTTTTAAATAGCGATAATTTGTGGCTGTAAAATACCAGTTGCTATGTGCAAAATCTCAGTCTATTTTAGTACCCCCTCACTTTCGGCGAGTGCACCCTCCGTGGTTTGTTCTGGCGACGGCACTGTTTTAATCACTGATGAAATTTGTCATTTTGGCCCAGATAGCCTAGCGTCTCGCGAGAATGGATATTAGACAAAAAAGGAGTCTTAGGCATGCTATTCCAGATTAATTTTTGAAGTCATAAGTTTATGCAGAGTTGTAAACGAGCCGATAAGTTCAGGCCCGAGAAATGGTTTGAAGTCTAAACCAGGCCCAAAGTTAAATTAGGTTAAAAAACGTATACGGATAATGATGCTTTTTTCCTTTATAACTTTAATCTTCTGCGACTAAATAAAACAACTTATTGATCAAATGTGACGCAAAATAATAATTGAGGACTAGTAATTACATTGATACTCAATGAAGGCTGTATTAGCCCAACCCGAAAACCCCGGCTTACAACTCTGAGTTTAAAATCTACAAGAGTATCCCTTTAATAACAATATCGTGATTAATTTTTTTCCATTGTGTTTTAATGGTCTGATCATTTTACATCACTTGGCGTCTTCACGCTAATACCTCGAACTAGCAGAGGTGGAGTCCTCGACAACACATTTTGAAGTCCTTGACCTTGGCCTCGAAGCCTCAAGTCCTTCAAAATTGCCCTGTTCTCGGCTCGAGGACAGCACGATTTTTTAAACCGTTGAAATTTTGTTGAAAAACGCCAGAAACTTCGCGGAAGATTTGCGAAGACCTTTTTTTGTTTTCTTCTAGAGAAGATTGCCTGAAAAAAATTTTTTGAAGACCTTTTTCCCCAGAAAAAAAATTTTAAGACGTTTTTTTCGATTGCCTGAAAGATATTTTTGATGACCTTTTTTTCTTGCGCCAGTGTCCTTGGCCTCTAGAGGGTCTGTCCTTGGCCTTGGCCTCGAAATTTTTTTGTGGCCTTGAGCCTTGTGTCCTCGACTCCACCTCTGCAAACTAGAATCGGTTTTAGTTCAACGAGGTTTGAACTACGCCTCTGCAAGACAAGACTACCGGCAGAGTTGGGCAGAAGCGCGCTAGTATAGTAACCGAGTAGCGGTAGCGACTCTACTTTTTAGGGCAAGGAGCGGTAGCAATAGCGCCTCTACTTTTAGAAAACGAACTATCCCGCTACCGCTACTTATTTCACGTGCTTATTGTAATATGTTTAACAAAATCAAAAACAGATACATGAGTAGGCTAATTGGTATATTCAGTTCAAAAAATTGTTAGTACGGGTGAGAATGCCGAAATAACTTTGTTTGTGGCGTTGTAATGATGAATTTATTACGTTTTGCTATTTCCAACTATAGATTTGTACGGGTGATCACTGTCATCTAAAATCTGAGCTAAACTATAGCCACAAGACCGTGGTTCGATAGCAGCTGTATCTGAATAGGAGCAGCGTGTAAGTCTACTACCAGTAGCGTACGCAGGATTTTGGAAAGGAGGAGGCTAGGAAATTCAGAAAATTTGAGAATAACAAAGATCAGAATAAAAATTTTTCCACCAAGAATTAGTCCGGTTTTCCTTTCCAAAATCAGATCAAGGCCAAAAAAAGGTCTTCACTCAAATATAGTCCGTTTTTGGCCCAAAATTAGGTGCAGGCCAAAAACAAAGGTCTTCGCCTACCGTTTGTGTGCTCAAACCTTCTGCTCAAGTTACAATGGGAAGGCCATGCCGCAATTTTGCATAGTATTCTCAGCTAATTATACTATCCTGACCACCCAAAGGGGGGCCATGGCCCAATGTCCCAACCCCTAAATACGCCCTGTCTACTACAGCTATAGGTTAGTTATTATAAACTGATGATAGGTCTGTTAGCAAAAAGCGAATTAGAAAAATGCAAAGATACAGTTAGGCACCGGAATAGAGACTTGCGCTTGCTTAGCCCGCTTTAGACAGTTAGAGGCTGGCCAGGCACCAGAGTAATGTGCTTGTGAGGAGGGGGCACAAAAAAAGATTTTTTGGGGGATGCGGTTTGAAAACAACGAAATGGTGTAACTTTTTTTCGTTAATTTTAGGTGAAAACCAAAAAAAGGTCTCTTCATCAAAATGCGGTTGCTTTTACCGTCAATTTTAATTTAAAAAATAAACAAGGTTTATTTCAGTTGAAGATCAAAATAAAATAACAAAAAAGCAAAAACAAAAAAATAAACTTTGAAAAAAATTTTAGGGAGTTCCATTGCTGTGATTTTGTAGTTGCTGTCAAACCATTTTTTTTTTGTTTGTTTGCAAAGCAATGTTCAGGGTTGATTAAGTGTTTGTGTTTGTTTTTGTTTCAACAAAAAGTATATATAATTAATGAAAAATACGAAGCATAGCTGTAATTTGAGCAATCTAAATCCATGGTTCTCAACCTATGGGCTTCGACCCAAAGTTGGGTCGCCTGAAAATGCTTTTGGGTCGCTTTTGTAGTTTCTTTTTGTAGACATCCACAAAGGGTGAAATATGCATAAAACCATAAAAGAATAATAAAAAATGGCTCAGCAAACCCGCTGAAATACGCGGATTCCCGAAGTGAAAACCTTTTTATTTGGTCTTCACCTCACATTCCGCAAAAATAAGTCGTTTAATGTAACACATTTGACTTTTTCAATAACTTTGCTTCGCTTTGAAAAAAGGTTTGAGAACTACTGATCAAAATAATATAAGCGCTCTATTTTTGATCACAAAAACGTCGTTAATAATTTATTGAATGCTTGTTTTTTTGAAAGAACAATATTACTTTTATAAGAACACAAAACTCAGTTTTGCTCAAATTTTAAAAACAAACTTGGACCAAAGCAAGCCTAAGCAGAAAAAAAATATTTAAAGAGGACTATCTGAATCAACTCATTTGCAGATATAATCAATGGCGTGCTTTTGACCTTTTCTACATTGCCAATGTTGATTTTAATGATTTGTCTTACCGTTGACCTATAGGCTTAATTGTGATTACATTTTATTCACCCAGTTGCCTTGGCCTGGAGACAGCGAAGGGGCCTTTCGGTCTTCGAGTTAAGCTGCCACTTACGTATAGTCGTATACTGTAATAATTTTTTACCTGAATTTCAACTCAATCGCAAAATGTGTATATTTTGTTTTAAGTGATGTATACATTGTGTTATTGCCGCCTGATGAGACTTGAGCAAGGTCGAAACGCGTCGCCATAGCGCAGCGCATATCGCATTAAATTGTTTTCAATATATTGCTCATGTTTTATCACACTCGGCGGAGGTTTCACACTGTCCGTTTAATAGCTGAACGTCAAGCAGGGAAGCTGTAAATACCACCTTTTATAGTCTTTGGTTTGACCCGACATGGAATCCAACTCCAGTCTACCGCTTCAGTAGCATACGCTCTATTCACTCGACCACTGATCGATTATTAATAATAATGATTTAATTTAAAACAAAAGTTAACTTTTAACTAAATAAATACGCCACCTTATACTTAATGAAATTTACGTCACTTTATATTCCAACTATGGTTAAGAGCAAATGAGGTTGAAATTACCGTACGTAAAAATATAAAAACAGTCAGCCCAAACCCAAAATACACTGATTTCACAAGACAGTCGATGATAATCCAATTTATCTTCTTAAGTATCCCATTGTATACTCAATTACTCTTAAGTCACTGCAAAAAAAATTACACGTAGCTCAAAGTAGCAGGAGTGGGTAGCGCAGCTACTTTCGTGGTAAAGTAGTGGTAGCGCGCTACTTTTGAAAACGAGTAGCGGTAGCGAAGCTACTTTTTAGGGCACGTAGCGGCGCTACTTTTGAAGTAGCGCGTGCCCATCTCTGCATACCGGTAACTAGCAGACGAAAATTCACTTTTGTTGTGACGCACAACACTGGGGTTTAGCTACAAAACTTCAAAGGACATTCAAGTCGGAGTTTTTTTGCCTGTTTTGATTGAAAGTTTTGACTAATCTTATATAAACTTCACCAAATTTAAACTTTGAACGACTTTTTGTTTCCAAGGTATGACAACTTACATTTACGTAGAAAAATGCCTTTTTCCCCTTATTTTACCAGGGTTGCCAATCAGAAACAAAATTTCCGAAAGTCACTGCATGTTCTTAACCTCCGGTAGTTGTTTCGAGGCAGTGTTCTAGTCACAGCAAAGTAAAGGATCAGAATTGTAAACAAGCTGTTTTTTAAGTAAATGTAACCCAACTTTCCAAAAGTTAATTTTCTGTCACAATACTGACAAAATGGCAATATAGAATAGAAAAATTGTTAACTTTGGACAGAATGAATTTTACGCTTTTACCAACTTTTTGGTCAACGATAAAAAAACTTGACTGAAATGGAGCTGCGTTTACACGGGCGACTTTTTTGCGTGCGATTTTTTGATAAAAAATGGATGTGGCAAAGTTGCATATATTCATTACTGATTCTCATTGTGATAAAAGTTACCTTACTGCTGAAAAGGACTGTCCCAAGTTGTTTCCATTCCGATAGTGATATGCTAAACCTTTGAAGTGTAACGTTTTGTCAAACGGACGCGCCCCAATGCGGTCGACCGGCTCGGTTGAACAACCTATCGAGCTACTCTCCGGGTTGACTTAATAACCAATTGCTCCGATTAATCTTTGACTTGTGGCTACGCTGGAGCTGACGCCACATCATCCCCTCCCTTTACGCTGGCGACGGCTCATCCACGTCTCCAACCAGCGCAAGGGAGTGCGTCCACCACTCTAACGTCCTGGCGTGCTCGCCATTGTAACGACTGTAACGTTTATGTCAAAAGGACGCGCCCCAATGCGGTCGACCGGCTCGGTTGAACAACCTGTCGCGCCACTCTCCGGGTTGAGTTATTAATCCATACATCCAGTTAATCTTTCACTTGTGGCTACGTTGGAGCTGACGCTACATCATTCCCTCCCTTTACGCTGGCGACGGCTCATCCACGTCTCCAACCAGCGCAAGGGAGAGCGTCCACTACTCCAACGTCCTGTCGTGCTCGCCATTGTAACGTACGTGTCAAAAGGACGCGCTTTCGTGCTCGCCATTGTAACGTACGTGTCAAAAGGATGCATTGGGGCGCGTCCTTTTGACACGTACGTTACAAAAGCAAAATCGGAGCTGATCTCACTGCGATTTTTTATCGCAGCACCGATCCTCTTCTTAAGTCTTCAATTATGACAATCCTGATATGAAAACAACTTAAGACAACTATTTCCATCAGTAAGCTCCCAATTATCAAGATCAAAACTGCCGATGAGTAAATGCAATTTTGCCAGATCCATTTTTATCAAAAAATCGCACGCAAAAAAGTCGCCCGGATGCAAGACTTCTTTCACGCTTAACATTAGAAGCGTTGATAATAGGATTATAATGGAATGATATATAATCCCATTATTAACGCTTCTAATATCAAGCATGAAGAAGTCTTGCATCCCCATGTTGTCTAAAAATACATGTACCAGGCCTCTCAAGAAGAACGCCACGTCATCACTAACAACCGTCTTTGGCAGAAATCATCCGACAAAAATTAAAATATAAATTTCTATTGTTCTCAATAACAAAAGTCACACAAAATAATCCAGATTGCAGCCTACAATAAAAACACAAGCACCTCTAAAGTTTTGTGAGGTTGTTGTAGATAAAAAAGTAACAGACAACAAAATTTCAACTTGGTTGCGCAAAGGTCCAGCGTATATAAAACAGAAACAGTATATGAAACTAATAAGCTTCCGAACGTTTCGAATTACTTTCAAAATATCGTCATTTATCAGTACTGCTCGTAAAAATAGTACCAGTGGCTGAGTAAAAATAACAAACAACTTCTTTTTAAAAATATCTCCTCACAGTGAGATCAGCATCGGCCCCACTTCCAACTTTCAAATTTCGTAGATGGCAACACTAACCATGCACAGGTGAATGGCACAAGGGGCAGAACCGTTTCGTAGCAATTTCCTGATCATTCGCGCTTCTACGGCAAACGGAACACGTCCAGTATTGATAACCTTGCACTTGCCTGCCCGTCACCAAACATATCATAACATCACTGCAAAATAAGGCAAAGGAAAATTATGTCCCATTTAATTAAACTTTAATTAATGATAATGGGTGAAACAAGTTACACTTATCCCTTTCACAAAATCAGTCAAATATTTTACTACGGAGTGATTTTGTGAGTGTGAAAGTGCTGATTGTTCTATAAATCGTATTCACAAAATCGTCACTTGGGGCTTCTTCGGTCTGGGTTCGATTCTCTGTGTTCCCTCATTTCGAATTACAATAATTTGAGGAAAATCTGGATATCTGTTATCATGGTGACAACACAGGAAAAATTTGTTTGAACAATTATTTTGCCATTCGATTGAGATGTCAAGTGGAAGAGGGGTAAATTGCAGAGGGTTGTTATCGTTGAAAGGGGCGCAATCAGAAATTTGTGGGGGGGCTTGAACGAACACTTACTATTTTTTTGTCCAAAAACTGTCTGATCTAGGCGGAGTGCAAAACAAATGATGCAACCTGCCGGAAGTCATGAGATCTGGGGGCAAAGCTTCCAGGCAATTTCTGTGTTTTTTTGGCAAAAAATAGCTTTTTTAATGCCATCGGGGTCATATTTTACACGATTTTGGAGCCATTTGAAAAAGTTAAATTGACCAGCTCCTTTAGCCCCCTTACTTAAATGTCAAGTTGAAAACACGTTTAATCACTTGTATTTTGGGTTAAATTAAAACAAAGAGTGGAAGCATCAACCGTGTGTAATAGACAGATGGGCAAGTGGCAGCTTGACTCGAAGACCGAAAGGTCCCTTCGCTGTCTCCTGGCCAAGGCAACTTGGTAAATAAAGATATAATTACAATTACAACAATAACTGCAACAGTAACGGTAACTCTAGTAAAAACACGGGTGAACAATTTTCCATCTTCTACAACGTTCAACTTATTAGATTAAAATAAAATAAATCCGCAGTTCAGAGGAGCTATTCTTGAATTACTCTTATAATTGCAGCAATCGGTCCAGCCACTTTCCTAAACTTTATCGCAAATTTTTATTAATTCTTGGATCAAAGTTAATCAGCGTTATCGCACACGAACTTAAGTGGTTTTAACACGTTAAAAGTGCGGCAGAAATCTAGCTTCTAAGTGGTTTAAAAAATAATGGTCTGAAATAGAAGCCATTCCACTTACTCCGTGGTGGTGAAGTCTTGAGACGGTCTTGGATTACGTGGTTCGTGTCTAAAAATATGTTGCTTCGTTCATAATTGAAGATCATGGAACAAAACAGAAATTTAATTTTGTTGCCCAAGAAACAATCAAACATCAAATAACGAACCCCAAAATGCACAATAGCAAAATTACAATAAATGATAATTTGGCAACGGGCAACTGCGAAGGGATCGTAGTCTTCAACTATCATGAGTGGCGAGAAAAACGTTTTTCTCCCCGGGGAAAAAAAACAACAAAACATTCAAATACATCATTACGAACTTTTTGTAAATCCAAAGGGAATAACAAAACTGTAGCATTAGGAAATCCATTCAAGATGAGTGGGATGCAGCAATCAACTAATCATGTTATAAAACAACATTGAAAAGGAACACCGTTTAAAAGGTACACTACGAAAGCAATCGAACAAACATCAAAATTCACAGAAGAGATTGCTAAAGGCAGATAAAAAAAATTCTATGAATTTTGATGTTTGTTCGATTGCTTTCGCATTGTATCTTTTCAATGGTGTTCCTTTTGAATGTTGTTTTATAACATAAATAGTGTTCCTTTTCTATTTTGTCTTATTTTAAATAATTTATATTGATTAAATATCTGCATTAATCACATATTCCAGCATCCAGCTTAAGTCGAACAGCCGAGAAGAAGTTTGAACAACTCAGCCATTGTTTTATCAAAAGAAAAATATCATTTTCATCTAATTTCTCTTTTGAGTGATTTTAATCACACTTAGCGAGTTTCAAACAGATATTTGATGTTGTAAACAGCATTGGATTGGTATGGAGATACAATCCATCGCATATCGCTAATTGGCCTCCTTTAAAATCCGGATGACTTCCCCGTGAGTAACAAGGCGTAAAAATACAATAGTACAGCTGTCCAATCAGTGGATCGCACGAGGCGACCAACAGATGACCATCAGCAGTGACCGGTAGAGTGGTAATTGGTTGCATTGTACGAAAATGGCCACTTTTCTCTCCCGGCTTTTCTGGCCTAATTGCGTTGCCTTTTTCAAACAGAATTAGACATAAAAAGTTTCGGTAAGGCAAAAAGTGAAAAACTGGTTGATTGAAAACCAACCTGCTGAATATTTCAATGGCGAGTTCTTGGTAGGCTTTTTTCTCATCTTCTGGAATCGAATCCAGCGTTTCAAGTTTGTTGAAAGCCCGAGAACAAACTCCGAAAGATCGGCTGGTGGCAGCGGCAATGGCTGTCAAACTGTAAACCTGCCTGGCGTCTAAGATGTCATCATATTTCGATAAATTCTCGGCTGAAAAAGGTATGAAGATAAAATTTTGTTTTCCTTGACAAGAATTGTGATTAAATTTCCAACACAAATTCATTTTGTTACAAAAACGCGGCAAGCGGAATGTTTACAGTATGTCAAGAAGCTCACACGATCGTAGGGTGGTGCGGTTTTGGGTTCCAATACCATCAGTAGTCATTTTCTGACAACAGGGGTCTAATTCAGCTAGAAACTTAGTCTTCTACTTTGATGAAAGAAAGTTTGGTTTAAAACAACGCAAATCGCCTGTTTATTTGAATTGCTTGGTGCAAGTGGTTGGCTGTCAGCTTCACTGATCCAACATTCAGGAGAAAATGACCGCAGTCTGCTTTCAGGTCGCAAAAAATTTAAGATTTATTCATTTCTCATTGGGCTAAAATGAAAATCGTAAAACAAAATAAATTGTTTATGAAAATGAACTTAAATTTGTTATTCGGTTCCGCAAAGTGAAACATTACGTTGAACTCCACACGAAACTGCTCTGTAGTTTCATTCTGATCTTTGGTTTTTTGATGCAATAACTCTGGCGTTA
The DNA here is from genome assembly GCA_963965965.1 of Trididemnum nubilum. Lineage (NCBI taxonomy): Eukaryota > Metazoa > Chordata > Ascidiacea > Aplousobranchia > Didemnidae > Trididemnum > Trididemnum nubilum. The sequence continues at coordinate 37,922,568 of OZ014473.1, read as the reverse complement.
AAATTTAACTTGATGTGTTTTTAAATAATTTTCTTAAACAATTGTTTACTGTTAAGGACTTGACACGCAAAACGCATCTTAATACTTCCTAAATACCCAAACACTTTGTCTCAAACAAGCTTTTTTTCGGGGAGTTTGGTTTTTCTCCTCACAACTGGGCTTTTTAATTTTGTTGTTTTTTTTGTTAAATAAGGCTCGCACTTTGGATCGGTTTACTTAACTAGACAGTAGAATAAGCGGAACTATTTTCTTCCATTTGCAGCAAAAACCACATCGTTTATCTTGGAAAAACCGTTTTCAAAAAACGTGTTCTTTTCACGTAGATCTTCACCATAACTATCTGGACTTCGGTAATATCGGTTTCCTACTGAAAATCCACTTAATAAGAGGCGGCGATAGCATTATGAAGTATTTTTTTAAAACATCTGGCAGATTTATTTTGTAGCTATAAAGTCGAAAGCTGAAAAGAGGTTCACCCCATTTCTGCGAGAGCAAAGGCAATGAAGCAGGTCGCCTGTTGCGTAATAAGCAATGTCAGACTTTTACGCAGTGCTGGACCATCGAGAAGCACCAAGGTTTGTTGCGCGTGCGGTTTGGATCTCGGCAACTCTCACATGGAGTTGGTAAACTGACGATGTCGAGTTACTCTTGTACGAGTGAAGTCCAAAAGAATCTGCATCACAATCTATCCGTGGTTGTCTGTCTGGAGATGATGATCCCATTTATAGGTGAAACAGACTGTTGGTTTTCATTAGATTTTAGTTTTTAAGGTTTTAGAACTGCGGTAATCTGCTACGAAGCGTCTGGCTCAATGTAAAAGCGTGTCTAATTCGACTTTAATTTAAACTACAGGACTAAGCGTTTCGCCACCAACGCGATTAACAGCTCGATGAAGTTTTTCAGAGGAAGTTCAAAACTTAAAATCAGTAAAAACACCTATAAAACATGCCCCCAACAGGCTATTTCACTGTTAGGCTCTTCGGGAGGTTAATAGTAAATCTTATTCGAATACATTAGATTTACTACCACCTCTACTGAAACACCTGTTCGGCGAAACAGCCTGTTGGGGGAGGGGGACATGTTTCAATTTAAGTTATAGTTTCTCAAACCAAATATTCATTCAGCAATGAAATTTGCTACAAAAAAACTTAAGACAATTAGAAAAGAAATATTAGATATAACTGAATTTACAAAAATTTTCTTAGCCTACCTGTCCTGAAAGCAGCATCCACATAACCATCATAAAGTTGCCTGTGCGCAAGTAAGAGGTAATGATACGCTTCAGCGCCTCGCCACGCTTGATCAACCACGTGTGAATCAACCCCTGCATCTTCATCATCTTGCAGAAAATCAGTCACCCGCGACGCCTACATAATAAAAAATGCCGTAACTATTACTCATACGACGTAATTTACCAATTTTACGGCGTGGTGGATAAAATTTTGCTTTGAAAAATTGTATTAAGGGTTTAAAGCCAGATAGATGATACTCGGGGAATATTGAAACACCAGTAGGCTATTGCTGCATTAGCATAACGTTCTATAAAAGAATGTTAGAAAAGTCAAAAAAATTAAGAGAATATAGAACATGTAGCAAAACAGCTAAAGACCAGTGTGGCCGCGAGGGTCAAAGCGTTGTTTTTACGGCTACTCTGAACACATGATCTGGGTTCAACCAGAGTCCTTGTCACGTTGCTGTGTCCTTGGATAAGGCGTTTCACAATGATTATCTCTGCTTGGTGGCTTCGAACAAGCAGCAAATTCAGTGGACAAGAATTCCCAGAAATCCACGGGAACATTGGATCACTAGAACTCCTAAGCAAGTGAAGATTCCTCCAAGCACAAAGTTGTCATTGCAATGAAAAGTGAGCGGATCGTCCAATAGTTACGTATCTAACGCTGTTCAGTGACATGAGGATAAATACGCAACAACAAAAAGCCATAAAATTGCCATATATCGTAAAAAAAAAAGCAATTTACCAAACTTGCAGCATTCAACTTACGGCAGCTGTAACTTCAGACAACCTCAACAGTTAACAATTAAATACTAACCATGCAAATTCAAGTACGTCGTTCTAATTTGAGGCAGTCTCAACCAGTACTCGTTGCAAACACCACTAAACAAAACGCCACGATCTCACCTCGCTTTTTCGATTTTTCCTTTGTTTGTTGTCTTCTTCTACAAGCAACGCAGCCAGCACAAAAACTTTCTTCATTAGCAGAGGGGACGCACCTCGCCTATAAATATCGCTACATGAAAGTACTGTATGCAGTGTATGAGCGGAATACCAACTACTGTTTTGTCAATTTTCATGAAATAACTACTGCAAAATTTTTTCCCGTAATGATCCAGGAGTGCTTTGTAGTGCCAATTGTCATGTCAAATCAATTTTAGTCTCAATTCTACGGATTTTGGGTGTCGGACAATGGTATCGCACTGCTCTTCCGCCGCTTCGTTTTAAATACGAGTTTGGGAGACGGCACCCCACTACCACGGCAGGTGACCATCACTGAAGGGTAGCCTATACCCATTGGCCGCCTTTTACGACTCGGTGGGTAAGCAGCTGCACTAATCCGCCACGAATAAAGCACGAGGTAATATGCGCCAATTCGGAACTCAGTTGTATTGGATCAGTGCAGAGATATTTAGTACGCTTGCTTTGCTTTTGCTTGCACTGCATGAACACAATAAAATAAGTGGTTATTTGAAATTGGAGCAACGAATACAGCAAAATATATTCAAGTATGCACATTGCCCAGTGGGCCTTGTAGATAGAGGTTGCTAGTTACCAATAATTAATTAAGCCATATCACACAAAGCATAAAACAGCATCTATTCTAACTTATGACAGCCTACTGATAAACGGCACATTTGTTCTAAAGCTATTTTCAAGAATTGCATTCTGATCGGAAAAAAGCTGAGCAATTCTAATGCAGCACTGTTTATTGCGTACCTTGTGTCCTTCAGCGATAAGTCGAAAGTCAATATTAAGAAGCTAATGCTGGCATATTAGTACCCACAAAGTTCGCCCATTGCAGTAAATTGAAATTATGTCAGTGTCTTGATACCTTACAGCAGCTATTCAAGCTCAAAAATTTAGTGGAATTCTAGCGTGTGATAGGTTTATCGCTACCAAATTTTTTGCGTTCATAACCAATAGTTCGAAATGCAGATCAGTAATCTCAGGTCAGTTATCATTTGCTTATGACGAATTCAACTACGAAAATGAATTTCTGTAGAGCATTGAGATCTTGAAATTGAAAACAGACTAAAAGCTCAAACAGCAATCAATTAGAAGTTGAAAAAAATGCATTCAAATTTAAAATATCCAATCAAATCTTTGATTATACTCGCTGTATCACGACGAAGAAGCGTGTAACGAGTAGGCGGGGCCCACCTTCGCATCATTGCGCCCGGGCAACACAGCTCCTTTCGAAGAAATGTCGCAGCTGTGGCGAACCGTTGGCAACACTGTGTCCGATTTGACCACATTGAGATTAAAACCTCCGACCTCCCGCTCCAATGACCAAGGGGATACAGCTCGACCAACCGAATTATTGTTAATCCATTTAAGCGGTGACAATTTGCTTACTTTTGGTCGTCTGCAGCTAGTTTCATTAGCAGTCTTGCAGCAGCAATAAACCGATGAGCATTCCTGTAAAGTTCCACGGCCTGGATAACGTTTCCCTTCTCAAGTAAATGCGAAGCGTATTTGCCCAACAATGAGTCGATTTCCTGAGAAAAAAAATTATTCTAAGAAAGTTAACCAAAAAAGCAGCGAAGCAAATATACAAAATAAACAACGTTACAAAGTTATGAAAAAGCGAAAAAACAAAAAAAACAACTAAAAACTCTTTTCTAAAAAAAGGTGGAAAAACACGGTTGATGTTCACCGATGGGAATCAGAAACAAAAATTTTAGATGATTGCAAAGATGTCCTTAAATCGACATTGGCGATTAAGCCAAAGAAGATTTATTCAAATCAAAAAAATTTGAAAGCAATTAATAAGATGTGTTCTATTTGAATGATATTAAAAATGACCACAGTTGAAAGCGAAGCATAGTGCAATGAGAATACTAAACCACAAAACCAAACACGAGATGGTAAACATGGCAGATAAAACTGGTAATTTGCACACGATTCAAAGAGCCGGCATCCCATCGCCGCACAATCGACCATTTTTGAGTGATGATGGGTATGCATCAGTCGCCTTTTACAACCCGCTTTGTGGGGGTTTCACTGTTCTGCCACTAATGAAGTACGGGTGGAAACAAAACGCTTATAATTGCATTAAATTCGTTTGATTCTGATTAAAATTACTTTCAACCCATCTCTTCTGCTCCGACGAAGATTTACTTTATGAAAATTTTGAAACGATTTTAAGACAAAATAACTTTATAAAAACACAGCTAATTGTTTACCTCCCAAAATAATTGTCCAAGTCATTTTTCTACAACATTGAGTTTTTAGTATAAATGGTATCTATATGGTTCAAGTTTGAACTTTTGACAAATTTTAGAAACTTGAACTCAAATAATTAAAATATAACATTGTTTCTTCAAAAAAAAATCAGTTTTTTCAAGGTATCTCGAAATGCCAAAATGACTTGGGCAATTATCTTGACAGGCTGACGTAATTTTTTTCTAACTTTGACGTTGTGTTGCTTGGCGAGTTCGACAGCTTGACTCCACTGGTTGAGAAAGACGCAAGTATCAATAGCATCTTTGATGCGATCGCATTTGGTGTAAGCCAGTACGGCTTGCTGACACATTCCCACCATGCGGAAGGAGCGAGCCAGCTCCTAAACCAGAAATTAATTACAGCCACAATATATCTTGAAACGTATGTTTAAAATTTAAAATCTATACAATTGCCTATAGTTGGAATGTAACATAAGTACAACAAATAATGTTCCAACAGGCTGTATTGCCGTCAAGCCAACGTTCAAAAAAAAAATCCCAAACTATTATTGTTTAAAATCGCAAACACGGACAATAGTCAGAATTAGTGAAGAAATTGAAGCGTCAGCGCCCCCACCCCACTTTTCAGGCCGTTTTAACGGTGAACAGCCCAGGGTGGGCAACATTACGTCCGCTAGGAGTAGCATTGTAGACCAACAGATTATCAACGAAGCTTAAAGAACTTTCAGATGTTCTATTGCTCAGTATAAGATGATCGACTTGTTACAAAGAAGTACATTAAGTACAACAACTAAATTTAGTGGTCACTGAACAAACGTCTAGGCATCAAACTGTAAGCCAAAAAATAATTTCTATTTGAAAATTACCGAAGAAGTTACAATTCAAAGACTTCGATTCTTTTTTCCTAATATTATCATTAATCAAATACTCAGTTTTTTAACATAAAAACAATTTGTTGATAAATGACTTGGAAATGGACACCATACTCACCGGCAAAAGCTTGTGATTATCGGGTAAGCTCTCAGCCAGCGAGGCAAGGGCGTCATATTCCTCCAACATGTAATAGCACTCAGCCAACCGGTCCTGGTTGCCACCTTGTACATAATACGTCACCGCGTTTGCCCTGAAACAAAAAAAATTTGAAAGCATTAGCTAGTAAGCGAAACCTTCAAACTTCAGAGCTTACCCCATTGTTGGGTTAAGTGGAAATGAAGTGCCAAGCCTGGTGGCGACGGCTTAGTAGGTAGTGATGTGTAAAAAAAGGTTTAAGCCTACATCAATATGCTGCATGAAAGGAATTGACCGATGAAGTGTTCCCAAAACTTAAATTATGAACTTAATTGAAACTTCATTATCTTGAAATGCATTTTTTACAATTTTAGTCCACAACAGTTTTCTTAGGCTAGCAAAAATCTAAAATTCTACTAACTCACCATTTCTGTCGATCTGCGTAGTAATCACCAATAGCATTCCACGCTTTCAGAAGCTGCTTGTCATCAGCCCCGCCGCTACCCGACTTCAGCAATTGAACAACACGGAACCAATCGCCTAACCTCATGCGCAACTCCACTGCAAGATCCCTGAAGACAAGGGGAATTTTTACAGTCAGATTTTATGAGAATGAAGACATAGGGTTGCATGCACCAAACGCGGATCAAACTTCCGAACCCATGCTCGCGACAAGCAGAGACATTCGGTACACTGGTTTCGAAGTGGCGGCAGTCTTTCAACCCACAACAGGCGTTAGACTACACTGATCTACATCCTTCTCAACTTTATAAGAGTAATTGTTAATTACGAGTGATTCTTAATCTTGCCAAAAACAAAAGCAAGCGTGATTACATTACAAGCAATTGTTTGTAAAAGTGTATGTCTTAAAATCTTTTTTTTGCGCTAGTTTCTCCATCTTTCTATGTAACTAGACTATCAATTCTTACTTTGTAGCTCATGTTTTATGTGTTATCAGTAATTTGGCTTTGATATTTTTGATCAAGATAATTTACATACTTCATCTACTGCACGTTCTTCATTCGGGACCGAATAGTGAAATCTCTGGATTGGGAGATCAGAGGTTCATATCTTGGACGGTCAAATCGGACACGGTGTTGCGAATGGCTTGCCGCCGCTGCAACGTTTCTTCGAAAAGAGTTGGGTTGCTTAGGCGTAATGACGCAGAGATGGACTAAGCAAACTCGTTACACGCTTCATCGCAATGCAGGAAGTATAATAAGTATAATAAAAGATTCGATTTGGCTTCTCTCCAGCGTTTACTTTCTATCCATTTCGAGATAGATTCTTTCCGCGTCTTCAAATCTTCTAAAGTAGGCGGCGATCTCAGCTGCCTTCATTTTTTCGTCACGTAGCTGTCCCACTTTTTTAGTCAAGCCGATTCCCTGGTAGTCTTGGCAACGTACAAACGCATGTTCGGCAACTGTCAGATCCAACCGCTCCAAGGCGGCTTCAGCCAGTAATCTCCTGCAACAAAATACCAGCAGATAACAAAGATGGAGTCATGAAATTAATACTTGCTCGATTGATAACATGTAATGTTCCCGACTAGATTACCGAACTTATCGGTGGTCGAGAGGATAGAGCGTCTATTTGTGAAACGGTAGACTTGGGTTCGTTTCTCGGTCACATCAAACGTTCACAGAAAATCTTCTGACCAGGGCAACTTGGGGTGCACGACTACTGACAGCCACAACTGAGCCAACTGACCGCCAGCTAACCCTAACCTCAATGTTGGCGGTCAGTTTTCGGCGGTCAGGTGAATTGGTTCGGGCAACTTCATACTAGGGTGTTCGGGTTTTTCACTTTTTGCTTAAATCTTTTTCTTTATACGATTTTAAGGGTACAAATTGGCATGAAAAAAAATCGTGATAGTTTTTTTTGAAAAAATTTTTTATCTTCATACCCTGGGGGGGCATGGAAGGTTTTTGGGGGGGCGCGTATGGCTAATATCGCATAACTCAAAAACTACTGCACCTAGAAAGACAATTTTTACATCAATCGATTCAGAAACACAGGTTTCCTATCGGTGTTCAATACATTATATGGCTTTAACTGCTCTATTTTTTGAGTTATTTTCGAAAAACTGTTTTTACCCCTTTCTGCTTGCCATTTCGCTTTAAATTAAAGGTATTTTCTCGAGACCGCACAGATGACCAATTGGTGGACGCACCTGACCTAAAGCCTGCCTGAAGCGAGAAATTTAATTTGATTTCTGGGTGGATACCACCTTAACACAAGTTACTAGTGACTCAGCAATCGCTTCTACTTCGACGCTGCACTGCATGGCTGGATGCAAGGCATGGAAATGACTACTCCTGCTCATTCCCTATCACTTTCAAAGTTACTACTGCACGTCTAATAAGGATGTAATTTTCTATTCTGCAGTATGCAACGTTGCACAAGACAAGTGCAATTATTGCACTAATTTTCACTCTTGACTTTTGTTCACTTTTTTAAGAAACACCAAACATTTTAAGATACGACTTTCTTTTTCAGCCACTCATTCATTTTCGTCTTTGCTTCCGCGACAAAAAATCCCCTGATTCTAATATCAACTTGTCGTTTTTTTTTCGGCTTAGCGAAAACCTTTCACTCAGGCATTATGACATAAGACCATCTCTCACAAGAGCGGTTGTGATTGTCGATCGAATTCCAAAAAAACTTTGTCGTCAATCTGGAGGCAGGGTGCTGCTTTACTGCTGGATCCGAAGTATGGCCTGATAGATGCTCGCTTCCATGCAAGTTGTTTGGTGTCAACATCACCAGGAAGTTGCTGATCGGGATCTTTCACTGTTTTGCTTGGAATGCAGGACTTTTTGAATGAATATTTTGGGTCACATTGACTGGGTTCATCCAAGAGCAGAAGTGTTTTAAAAACACAGGTTTTATGCAATGATCAACCAGATTCGTATGTTGTTGGCGAAAATCCAGCAATAAATAACGAAGAAATATCATGTTCGTTGGTCCTTCTGACGCGCGTGGATTCAAATGAATTTTCACAAGCATTGACACATAAACCGATATGATGTTGCTTGTGATTTGAAGAAGTTGTCTGTTTTGAGTGGCGGTCATTTTGGTGTCAAATAGAAGTCTCATGTAACCATTCGCAGTTGTTAACCACTTGTAACGATAGATCTGTAATCAGTAAAGTCAGATACAAAGCGAAGATGACCGAAATATGCAACACTTACCTTGCAAACGAAATGCTTTCGTAGTTGTAAGACAAAAATCGTTGAAACTTCGATGGATTACAGATTACTTACTGATTATAGATGAATTACAGATTACTTTCTGATTACAGATCTATCGTTACAAGTGGTTAACAACTGCGAATGGTTACATGAGACTTCTATTTGACACCAAAATGACCGCTACTCAAAACAGACAACTTCTTCAAATCACAAGCAACATCATATCGGTTTATGTGTCAATGCTTGTGAAAATTCATTTGAATCCACGCGCGTCAGAAGGACCAACGAACATGATATTTCTTCGTTATTTATTGCTGGATTTTCGCCAACAACATACAAATCTGGTTGATCATTGCATAAAACCTGTGTTTTTAAAACACTTCTGCTCTTGGATGAACCCAGTCAATGTGACCCAAAATATTCATTCAAAAAGTCCTGCATTCCAAGCAAAACAGTGAAAGATCCCGATCAGCAACTTCCTGGTGATGTTGACACCAAACAACTTGCATGGAAGCGAGCATCTATCAGGCCATACTTCGGATCCAGCAGTAAAGCAGCACCCTGCCTCCAGATTGACGACAAAGTTTTTTTGGAATTCGATCGACAATCACAACCGCTCTTGTGAGAGATGGTCTTATGTCATAATGCCTGAGTGAAAGGTTTTCGCTAAGCCGAAAAAAAAACGACAAGTTGATATTAGAATCAGGGGATTTTTTGTCGCGGAAGCAAAGACGAAAATGAATGAGTGGCTGAAAAAGAAAGTCGTATCTTAAAATGTTTGGTGTTTCTTAAAAAAGTGAACAAAAGTCAAGAGTGAAAATTAGTGCAATAATTGCACTTGTCTTGTGCAACGTTGCATACTGCAGAATAGAAAATTACATCCTTATTAGACGTGCAGTAGTAACTTTGAAAGTGATAGGGAATGAGCAGGAGTAGTCATTTCCATGCCTTGCATCCAGCCATGCAGTGCAGCGTCGAAGTAGAAGCGATTGCTGAGTCACTAGTAACTTGTGTTAAGGTGGTATCCACCCAGAAATCAAATTAAATTTCTCGCTTCAGGCAGGCTTTAGGTCAGGTGCGTCCACCAATTGGTCATCTGTGCGGTCTCGAGAAAATACCTTTAATTTAAAGCGAAATGGCAAGCAGAAAGGGGTAAAAACAGTTTTTCGAAAATAACTCAAAAAATAGAGCAGTTAAAGCCATATAATGTATTGAACACCGATAGGAAACCTGTGTTTCTGAATCGATTGATGTAAAAATTGTCTTTCTAGGTGCAGTAGTTTTTGAGTTATGCGATATTAGCCATACGCGCCCCCCCAAAAACCTTCCATGCCCCCCCAGGGTATGAAGATAAAAAATTTTTTCAAAAAAAACTATCACGATTTTTTTTCATGCCAATTTGTACCCTTAAAATCGTATAAAGAAAAAGATTTAAGCAAAAAGTGAAAAACCCGAACACCCTACTTCATACTGTACAGTAGTGTACTTACTGAAAACACGTCTTTGTATCTTTGGGGAGGACACTTAACCCATATTTCCCCATTACAGCCTAAGTAGTCGACTTAATACTGATTGTAGTGGCCCAAGCTGACGTAAAATTTGCGAAAAAAAATCCCAGAAAAGTGCTTTGTGCTGCTGCGGCCAAACAAACGAAGAGTTTCTGGATAATGCACATCAAGTTACACAGCAATAAAGGCTTTCAAACAAACTTGCACTTTGTAAACTCAACCTAGGAGCACACTCTCCTTGCTCTTTTTAGCTGAACATTAAGCTTGAGAATTTTCCGAATTTAAAGCCGTTAGTCGAACCAAATAAACGTACATTTGTTATCCACTAGATTACTCTTCGCAGCAGAGAGTTACGGTTTTGTAAACTAAGATACAACAATGCATTTTTTCTCTAACTTTCAAGGTAGATCATTGCAAGCGTTTTACGCCGACCTTGATCGCACGGTCTGGGTTTGGCCCACAATCTGGTCACGTTGTTGCATCCTTGAATAAGACGCTTTACAATGATTATCTCTGCTTAGTGGCTTCGAACATGCAGCAAATTCAGTGGACAAGAATTCGAAGAAATACAATTAGATCACTGGAAACTCCTAAGCAGGTGCGGATTCCTCCAAACACGAAGCAGTTACTGCAATAAAAAGTGTTCAGATCATCCAATAGTTGCGTCTGACGTCGTCCGCTGACAGAAAGAAAAATATGCATCAAGACAACAACAAGTTAAATACGGTACGTAATTTTAACGAATTGATAGCGTGTACTGTATACTGTATCGTTTCACAGGCATAATGATCAAGCGCTTTGCAAGTCAAGTGCTGGTCCGTGGTTCACGTTGCTCTCTTTTATTCTATATCAGCAGAAACCTGCTTTATACTAAGGTTAGGGCAGCACTCCCAGACTTAGAGATAGGATGGCGATGTGAGAAAAAAAAGGTACAAAAAACACGCTTCACTGCAACAACAGGCTACAAATCTCACCATAATCTTGGGTGTGGGTTATCATCTACGAATTGAGCAGCGTCTTGAAGCCCGACGGTCTGCACCAGCGTCCTCGTGTCTCGCAGTGATTTCACCTCTAGTTCGATGAAGTCATTGGGGTCGGGCTTCTCAGGGTCCTGCAAGTTTCATTTGAGTAAAAAGTTAAATGATTGAACAAAAAATTTGCTGAATAACGCTCTGTTATCATTTCAATGAAAAAAGTGTTTTGCAACTTCGGCTACGTAACCGAGATACTCCAGTCATCGTTTTGATGAAGATAATGGCCTAATGTTGTTGTTGTTTCCTGTGGATGGGAGCATGAGGCAGTACAAATGCAACACGTAGAACCACAGCTAGACTGGGAAATCTGGGAAAGAAAAATGGCCATTTTCACAACACTCAAAAGTGTGGGTACCTCATCACCCAGCAGGTGGACACCGCTAATGGACAGTTGGACACTCTGGCCTAACCGCTTTCAAGAGCGACATGTTGATGAAACTTTAAAATTTAAAAGCTCTCACCATTTTGTAAAAAATTCTATTGGTAAGGTGTTGCTAAAGTTGTGATCAAAAAAAGAGAAGATGGTAGAAATCCAGCTCTTTGATAACATGCAATCTAACATCAACCAGAATGCCACCCAACCACCTCAACATAGGATAAGACAAATGGTCAGTTGGTAGGGGGTTATTGATGGTTGTCTTGAATTTCATATTATTGAGGAGCTAGATTTGTGCAACCACCCTTTTTTCATTCGCTGATTTACTTTTGGGAGCAATCTAGTGCTTAATCCTCTAAATTGGGCGGATCACCGAAAATTTGAGTGATCAGTGCCCCTTATTAATTTCTGATTTTAACTCATGCGGTGGTTTACATAATTTTCCAACTTTTTCCCAATCTTGTGATTCTAACTTGTCTCTAAACTTCAATGCATGGAAATCACATTTAGTTTTTTGAAGGTTTCCAAATGTGCTTTCGTAGTAGTGCTGATTTGAAACAATTCATTCTAAAACGTAGTGCTGATTTGAAACAATTCATTCTAAAAAAAATATTACTGCTATTCTTGTTCACAGAAAGAAATCCTGCCAAGATCTAAGACAATTTGAGTCATGTATGAAGTCAATAGTTCACCTTAAAAATTTCATCCAGCAAAACCGATTTGACTTCCAAATCATTGAACTGGCAGATATATCCCGAACTGAGAAGAGGTTCCTAAATGTACACAACAAAAAATTAAAACTGCCGTGTTACGAGAAATTTACTTAATGAATCTTTCGAAATTTCAGACGGGCCAAGTTTCAAAGCAATTTAAGAGTCATTATTGATACAGCAAACTCACTGAGAAAGACACTAGCAGTAATGACTAACTGTTCATAGTGTTCAACGCATATTTAGTTGAGTTTTGGGCAGGCCTAACGTCATTAGCGCCAAGGTATCGCGAATACAGGAACCACAAGCGCACATCGCAAATATAAACTTCTTTTTAACACTTTTACAAGAACACGAGGCTCATTCTTGCTCAAAATTTAAGAACAACTTAAGAACACTACCAGCCCAGATGTAAAACTAATTTAAGAACACGGGGCATTACACCACTTTCGTTCGTAATCAGAAGAGTTTTCTTGGCCTTTTCTCTATTGACATTGTTGATTTGCCTAACAATAGAACACTTTTAACCAAGCAAGGATAAATTTGTGTCAATTTAATCTCCACTAAAGTTAAGAACAAATGAGGCTGAAAATTCGTAAAAAATTTAAGAACAGCCAGCCTCAACCCAAAAGTTACTGGCTCTTATAAAAGTGTAGCTCGCTCGAAGCCCCATAGCAGTTCAATTTGGTATGTCCTTTCTGACAAATATTAACAAAGCTTCTAGCAAAGCTCAATCCTGACACGATCAAAAATTCAGTTATTTGACTAATTAGCTGTAGCAAAATTCTCCACAAACCTCTGGTTCGAGTCCTCTGAAAATGTACATGCGCGTCTTTTCCATGATGGCGATCAATTCGGGGTTGTCATCCGCCCATTTCATATTCCACACATCCTTGCGCTCGAACTTCAAGTGCTCACCTGGCACCTGCACATTCAAACACAAAACACTATGTTAGTTTGAAAAGTCAAGGACTAGCAGCTTGAAATTTTTGAGTGATGGTTTTAAAGCTTAAAACTGTATAATGCGTAGTAATGCATCGTAAATTTATTAATTCTGTTCGTCGTATCAAATCTTTCATTATACTCGCTCTACTACGTCGAAGCGAGCAACGAGTTTGCGAGGCTCATCTCCGCATCATTGCGTCTGGGCAACACAGTTCCTTTCGAAACAAATGTCGCAGCTGCGCCGAACTGTTTGTTGGCAACACTGTGTCCGATTTGGCCCGCCCGAGATTAGAACCTCAGACCTCCCGCTCCAGAGACGAACTCGTAACCGCTCGACCAACTAACTGGCCGGTTCTGTTCGTCAAATTTGAGAATCAAATTTTTCATTCAATCTTTGATCTCGAAGTTAGGCCAGTATGATAGTGCTGATACAATTTGAGCTTAACTTGTATAGTTTAGTTCACTAAATAACCAGGTTTGATTCATGTTAGGTGGGTGGCTCAAAATCGAAAGTAGCGAAGACAGAAAGCACCTACTTGTTGTCCCTTTTCATCCGTTACCATAACATTGAGATCGAAAAAAGATAAGATACCACTTGTTTCGATGATGGAAAGTCTCCTGCAAAAACAGATGCAGTTGCACAAATAGAAGTTCTAATAAAATTTGTCTGACATGAACAACTACAAATTACAGTATTGCTAGAAGTAATGTTGAAAGTAATATTTAAGACTGTTGATGTTTTTATACAGAAAACTCGCGACTGCACTTTTTTGTAACTAGAAAATTTTCTGGGGCAAACGAAAGAACATCCCAGCTGTAAAATATTTATTTCATTAAAAGAGGACTGAAGGCAAAATCAATCGGGGTATCTAAAGTTAGGGCGATCGCATTAGCTTAAGATTGGTATTGACTCTCGTTCTTGACCAAAACGTTCCAGAGATATTCTACTTCAAACACGACTTAAGGGTCTCTTTAATCATAATTTTTATTGGCAACCCTGACATTGACAACATCGGCAATGCCATCTTGGTTCTATTCTAAGGCAACGCCGCAATCAGGCTATGCCACAGAGGTCTTTTAATCTAGTATACATATTACATAGGTGAATATAGGAATCTGTGGGCTACGCTACCGTATCGAAATGTCAGGGTTGCCAATAAAAATTATAATTAGGAAGGCCCCTATGTCGTGCTTGAAGTAAAATATCTCTGGAAAGGCTGGGTCAAGAAAAATGCGCCAATCTAATCCAAAACGATCGCCCTAACTTTAGGTGCTCCCATTGATTTTGCCTTTAATCCTCTTTTAACAGTGTCGTCACAACTAGAGCAACTTACGATGACTTTGAGTTTAGCGCGAGTATTCGTGGCTCGCAAGCCACGGCGTATCTTTGTACGAGGTCGAGTTGGGGAAGCTGGTATTTGTGCAGGGTGCCCGATTCTCGAGCCTGAAAACATAAAAGAATATACTTAATGATTGTCACGGTAATATACGCAAATAGTGTTGCCTCATTGGTTTTGGTGAGAACTAAAAAAATCGGTGATTTTTCTCCAGCAAACAATGGAAAGTCCAAAATGAGTCGGCGTGTGTCCGAATAAAACGATGCTTTGCTGATAAAAATCAGCTTAGTAAGTGCAACCATCAAAACTAGCTTGTGCTCAAGTTTATTATTTGCTGCAATAATACTCAAAATAAAATTTTTATTTACAATGAAGTACCACAAACGTAAAATTGGCAACTACTGCCTCATTCAATAAGCACTGGTTAATATTCAAACCCTTTGATTCTATTAATGACAAGGTTCTTCGTTATGATTTTGAGACAAAATAACATGTTACTCACCACGACCAAAATCTTGTCTGAAGCTGTAATGGCACAGATACGATCGCGCGTTGGCTGGAAATATAAAATCAACGCTAATTGAAATGGAAAAATACTACAAATTACATTAAGTCATTCATACTTTTTGTCATTGATGGCGCTAAAGGATTTTCAGCCATTAAAGTGTGACTAACAAGGTAAATGCTTGACCAGATGCCTCATCACACCCACTTAGAGTTTTTAGTCTCTACGGTTAATTTTATTCCTAAACAATTACTTTGTTTTGTTTTATTTAGTATCTTTTTTTTTGTTCAAAGTTGAATAACGCAATTGAACATAATTCTCATGGTCGCTAAGTTTTCATGAAAACCAATAAATAAACAAATAAATATGAAAATAAACGAGCATCAGCAACACGTTCAAAAAGATACACCATAATCAAGACTAAATATGACAAATCCTTTGTAACTCTTTTAATGCAAGAATTCATCTTGCGAAAGAGAATTTTAAAACCTATTGAAACAAGGTTAAGTCAAAGCAAACCAACGTAACAAGACAACATAAAATGGCATTTCTTTAAAACTTAGTAGATTCATCTTCGTAACAAAACTCAAAAAACAAGTTTTCAACTACACAGTAAGTTCCATTTATATTAGGAAGCTGCAAAATGACCCAGACGGTATTCGAGTCGAGCAGCCACCTATTTTGTAGAATAATTGATCCTCCTCAGTCACGAGGACGCAACGATTGCGCTTCTATTTCGAACGAATCATCCTCATCCGCTTGGGACTGTATTCCGATTGGCTTCTTTCCATGCAAACATACTGCATGTTTGAAGCCACGTTGAAGCTATGCGCCTCTGTAAAAAACATTACGGCGGCAAAAAATTGACTTAAATAAGCAGTTTTTCGTTTGTTGGTTCGTTCCAAAAACCAAAACTCATCTGGTGACATTACTGGGTATTAGGATGTTTCATAATTTCACCTTTTTTGAAATTAAAAATGTTTGGGGTCTCATCAGATCGGATTTAGGCTACAATGAAGAAATAAAAATTTTTGTTGCAATTACTTGTTGTTTTGAGGCTATCCCGCCACTCCCAAAGTTTGATATTTTTGGACGCAGGAAAATTTTTTTGACAAGTGCGATATCTCCTTAACAAAACGAGATAGAGAGTAATGTTTGGTATCAAAATTTACAAAATGGTCGACTTCCTATATCTGTAGTCAATACATTCTTAATCGCTAGCTCCAACAGAAACGAAGTTATTTACGAAAAACTGTTTTAGCACTCAGTAACGCTGAAGATAAGATAATATCAAGTCAGTACCGACTTGGCATAAAAAGCAAATCAAACTGCAAAACAGTCATATGCGAAAAGGAAAAAACAAACAAACTGTTTTAGAACAAAAACAACAAATAGGACATCTCATTACGCGCTTATCTGCATTTATACTGCTCGAGAGGTCCATTTGGGGATGCTCTTTGGCTCCTAAAGGTACGATACGTCGATACAGGGTTTTAAAATGGCTGGAAATTTTGAGCCTGCAACAAAGTCTTTTACCTACCCTGGACGATAAGAAAAACAAAAACAACAAAATGAATACGGTAACAAAGGCAAAAAAAACACATCAACCGGAGCAACTAACTACATAAGTATGAACGTAGACGAACATCTGTCTGGTTTCTTGTGAAGAATTATCTTGAACTTTTTTGTGATGCAACAAATCTTTCAGCTAGCCTATTTCTCTTTCATTGCAGCGATTATGATTTTCGATAGATTTCCAAAATTCGGCTGAGTTAAACGAGATGCATGGCGCGGTTTTACTGGAAATGGTAAAAGTCACATAAATGAAACTTATCTATCTTACGTTATAGATGAGGTTGAAGGCAAAAGCAAAGCTCCAAATACATTGATAGAAGACGCTCTTTTTTGAACAAAATCAAGTCTATCACTAGGGTTCTCCGGAGAATTTGACTGACAGAGAAGTTCCAGATGTGCGCATTACCCCATTGCTACGCTACATCTTCAAAACAAACTTTGCTGGTTTTCTGAACAAAAAAGTATGAGAAACACCGCTGAGGCAGGCTTTCGAAGTGACCAGATGTGCTAACTGGTTTTGTCTTGTCAGCTTGTTATGGATATACAAACTCAAAAGTTTGCTCTGGTATAGACAAGGAGAGATTAGCCATTCCCGTTGTTTGACTACGGCAAACGGTTATCTGCGAATGCTTTTGTTTCACTCTTCCGATCTTACTAATGTAGAGAAGAAAAAACTCTCAAGGCTTGTGTCATATTGTTTTTGTATACTTGCCTTCATTTCTGATGACATACCTTAAACCACATGCATGTGAGGGTCCTTTTGTGACATTGTTTCAAAGGGGTCTCTTGTTAGCTTTTAAAGCAGTTGATTCGGACATATGTAAAGTAGTGAACCGGTACTTTTTGCAGCATGTAAAGAGTTGGCTTTCGCCACATAATATTGCTTTAAGTGTCTACTCTAAAAAGCCACCAATGACCAAGGAAGTCTTGACATCTCTTACTTCACTGCCGGAAGAAGTGGCAATTGAAGATTTGCTTTTGACGAGATGAACCGAATTAAGAGACTTCTTACCATTTCCAGTAAAACCGCGCCATGCATCTCGTTCGGCTCAGACGAATTTCGGAAATCTATCGAAAATCATAATCGCTGCAATGAAAGAGAAATAGGCTAGCTGAAAGATTTGTTGCATCACAAAAAAATTCGAGATAATTCTTCACAAGAAACCAGACAGATGTTCGTCTACGTTCATACTTATGTAGTTAGTTGCTCCGGTTGATGTGTTTTTTGCCTTTCTTACCGTATTCGTTTTGTTGTTTTTGTTTTTCTTATCGTCCAGGGTAGGTAAAAGACTTTGTTGCAGGCTCAAAATTTCCAGCCATTTTAAAACCCTGTATCGACGTATCGTACCTTTAGGAGCCAAAGAGCATCCCCAAATGGACCTCTCGAGCAGTATAAACGCAGGGCAGCGCGTAATGAGATGTCCTATTTGTTGTTTTTATTCTAAAACAGTTTGTTTGTTTTTTCCTTTTCGCATATGACTGTTTTGCAGTTTGATTTGCTTTTTATGCCAAGTCGGTACTGACTTGATATTATCTTATCTTCAGCGTTACTGAGTGCTAAAACAGTTTTTCGTAAATAACTTCGTTTCTGTTGGAGCTAGCGATTAAGAATGTATTGACTACAGATAGGAAGTCGACCATTCTGTAAATTTTGATACCAAACATTACTCTCTATCTCGTTTTGTTAAGGAGATATCGCACTTGTCAAAAAAATTTTCCTGCGTCCAAAAATATCAAACTTTGGGAGTGGCGGGATAGCCTCAAAACAACAAGTAATTGCAAAAAAATTTTTATTTCTTCATTGTGGCCTAAATCCGATCTGATGAGACCCCAAACATTTTTAATTTCAAAAAAGGTGAAATTATGAAACATCCTACTGGGTATACTTACAGCTTTAGCAGCCGAATAATTGAGATATTCCGCCTTGCTAGCCACTTCATCATCAATATGCAGCAATCTAACAATATTGTTTTGGTTATAATCAAGCCACTTGTTTTAATCTGTTTTGCATCAACTTCCTGGTAGCATAACGCAACTGAATAATTTTCCAAAGCAGAGTTTTAATCAGGGACTGAAATTTTGAATAACTGTCTTGCTGATATGATTAGTTCTTTCGGCAGAAACCGAAGCTAGGTTTAATTTTTCGGCCAATTTAACGGTCATTGATTTAAGTTATAAGTGAATGATCAAAAAACGTTTAACCTTTTCAACCAAAATTGACGAAAAAAATTTTTACGCACAAGCCCTAAATTGCGCTATTAATTGCAAAAATGAATTTTTCGAAACAACCAAATTTTTTCCGTATTTGGATATTTCATCAAGAGTTCGGAGCAAAAGAACAAAACCAAAATTGAAAGCAGCCCCAAATATAATAAGATTCAAAGCTCAACTGTTTAGCCTTAACCACAACAACACGGCGGATCAAGTCGGATTAACCTAGAAATTAAAAGTCGCGTGGAAGATGTTATTCAGCGATAAAAGCAGGGATAAGATATAACGAACTGTAAAAGAAGTTGCTCTAAAAAGGTAACAAACTGTAGTAAAAGTTGGTCTAAGAAGAAGAGAAATCTACAAGAAGAAGAATAGCATTCTGAAGAGAATTGAAATCTGTAGTAAGGTGAAATGCAAATAAAATTATCCTTGCTGCAGGTTGCAATTCTCTTCAGAAAGCAGTTCTCTCTTCCAGCTCGTTTATATGCAGGAAAGAATTGCAATCTGGCCAGAGGTGGGCACAAACAACATTATTTCAAAAGCGCAACGCAACAAAGCGCAACGATCTTTTCAACCAGCAAAAGCGCAGCGCAAAATGCGCAATTTAATTTTTTTGCTTTCTGAAGCGCAGCGCAACTTCCGCAATGAGCTTTTTGATTCAGTTGAAGCGCAACGCAATTCCGCAATTGCGGAACGGTATTTTCGTACCAAGTTAAAGCGCAACCTAACTTCCGCAATCGAAATTTTACAACATAACGCAAATATTGCGTTTTTTGCAATTTCAGACTAAAAAACAGTAAATAATTTGCTAAACAAGCCCGAAATTTATCAATATTGCGATGGAAATAGAGCAAAATTAAGTTCAATGTATAGAATTGCGCTTTTAACCGAAAAAAAAATTGAAAGCGCAACGCAATTAAAGCGCAACAAATTTTAAAGGTTTTATTCCGCAACGCAACTTCCGCAATGTTTCAAAATAAAAAATTAAAGCGCAACGCAACTTACGCAATTGCGGAGGTTGCGGAAGTTGCGCTTTGCGCTTCTAATTGCGCTTTGCCCACTTCTGCAATCTGCAATACAAAATTGCTATCATTGAATGATTGCAATTATCCTCACTGCAGAATGCATTTACGTTCAGGAAGCAATTCTCCTTACCATACATTGCGATTCTCCTTTGAAACCAAACATTACCAAGTACTGTAATACAAAGCCTCACTTTTCTCTGTTATCTTTGCGCTGTGAAGATGAGATCATAAGTGAAATCGAAGGGAGGGATTGTGACGCAGTGAATTGCCACACGTACAATGCCTGTCGGGATGCCGCAATTACGTGAGTTGACGTCATACACAGGTAGGAAGGCTCTAAGAAACAAAACAACATAAAAACATAATTCAAAAGACAAGGTGAAATTTGCTCTAAACTCGATTAAAAAACAAAATTAAGAAAATTGTCAGTTTTATATGACCGTAACTTTTGGCTATGGTATGAGACACTATTAGCGGTTAAGTACTTGTAGGCGTATACAATTAAGTACGGGACGATGAGAAACAGCCGATAATACGTGCCATTAGTCCCACTACCACAGTGCAAAATACAAACCCTAGTTTAACTGAAAAGTATGCACTTATGCGATTGTAGCTATCATGGAATAGATATGAACATTTGAAGAAAAATATTTTTGATCCTAAGAAAACTACACAGCTAACTCACTTCAACATACACAGCTAACACACTTCAATACTAGGCGCAATAACGCGGAGATGGGCCCGCCCGACAACTCGTTACACGCTTCGGCGTAATACAGCGAGTATAATGAAACAATTTTTGTTTACTTAAGAACAAGTGATCAAGTGCTTCGACAGACCCTTACCTATTTCAATAAATTTCGAGTCCATGGGTGTGCCAATAGCGTTGCAAAGGACAACTGCAAATTGATCTATATTGTCTTCAGCCTTCGTTACTAAGCAACTATGTTGGCCGGCGGAGGAGATCAACATCAAATGTTTAACGTATCTGGACAATAATAAGTTAGTCTGTGGTTGATATTAGGGTTTTAAAAGGTGTTCGATTAGTACGAAATTTCAATTTGAATTAGATTTACCTCTGATGATCCCGTTTATGGGTGAAACACAACGCTGGTGTTAAAAGTTTTTTTAATTGTTTTAATACTGTGATAATTTGCTATGATAATAATAAATTACATGTAGCTTAGTAAGCAAAATAAAAAAATAATATTTTGAAACAAGATACGATTAGCTTTTTTTTTGTAACTTTGTTTGTGATTGCAGCAACTTTTTGTTGTTGGTGAAAATGCAAATCGAAATTTTTGTGGTTTTAAGAATTTTCTGCACCTCGATTCAACTTAGAATGCTGTTAGAAAAACATTGAATTTTTTTCAAAATTTAGCAAAACAGCCATTTTTCTATCAAAGCTTTTAAGTTTAAGTTTTAACACACAACAAGATACATGCAATCGCATTCAACTATCAATGAGGACAAAGTAGTTCAGCGAAACAAATTGAAGACAGTAAATTCAAAAAATTGCAAAAACGATATGAATTTGTGATGGAAGCTGGCTTGGCATGAATCGGTAAACATTCGCAAAAATATTCGCTTTTCTTATGTATTTGTGAATCATGTAACTATGTGCAAATTTCGCACTACTTAACTGCTTCCAATTTTTGGTTAGCTCATGACAGCAGAATCAACAATTCATCAAAATTCTTATCGGCTTAAACATGCAAACTTCTAAAGCTTGAGCTAAAGTAAAATTCTAACAGTTGTATGCAACAGCGTAGATTAACTTTATTCCGCCGACCATCATATTTCATATTTGTTTTATTTCGTTCAATTCAAAACAACAAACAAAGTCTTATGAACACACGTAAATGCAAATAAATAGAACAGGAAGCTGCGAAGGACCTTCTCGGTCATCGAGTCAAGCAGCCACCCAAAAATTGGCCATATCAAGCTGCTGCGCGTGTCGGTTTTTCATGTTGATTTGAATATGTTGCGCATAGATCACACTTGAGCTTTTTAAATTAATTTAAAATTGTGAATGATTTGTAATTTAACAATAAATATTTTTTGTATTTTAATTTAAATTGATCGAATGGTAATTTTTTTTCAAATTATATGGTACCGAGTTCCAAATTTTGGCTCCTTGATACTATACTATCAGCTTTTATCTTTTACACTGCAGAACTTGTTACTATAAAATAAACTAAATTCGCAAATTCAAAAAAGTAAACCTTGAATTACATAATCACTTTAGCGATTTTCCCATCTATTTGTCCAAACTCGTTAATCCTCGAATCAAAGTTAATCAAAGTCGGTGCATACGACCCAAAGCTCGGCACCAAAACTGCATAATTAATTACTTGACATATTTTTCTTTGTTCTTGTAATCCCAGAAAATGACGCAGTGTTCGATGCGGTCTGGTTTGATGAATGCGTACACCACTGTGTTTTCGTAATATCCCCACTGCAATACAACGTTGTAAAAAGCTCAACCAAATTGAAAAAAATTGCAACCAAGGAAAAGCACAAAAATAAAACGTCTGTAAGGAATTTATTTTGCTCCAGTCAGTCCGCCGAAAACCGGTTTAAATTGGTTTTACAATATCGGGTTTCGGTTTATACCGGTTTGCAACACGAGGCTTCTGAAATTTAGCTCTATCAATTTACAATGATTTGAGGACTATGAAAAATGGAATTTAGAAACCACAGCTGTTTGAAAAGTAATCAAACATCTGACAGACCAAAAGCGGCTGCCAAGTACCTTATAATCAGTCCTGATGTTAGCGAAGTAGATGAACGAATCGACCGCCAGTGCCAGCCTTAAGCTTGCTCGTTCCCAATCAATAGACGCAATGTGCTTGCCCGGGACACGAAGTGAATTCATTGCCTAAAATAAATTAAACCAGGTAAAGCAATTGAGCAAAATACATGTGTTGCATAGCAATGAGAGGAATGAGCTACGAAAACATTTGATTAAATTTACTGTCTGGAGAGAAAAAATCTAAAATCTAGCGAGATGTCAGTAATATCAAGTTATTAGTCATGACTATTTCTACGAACCATTGGAAATCTTTTGTCTATATGCGAAGTTCTACAAAAACCACCAGACTGAGGATGTCAAGTTCGAATAGTGCAAAGCGTCGTCTTATGCCCGTTCAACGGGTAAGGACATTTCAAGCAATCACCATACGTACAGTAATGAATTATCGAATAAACTATATCCGCTAAGTTCCAATAAACTATATCAACAAGTGGGATCAAGCTTCGTACTTGGGAAATTTGAACTGCGCCTCCCACAAAATATGCAACCAGCTGTAACAAAGCAGAGGTTTTGAATCAAACATACACCATATCATGCGGAATGGAGTATTGAATTTCACACAACTGCACCCTATCTGCGGGAAAAGCGTAAACGTGGAAAAATTGCAATTGTTGGAATGTAGGTTTTCTTCACTCAAGAAACTTTCTAATCTACAATTTTTTGGTGGTGGCGTAATAAAATACACGAGTCCAAAAACTTAAGCCATCACCTCGCCAAACGGACTGAAAAACTGCACCACGTTTACGTCACGATCAAGGTGAGGTGAAGCGCGTTGCGTGCCAGCGATAGCGAGAATCGAACCCGTGTCATTCCATCTCGCGTCTACCGTGTCCATTTTTGTATCAATTAATACTGGATCTAAAAAATACTTGAGCAATGAGAGAGTCCACAAAAGCCAATTACAAAATCAAAGTCCACAAAACCAAGTTATAATACAAAGAAGTAATTGAAGTTCCACTAAGAACCAAAGGCAACTTTAAGAAATTCACCCTTGCAATTACGATTTATTCCTTTTAATCTCTTTCTCTGGAGTTAAATACGCCATTTTTATAAATTGGTAGCGTTTCTGTGGCGTACGCAATGGCAAGGGTGCGCTAGACAAATCATGCGCTGGTCTTTGATTCACGTTGTGTTTTTTTTCTAAGCTTGTTTTCATTTCAAGGTTAGGGCAGCATCGCCAGCCTCAGAAATAACAAGCATCGCGATAAAAAATACGGTGGGTTTGGGAAATACGCAACTGGGTTGGGGTTACTCAAACCCACTTTCAAAAACACAAAGTCTTGTAGAAGTCACCGCTACATTTTATTAAGGCGGAAGGCGGAAGTTTGAGGAACGCAAACTCACACTTCCGCTTAACTCAAACTCGTTATTATTTTTATTTTTCCGAAGTTTCAACTCTAATTCAAATTTGAAAAATAACAGTCACGTAAAAATTCGAGTTCTACGATTTAATACAAAAAAAATTCTCCAGCCAGTGCTAGAGAAATTATAAAAGAGTTTTTGTTTTTGATTAATTCTTGAGCAGCATTTTTAATTAGTTAAGTTTAATGCAAATTGCAAAAGCAAATTTTCTTCATTTACGCTGATTTTACAACTTGCTATTAAATGGAACTCAAATTAGAGCTCGTTATTTTTTCCGAACTTGAACTTGAACTCAGAAAAGACAAATGAGAAACTCGATTTCCATCAGTCAAAATTAACTGAACTTAAATTCGCATAAAAATCAATTGAGTTTGCGTCCCTGGTTCAAGTACTCTGTCATAATGCAAGTTATTTTCTTCACCAATGGAACACGTTTTAAGTGCATTATGAAAGTTATTTCCATCACCTGGATCAGATTCTGTCCTCATTATCTGGCATCTTCCATTGTCGAAGCAAACCGCCAAGCAGGGACAGTCGGTTTCAATGTAGCCCATCCGGCCGTTGTACCATTCCACTGCGGCCAAACTGACGGCTCCGGTGACATTCACCAAGCAATGCAGTTCAACTTTTCCCTGCAACAGAGTAAACAATATAATGCATCCACATGGAAGTAGTCTTTTTACTTGTGTTCAAATATTTCATTATATTATGTTACGACTTTCTTACAAGACTTTTGGTTGTTCTATTCTGAGTTACGCAGTTAGATAAATTGTGCTGATTTGGCTTGAAGCATTTCATTAATTTGACAAAACAATATATGATTTTTAAAGTTAGAGGAGCTACGTAATCAAACCATTAAAATTACTTAAACTTTTGAACTGGGCTTAACTTTGATTGTAGTGACTTTTTACGACAAAAATAACACGAGTAAAAGCAGTCAATCCAAAGACTTTCCAGAATATTCCATGAACAATTTGTAACAGTGATACGCAGCCTCTTAAACTGAGTCATAAAAAATGGTTAAGCAATGACCGGAATTTTTTAAGGCTGACTAGTTGATTTTAATGCAAAACTACAATTAACAACAGCTGCTTGCTGGAGATTGTTAACAATAACAACAAACGTGAAACTAATTCTACAATCACGAGGAACTTGAGAGAGCTTAAAAAGGGCAATAAGGTCGAAAAAAATTTTGCTCGTTTTTCTCCCAAAACATTTTGACAAATCTGAAGACTAACTTCACCAAATTTGAGCTTTTTACGACCTTCCGCTCCCGAGATATGACAATTTAGATTTCTCCTAAGAAAGATTTTTTCCCCTTAAGAAATGTTGCTAGGGTTGCCAACTACAAACAAAATTCTAAAAAGTCACAGCGTGTTTTGAAATCTCAAAAAATGTTCTCGGTAGTGTTGTTGTCAAAACAACATAGAGGGTCAGAATTGTAAAATTAGCTGCTTCTCAAGAAAAGTCAAGCCAACCATCCAAACGTTAATCTTCTGTCACAATACTAGCAAAATGGCAACACTGAAGTAAGAGAAAATATGCTAACTCTGAACTGCAATATCTTGAACACGGCAAGACGTAAAAACTACGAATTTGGTGAGAATGCATTTTAGGCTTTTACCAACATTTTGGTTACGAGTGAAAAACTTAACTTGAATGCCCTTTTAAGTACAGAGTAGATCTTCACATGACGAAAAATTGTGAGAATTTGTTTATTTTAAACAAAAATTCGCTACGCACGTTTGTCAACGTAAAATTTGTTAAAAAATAAACAAAAGATACACTAATACGCCAAGTGTAGACAATACCCATCACAGCAAAGGAGTTAGCCGAAAACCATTGTTTTTCTTCGAGGTGATTCGTTCGTTCATATGAACCAAGCAGTCTGCGTCTGTCCAACAACACCAACGCAGAGCACCCATTTTTTGGTTCTGCTTGCCAGTTTTTGTCAGGCTGGGCCACCACAACGGGTAGACTACTTGGCTTCCAATTGGAAATAAGCTTAAAGTGTCTTTCCCAAGGACACATTGACGCATTTAAAAGGAATAAACTGTAAAAATAATGATCATCATATTTCTACACGGCAAAAGCTATAACTACTTACGATGGGATTTCCAAGGCTGTCAAAGATATGCAGTTCGCCGTTTGCTGTTCCGAATAATATTATCTTTCCATCCGGAGACCACTAAAACGAGGAAAACTTAGTCGTCACGATTGCTGTAATTCATGAATTACACAATTGCTGCGTATCTAAGGCTTTGCCTGCACCACAGCAAGATGAGCTAGTTGTTGATGGAATATCTTGCACGGCTCCCCAACATCTCACTCTACAACACCTAGTGGATTAAGCAAATCTAACTAAGTACAAAAAATTGCAGTGAAAAATCGTGTAATGAAAAACTGGTGGGTGTCGTCGACTCGATAATAAGATAAGGATTTTTTTAACGCAACTGGTTGAGTGCGAGGCGTTGTGACAGGGTCCAAGTTAGGGTTTCACAATAAAACATCTCACGGGCACAACATCAACCCTTTCGCGGTAAAAGGCACGAACCCATCGATACAATCAAGATATCACATAAAAGTAAGATCAACTATTAGAAGCCCTGCCTTGTTGCTTAACAATAACCGAGTTCACCTCCTATATATGTTCTTTTCGCAAGTTCTCAGTATGTCTCGTTCGTGTCGTGTTCAGCAAAAATAGCCTTCACTTAAAGGCTTTGACATAAAGAAATTTCCTAAACGTCCGCGCCTAAAAGTCACGATCCGCAGGACCACATTCGTATTGAAAACAAAAAAAAAACAAGTTGTATTGAAAAGTCTTACCGCGACTTGGGTGAGTTGCATATTCTTGAACTCCTTTCCCCAAATTCGATTCCCATCAACAGATCCCAGAATCACAGCACCATCTTCATACGCGATGCAAATCTTCTGCCCATCTCCATTCCATGACATCGATCGAACAACCGACTTGTTTCGATTGTTGATCATTTCCTCAAACCATTGACCTAAGAAATATGAAAAGGAAAAGTGACTGGTCATGCTTTTCGTAAAGAAAATTCTACACCGAAAAGGTAATCCGACTCAAATGAAATCAACTAAGAGTGTCAATACCAGTAACAAATAGTTTTTAAGACAACAAAAGGCTTTCCATTTAAGTTATGATAATACTAGGACACACTAGTAAATGCACTTACCAATTAGTTTATAATTTAATGCACATTGCACTCGTTAGAAACCCATTAATTAGCTATTTTGTGATGGGGTTTTTGCTCTTTAAAGAACCGAAGTAATTAAATCTTACAGAGGGTTGTCCAATGTTCAAGTCATTCCTGATATGCTAGGTGGATTGTATAGCTGCAGGCAGTATATCCAACTCAGCAAGGGAATTTCACCACCTCACAACCAACACAACCTCACGTTGTACAAGTACTGACTACCTGCAGTTTTGCTTATGGCTAATCATTTGCAACACTTTTTCTGAAAGTCACCTTTGAACATCATCCACACAATAATGAGTCCCTTTTGATCGCTGGTCGTGAGCTTTTGAAACTGGTTGTTCCATGTCACCACCTTCACTGCACCTAAAAGTGGTTACGAAAATGCATAGCTACATTAATTGGCTACAATTGGAACAACTATTCTCACGTTAAAGGATTTAATTAATTTTCTCAAGAAAAGCAGTGATCAATTGTAAGCATTAATTATTTTGACCTGTTAACAGTTTATAGTTCCTTACTAACGCATAAAACCGATGAAAATACTTGTTCAAGATTCCGGCAAGCAATCAGTAATTCATAACGCCTATTGTTCTTTGCACACATATGAACTTCTGTATTCTTTCTTACAGTCAATAACAAGCTGTAAAAAGCTTAATCTGTGCTAAGCAGTGTCAAGACAAGCTTTAAAATAACATTCAAAGAAAAACGTATTTTTCTACAATGTAATTGCGTATACTTCATAGTGAGTTTAGGAATGTTTCAAAAAAAGTTTCCCTTCGTAAAAGCAAAACAAAAATTTGAACAAAATATTAAATCTACAACTGTACACATTAAGTCTAAGCCAACTCACTTCACTTGTTGATCATTAATAGGTTTTGGAGAAATCGACCAAGGTAAGTATGTTTAACAACAAAAATTACAGCTAGGTGATTGAGCTTAGTTTTATGTTGAACGCTTCAACTCTCTGCTAGTGCCATTACCAACGCACAGTAGAAAACTACACAGCAAATTACAAGGTAGCAATGACTGAAATTGTATCGTCGCATTTCGATTATTATATACATGGTAGCATTTCAGTCATTGCTACCACGTAATATGCTGCGTAATACTGGACATTAATAATGGCGCCAGCAGAGAGTCAAAATGTTCAAAATACACAAATCTCAACCACATTGGTTGTAATTTTGATTTTAAAAATTGTGGCTTCGTTCCAATTATAACATTCGGAAAAGTATTTTTTGTCATAAACAAAAATAAACCCTTAACTCAGAAACAAACGGATATTATATACAATTGGATACTAAAGAGATAAAGTACGTATATATATAACCCTTCTCTTTTCAAACATGATGACAATGCACATTGCACAGCAATTCCAAGCTTCAGAAAGTCCACAGTTGTCACACTTTAATTTCAACATTGATCACAGCAACCAAATTGAAATCCACAAGCACATTAACTCAAACAGGCTTATTGATATACAGATTCATTCGTACCACTGTGCCCTTCCATTGCTTGATTCATGCTCAGGTTGCTAGGTGCTGCTAATCCTCGAACTTTTGAATCTTTTGTAGCTTGAGTTTCAAGCTTCAAAACCTACAATATAAAATAGTGCCATAAATTACCATCCTTTAATTTGAATACTACACAGCTTAAATAGTCGGAGACATTATAAATAGCATATATATCTCACACAATAAGGCAAGTCAAAACTTTTTTGGCAGAAACTGTGATAAGTAGGGAAAACAAAAGCCAATAAAGTAACAATTTTTTCAGGGCTTTTGTATCATCAAATGTATACTAACATTGGTTTCGGGTGCTTTGGAGCCAGTTTAGGTAGATTTTATTGGTTCAAATAAAGTCAGAATTTTGGGTTAGGTCTAAATTTTTCAAAATTGCATGTGATCAAAAATCTTTTTCAAAAACAAACAACATGTTTTTTTCTTCATTTTTCTGGATATTTGAGAACTACTGAAACGTTATGAGCAATTTTATATATACATGTTTGAATGAAGTTTTGCTACTCAAACTTCTGCAAATAGTTGCAATATATGCTGCAATACAATTGCCTGGGTTAACTTCTTTATAACAATGATTTTATAATAACGCAAAACTCATTTTTTTAATTAAAAGCAAATTAAGAATTCAGCCTTGGAATGAATAAAATAACTAAGAATACTACATGTCCATATTCAAAAATCAAAAAGTTAATTTTTATTATACAGTACAGTACCGGATATCACAACAAATTAACCAGATTCTTGAAATCTTAGGACTGTACTGTTTTGCTTTCACAGCTTTAGCAATTGACAAAAATTTTACACAACACAACTGTTTACAAAGCAAGATTGAAATTGTGTCCATGTATTTTCCAATAAAAATTTAAGAGCAAATGAGGCCGACAATTTGTGAAAATTTAAGAACAACAAATTTCAATCCAAGATTTACTGGTATTCAAAAAAACTGTAGTTGACATGGAAATGTGTGCATATTCCTAAATTTTTGTTCTGCAGCGATTAGTACTTTAATCACAAGGCTGACTGATTGATATTTTTTCTCAATACTGTTAATGAAAAGGGAAGAAGGTTACCTGCTTCCAACTTATGTGACTTGCGAACAACAACACTTTTTTTTAATGAAAATTTGGAGTTCAATAAGGTCAAAACGGTTTAGGTAAAAATAAAGTCAGATTTTAGCTAAAATAAGACAAAATTAAATTTTTTTAGGTCAAAATAAAAATGGCTCTAGTGATAAGATATATGACCAATGTATCTTCACTGCAAATAGTTAATGATTGGTGAGTGGTGATAAACAATAATTAGGATAAACAGCCAGTTGGTTGAGCAGTAATGCATTAGTCACTGGAGCAGGAGATATGAGGTTCATCTCAAGCCAGTAAAATTGGACATAGTGTTGCCACTACTACAGCATTTCTTTCAAAGCTGTGTTGCCAACTGGTGCAATGATGTGAAAACGGGCCACAAAAACTCATTACATGCTTACACTGCATAGGGGTAATATAGTGAGTATAATAAAAGATTTGATTTGGCTATCATTGGGGATATATAGAAAAAAAAAATCTGTCTGGCTAAAATGGTGAAACTACTGTAAAATCTAACTAGGATTTGATTATTTTTAATCCAAACATTAACCTTAACTCAAATACCAACCTTAAACATATAAAAAGTATGACATGCAGAATGCAGATATCTTATTCTTGGCTTTGCCAAAAAAGCTTCTAGAACAATAAACCATCAACATGAAAAAGTTTATTGAAGCAACAATAAGCTAACAATAACTCTTTATTGTTTACTGCAATGTAGTGCAAGAGCAATACCTTGAGCAAACCATCTGCTCCTCCACATGCAATGTATCCTTGGTCTTTGTTCCAAGCAATGCATTCCAATGGAATATTGTTGGGAATTGCAATCTGAAATATACAATAATTAGGTGTATATATATCAATAACTTTAGCTGCTGAGAATTCATAATTTCAGTGGGCAAAAGAATTTTAATTCAATTAATGAAGCAAATTTGCACATGGTGAAGCAGCAATGCATCAAACTGCTGCAAAAGATAGTTCACTTGTTTTTTCAATAGACCAACCTTTGCTTATAGTGCAAGTTTTTGCATTAATATATATCATATATTACGATATGTCATAAAATAAAGGTAGTGTCAAAAGCACCGGTCTGGTTTCCAACATGAAAAAGTTGCATCACCAGTCATTACGATCTATTTTTCTCATTAATTTGAGTTAAATACAGCACTTTGACATACTCAAGGTGTCGCCCTTGTGGTATAATGGTTAGAGCGCGCATCTGGCAAGTCTCCCAATCAAGTTTGATTTGCGATGAACAAACCTGGCAAGTCTCGCAATTAGGCAGATTTGCACTGCATTTTTTTAGTCTTTTCCTTTAGAACCTTGCATTAGAGTTAGGGTTTGGGCAGCGATGCCAGCCTGAGAGACACAGAATAGCAAATCGAAGCGCAAAAAGATACAACCGGTACAGCAGCTTTTTTGGATAAGAAACCAGGTTGTTGCTCTAGACACTGCCTAAAATAAATTTTCAATAATTTGAGATTTTGTCTTTAATAACATAAAAACTAGCATTATTATAATTTTGAAATGTCTACATTATTAATTTGGATGCTAATTTTTGATGTTAAACAATAACATTGGTATATCTGATAAAAAATTACGTTGATACTGTTACAGGCTAGTAAATTCTGAATTGACATTCATCACAAGTTAGGAAGAAACTACCAGTATGTAACCGAAAATTTTAATTTGGGTTGTTATTAATTCTGACTCAAATCTAACTAAAATTTAAATTTTACTCTAAAACAAGCCCCAAACTTAACTCTATCCCTAACTCAAACCCTAACCTTGACCATATAAAAAGCAAATAAAAAGTGCATGGATAAATATTTCTCATTCTTGTTTTATTCCTTTAACTTATAATTTTTCAGTGATATAGTCACTCCCTACATCAGACATGTTATAATTATGGTATTATGTGTCTTTATTACAAACACTTACTTTCTTGCTCAAATAAACAAACATTTTCTTGGTCAGAAATTAATATTGATTCCAACACTAGTAAACAGATAACTTTAGTTCTTGTTTTGAGGAGTTAGGTTTCAGGCTTAGGTTCTTCAGATTCTACTGGCATTAGTATCACTACTATTTGACTATTACCACTTCTGACTTAACTAGCCAATTTGATTCTTTGATCAGAAGTTATCAAATAGATAAGCAGATCACAAATTAGACTCCAAGAATTACTTTTGTAAAAATCTTAGAACTTTTACAGTCAACTTCACAACATATTTTGCTTTTTCAAAATACTGGAACAGAGTTGCTTGTAAAACACTAGTAGGCCTATATTGTATTGCTTATCAAGTTGTTTCACTAAAAAATATTAAGGAGTTTTAATAGGCTACCAAAATACTGTTTAACTTTTGAAAACAATCATTGAACATAAACTCATAAAGTGGCCGATATTGTAGCAAAGGTAATTAAGAGCTAAAACAAAATATTTAAGCAACCAAAGCTGAATGAGTGGGCACTTATCCAATCTTTTTCATTTTTTGATTAATGTTAGAGTTTGGTTAGGACTAAAGTAAGCGTTGGACGTCAAGGTTAAAGTTTAGATTCTGTAGCAGATAGGGTAATTTAGACTAGCCTACTGTATTATTATGTAACAGTTTTAGGCAGAGCGTGCTGTTCCACTATGCAAGAACAAGAAAATCAATATTGTATTCTCGAATTCCTAGCCCTAACCAAACCCCAAATTTAACTCAAACTTTAACCATCACCTGAATCCTAACCCAAACTCAAAACCTATCAAAAACCTAAGCTATTGTTAATTTTCTAAAAATTCTACGTGAAGTAAATGAGCAAATGTTGAGCAAATGAACATCTACTCTTTGCTTTACTTCAGACTTAGGCTATTGCAGATTGGCCTTCTCTTCATGCTAATGGGCATTACATAACAGAGCATTTACAATTCCTTTTTTTATTCTTATCAGTTATGATATGTAGACCTACAAGCTGCAAGGTAACAATGAACAACAGCTTAATGTTAAATTTAACGAAGTGACTTGGCGCACGGAACGTGCGCGGTTAAATAAGCAGAGATTCCAGTGACGTCACTCGTTTTCAGAAATTTTTATTTTGATTATTACAGTTATAGGTTTGGGTTAGGGTTTAGGTTAGGGTTTGGGTTAGGGCTAGGATTAGGGTTTGGGTTAGGGCTTAGGGTTAGTTTTTTTAGTCTATATTACAAAATGTCTGCGTGCACGGAACGTGCGTCAAGCCTTTTCCTAAATTTAAACCATGCCAGTACCAGGTATAAACCCTAAAATGTGAAAGTAATACGTTTACCAAATACAAATGATATGGTACCACATAGAACAACCAATCCTTATGCACTGTAGCCAACCAGTAGCCCCTACCATTGCTGGAAGTACAGTTAATTTGTAATAAATTAAAAACCGATATATTAATTTGTAATAAATTACTGTGTTTTCACCAACCCGCCATTTACCATCAGAATAAGTGATTTTGGATAAGCTACGGTACGATATCTTTGGTACAGGGTACCATACCCAGGAGATTAGCCCAATCAAATTTTGTGCTTTCTTTGAGTTCAAATTTAGCATTGGTAATCTGGGAATGGTAAGCTTAACATGAAATTTTTTTGTCATCTCAGATGTGCTGTGTGGCCATAAATGAATAGCCTACACATATGACCCACCAGAAATAATTTGACAAACTGGTATGTTACTGTTGTGTCAGGCCTAGCCTATTAAATACAGATATAAGTACTGTTACTGTAAGTCAATAGGCTGAGTTGTGTAAAGGCAAAGAGTGCCGAAAACCCTGACATTATCAAATCAAATCAAAATCAACTGAGGATTTACAACTCAATGAACTTTATAAGAACGGAGAGATGAGGGTGACTGGGAAGTGAGCTCGTGTTCTTCGAGTCTCCAGCTACCCACATAAGTGTTGAAGCAGACTGCCTGCAGCCGTAATCAAACTCGGGTCGCAATAATCAGTGCTAAGTTTCGTTCGGCAATGCTGCTGACATTATCGGTAATGCTGCTGACATTATTATGCCAAGGCACTAGTCTACTGATCGTAAAACTACCTGTGATGGCTGAACAGTTACACTACAGGATTGACAAATAAGTACCAGTAAGCCTACAGTGTACAGTACAGCATAATATTAGTAGGCTCCTAAGGCTATTCGTAGTTTCCCTAGCTTACTGTATGGTCGTCTAAAATTACCGTAAGAAAATCCTTAAAAGAAACTATCTCAGTATCTCTAACTGCAAGGCTTTGTTTTGTACCGTAGCTTTTTAAACCTTTTTCATCCTTTTCTTAATTTAAGTTTACACTGAGCCTAATCGCCAGCACCCTTTATTAATTTAAACTACCGTAATTCAGATGGAATGCTAAATTTCTAGTCCTGACAGTAACACTAACAACAGCAGCACTTTTTAAAGTTTTTTTTTTGAATTAGCCTACACTACTAACCATAGGTGGGCAAGTTAATGCAAAACGTTAGCTTTGTTAACCACTAGTCCGTTAACAAACTTCACACCTCCGTTAACGTTAATCCGTTATTTTCAGCTTTAATTAACGGAAGTTAATAAAGTCCGTTAATTCGTTAACATTTTGCGTGTAATTTACATTTCTTTTTATTCACTCGCTTCTATAGAACACGTATCGACGCTGTTGAGCAGATTGTAAGGAAATATATATTTCTATGGTGGTCTTTTTGTGTTTTGGAAGTTACATTTTAAAGTCTAATCTAATTTCACGATAATGGATAAAAATAAGTTCAAATGCACAAACGAAGCTGCGATTGGAAAATCTTTGGAAATTGCGAACAGCGATAATCAATAGACATCTGAGGCTGCAACTTTTTATTTGTCACAAAAAAGAGCTCGTTTCTTCGCTTTTTCTGTAAAACTCGTGTCAATAGGCTACGCAATGAGTGTTACCAGTGAAATTGGTTTGTACCAGTACGATGAATGAATGGTGCAAGATATTAACGATAAAAACCTTAACGGAAGTTAATAGAACTTAATGTAAGTTAATTTAGTCCGTTAACAGAACTTAACGGAAGTTAATTTAGTCCGTTAACATAAAAAAACTTTTTAACGGATTAACGAGTTCAAGAAAAAGTTAGCTTCGTTATTAACGGATTAACGATTAACGGACTTGTGCCCACCTATGTTACTAACCCATAACCGGTATTATGTCTTTTATGCCGGCGTAGAAAAACCCACAACGCATTGGCGGTAGGACGCGTCAACCTGTAGCGTACACGCGCCGACAGTAAATCATTTGAGAGAAAAAAAGTCACCAATTTGGCTTTGATCGTAAATCAAGCTGTTACTAAACAGAATAAATATGAAAAAAATGGAGGGATTGTTTAGCAAAACATTCAAAGACAAGGTGGTTGTGAAACGGTCACTACCACTGAATATGATCGATTAAAAAGAAAAATTGTCTTTAATACAGTTTTCTAATTTGCTATAAAACATGCGTTTTGTTGTACTAATTGGCATAAATATGTTAACTTAAAACAAAATTTACAATGGGGATTTTTTAATCAAAGCAAAAATAGTTTAACAAACAAAGTTTTGGCACCTATCGCAGAGTGACTGTAACTTGTAAGGCATTAAATTCATCATATTGTTTCATCAAACTAAGAAAATCAGCTAGAAGATCTGGAAGAGCGTTGTAACTTTTAAGTTCCGAAGTTTTGATTTACAGTTTTTATTTTTTGTTTGTTTATTATTTCCTTTTTCTTGTTCGTTTTCTGTCTATTCTGATTTGCGTAAATGCCCAGCTCTGTAATATTATTTTAAATGCTTTCTCGATCGTGGCTGAAAGGATAGTAATAGAGAGCTTTTGGTTAAGTTTACCTCAAGGTTGTGTGGTGCTCCAAGTTATTGTTGTAACGTTTGTGCCAAAAGGACGCGTCCCAATGCGGTCGACCGGCTCGGTTGAACAACCTATCGAGCTACTCTCCGGGTTGACTTATTAATGCATATGTCCAGTTTCACTTCTACTTGTGGCTACGTTGGAGCTGACGCTACATTGTAAATCGGCTGGAAACTGAAGTTCAATCCACTACTAAGTGTTTATACTTCATACGCTTTTATTTCTTTATTTTTTGATTGTATGGGAATAAGGCCGAAACATAAATTTGCTTACTTACATACTTACTACAGTATGACATTGCTTTAAACGGGGTTAAATATCCAGATCGAAATATGACCAAAAGATAAATAATCTTCTAAAGCACGTATCTTCACGACACTTCAGCATTCAAACGACTATGATTCTACAAGCTATCGTTTTCGAGATGTTTTATTTTAAAGTTAGGAGGTCTGCCCTGCAGTGTTGTTTCTAAAAATTTAATTTTTCGTCTTTTATATTGCAACTCTGGGTCCATGACTCATTGTTGAAGCCTTGCAGTAAATACTTCTCTTACGAAAGTTGCCTTGCACTTTTTGAGGAAAGTGTGGGCGTTAACTGGCAACACTGAAAGCAGTAGCGTAGCCAATGGGAGGGGCGGGGGAGGGCTATAGCCCCGCCCTCCCATTGGCATGTCGACCAAAATGCAGAATGAGAAAAACACTACGTCTTTAGCACTTTTGAGACTGTTTTATGCACAGGAGTGGACTAAGCAATGATTTAAAACATTTTTTGAAACACATATTCAAAGGGGGGGGGGCTAATTTTTAAAAATAGAACCAACAAATAAATAAAAAGTTTGAAAAATGGTCAAAAATAAGCAATCAAATTTGATCGCAAGTGTAAAAATGCTAAACATAGGTGTCATCAACAAACGTATTATAAACTAAGGAATAGGAGGGGGGCTATTCCGTATTAGTTAATTACCAATCATTTCTCTCAAATTTCTTTTCATTAGCCCCCCCCCCTAAATTATTTTTGTCTATAAACTGCATAGAAAATAGATTACTCCGTGTGAGTTTTATCGAACTATTAGATTTTATAATTTACCAGCATCTAAATAACAGAACTAAAACTTTACATTCGCCACCTCCCAAATAGCCCATTTATGCAACCAGTTTAGTCATGTTTGTACAGCCAATTTCTAAGCCACGCTTTAAAAGCATTATTTTTTTTTTATCAAAATAGCCCTAAAATTTAGTTAAAAACGCAAAGTTCTCGAGCGCTGGGGGCTCCGCCCCCAGACCCCCAAAACAGCCCCCCATTGCGAATTTCTGGCTACGCGCCTGATTCAAAGGCCGTAAAATTGGAGATCTCCCTAACATAAAAACAAAATGTCTCGAAAATTAGAAATCATGGAAAGTTGAAATTTGGTGGAGATACGTTTCAGATCTTTCTTCAGATGATCCCCGCCCTTGTGTGGGTCCGTATTGCTCAATGCTCAGGCGAATAAACTTTTTTCTATCTATCAATTCTATGTACAATACTACGTATATGATGCATGAAGAATTAAGATTTACGTGATCAAGATAAGGAACCATAATCGTTGGTCCAAAAGCCATTTATATTCTTATAAGCTAAGTGCCAACTGCCAATAATAACTAGATGGGAGTTTGCCAGCAAACCCAGTGAACGACCGACGCATAGCTAATGCTGTGACGCTCCAAAGTACTTTTTGTCTACTGTAAAATCAGCAATTATTCAAAAATATCTGATTATGGAACCTCCAGAAAAGTAGAGTCAAAATATTTGTCAGTTGAATATCCCCTGATATCATAATACACTGGCACCCTAGCTTGAGCCATTCAAAAATTGATTTTGGGGGTCCATTTTGGGGGGGTCCCCGGGGGAGTGGTACCTCCAAACCATGTCAAAATTTTTATCTCTTAAGTGTCTACTGATATCAAAGAAAAACTGGCACCCTAGGTTAACCCATTAAAAAATTCATTTTTGGAGGTCCATTTGGGGGGTCCCCGGGGGGGTGGTACCCCAAACATGTCAAAATATTTATCTCTTAATTATCTACTGATATCAAAAAAAAACTGGCGCCCTAGGTTAAATCGTTAAAAAAATTTATTTTTGGGGGGTCCCCGAAGGGGTGGTACCCCCAAATTATGTTAAAATATTTGTCTCTTAAATATCTACTGATAACAGAAAAAACTGGCACCCTAGCTTGAGCCGTTCAAAAATTTGATTTTTTGGGGCCCCATTTTGGGGGGTCCCGGGGGGGGGTGGTACCCCCAAATCATGTCAAAATATTTTTCTCTTAAGTATCTACTGATATCAAAAAAAACTGGCACCCTAGGTTAAATCGTTAAAAAACTTGCTTTTGGGGGGTCCATTTGGGGGGGTCCCCGGGGGGGTGGTACCCCCAAATTATGTCAAAATATTTGTCTCTTAAATATCTACTGATATCAAAGAAAAATGGCACCCTAGGTTAAATCGTTAAAAAATTTATTTTTGGGGGGGTCCATTTGGGGGGGTCCCCGAAGGGGTGGTACCCCCAAATTATGTCAAAATATTTGTCTCTCAAATATCTACTGACAACAAAAAAAACTGGCACCCTAGCTTGAGCCGTTCAAAAAATTGATTTTTTGGGGGAGTTCCCGGGGGGGTGGTACCCCCAAACCATGTCAAAATATTTCTCTCTTAAATATCTACTGATATCAAAGAAAAATGGCACCCTAGGTTAAATGGTTAAAAAATTTGTTTTTGGGGGGTCCATTTGGGGGGGTCCCCGGGGGGGTGGTACCCCCAAATTATGTCAAAATATTTGTCTCTCAAATATCTACTGATATCAAAAAAACTGGCACCCTAGCTTGAGCCGTTCAAAAAATTGATTTTTTGGGGCCCCATTTTGGGGGGGTTCCCGGGGGAGTTGCCCCAAAAAAATTTCAGGAGACACAATTGCGTATGTACCTCAACAACTTCACACAAAAATTAGATTTCTATGTTTTGTGGTTTAAGAGAACTCGAGCGTACAAGATTTAGGAAGAAAAAAAAGGAAAAAAAAAGGAAAAAAAAAGGAAAAAAAAGGAAAAAAAAGGAAAAAAAAAGGAAAAAAAAAGGAAAAAAATAAGAAAAAAACCTCATCGCGGCCGAAAGTGGGTTGGTAGGGATGAAAGGATATCTTAAGACATATAACCATGAGAAATATTTTTTGCCGTACTTAAGCCGTTTTTGACTTAGACCGCTTATTACGCCAAACTTTCGGGGCGGTTTTTGGGTCATAAACCCGAAGTCACGTGACCGATTGCCTCGAAATTTGGTACAAACATAAAACTCATTAATCTCAAACTGCTGTCAAAATTTCATGTAGTTAGACCAAACGGTTCTCGAGTTATAAGCAAAAGTCTGAAATCTCGCACTCATTAGTTAGAAAATGGCCGAGTAAAAACAAAGGAACACGCGACGCGAGCGTCGGTCGTTCCAATAATATTAATATCATATGTCGGCAGCGTGGCCGAATGGGTAAAGGCGTCGTTTTTTACGACGACTCTGATTGCAGGATCATGAGTTCAACCCGCACCCTGGTCACGTTGTTGCGTCCTTGGATAAGACGCTTTACGATAATTATCTCTGCTTGGTGGCTTCGAACAAGCAGCAAATTTACGTGGGAAGAAGTCAAAACGTCAACAGGAAAGCTCGGAAAATGGTCAACTCCTAAGCGGGTGCGGATTCGTCCAAAGCATAGCGCACCGTCGCTTTCTCATGATAGAGGATAAAGATGCATCAATCAATCAATCAATCAATCAATCAATCATAATATCTTGAGAACAACTTGTTTTACAGTGGCGTTGCTAAAGATGGTGGCAACCGGAGCGGTATTTCGTGGTGGCAGCCTTTTTCGGTCCAAAAATAAGTGAAGACCAAAATAGTTCTTCGCTGCAAAATCATTGGGTTTTCGGTCCGAATGAGGGTAGGGACTGACGGAAACGCGGCGTAAACAAGTAGAACCCTCGTGTTATTGTAGGTCGTGATTCATATGTTTTTCAACTTTGCCGGATACGAGTGAATTAGTCATCGATGTGGGAATTTTTCTAACTTTGGGGCCCACGATATTTTCTTAGAATTATGTGATTTTCTCGGTCAAAATCCTTTTTCTCATGTTTTGTATTTTTACCAAATCTTGGGGACAAACAAGTTAGCTGAGATTTGGTGCGTTTAGGGGAGGACAAAATATTTTCAGTAACTGCTCTAAATGCTCTGTTCTGCTGTACCGTGCTCTGCACTGCCCTGCATTGCTCAGCATTGTTTTGCATGATCTGGTAGTTTGCTTGGTGTGTGTTTGGGACATGTGGGTTCGCTCTTCGGGTTTATCGGAGTGTAGCTTTATTTATGTTTTTTTGGGTTGGTGCACTTTATGTCTTTGCTGTTTGGAGCTGTTGTGCGTTGCATTGGCAATATAACACGTGATTTCCCCTTTGACTGCATCGTGTTTGCGTCTGTGAGCTACAACCTACGCGCGAGCCATTCTGCCATTATCTTAAAGATTCCAACTCGCTACTTCTCCTTAGCCGCTACAGGTATAATCACTGAAACGCGCGCTCCCCCTTCACCGTCAAGAGAAAACGAAAAAATCTTCAAGCCAATCAATACATAAAATCAACGTTTGGCAATGCCAACCTGAAAATAACAGAAAATCTGACCAGGTATAAAAAAAACTCTATTTGATACCGCTAAATTGGCCAACCAAGATCTCCATTATAAATTCCTTTGGACTTCTCAAGGCCAAATTCGCTTTAGACAGAAACCAGATAGCAAAATCATTACTGTGTCCTCACTATCTGACTTGAACAAGCTTGGATATTCCGGCCCTGTTGCTGGAAAAACTGGGACGAAGTGTTAAGTGTGCCTATTATTGCTTTTTACCAGTAGGCTATCATGCTACTAGTGATGTAGTCAAGACCCTGATGGTCGAGACCGAGACCAAGACCGAGACTTGGAAAAAATTCGAGTCCAAGACCCGAAACCAAGACTTGAAAAAATTTTCGAGACCGAGACTGAGACTCGGTGAGTTTTTTCGAGACCGAGACGAGACTTCGAGACCCGAGATTTTAGAAGCAAAACTTATTCGTATTGACTATTGACAACTTTTTCATGGTTTTTCCTTAAACAAACGACCAATCGCAATACAGTAGAACGACCATAAACCAAAAAACGAACTTGGGCCACGTGCTATTCACAAGCACATGAAGAGATGCATAACGAATTAACTCAAACTAAACACAACTGTCACTCGTAATACAAAGATATTCTTACAATATGTATCACAAAGATATTCATATAAAATGCATCTTAAATTTGCTTAAGTTTCATTACCAAACTGCTCGTGGACCAATCTAGAGTAATTTGATTTCGAAGCAAGTTGCTAAATCAAATTAAAATAAAAGCTTTCATAAACTCGCGGCTTAGTGCATGGGCATTGAGCAACACTGCACCAAAGAAACATCGCAGCGGGGTGAGACGTTAACGACACTGCGTCCGATTTCGACCGGACCAAGAATCAAAACGCAGACCTCACTCTCCGATGGCGGTGTCTTTAACTACTAACGCTGACCGGTCGTTTAAATCTAAAATAAAGCGGGCTTGCTAAAGCAGTTGCATTCAGGTAGTTATTTTAATGACAAAAAGGCTGTGGTGGAATGTGCGATTGTATTTTTATGAACAAGACATCAAGATGAATGATTCAGTAACCTAGTGGTCCGAGTACAGAGCAAACACCGTAATGTATAACAAATACCTGAGTTACGGTACTATTTCTTATCAAGACTTTATTTCTCCAATACCTCCCTGAAAATCTTTTGGGGTCACGCATCTTCCCCATTCGATGGCCCGTGTTTATACCTCAGGTTTATACCTCAAGCTATTTTAATCTTCACTGGACCTAATCGTTACTCCTAATGTTTGATATTCACAAAAAAGCAGTGGTCAAGTAGACTTAAGTTCATCATTCTGAGTCTGCAATCTTAACTGTATCATGCTACGAAAGATCTGTTCAACAGAATGAGACTGAAAACAAACGCTTTAAGGTCTGAGCTGTTCTGATTAACCTTCCTTGACCAAACCTCATCCCACTGCCATGCTACCACCTCAAACTCGGTCCACGTGCAAGGAACCTGAACGAGAAAAAAGGTTTAAAGCATTACTACCAGAAAGCAAAAAAGTAGACAGCGGCAATTAGCACCTTCAACAAAGATCAACATCAAGTAATACCGCTTAAACGGCTTCTTCCCCTCCAGACTGCTTTACATCACACCTTTCATAAGTAAATAACAAAGATAACAATGAATAACAGGTCGAGCAGTTTTCTCTCACGGCTCTACCTGAGTTTTTTCGATCCTCAAGTATCTCCCACTGAGTAGCCAATTATCAAAAATTGAGGTTTTATTGCAAAACTTTGTTTCTCACGATTTCAGTTTAAAAACATTGACGAAATAAATGAAAATTAACCGAAATGAATAAATAAAGGAGGTTGTTGGAAAGCAATTAAAAACGTGTTAAGACCTAGAAAGTCAATCGAATCTTAGTTTGCGTTGCTTGCATTAAATAATTAAATTCAAAATTTTACTCCTACGCCTAACCAAGATTTTGAGTCTCGAGACTTCTCACATTTCGAGACCATGACTTTTCGAGACCAAGACCCGAGATCGAGACTTAAAGTTC
Organism: Trididemnum nubilum; assembly: GCA_963965965.1. Taxonomy (NCBI): domain Eukaryota; kingdom Metazoa; phylum Chordata; class Ascidiacea; order Aplousobranchia; family Didemnidae; genus Trididemnum; species Trididemnum nubilum. The sequence goes on along the minus strand of OZ014473.1, from coordinate 37,880,151 downwards.
AAATCCGAGGCGAGACCAAGACGAGACTTTCAAAAATGTGTCTCGAGACAGTCTCGAGACCCGAGACCGGTCTCGAGAACTCCATCACTACATACTACAATAATTTTTATTATGCAGCAAAATGACCTTGTGCAACAAAAAGACTTTATGTAAGAATTGTAGCATGCTCAATTGTACCACCATATGCAACAAGTGTTGCAATGCCTTACTTCCCTTTTTTTCAATTAGCGACTCAGAATATAAAATTTTGAATACCGGTATCAGTGATCACAATTCAATCCAATGTAATAACAATGCTGAAACCAGTGTGAGAGACGATGAATATTTTTCTCCCAAACAACTTCGGAATCTTATGAGTAAGCGAAATAATTCATCCTTAATAATTCGCTTTAATACAAGAAGTTTAGCAAAAAACAAAAATTTAATTGAAGAATTCATAAACGAAATCATATATTCTCCAGAGATAATTGGCATATCAGAAACTAAAATCAATTCTAACACGTGTCTCAATTTAAACATTCCAAATTTCGATTTTTTTCATAATGACTCTTCCACGAACGCAGGAGGAGTTGGAATATATGTAAATCAAAGTTTGAAATATAAACTAAGACATGATTTATTGCTCAATGTACCAAATTGCGAAGATACATGGGCAGAAGTTTCAACCAACCAAGGCAGTATAATTTTTGCTGTAATTTACCTACATCCATGTACTAACTTCCTAGTTTTTGAAAATGCCTTGTGTAACACCTTAACCGAATTGGAAAACCAAAAACTTAAGTATGTAGTCAGTGGGGATATAAACATAAATCATTTAGCATTTAATAATCAAAAAATCAGAAATTACTTTAATTCGCTAAATGCGTTAGGTAGCAAACTTTTAATTAATTCACCTACACGGTTTTCGAGACATAGCAAGCCTTCTTTGTTAGATCATGTTTACTCCAACATCACCCAAAAAAGAAATTATTGGTAAGCCATGCTTATTTCACATATCTGACCACTTGCCGACTTGTGCAATAATAAACAGTTTTAGTGCTAACAAAAAATTCACGTCAAAAATGAAGAGGTGTATGAAAACCTTTAAAGTAGAAAACTTTATTATTGATCTAAATTGCCAATTGCAAAGCTGTCGTAATATAAATAACCAAGACACGGATGTCAATGAAGATGTCTCCAGAATTACTGAAATTTTTATGAAAACCTTAAATAGCCATGCATCCCTAGTGTTTATGTCTTGACGTGAAAGAAAACTGAACGAGAAACCTCGGATAACTAAAGGAATTTTGAAATCAATCAAAACGAAAAACAAGCTATTCAAATCTTGTTATAAGTGTTCTGAAGTCAGCAAAATTGATTTTTACAAAAAATACCGCAACAAGCTCATGCATGTAAAATTTCTTGCAAGGAGTCAATATTACAACAGTTTATTAACAGAAAACCGATCCAACCCTTAAAAAAACCTGGGAGATTCTTCGACAAATTATTGAAGGCAAGAACAGCTCGTGCAATAAACTACCCACTTCCTTAAAAATAAACGGACTAACATGTGAAACTGACAGTGATGAATTCTTAAACCGAATGAGTGAATATTTCGCTAACGTAGGCTCAAACTTATCGAAAAGTAATAAATCTGACATTTCCCAACTAAAGATTTTTTCCAAGTCTATAATGCAAAGTTTTATGTTCATGAATTTACTGAAAGCGAAGTGTCTCTTGCTATTAGCGATGTTAAAAGTAATTCGGCTCCTGGAATTGACGGCATTTCTCCAAAATTTATGAAAATGCCCAAAGTTGCCTTAGCTCCTATTTTGAATAAATTATACAATAAATGTTTGCAACAGGAATGTTTTCCTGATGATTTTAAAGTAGGTCAAGTCATTCCAATTCCGAAAACATTAGCACCCAAAGAACTTGGTGAATTTCGACCTATAACTCTCTTAAACCTCTTTTCTAAAGTTTTCGAAAAAGTGTTGAAGTCTAAATTTATGGATTTTATTGGCAAATATAATATACTAGCTCCTGAACAATTTGGATTTACGACAAACAGCTCCACTGAACTAGCAATAACCACGATTTATGACAAATTACTTAATAATCTTGATAAAAATCAATATACTTGTGCTGTATTTCTCGACATCAAAAAGGCTTTTGATTCCCTTGACCACAAAATCCTACTAAAGAAGCTAGATCACTATGGTTTTCGAGAAAAAATTTGGAATTTGATGAAATCCTATTTGGAAAACAGAAAAATTTGCACTAAAGTAGAATTAAACACTTCGGGTTTTTTTAAAGTAACTCACAGAATTCCTCAAGGCTCTGTTTTCGGACCACTTCTTTTTCTGTTGTTCATCAATGACTTACCTCAAGCATCAAAATTCAATGCTACTTTGTTAGCTGATGATGCTAACTTGCATATTTCCCACCAAAATCCACACACTTTGCAAGTAATGGTTAATGAAGAAATCGAGAAAATTGAAAACTGGATGTACTCTAACAAACTAACGTTAAACTACTCGAAGTGTTGCTATATGATTATAAGCCGCAAGCCCCTTAATATCTCAGAATTTAGTTTGACAATGAATAACTTGAATATCAAACGAAGTGATTGCGTAAAATATCTAGGTGTGTTATTAGATGAAAACTTAACCTGGAAAAATCAAGTACAAAAACTAAACAAAAGCCTTTCAAAAATATGTGGGTTAATCTTTAAAATAAGACACTATGTACCCTTAGCCACTCGCAAACTAATTTATTACTCTATGTTTCACTCCGTCATATCGTACTCTTTAATTAATTGGGGAAGAACTACCAATTCGTGTCTACACCAACTGGAAGTTTTGCAGAATAAATTTATCAGAGCCAGTTTATTTCTTCCTCGAAATTCTCCTATCGATTGTCTTTATGTTAAATTTCAAACTTTAAAACTAAAAGACATGATCAAATTTGAATTTTCAAAATTTATTTTTAAATTTAAAAATAACATGCTTCCTTTATCATTTAGTAATTACTTCGTCGATCTAACTAAGATACACAAACACAACACCAGACAAAAATCAGCCGGCGGTTATTATCATCATACATTCGACAGTGAGTTTGGAAGGAAAAGATTACATCACGCATGTTTAAAGGAATGGGAAGCTATTCCTCTTGCTCAAAAAAATTGCTCCTTTGCTAAATTTAAAAATAATTATAAATCACTTACTTTGGAACGTTACTCCAAAGACGATGGTTAACTACATAATTTGCTTAACTGCTTGGTTTTTGTTTTTTTTTCAAGCGGAGTAAAATATGTAGTAAGTGTGAACGTTAATCTTTAGACTTACATTGATGTAAAGAAACGTTTTAGCTAAAATTAAACTTGTATTTTACTAGAAAACGTGTTTGCTAGATTAGACCTGTATTGTTATTAGGAAAACGTAATGTAATTATTCAATTACACCTATCGCATATTGTTGTTAATGAAAAATAGCTCAACAAAAATTGACTGATTTGATGGATGCACGGTACCCATTAATGCGAAAACTGAAATACATTGTAAATATTGTTTGCTTTATGACAGTGCTGCTTTTTACTGTGCTTTAAAGAATTGTGTTAATTTTTCGCCAAGCTTAAGTTTACGTCTGATCATGGTCTATGGTCTGATACTGTTTAAGTATTGCTATTTGGTGCAGTTGACATAGATGACCGCATGGTCTTTCGCTGCTTCCTGCCTGCGTACTTTAACGTATGGTAAAATAAACTTGACTTGACTTACTGTCTGAACGGTTTCTTCCCAAATTAGTGTGACGAAAAATTTTTTGATGTGTGATTGCCTCTCACCGATGGCCGGTAGAAATAGCTTTTACCCGGAAAAAATTTATAATAAGCTGAAATTTGGCACGATGACTCAGGACCATGTCCTGAGCCACCAAAAAAAATCCCCATGTTTTGGACATGAGACTTCCCCCTTTTTCGGGCTTTAAAGTCTGCCATCTAGTGTCAAAGAGCTTTTACTATTCAATAGCCAATCCAAAAGTTGTAAAAGAGCCAAGTTTTGAATAAAAGTTGTTTTTCAAGTTCAGGTTTAAAAAATTTTACTTGGAAGTTGATGACGTCATTGTTGGTGACGTCATTGCCAAAGTTTTTTAAAATGACGTATTAATAGCTCAAATCGTAAATGAGGGTTAGGTTTTTGGCTCCAAACTAAAAATTGTTTAAGTCAAAGTGAAGACGTCACAAATGTTTTGATGACGTCATCTGTCACGAGTTTTGATTGTAAATTTGATAAAGTGTTTGATCCAACGAAACCTTGCAAAACTTTTTTTATTAGCTTTAAACTTGGGAGAACAATATTGTAAATTCAGTAGATTAAAAGTCAGAAACTCTGTTGTCAGCTAAACTCTGGTGTGGTAGGCACCGCCGCAGCCAGGGGGGGGATTAAGGGGACCAGTCTCCCCTCCTTTTGAAAGAGCACAATTTCACAAAAATTACCGTATTTAAAAGATAAAATGTCGAAAAACTGGAGTAATTTATAAACGCTCAACTCAAGTGTTATTCTACCCTGAGTTGAAATTTCGTGAGAACTTGCCAAATTCTCAAAAGTTTAAGGGACCTACACAAAGTGGTCGCTCACAAGGCAATCAACGATAAATTATCAGGTTTGTCAAAAATCAGCTTCATATTTTAATGCAATCACAAACACGAAAAAATTGTTTATACTGGTACAAATTTATACATTATACAGTAGCAAGTGAGCTATTGCGACGCGTTTCGACCTTGCTCAAGGGTCTCATCAGGCAAAAAAACAACTATGAAAGTCTCCAAAAAGTCAGGTAAGCACAGCAATAGAAAAAAATAGAAAAAAATCAGTGGAAAAAATAGAAAAAAAATCCCTAAACTTTTGAGAATTTGGTAAGTTCTCACGAAATTTTATTTGATCTTGTCTTTATAAGTCGCCCTGTTGTGTGGTCACATGCAATGCTGCATTTGTGCTTTTTAGCTCAACCCTTTACTCTGGCAAACTTGCCCGTATGTGGATTTGTACTGCAGGTTTTGATGTAATTACTTATGCGCTTGTAAAAATAAAAAAAAAAAAAAAATTTTTTTCTATTGCTGTGCTTACCTGACTTTTTGGAGACTTTCATAGTTGTTTTTTTGCCTGATGAGACCCTTGAGCAAGGTCGAAACGCGTCGCAATAGCTCATTTGTAACTGTATAATGTATAAATTTGTACCAGTATAAACAATTTTTTCGTGTTTGTGATTGCATTAAAATATGAAGCTGATTTTTAACAAACCTGATAATTTATCTACCCTGAGTTGCATATGAGCATTGTCAAGACTTTTGCACTTTTTGAAAATTTTTTCTAAGGTCATTAGCTTCTCTACCTTTCACAACAAATTTCAGCCGTTTAGCTTGTATTGTTTGGAAGATATTCGGGTCGAAAAAACGTTTGTAGCAAAAAAGCAAAGTGAATCATTGTTAACATAGCAATGGAAATCAGTTACTATAAAAAAATTGATCTTGGTAAAAATGATTGAAAAAGTTATCTATCATGTCGCATTAACATAACAATCGCGCATAAAAGCTTGATTTTATTGAAACAAGAATTTAACCACGTTGCCTTTTTGCTCTACAGGGTAGAAACAAAACCCAAAAAGTGGGAGTGCGTGTATAGTCAGAGTTGATATTTATTGAAAATGTTCGATCATAGCGTAAGCTGTTGGATCTCGCTGTCTTGGAATAATAATGTCTCGTCAGCATAGGAGGGCAAATTAATGCAAAACGTTAGCTTCGTTAACCACTGGTCCGTTACCAAACTTCACACCTCCGTTAACGTTAATCCGTTATTTTCAGCTTTAATTAACGGAAGTTAATAAAGTCCGTTAATCCGTTAACATTTTGCGTGTAATTTACATTTCTTTTTATTCACTCGCTTCTAGAACACGTATTGGCGCTGTTGAGTTCATTGTAAGGAAATATTTATTGCTATGGTGGTCTTTTTGTGTTTTGAAAGTTACATTTTACAGTCTAATCTAATTTCAAGATAAAAACAAGTTTAAATGCACAACAAAGCTGCAAGATATTAACGATAAAAACCTTAACGGAAGTTAACAGAACTTAACGGAAGTTACTTTAGTCCGTTAACAGCTCTTAACGGAAGTTAATTTAGTCCGTTAACATGAAAAAACTTTTTAACGGATTAACGAGTTAATGAAAAAGTTAGCTTCGTTATTAACGGATTAACGGACTTGTGCCCACCTATGCTCGTCAGCATACCGAATTGCTTTTGCGGAAGAACGAAAACGAGGCTGAAAGCAGCGCGATTTCGCACCAAAAAACGCAATCCATTTGTTTCAAAACTCATCATTTTCCAAAATGGAACAAGTAGAATCAGATAGTGGCGAGAATTTGGAGCGGCCGAGATCTGACGCGTATCAGTACAAGATTTAAATGTCACCATAATCGAATTGTATTTCGACCCTTATAAATTTCGAGAATATTTTATTTGAAAATAGTCGGAAAAAACACTAATCGCAGAAGGAAAGCAAATCTCTTTTCAAGAGAATGATTCTCCGTTTATTTTGAACGTCGAAATGATTTGTTTCATACTGTATTAAGTCCGTTTTACCGATCACGCCTGTTTATGCGTAAAGATATAGGCATGTCATTTGATTGAATGCATTTTGCCTGTTTTTTTTTGTTTTTTTTGCGTTCACATGGAATAAGATATCAGACGTAATTGGTCTAAACTGCTTTGCGTAAGCCTAGATTAGGACCAACACACTAGTGAGCCCGTTTATCCGAAAAACGACGGAATCAAAATAATATTGCTCAATAAGTTTTTGTTAATTACCAAAAGTGAAACTACTATGTCAGCTTGATCGTTTAATTTTGCTTTCAGCAGGAGTTGGGGAATATCGATCGGCTGGTTTGAATTAATTTAACAACTCCAATCTGCGCAATGTCAAGTGTTTAACACAGTTAGTAGTACGCTAATCTATTTTAGGAAATCTTTGTCGATCTATTTCTGTGTCTACGTATTACACCGTATAGCTGTGTTGATTATGAACAATGTTCTTGTTGTCTATCAGAGCAGCGAGTCCGGTGACGAGCCCAAATTGTGTCGAAGTCTAAATTGAGCTCTGATTGTTCGCTGATTGGTTGCGAGCAAAAAGTGGCGCAGACGCCGTCCGCCTAATCCCGATCTACGCTGTGCGTAAAATCGTGATCGCAAAAGCTTGTCTTTAGTTTATTTTAAACTAAAATTCGGTATGCTCGGCGTATAGCCTTATCAGAGTAAAAGCAGCCAGTTGTTTTAAACAAACTAACAATATGCCTGCACGTTTGCGATTTTACGGCCTGGCCTAAAAATTCGCTCTGGAAGCATTCTATACGCAGTTTTCCGCGCGAAACAAATTTTGTTCGCGAGCGTGCCATATATTAAAAAATAAAGCCATTGTATTTCGTTATGACCATTTTTCCACGCCGCGTTCGATTCGCATTATTTGATTGAGACTACCGCACATACGGAATTGGTCGGTCGCTATTGCAGTATTCTTGCTTAATGCTTAGATCCCTATTTCCTACCAACAATAGTAATAACAGTACAGTAATTAATTAAACAAAACTTCTATTGGCAAACCATAATACAGCGCATTTTTTCTGTTTAAAGATAGCAAGCAGTATGTGGTGTCTTATGTCAATTAACATAAATAATAACAGGGAGCACTAACTTTTCAAAAAACAATCATTTTCGGGTCTAGGCGAGGGTTGTTCGTATGTTTTTGCGAATTGTGCAATTCTTTTGGTCTTAATTTGTTACAGTATACAGTGCTAGAAAGATGGGCAGGCGGCAGCTCGAGTCGAAGACCGAGAGATCCCTTGGCTGTCTCCAGGCCAAGGCAACTTGATGAATAAAATGTAATTATAATTATTCGAAAATTAAAATATTATTATGCCAAGTTGCTTGAATAATAACGGCAATCTGTGATTTTCTTCTATGGCCTACGTGAAAAAACGCGCTTTTTTGTATCCGCTGTTGCATCGTCAAATAAAGTAAAATCGTGAAACCACTTTAATTCTATTCTTTTTTATTCATTTATTTATTAATGCGTCTGCTGCATGCATGACGGCAGCACTTCAACTTGTTATCGCTTAACCTTTGTACAGTAGTTTGATACAATTTGCCTAATAAAAACTTTTTGATTTGCATGTGCTTTAATCATAGCAAAAAATTTTGTCCCTCCCCTTTTATTATTTCTGGCTGCGCCGGTGGTAGTAGTAAATCAGATAAAACTTAAACCTCCCCATATGGGATTAAAATAAAATAATGCATTTTGCAGTTAGAGCAAGAAAGCCAATGAATGTTTATTGAAAAGTTCCCTCGCGCAGTGAAAGTTAATCTGCAATTTTAGTTTAAAATGCAAGCATTACCAAAGACAAAAAAATTATTAACGCAGCAAATTGTCAAATATTAGTGTGGTTATTATAGATTAAATAAGTTTTGTTCAGACGTTATTCAGGAATCTTGGTTGATTAGATAAGTTTTTGATCAGTCATTAATTTAGATTAATCAGATAAGTTTAGTTCAGTTGCCAGGCCTATTCTAGAATACATTTAGTATCACAAATTGTAGAAATATGCTAACATAGTATTTTGCGTTAGACAGTAATATTGTCAGATATTGCAGAACGGTAGAAATTTTGTTCTTATTGGGTATATCGTATTTGGGACATATTCGTATGAATTTACATACAATTGCGCTCAGGCCCGGCGACAGGATAGTGTGACTGGGGGGGCAGAAATAAATTTTGGGGAGTCACGAGAAGTTTATTTTGTGTGAATTCGAGAAGGGCACAGGGGCACGAGAAAATTATCTCAGTTTGGATCAAATGAACAAGGTGAGGAGCAAAGATTCCAAGGGATTTTCCGGCCGAAAACGGGTGGTCTCCAAAAAAAAGGTCTTCACTGAAATTGCAAGGGATTTTCCGTCCGAAATCGGAAATGCAAGCGGTTTTTCCGGCCGAAAACGGGTGATCTCAAAAAATAAAAAAAGGTCTTCACTGAAATTGCAAGGGATTTTCCGGCCGAAATCGGAAATTCAAGCGGTTTTTCCGGCCGAACACAGGTGATCTCCATAAAAAAATAAAAAGTCTTCATCCCAAAATCGTCATCAAACCGTTTCAATCCACAAAAAACACCAATGTGGGCCTCGATTTGTACTCCAGTAGCCACAGTCTGTTTATTTCTTCGGGGCACAGTCCTCGCTTAGGAGGGCACAATTTTCGTTTGGGGGGGCACAAGCAGTCATTTGGGAGGGCACAGTCCCGGTATGCCGGGTCTGATTGCGCTGGTTATTTTTTTTAGAACCATTGCATGTAGGAGGACGATGCAAGTCCTTGGCCAAGAAATCGAAGATGCCTTAGAACAGTGTTTCTCAACCCCGAATCCGCGGACTCAAATGATTCCGCGGAAGGTCCTGGATGAATCCGCGAGCACAGTTGCTTTTGCTAGTAGTCAGTTTATATTGTATTATAAATAAAACGTAAAATACTCCTATTTCACCAATTCTATCTTTGTGATGTCGTAGCATAGATATTTAATGCGGTTTCCTTATCAGCCTGAGTGTGTAGATCAGTGTAGTAGCACAACATTCATTTGCTCCTCAAGCATAAAAGTACGGTAAGTTACAGGGTTAACTTACCGTACTTTGTGCTAGTCAATTCGTTTTTGTACCATGCTGTTTTGCCTGAGGAAGTGTGCATCATACCCACGAAAGCTCGCGAAGTTTGAATAGAATTAGTTAGTCTTAAAAGTACCACTGATTTTCTTTCAGACATTGATTAGTGTAGTTACTTAAAATGGCTAAAAGAAAGCAAATTTTTACATATAGTGATGAATACTTGAAGCTTGGATTTACTTCGATTGAGGTAAATGGCGAAGTGAGGCCGCAGTGTGTGTTGTGCTTCACAGTCTTAGCTCACAGCTCTTTAAATGAAGCAAAACTTCGTCGGCTCCTAGAATCAAACCATGGAAATTTTGTTAACAAATCTCTTGAAGTGTTTAAAGAAAAAGAGCATCAGGTGAAGCGAAGTCGCATTGATCGCCCAAATGCTTGGGGAGGAATAATATATTCTCACAGTCATGCAGTGCTTGCTTCTTTTGCGGTTGCATGGAAAATCGCTCGTGCAAAAGCACCTCACACAGCTGGAGAAAATTTGATTAAACCAGCATCTGTTGAAATGGCCAGGATAATGTGTGGTGATGCTGTTGCTAACAAATTGAAAATGGTTCCTTTGTCAAACGACACCATGAAGCGGCGTATCACAGAACTTTCAAGAAATGTTCTGCAACAAACAATCGTTGCCATAAAATGCTGTGAAAGATTTAGTTTGCAACTGGATGAGACAACAGATATCGGAAGTGATGCACAGCTCATGGTGTTTGTGCGATATTTTGACACAAATGATTTCGTAGAGCAATTTTTGTTTTGCCGTCCACTTGCTAAAAATACCACAGGAGAAGAAATATTCAAGAAAGTGGATTTCTTCTTTGAAGAACATCAGCTGGAGTGGTCTAATTGCGTGTCTGTTAGTGCTGATGGTGCTCCAGCCATGATGGGAAGTAAGAAAGGCTTCATGAGTTTCGTGAAAAAGAAAAACAATAACATTTCAGTTGTTCATTGTCTTCTCCACAGAGAGAATCTGGCAACAAAAGAAATACAAGAAAATCTTGCCATAGTTTTCAAGGAGGTTGTTTCTGTGGTGAATTATATTAAATCTCGTCCTTTGAACACTCGCTTATTTCGTGCTTTGTGTGATGAAATGGGAGCGGAACTCAGTGGGCTTCTATTCCATTCAACTGTTCGTTGGTTGTCACGAGGTAAGGTGCTTGAAAGAGTGGTTACTCTTAGAGATGAAACTCATGCTTTTTTAAAAGAGCAAAAGCATGAACTTGCTGATCGCTTTCGTAATGATGAATGGATTGCGAAGTTGCTATTTTTGGCCGATGTTTTCAGCCATGTAAACCAACTGAATAGTTCTATGCAAGGAAAAGAGAAACTATTTTTTGATGTTTTGGAAAGTATTGATGCATTCAAAGGTAAAATAAAGCTGTGGATCCATCGAATGAAAAGTGGGAGGTTAGCTGCTTTCCCAGGATTGAACTTATTCGAGGAAGAGAATGATATCAATTTGGGCGTCATTCTTCCCATCTTTCTTGAGCACCTCAACACACTTCTTTCTGAATTGGATCGTTATTATTCCTTCCAACGATTATTGCAGAATCTTTAATTGGGTTCGGAATCCTTTTCAGGCGTCAGCGCTAGAAGTTCATTCAGATATGGACTGCATTGCTGAACAGTTGCTTGAATTGCAAAGTCGACAGATGTGGAAAGACAAGTTTAAAAACGCTTCTTTGACTCAATTTTGGGCAAATGTGCAGTCAATGGAGCCTAGTTTTTCAGATCTTTGCAAGCAAGCTGCAACGGCTCTTTTGCCATTTCCAACCACATACCTGTGTGAATCTGGCTTTTCAACACTGACGATGATCAAAACGAAGTATCGCAATAGACTTCAACCAGAAGATGACATCAGATGTGCATTGGCAACCATAATTCCGGAATTCGATAAACTTGTCAAGCAAGTTCAAGGACAAGGCTCTCATTGAGTGTGTTTTGAGTGAAAAACAGTGCTTGCTTTTTTTCGTTGATACCGTATTAAGTTCTCTTATTTTGTGAAATACAGTGCTTGCTTGGTTTTCCTCTTAGTTTGCGCCTCGCACTGTTTGGATTTCGACACCCTTCGCCAAGAGGTTTTCCTCTTGGATAGAAATCAAAAACCTATCTTTTATTAATATGGCTTGAGTCCGCGGTTATATAGACGAGCTTGAGAATAGTCCTTGGGTCAAAAAGGTTGAGAACCACTGCCTTAGAACCTCAAAATGATGCTGATATTCTCAAAGTGTGGCAATGTTTCGTTAGGTCAAACACTCATTTTCAAATTTACGATCAAAACTTTTGTTAGATGACGTCATCACTTTGATTTAAGCAATTTTTGGTTTGGAACCAAAACGCTATCTCTCATTCACAATTCGAGCCATCAATACAGAATACGTCATTTTTCCAAAACTTAAAATTTGGCAATGATGTCACCAACAATGACGTCATCAAGTTTAAAATGAATTTGTTTATACTTGCACTTGAAAATCAATTAAGATTAAGAATTTGGCTCTTCCATAACTTTTGGATTGGCTGTTGGACACTTAAGACTCGTTGACACTAGATGGCAGACTTTAAAGGCCGAAAAAGGGAGAAGTCCCATGTCCAAAAATGGGGATTTTTTTGGTGGCTCAGGACATGATCCTGAGTCATCGTGCCAAATTTCAGCTTATTATAAATTTTTTCCGGGTTTGCATGTATTTTGTCGTATTTCTACCGGACTATAACCCCATCTGGTATTTATAGTTTTGTCGGACTTTTGTTACTTCATTTTAAATTCCGAGTTTAGACCTGAAGCTTTGTTCAAACCAAGAGCAATTTCAGGCTTTTTTTGATATGGCTTTATTCAATCAAGCTATTCATGGGCAAGAAGTTCTTACTATGTTTGCTTTTCGTTTGTCAGTGTGACTTTCCACAAAACAACAACAAAAATTCAGATTTTACTCACCAGCAAAGAGCAGAAATTCTGTTCTATCTCCACTTCCCCTGTACAGTGTACACAGCCATACTGATTGGCTTCTGCTATTTCACAGCAGTTGCCGCCCTTTTCTCTGGAGTTTCCGCCAAAGGAAAAGGCCGCGTTTGTGGTGACCTGGCAGTCCAGTCGCGTCAGGGCCATTTCCTCGGATTCCAGCCCAGGCAGAAGCCTCTTGGGGCCTTGGTAGACCTTACCTTTGTGGTGGCCTGACAACCGCAGTCGCGTCAGAACCATCCATCATATATTTGAAATGTAAATTACTTCGCACTTACCATTCAAATAACTGCCCAGAATTAAGAGCCGGTAAATTACTAACGCTGTATACTTTTCAGCGCTTTGGAAACAAAAACTATAATCCCATACGAAATAATTATGAGCCAAACACCTCTCTTTCAATTTTCAAAAGTTACTTTTACTATGTACAAACGAGCAGCAAGCAACAAGTGGCGTAATAGCATCTACATCACAAAAATTTGGCAGTACTGAATAACATTGCTGAAAAAAGACCTGTTTACTTAAAAAAGCATCAAAGATTACCAACCAAAAATTGTTATGTAACTAAAAATAAAGTTATTACACTACAGCAAAAATTTCTTGAAAAGATTCTTTTTTTACCTAAATTATTTTCGTTAATCTCAACTAAGCCACGATTTCCCACAAGCACAGCTGAGTTTCGAACCAAGATTTCGATGCTGCTAGTAGCACTGTATGTCGAACCACTTCGCCATTAAGTTTTGCAGCATTGCAGCACTTCAAACGCATAAGTATTCAAATTGTGGCACACAAAACACATGACACGAGCATTAAGGCTTACTGCACAACAATATCCCAGTCTTGTAACGCACAACTATTTCCTATGATATTCGGCCTTCCATAGCAACTCAAAAACTGTCAAAAATGCCCCATTGGGGGGTGTCAAATAGTCTATTGCTGCATTGGCTCCTGTTCCTGACCCTGTCCGGATTGTTGAGGATGAGGGAAGTTAGCATCCTGTGGGTACTGGGGCAATGAACCTTGGTTGGGTACAGGCGGGTATCCCGGTTGGTTTCCATAGTAACCAGATTGAGGAGGGTACATCGGACGAGAGCCGCCATGACCTGTTTAAAACGGAAATCAACGTCAAGTAATAGAATTTAACTATTTCGGCGCACTATAGCGAACATAATCAGTCACTAAACAATCGAAGCAACCAATTAGCAGAGATTTCAGTTTCCAGTGGCTAAGCAATATTTTTGAACAGTATGCATCAAACTCTCAACGATTGGTCGTTGACAGATTTTAATCTTGACCCTTCGTTCACGAGAAACCGGAGACAACGCTATCCTTCGACGAATTCGTATCCAGGACTTGATTGACCCGTGGACAAACACGGGCAGTTGCCCTGGTCCCACGCTTTTTCAAATAAACGACTTCAATACGGAGAAACTTTTCTGATCTTTGAGAATTTCTGATCCACTTCCGTACAGAAACTTTTTTGAGATCGTACTTTCGGTTAGACCTAGAGTCATTGCACTTAATGTACCCCTAGTACGGATTTTCCCCAGCCCGCAAACTCTTAATCGGGCATAGTCTGAATTCGCTTAGTAGTTGACCTTTTTTAAGTGCTTCAGCAGGTTTTGACTTGTACCGTACCCACAAGCCACTATCAGTTTAATTAGCTGCTTTGACGAAGTCACAAAGCAGAATTTTGTCAAAACCTAATACGTTAAAAACAAGATTTAAGTCGATCAAAGTAATCAGTATTCTACTAATAGTACCTGGGTATGATTGTCCTTGCATTTGGTACGGAGCTTGCGGTGGGTATTGTGACGTTGGATAACCAACTTGTGAGTTATCGGATACGGGGTAGCCTTTGCTTGATGGGGGTTGTGGGGCTTGCTGAGGTACCACACGGGAGCCGACTTGCATTGGGGCAGACGATGTTTGATGCTGAGGACCTGGGAACATTGGGGCTTGGGTTGAGCTTGGTGGGGCACTTGAGGGTTGTTGGGGAGGGGCGGAAACAGATTCCATGGAAGGAGCACTGTATGCAGCTTGACCAGTTGACATTTGGGGATTGTATCCAATATGTTGTTGACTTTGCAGCATTGCTTGTTGTTGCGAAGGAGGATTAGCACTTGACATCACATTGGAAGCGTCCCCACCCTGAAAACCACCCGAAATGGCACCAAGTCGACCGCGCAACCCATCTGGTTGGCCTTGAAGAGCACTGGGCACTCCACCTGGCATCCCATCAGCAGCTCCTGCCCCTGGACCCGAAACAACTCCCTGCATCACATTTTCAGGTCCTCCTTGGGTTCCTTGCATCGCACCCTGTATTGAAGATGGCACTCCCTGTGTGCTTGCCACAACACCACCTTGTGGAGCTCCCGGTGCAACCACTTGAGGTGGCCCTTCTTGAGATAGTGGTTGTCTTTCTTGGGGTGTAGGTGCTGAACCCTCCCTGGTGGCATTTGAGGTGGCTACCGGAGCACTAGCAGGCTGTGTTGGACCAGGGGGTGGCTGAGATGCGGTCGGAGGCTGAGCTGATGCTTGGTTTATCATAGAAGGTGCGCTTTGCTCAGTACCAGACGTGGCAGTATGTTGATAAGCGGCTCCTGTTTGGTCTACAGACGTTTGAGGAAAAGGTTGTTGCTGCGGAGGAAGGCCAACTGAATGGGTAATTTGGTCTTGTTTTTCTTGGGCTGATACCAGACCAGTTGGAAGCTGAAAAAAACAAACGGATTAAGAGTCAACAAGCAAATTCCAGGTTTCTTTTTGATCACCAAGCTAAACGAGTTGCACATTAACGACAAGAACATTGAACATCATCTATATGCTGTTACTGTATTATTTAGCTGTTCTATTTTACTGTTTTCAGTCACTGTAAGTGTTGAACTGCAGTAAATGTTTGTTAGTAATGTTTAGATTATTACGAGAGAGTTTCAAAAAATGAAAAAACATTTTCTTTAATTAGCTACGCCACAAAAAAAAAACATAATGATTTAGCTTCCACGTATTTCTGACAAACAAAATTTTAGTTAAAACTAGCAATTTTAGTAAAAACCGCTATACTATGCAACAGCAGCGTACCTGAGCAGCAGGTTTATTGGTTGGCTGCTGGAATGGATGCTGTTGTTTTTGATACATGGTCTGGCTGCTTGGTGGGAGGCTTACTCCTTGGCTGCCTGGTGGGTGGCCGGAAACCCCTTGGCTGCTTGGTGGGTGACCGGGAACTCCTTGGCTGCCAGGCGGGTGGCCGGAAACTCCTTGGCTGTTTGGTGGGTGACCGGGAACTCCTTGGCTGCCAGGCGGGTGGCCGGAAACCCCTTGGCTGCTTGGTGGGTGACCGGAAACTCCTTGGCTGCCAGGCGGGTGGCCGGAAACTCCTTGGCTGTTTGGTGGGTGACCGGGAACTCCTTGGCTGCCAGGCGGGTGGCCGGACACCCCTTGGCTGCTTGGTGGGTGACCGGAAACTCCTTGGCTGCCAGGCGGGTGGCCGGAAACTCCTTGGCTGTTTGGTGGGTGACCGGGAACTCCTTGGCTGACAGGTGGGAGGCCGGGAACCCCTTGGCTGCTTGGTGGGTGGACGGGAACCCCTTGGCTACTTGACGGATGTCCAAGCACTGTTTGACTCACAGGCACCTGGCCTTGCATTGGTTGACCTCCTGGTACAGTTGGTCCGATTGGCGGATGTCCAGTCATTGCTTGATTACCTGCTGGGTGCCCTGACATTGCCTGGTTCACGGTTTGACTTCCGTGCATGGTCTGGCTGGTCGATGGATGGCCAGGCATGGCGTGACTCATTGATGGAGATCCTGTCATTGTCTGGCTTACAGGCGGGTGTCCAGGAGTTGTATGGCCCACTGGTGGATGTCCCGGTATTGCCTGACCTCTAGACGGATGCCCTGGCATCGGTTGGCCACTAGATGTATGTCCTGATATACCTTGGACTGCAGGAGGATGCCCATGGGCTCCTTGGCTCCCCGGAGGATGCGCGGATGCAACTGGAGCGCCTGGTGGATGTCCAGGTGCACTTTGGCTAACTGATGGATGTCCAGTAGCTGGTTGACTTCCAGGTGGGGGTCCTGAAGCTGAAGGATTGGCAGCAGGTGGCAGCGCTGCAGGAGCGTGATGCTGCATAGTTTGCTGTTTGGCATGTTGTCTGGCGCGGACCTCTGCGTATTTGGCTTGCTCATGCAGAAAAGCTTGTCGTTCTTGAAGAAGCTGCTGCTTCTGATACTCCAGTTGTTCCTTCTCTCTCTCCATAATCGTTTCCAACTCTTCAAAATGCCTGTAATATAACAAAGATTAGTATACTAGAACTGCTTTTTCAAGTCCGTGAACAACGCTGCACATTTTTCAGTGCATCTGTTGAGATTAGTTTGCTTTTACCATGCATTAATCTGAAACGCAAAATTTAATTGTGATACACGAAAATGTGGCAACACAAATGCACGTAGTGTAAGGGTGGCGGAGGTAACGCGTCGTTTTTACAGCACTGATTGCATGATCTGGGTTCAACCCGCGTCCTGGTCACGTTGATGTGTTCTTAGATAGGACGCTTTATGCCAATTATCTCTGCTAGGTGGCTTCGAACATGCAGCAAAGTCAGTGAACAAGAATTCGGAAGTAATCCAAAGAAGTATTGGGTCACTGAAAATTTCTAAGCAGGGGCAGATTCCTCCGAAGCACAAAATACTTGTCACAATGAAAAGCGCGCAGATCATCACATAATTAGTCTGACGCTGTCCGCTGACAGGAGGATAAATGTGCAACAACAGCAACAACCATATGAATGGTATTTGTTTGCATTCAACTTTCTTTTGACTGAAGACTCAGCCATTCAACTTTCGTTTGTTTGTAATGTAAAATGTTCAATTTTGTTCACAACATATGAATAACAGCTGTCCAGTCCGATAGATTTTGACTCGAAATCTTCTTTAATCTCCATCATCAATTTCGGCATGCGACTATCTGAGTGGCAAATTCTTGCCCGACCTTTCCCAACAAACATAAAAACATAGAGTTTACTTTTTTGCAATAGTTTATTTTGCAACATTCAGACGCCGAAACTGTTTGGAACTTTTGCTTTTCTTTTTTTGCAAAGTTTTTCATAATAAATGGGTCAATTTCACGTGATCAAAATCTACAAGCATTGACGCACTGAGTAAATTTCGTTTAAGAATATAGGCTACGTTGTGTTGTGCTCAGTTTAAAACCTTAAACGAGGACCAAAGCTTACAGAAGATTTAATGCAGATTTGAACTAAGTTAATTACAATACTTTTGAAAAAAAAAACGATCTCTTTGGTTATCTTATTTGATTTGTTATCTTCAAGACACAACATAACAGTTGGACAAAAACGCCAATTTGATGCAATTTCAAGGATTAATAAGCTTTAAGAAACAGAAGACGTCGAGTCAATAGCTGGATCAGCCTCTGATTGTCAGAAAAAATACCCACAAATGGGATTCGAACCCATGCCCGCAACAACTAGAGACATACGACTGGTGACCTACCATACTTACTTGATTAGAAGCCGCTCTATTTATATCTGTGGTTATTTAGTGCGGTTTCTTTTTAGGGCTTGTTTTTAATCAAGGGCAATGTTTATTATTTTTTTGCCATTATAATTACCAACAAGGCTTAGAATTTGTGCGGTCAAATTTTTTATTTAACTTTGCAACTAGCAGCAAATACTGCACCGCAGGACGGTTTCCAAAATTATTTGTGTATGAAATTAAAAGTGGTTTAAACAACTGATCCAGCTGTGCATGTATCTAATGTTCCACTGGGCTTCGAATCTTGCGCTTTTTCTGGGGCTTCTATTTTTTACTTTTCTATTTCGTGCGGTATCTGTTCAAGAGCGGCTTCTAATCAAGGGCAGTTCGTTGTCAAAAAATACTGAACATTCTACTAGACGCGTTATAGTTTACCTTTAGCATAGCAATAACAACTTTAACAAACTAACTCATCGACTGTATTTTCTCACTTAGAGGCCTTTGCTAGGAAATCCTGTCTCTCATTAATGAGCTGGGCCATCCCTGCTGCGACTAGACCATGTTTGCTCTCGACTATTTCCTCCAACTCATCGATGTCCCTAAAACACGTGCTACTAGCTAGAAAATAACAGGCTAACAACTCAGATAAACTAAAAAAGCTTGACTTGAAATTATCATTTATTTTCCATAGAGCCTCTGCCGCTGTGCAAATGATTAAGGCTTGCCCAGTTTGACCGAGAGGTGGCTGGGAAATACTCTTGGTTAAGATGTGCTGAGGGCTGCTGTTGAGAGCAAAAAGCTCCAAGCAACTCTCATACCCTAATTTACCCAAACGAATTATTTTGAAATACCATCTAAAAGTGAAAGTAACTATAAAACTTTTCCAGTACTTTGCTAAACAATCTTATCGATTATTATGAAAAGCTTTTGAAAAAAACGCCTTTTCTTGGCGGTGAAGAACATTGTTGCAAGAAGTTTGGAATGCAAAAATATTTATTGCAGCTTTTGCTTAATTTGTAAGAGGTGTGTATTGCAGCTTTCTTCATTATCAACAATATTATTACTGTACTGAGTTCTGGCTTACTGGTTTGCTGTAAACGATCCAGACAAAACTCTGCTGCACTTAAACTTGGTTTTGTTATCAAGAGATGACAATTTTTCACAGTAACTATAATTTTCTGCAGCACTAATTACCAAAGCACTTTCATGAAAGCTTTGAGCTAATACTAACTGACTAGTTTTCAACGAAAGGTCGGGCAGTTATTCTTGTTTCTTCAGAAACAGCAATCGTCCCAAATGATATTTCAAGATGTACAATGATTATGTTCGGATTATACGGCAATTCATCCAAACCAATTGAAGCTTCGGAAAAAAAACTGACCACAGCACAATGGGCGAGTTCAAACGCGACTCTGTTGAACGAGCAACCAATATACTCGCAATTGAAAATCGCTCCACGTTCGTAAAACTTCCATCCTGAGATACTTTTGCAGATGTGGACGGCTTATTTGCTTGGCCAAACTCGATCACGAGAAAAAAAACAGCCCAAAAGTCCGGTGTGGCCAGGGCCAAATGAATCCTACTCTAGTGCCCAACCCAACTGCATCCTTTATTGACTTGAAATATAACAGCACCAACTAACAGGATAAAACTAAGCAAATCACTTTGGAAAATGGTCGTTAAACAATACCTGAGTTTGATCTCCAGCTTTTTCATTTGTGTTTCAACCAACAAAGCAACAAGACTCTTGATTTTTCTTTCTTCAATCTGAGCCAAATATTTTGCCTTCACAGCAGCAGCTGACAGAGCCGAAGCAGCAGCAGTTGCGAGGTTTCCTTCCGGGATCTTCTGCTCAAGAAGATTCTTACCTTCTTCACTCTAAAATAAAAACAGTTACTGGTCAGGGGTCGACTTCTAGAGGATGACGATCAATCAACACGTCGTGGAAACTTGCTCGAACCAGAAAGTCGTAATCGGGTTCGATTCCTACACACATCCAAGAGAAGACTTGGTAGACTGGACCACCACGAGCAGTAAACTACTAAGCAAAGCCGAAAATAATCTTAGGGGCATTGTCTATATGGGTACTAGGAATTGTCAGTTCGGAAAGCGACCGGTACTGGACTATTTACTGAAAGCCAAACAAAAAATATTCTTTCTCAAATGGAGCTTGATACGATGTCAATGCGAGTTTTCCACAGTCTTTTAGAGAAAGCATTGAACAAAATCATTACAACACTTCTTTTTATAGCAAATATTGACGAATATCAGGCCGTGGCTAACCTTCTCTTTTGTTTCTTTCGTGTTTTCCTCCTTGGTTTCAATTTCTCCTTCTTCCATTTTCGTCTCTCCGTTCTCTTCCTGCTTCTCCTTCTTTTCTTTTCCAGTCCCAGCAATTCCGCTCGAATCCAACCCAAATTCTGGGTCCACTTTTCCCGTTTCCTTCGCTTGCTCTTCCACCTAAACGCACCGTTGTGATAGGCTTAGGCCTTAGAACCACCATAGAGTAAAATATTTCACACGCACCTTTTAACAAACCAGCTCTGTTTCAAATAAAAGCTTAGAGCTTTGTTGACTTTTAACATACTTTGTAAGGAAGATTTTTCTTTTTTTTGTGAAAGAAAGATAACTATGTGGGCCAGAGTATCACGTTTACATTGCAAAAACTTGGTGTTTTTACCGCAAACCACAGAAATAGGTCTTTTACGTTTGGTCAAAACAGCCCCCTGGGGAGTTATTTTATAGGTGTTTCACGTATGTTAATTTTTAGCAAAAAGCTAACCGCGTAGGCAAACAAAACGTTGGTGCCGATACAAAGGATTATTTCAGAAAATATTTCACATACGCCTTTAACATGAGCTTCAACTATGTTGTTTTTGCCGCAAGCCAATAAGAAGCTCTTTTACGCTTGGGCAGGGCAGGCTCAAAGTAAAGGGGGAGGGGTATCTTACATGTGTTTTACTTCGTTTAAGTTTTAGCAAAAAGTCAACCAGACAAAAAAAACGTTGGAGTCGTGGTGAATGAGTATTTCATCATAAAACTATTTCACATACTTTTTTAACATGAGCTTCAACTAGATGTTGTGGAACTTCATCTTTCATAGAAGAAAACTCTTCAATTGCAGCTTTAGCAGCTGCAGCAGCCACTCGTGGATTGACAACTGAGGCCAGGAAAGCCACTGTTGTCATCACTGGGTTGCCAGATTTCGAAAAAGGGACAGGTCCTTCCGTCATAACCAATTTGCCACTATCGCCACTGGTTTCCGAAGCACCAGAAAGAGACAGAGAACCTGAAAACAAACAAAAGTTTACTTGCACCACTCGTTTCATGTTGGGTTTTTATTCGGTCATTGACGTACATTTTTGGTGAATGACCAGAAATAAACTAACCATTTTCGGTCAACGGTCAAAATGACCGCAAAAAGAGTAAGATTTTGCATACACAAATCTAAAGTGGAGCTTGTAAGGATGAAAATGGACGAAGAAATACCTCCATATTCAGATATTGAAAAGCAAAATCAATGGAGTATCCTTTATGACCCAGCCCTTCCAGAGATATTTTACTTCAAATACGGCGTAAAGGCCTCTCCAATCATAACTTTTTTTGGCAACCACGGTTGGATCCATTCATTTTTTAATTTTTTAAATTTAAATTCTAATTTATTGAGTTGGAAAAAACTGAATCAAATTCAAATTCATTGACTGCAAAAACTAAATTCAAATTTATTGACTTTTGAAAATCTACACTCCAATTCATTAACAACTCGTGAGCTGATTCAATTTCAAAATTTAATCCAAGACAGATCTCAATCCAAGGCAGATCTCAATTCAACCCAATTTCAAAATTCTTTTGAAATGTTTGTTTAGGGTTAGGTCATTCAAAGTGATTAAATTTTAAAAATCAGCATTCAAATTCATTGACTTGAAAATCTACATTCAAATTCATCAATAACTCGTAAGCGGATTCAAATTTAATCCAAAGCTATTAGCAACCCTGAAGTAGATAACATCAGCGACGTCAACTTAGTTCTATCCTAATGCAACGCCGCAATTAGGTTTACCCACAGAGACCTTTTCACCTATACATGTACGTGAATATAGGCTTCTGTGGGCAAGGTAACTGCATTGAAGCGTCAGGGTTGCCAATAAAAACTATATTTAGGGAGACCACTACGTCGTGTCTAAAGTAGAATATCTCTGAAACAGCAGGGTCAAAAAGGATGGAGTCAATGTTAATTTCAACTAATACCATTGCCCTAAATCAGTGGTTCTTTTAAAAGTATGGGTCGCGACCCAAACATGGATTGCGAAGACTTAAAAAATGGGTCGCGCCAAGGTAATTCAAATCCGTCAAAGCGATTTTTTGCAAGATCAGAATTTTCAAAATCGGGAGAATATTTTTCATTCCGTTTATCAAGTCTTTCAAAATTATTGCATCATACACATTTAGTTGGCTTCATCTCAATAAAATAAGATTATTGCATCTTAAGTAGTTTTCTAAAAGTTTTAGTGGCAGACCAGCTGCTGCAGATCTAGTCGAAATTACTTTTATAATTGTAGAGTAGTTTGAAACAATTTCCTAAAGTAGCTCATTAAATTGCAGGAATTACTGTTAAAAATTGTGTCAAAATACTGTGTACTATAACTGGTTGTCTGTGTCTTATCTGAGTAAATAGCAGAGTGCTAACATCAAAAAAACATTTTTTCTACGTTTAAGATTTGGGTCGCGAGATAATTATTAAACTCAGATTTGGGTCGCGCTCAAAAAAGTTAAGAACCACTGCCCTAAATATTTCCATTGATTTTGTCTTCAGTCCTCTTTGAACTGAAATTTCTCAGCACAAAACTGAACCCAGATTTTCCAAGAACTAACCAGTAACTAATCTGTGAGTATGAATTTGATTAAAATAAGCATCAAGTTGACCGTAGTCAAAAAGCTCACAGCTCGTAACTAGTGCTCGTAACTCGCATTGCGAAAATTGAAATCAAAGACTAGTTCTTCGATTCTCAGTGCAGCCAGCCAACAAGTAGCCATACAATGAGGCGATCTCAACTTCCATATATCATGACAAGACAATAGGAACAAAAACCCACAAACTGGACAGTGCATACGGTAGCCAGAAAAAACGACAGTTGACCACAGATGGTTTCGTTTTTTTCTGGCGACCACAGGCTGATTCAGTTTGTGATGTTAGTCTTTTAGCTTCTTGAACTTAAAACAAAACTGTTTAAAGCAACTACGATCAACGATATAAGCAAGTCGGATAATAACGCAAGCTGATTAAAAAGTCCTACAACAGGGAAGCTTAGTGAAGTGACATTTCTTTCTAACATAGAACAAAACGTTAAAGAGACAGAGTAATGAGAGTCTGAGTCATTATACAATACTTATCATGTTCACTACCAACATCACCCAATCTTTATCTAAAACTAATCTTAGAGCTATAGCAAATCTTAGATAAGTTGAGATTAACAAACAAGAAAACGGATAAAATTATAAGTATTTATCATTTTCACTGAGAGAAAACGTTCTTATACCTTCCAAATAAGGATCTTCAATGGGCAAGCGTAGGAATTGCAAGATGCATTCATCCTGTGCGCGACTACCTACATGCTCCGACACTTTATTCCAATCATCCTAAGCAAATATAAAGTGCATTAGAAGGTTGAAAATTTCATAACTAAATTGACCAAAAAGATGCCAATCACACAAAAATCTTTGCCTAATTTCTTCTGACTACAACTTAATATGACACTATTTAAACCAAACGCTTTAAATAATCATAAAAATTTGAAAAAAAACGCAGAACATATTGAATATTGCAAGGCCGAAGATAGCTTATTTTTTATATCAAGCTTTGTTGCTAGGACTCAGCCTCAAAAACAAACGCAAAAAATGACATACCGGTACTGAATATTGAAACGCCGAAGATTGCTTAAATTTTTAAATCATGCCTTGTTGCTACCGTAGGACTCAGTCTCAAAACGCAAGCAAGCATTTCAAATTGTTATTGAATAATGGATATTCAATTAGTCAGTAAATCAACTATTAAGACCAAGAAATGAACTCCACCCTGTCAAAGTGCCCTCTTGGTCCACACTGCAACAAATCTGACCCGAGGAATACTACGGGCAGCCGCGTCCTGGCTTCGTCATTGGTATGAATGATTACATGGTCAATTTGTAAAAATAAAAGTACTTTTATGAGAAAAAACTTGACCTCGTAATTTAACCTTCCATAATTTAATCCTCTATAAGCTTCATACACAGAATCAATGATGGCACCACAGACAAAGAGTCTACGACAACTGACAGCGAACCAAATTAGCGCCAACTAACTTTAATGTTGGGGGCCACTTGACTGGCGGTTAGTTGAATTGGCTTGTCAGAGACAGTCCTAGTAACTGCCTGTCAGGGACTGAGAGCTAAGTATGATATTTGATGTCATACACCCGAAAGAAAACTAATTTAATTACTTATTTTAACCCTTTACCTTGTATAACTCCAACCCTTCCAGTAGGAGTAAAATCTCTTGGTCGGTCCAAGGTTTGGCTACTGCTTGAGCTGCAAGAGTTTTTGCTTTACTCATCTGAGCTTTATGGTGTGCTGAATATACTTCAGTCTTCAGCCCCACATTGTTGCCCAATCCTTCTTCACTAACAGCTGGCTTCTCTTCCTTTACTTTGTCCTGAAAAAAAAAAAAGATGCTATGAATAAACAACGGAAAATTCATAAATAGTGTACTTTTTTAGCTTGAAGTAAACTAGCTGCATTAAAAATCCGTTTTAAAACTAAATCGGAAAATAAAAGACATACCAAAGTTTTGGCTCTGACGTAGGCCGAGCTATTCTCCAGGGAGGAAATAGTACTACTACTACTACAGCACTTTGTTGTGATGAGATAGTGGATACAAGCACCAGCAAATGCCTTGGTCTTATGAATCCATGCCGACCACTCAAAAAATGCAAAACATGGATGTAATACAAAAGGCACGCAAGCATTTTCCAGGTTTGTTTATATTTTATTGCTATGATACATATTCTAAATATTTTTAACCAATTTTAACAAAAAATTCCACCCTAAACTATCCAACAACGATTTCTGCGCTTGGTACCGCAGGTAGAATATCCCTTACAGCTAAAACTTTTCCCTTACCATTAAAATTTGATCAATTTTTAAATTGTCGAACCCTATAACAAAAAACAATACCTTTTCCAATTTTACAAGGTTCTGTGAGGGAGTAGCTGGCTTCGCAGGGAGAATGGGATGCAAGCCTGATGGGGTGTCAGCAATAACGTGAAAATGAGACGTGGGGGGAGGGCCCATCACTGATGGCTTCGAATCAGGGTCGACCTGATAGTTTACAAGACCCCACTGCTCTAAAAATGCGTGAACCCTGAAATTCAAGAGCAGACATTAAAACAATATCGTGTAGTTCCAACAAGAAAGTCAAGAAATTCAGTTTTGTGGAAGCTAGACGTCTATCACGATCGACGTTTGGAATGCCGCAATGACTTTTGTTATAGTTAGCTAACCTTAACCACCACCAATTCTATCTGCAAGCAGCTCAAATCCATAATGCATACAGCTAGATAAAGCTGTTCAGCGCTTTTAGCTCTCATCATATCTAATTCAATAGTATTTCCAGTTACTTTTCGGCACTGAAAAATTTTACTTGAAGAAAAGTTTTGTTGACGTTGATAAAAATACGATTTTTCATTGTTTTAACGCACGTATCTTATAATGTGTGAAGTCTGAATTCAACTGATTCAAAAAAGTGCTCGACAGCGTATTCTATTCGAACAAGATACCCCTGATGATCACGATTATGGGTGAAACAGACTGCAAGGTTTTAAAATTTGAATTTTTGACGTGTACTGTGTTATGTTATAAGTATCTCATAAAGCAATACTTAAAAACGAGTCGAAATTTCAAGCAACTCCAAGATTATTTAAATCTGTCTCCATGGGTAGATTACGTTGACTCACCGCAATATTGCACACACGTCACCAGCAAGATTTCTGCGGCAGCCAGTCGCGCTGAGATATTCTACAGGGTTCAATCGATAAGTATCAATCATGAAGTTGCGGTATGCCAGGTAAATCTCAGGTGTCTTCGATTTGTTTTTGCCATTAAAGAATTCTGGCATTGCTCTGTAACAACAAACCAAAATCTAAAAACTTGAAGAATCTTTTCCTAATCAAACAATGCAAAAAAGAGCTAATAACATCTAGGTAACAAGCGTTCAAATACATTCTTACGTCATCAGATATTCACAAATTATATAGTACTAAATTGGCGCCGGTATAAATATATAAAATCAGCTCTATTATTTATATAAATAAAATAAACGTGATGCTATTTGTAAAAATAGATACAAACACATAAGCTAACTGCACTTTTTTAGTTTCGACAATCGGATTGCAGCCTTACCTTCTTTCAATGGCGTGAATGGAGTTGTAGTCAAACCAGGCAGAGTAGGATGGGATTATAATGTGGTGGGTTTGCTCGGTGACATTCTCTTCGCTGATCACGGTAGCCGCTGAAATAAAAAGTGCATGCAAAATATAAGTGGAAAACTTATTTCGAGCTGATCCTGTACAAAACCCTGAAAAACAAAATCCCAAATGGACAATATATTAAATTCGACAAAATTCCAAAATATGCAAAGTTTTAAAAAATAGGATTGCCAGTCTGGCCTGTATACCAAAAGCACTATAAATATAAAATACCACGTTTCCCAGATCAACAATTTACTTCAATTTTTCCATAGATATTTTTTCGGATTTTATTATTAAATTGACTTCCTAG
Source organism: Trididemnum nubilum (assembly GCA_963965965.1). NCBI lineage: Eukaryota > Metazoa > Chordata > Ascidiacea > Aplousobranchia > Didemnidae > Trididemnum > Trididemnum nubilum. The sequence goes on along the minus strand of OZ014473.1, from coordinate 37,853,178 downwards.
TTCTAAATCTGTGTTGTTTATGAGAAAAGTGAAGGTGTAGAGATTGTCTAAAAATTGAAGTTTTTGTTTGCAAAACGAATGTCTTTCACTGTGACGAAAGGGATTCGTTATAGCTATATAGAGAAAACAGCATTTGGACTTTACAATCAAAGGCTTAGTTTAAAAACTAAAATTTCTTATCGTTTCGGACCTAAACAAGTCCATCGTAAGTAAATACATAAATTCTAGTTTTTGAGGTTTGAAACACTAATTAGTACTTTTAGTTAACCCGCTTACACCATCTTACAGCTAGGCATTTCATCATTTACAGCTAGAAGTGGGGTGTGGAAACGGGTACTATATATATCTTCACCTAGAATAAAGCCTAAAACTGGTCTATACATAACACGTAATCGTGCAGAGTGTTTTTAACAGCTGCATCAGCACAAGCATTGGTAAGACAGCAAGCCAAAATAAGTTGTAGTTGGCTTAAACGACGAATACTTTGGTATATCTAAGATTTCGGGTTAAGGGAAGACTTGAGAAAAAAAAGGACAGACAAAACATGACGCATACTAGGTTGTTCAGTAGCATCCATTTCTATATCGTTGTCTTCATTATCGCCAAGTTCTTGAAGAGTTCCGCCCTTAATCGGCTGGCTTTCATTGTCTTTCTTCGAATGCACCTGGAATTGGACAAAGTAATTTAACCCCTGTAAGTATAAACTACTTTATTACGTACACTGGCAGATATGCAATCAACACACAAATTTACAGTTACACCCATATCAGATTTTTACTAGTTTTAGAAACAATTCTTGTTCCACTCAATGTTTAATGGAGAACGAATTCAATAAAGCAGTTTATATTACTGTATATAACTACAACCCCTACGCTGAAAAATCAAAAGAATTCATGTCAATTTTTCCATTTTGTGGTAATCAAATAAACAGCAGGTGTCTGGTTACTGCACACTAATTAATGATATGCAATAGTTCACTATGTGTTCGACCAAAACAAAATCGTTGGATTTGCAAACAACAATAAGTGATCTCTCACATTTTTCGGAAGATCGACTTCTTCCACAGCAGGAACTTGAGCAGGCTCATCCATGTCTTTCGTTAAATCTTCCTCCTCCTCCTTTCTTTTCTTTGAAGCTGGAGTACTAGGCCGCGCTCCTGCAAGTCATATAATGTTAAGTATATATAAGTCATATATATATATAGTGTTAAATATATATAAGTCATATATATCTATATAAGTCATAAATAATCTGCTTTTTTTTGCTAATTGAAGCAACATGGTGGCTTCCAACAAGCAGCAATTCATTGGATCACAGGAAACTCCTAAGTAAGTGTGGATTTCTTCAAGCACAAAGTAGTTGTCACAATGCAAAATAAGCGGATGGTCACCAGTTAGCGTTTGACACACTCCAGTGACAGGGGGATAGATACGCGCAACAACACATTTGAAAATATATTATTTTACCATCACAAAATCATAGAAACTTCTAAAATAGACCCTTTTTACAACACGAACGTTAGCAGGAAACAACTAATCGAAGCTTCCAGCGCATGCAACAGTTTGTCAGTTTAAAATTAGTATTGACCAATGACCATTCTAGTGGATTGGCTTTTCTTCAACGAATCAAGTCATCTGATTGCCGCAAATCCATCGTAAACAACCTGACCGCCAGTATTCGATAGTTGTCGATCAGTTTGAAGCAGTCAGTTGTTGGATACCATTCCTTTAATTCGACCCTCAAGTCTCATACATAAAACATGCAAATTAAAACATTTTAAGCTCATTCACACTTCACCCTTGGTACATAACCGTGAGTGGATGAACATTAAACCTGTTCATATTTCTACGTTTTTTGATTTTGATATGGCTTGCAGTGTTTTTGAAACAGATTTTCATACTGATCCCAAAACTAAAAAAAATTTTGTTTGTTTGAACGGTTCCCATGTTATGCAATGGTTTTCGACCCCCACTTTTGAAAAAAATGGCTTTTTTGACACTAGACGGCACTGCTTTTAAAATATACCTAGAGCAATAATCCAACTAAATGCCCCTCTGCATTTTACATCTTAAAAAAAAATAAGCAAATTGGACGTCTGTTTAGTAGTTACGGCCATTTTTGTGATGTTATTTCCAAAACTCCCTCTATCGGCCGAAATGTAATTTCTTTATCTTTCAATAAATTTTTTTTTAATTTGAGTATATTTCACCATTTTTAGTTAAAGATACTTAAATTTTGGAGATTTTGCAGCAGGGCCACTAGAGGGAGATAATTTGCTATCTATTTCAAGATTGCTTATTGATTACTTAAATTTATGATTCAGCGCAAGTTTTTATAGCTTTTTTTTTAATATTGACCTAGATCATGTAAAAAAAGCTGGCATTTAATGCAAAAACACAGAACAACACAGGTCGTTTGCAGCATAAATATAAGTGCCATAATATTTTGACTTAAATTTATAATGACCGCTCCAGTAATTTCAATAAAATTGAAAAGCTCTTTTGACTAACTAAGAAATACAATTCAAACCAATATTTGCAGACTATCATATTAGAACAAACCACAGTTATCAAACTTTAGCAAATTTCGAAAGTTTCTATTCTAAAGCAAAAAAACATAGACATTTTTTAAACAGTTTGTTTTGATTGTTAGTAAAAGTCTTGCGTGTTTGTTCTACAGCCTGTAAAGTACCGGTATGCTTTGTTGTTGTTGTTCATTTGTTGTTAAAATTTCATTATAGTCACTGCCAAATTTAACTGAACACTTAGCTGCATCATTGATAACTTCTAATCCTGAAACAATCTGATTGATTTGTTGAAAAGAAAAATCTTCTTTCCAGCATACTACTGAATCCATTCTTAAAAACGTTGGTTCAATTCCAATTACTGGTTGATCAAAAAATAGCCACGATACATTATTGATGAATCCTTGCAGAATGCTCTGTTCCTATACTTTGTAGTTATGGCTTACCTATTCGAAAATCTGTTTTGGAATATTTCAACAAGGTACTAGCGATGGATTTCTTGGTTTCACCACAAACTAAATTTGGAAATAGTGCAAGTGATATGTGCCTTGGTGGCAGATACCAAACTGTATGCAAGTCGACTTTGCGCTTGCAGGCTGATCATAAGGCTTTATCTCTCACTGACCACCCATTTTAAACTTTCCAAAGCAGTTGTGTCAAAAAAAAAGCATCTGCAGCAACCCGTGAGGCAAAGCAATATGGTGCATTTATCACCAACGCACATTCCACTTGCACTATCTTCAAATCTAGTTAGTGATGAAATCAAGAAAGCCATTGTTACTACCAGAGGTGGAGTCCTCGAGGACATCCTTGGCCTCGAGGACACATTTTGAAGTCCTTGGCCTCGAAGCCTCAAGTCCTCAAAAACTGCCCTGTCCTCGGCTCGAGGACAGCACTATTTTTTGAACAGTTGAAATTTCGTTATAAAACGCCAGAAACCAAGCGGAAAATTTGCAAACACCTTTTTTGTTTTCCTCACTTGGAGCATATGCGTAGGCAAGGGTAGGGGGGACAGGGACCCTCCCAATTGAAATTTCAACAATGACAAAATGTGACAAAAAAGCCTATTGTTTCTTCAGTTTCTTTTTCGCATTTTTCGCTGACAACAGTATAACTAATTAACAATATTGAAGACCAGGGGTGCCGGGTCCCTCTCAATTCAATTTTTGAGAGCCAATTTAAACGTATAACCCGGAAGAAATGGATAGTTTTTGTCCTAAAAGTTGCTATCTCAGGCTCACATCTAGCCTTTTTGTGAACGTAATGCATTAATCAGGGCCAGATTTACCATAATATGATGCAGTACCAACTAAGGGCCCCGAGCTGAAACCGTAAGATTTTTTTTATTCTTCACCTATATTTGGCAGAAAGATGTTGCAAAAATCTACAAAGTGCCAGGGGCCTTGCGCGATGTAAATCCGGTCCTGCAATAACATGGTTAGTAGACGTAACCATCAATTGTAACATTTTTCAAAAACAATTCAGTATTTCACCTCCAACCTCGCCGGTTTTTACGCACAAAAAAATTAGCTATGGGAAATGCTGATTGAACGAATCATTGACCTTCAATTGAGGGGGCCTGGGCCCCCTAGCAAACATGTACTCCTATAACTGGTTATTTTCATGACAAAACAAAAATCTCTAAGGAAAATCTTCGAGTGGATTATTATTTACTGGTAAAATGTAGCCAGAGACAATGCACCTTACTTCTCCTTACCTGGACCAAATCACTTACAATTAAAATTTAACTCCAAAATGCATGATGTTAAACGTGTTTTGGACTTAAATTGCAAGTAAAAGGAGGATTAAACAATTCTGATTTTTTCAATTGGCTTTTAAATGTCAAAAATCTAGTGCTTTCAAATGGCTCTGATAACACTTGCAAAATGAGATCCAATGGCATTGAAATAGCTTTTTTTTTCAAAAAATTACAAAAATCGGGGGGCTTCACCCCCAGACCCCCAAATACCTCCGGCAGCTGGGGGCCCCACCCCCAACCCCCCATCTGTGATATATTTGAGTTACACAAGCTTTCTCAACACGTTACCAAAGTTAGATATTTGCATTTTTCAACTATTAGTTCAAGCCCTCTTCCTTTGCAAAATCCGGGTTACGTGCAAACAGGCAACAACGATTTCAGATCTTCTATCCTACGATATCTTTGTCCCACAAAAACTTCCTCTTTGGAAAAATTTTGATGATGTCATTTCATGTGATTTGTGGTTTAAGCTTCCCCAATCAAAAATTCTGGGTACGCCAATGAATTGGAGATCGCCTGAAAAAAAATTTTTGAAAACCTTTTTTTTTTGGAGAGCACTTGCGCCTGTGTCCTTGGTCCTTGGCCTCGAGCATTCCTGTCCTTGGCGTCAAGAGGTTCTGTCCTCGGAAACGCTGTCCTTGGCCTTGGCCTCGGATTTTTTTTGTGTCCTTGGCCTCGAGCCTTGTTTCCTCAACTCCACCTCTGGTTACTACCTTGCTGAAATATCCCAAAACAGTTTCAAATAGATAAGCCAGAACTATCAAATGTATATGAAGACGGTACTCAGCATGGATTTATCAATAATGAAGCATGGCTAATTGGCTATATTATTTTTTGACCTAATTGGAATTGAACCAACGTTTTTAAAGAGATACTACTTGAAATCAGTTTCAATGAAGAATGGAGAACTTCTTGAGCCAACAACTACAGCTCCAAACCTTTTTCAACAATTTTCTTCATTTACGAAAAAACAATTTAATCCATTTAAGTCCATACTATTAGTAACTCTGCATTTTGTAGTTTATATTATTAGTAACCCTGTTTTACATCACAAAAAGCATAATTTTGCAAAAATTCTTGAAAATTAAGAAACGCGACTGCCAACTGGTAGCAGTGAGTAAGTAGCCTATAACCAAATCTGAAAACTTGGCTACTGCTCCTGGAACCTGTAGAGGGTAGACCTAGGCTACCAGTACTGATCTACAGTAGGCCTTTTGTGATGTCACAAAATTGAAAATGCAGGGTTGCAAATGGTACAGAGTCAAAAGAATTAAAACATATTTTTGTGAATAACAGGATTCAGGAAAAAGGTAGGGGCACCAATTTATTGCATCAAGTAGTTCTCATTTCTTCAATAAAACCGATTTTGAGCAGTATCTCTTTAAGAATGGAATCAGTAGCATGACTAGTATGCTAGGAAGAAGATTCTTCTTTTTAACTAATCAATCAAATAGTTTCAGGATTGGAAGTCACCAGTGTTGCAGCTAAGTGTTCAGTTAAATTTGGCAGTGACTATAATGAAATTTTAACAACAAATGAACAACAACAACAACAAAGCATACCGGTACTTTACAGGCTGTAGAACAAACACGCAAGACTTTTACTAACACATCAAAACAAATTGTTTAAAAAATATCTGATTTTTTTTTTGCTTTTAATAGAAACTTTCGAAATTTGCTGAAGTTTGATAACTGTGGTTTGTTCTAATATGATAAGTCTGCAAATTCTGGCTTGAATTGTATTTCTTTGTTAATCAAAGGAGCTTTTCAATTTTATTGAAATTGCTGGAGCGGTCATTGTAAATCTAAGTCAAAATAATGCAGTACTGTAGAGTAGCAGTGTAATTATATTTATGCTGCAAACAACGAGTGTTGTTGCTGTGTTTTTGCATTAAATGCCAGCTTTTTTACATGATCTTGGTCAATATTTTAAAAAAGCTATAAAAAATCGCACCAAATCACAATTTATTGGAACTTTTGCAGTGGCGTTAACTTAGGCATATATAACAGTATCAATGAGCAATCTTGAAATAGATAGCAATTTATCTCCCTCTAGCGGCACTGCAGCAAAATTTCAACTTCAAAATTGAAGTATTTTTCACTAAAACTGGTGAAATAGACACAAATTAAAAAAAATTTATTAAAAGATAAAGAAATTACATTTGGCCAATAGAGGGAGTTCTGCAAATAACATCACTAAAATGGCCATAACTACTTCACCAAACGTCCAATTTGCTTGGTTTTTTTAAAGATGTAAAATGCAGAGGGGCATTTAGTTGGACTATTGCTTTAGGTACATTCTAAAAGCAGTGCCCTCTAGCGTCAAAAAACTCATATTTTTTTCAAAAGTGGAGGTCGGAAACCATCGTGTAGCATGGGAACCGCTCAACCAAACTAAAGATTTTTTTTAGTTTTGGGATCAATATGAAAATCTGCTTCAAAAACACTGCAAAGCCATATCAAAACCAAAAAAAGTTGAAAATGAACAGGTCTAATAAACATACTCTTTATTTTAACCAAATGCAGTTTGTACAGTCATAAATTGGCATGCAAGATGTACCAAATATATGTGTAAATGATGATTAGCTAACAATTGTATGTTAAGTGCTGACCTGGCTCAACACCAATATCTTTAGTCTTATTTAAATAAATCATTGCAATTATTATTTGAACTAATCACCTTTCTTGTTCTTCTTTTTGGGTTCAGGTGAAGGAGACCTTTGCTTTGAAAGTTTTTTCTTCAGATGCTTTTTGCGATCAGTATCTGAAGCACTGAGAGGACTGTCAACTTTTTTGTATGTGCTGCCTAAAAACAAACCAATAGAGACAATAACAGCTTACTTTGTCAATCAAAAACACAATCTCAACCCACAACGGTCTTCTGCCAAACTTATGACAACTTCAACATACCAAAAATCCACAAAGTGTACTCTTAGTCTGGTTGTAAGTAGCAAGTTAAGAAGAATAATAACCTGACCTTATGTCATTTTTTGCATATCCTGCCCAAAAACATCACAACTGTGAAACCTCCTTCGTCAATCAAACCATTAAGTATTTGGGGAAAACAGTCACTTAAAAAATGCTACAAAAACCATAGTAGGCCGTACCAAATTTTAGTGACTTTCTTAAATTTTTTAGGAACTCTCCCAAAAGTTGTGGTTCAACTACCTATTCAATTTACCACCAAAAGTTTTTGGTTAAATTTTTGTTTTACGCCTCCTCAAAATGCGTTTCCATGGCAACCAGACAAAAATCGAAAAAATGGCCATAACTTCACAACTGCTCATGCTAGATGCAAATTTGTTTTCTAAACATGCAAAATACCCAAGTTTCTATCAGCTCTCAATACATTATATCTGTCTAACTGCTCCATTTTTCAAGTAAAATCAAGAAAACATGTTTTTTCACTAATTATTGAATTTTTAAGGATACATCTCATTGTATAGAGGTGTTATGGAGTTGTTCTGAAAATATATAGAAACTTTTTATTGGCTAACTAGCTATTAGAGTAATTATTCGATTAAAACAAATGCTGATTGTTTCTTAAAAGTGTTCACTGATAGGATAGCAAGAACTGTAAGTGTTAAAAAGCAGTGAAATAATGTCGCTGATCTATTCTGTTATTTTCACATCTTATTTCTGTGGGGTAGGAAAAATGTTGAAATGTCAATAAAAAATTTGGCTGCTCTCTGCCAAAAAAAGGAAATGACTTTGACAGAACTGCATTTCTCAGTACGAATTCCTTTGCAGTTATGCTCAACTACTCATGAATTTTAAAAGTTACCATGTTACACTTCAATAAGAAATAAAAACACTAATCAAAAGCAACAGGTGCTGCTGAAAAGACTGCTTCTAAAGTATAGGGATAGTATTTAAACTATGATTTTGACTTACACTATATCAGGGTTTAATCAAAAAATTTTGGCATCACCTGGTGCATACCATCACTGAATTGTTTTTTAGACACGTAAGTACATCAGAACTCGTGATTACTGTAGACAAATACAGGGTGGGCCCTAAGTCCTGCACCAAAGCATTACAGCAATCCTGACAAGCTAATTGACCTGATAAATGCAAACAATGTTTCATTACTCTATAAAAGAACATGTATCCTATGCCCAGGAAAAGATATCTCACCCTGTTGATTTTACACTGTTTCACATTACTCGCCACATATTTTTTGTGCACACGGCACAACTTATGACCTGCCCTAGGCATTGGGATATATCTGAAAATCTTTTAATTAAGCTTGATAAACAGCTTGCAATTAATCCAAAATCATTACTGGTTTTAGTACTTGCTTTGTGATGAAAATGGAAGTAAGCTTATCGTGTATGTGATTGAGGAATTATTGGATTAAAGGGTAATTCACTCATGTTCAACACTCTAGATGATGTTTTGTATATCTAGAAGCATTTTACCATTCCAAAGCAGAAAAACAAAAAAGTCTCAATGCTGTATCCAGAAGCAAGTTTAACAGCAGTCTGTTTCGAACTCATTAATTGTTACATTTTTGGCAACCACTAATTCTGCTAAAGCTCTATGTTCTTCTCTTGGATGCTGGCTGACTTGGATATGTCCATTCAAATTTTTCTTCATCTCTTTAACTACTGATATAAATATTAGTTTCATTCCTAGTATTGATACATTTGGCTTCAGATTTTTTCTGCTGCTCAACATTCATTCTTTTTTTCTATTCTTTTTCGTGATGATGTCTTTTCAAGCTTTTAATGTTGTAACCATTAGAAGTCTTCTTCTAATGTCAAGTTACTTGATACACATTGCTTTTAGTTTAAATTTTCCAGATGCAACACTATATAATAGTTTACAGCTTTTTAGAAACAATTGTTTTGACTCTCAAATAAGCCTAGTTTTCCAAAGATCTTGGTAAAGTATGGTTTGTACCACGTGATGCTAAGTTGACATCAATTTTTATCCATCAATCCTTCACTTTGAAAGCAGACTTCTCAGCAGCACATGCTGCATTATTTCGTTTCTTTTGTGGGCAGAAAGCAGCAAATCTTATTAAAATTTTGAACATTTTTAAAGCAAAGAGAATTCTAAAGGTTGTTTTCCTAAATAGTAGTATGATGCCCACCAATAGCAAGTTGGCTTGGGAGCATCCTATACTATACCAATTTAGTAATTGCTAAACCGAGGAACGATAAGCATGGTATTGTCCAGAGCCAAAATATTATACCTGTTTAGAACAATCATAAACAATTTAGATGTGAAAATAACAAGAATACAATCAGTGATTATAAGTGAGTCGATAGATTAAAATTTGTCATAATGATTTGTCGCTTTTCAATACTTACAGTACTAGCTATCTCATCAGTGAACACTGTGAGAATCAATTAACATGTTCTAATATAACAATTACTCTGTAATGGCAGAATAGCTAATTGAAAGTTACCATATTTTACCACACAAATTCCATAACGCTTCTATGCAATGAGATATATCATAGAAAATTTAATAAAATTAGTAAGAAACATGTTTTCTTGATTTTGCTTAAAAAATTGAGCAGTTAGACTGATATAATGTATTGAGACCAGATAGAAAATTGGGTAATGGGTATTCTGAATCTTTAGAAAAAAAAGCATCACACATAAGCGGTTGCGGTGTTAGGGTCATTTTTTTATTTTTTGTCGTGTTGCCATGGAAACGCATTTTGAGAAGGCGTAAAACGAAAATTTAATCAAAAAATTTTGGCGGTAAATTGAATAGGTAGTTGAACCACAACTATTGTGAGAGTTCCTCCGAAATTGAAGAAAGTCACCAAAATTTGGTTCGGCCTGTTCCATAGCATAACACAAGACACATATTTTACAGTGATTTTTGAGCAGTATTAAGTCAAACTTCAATGAAATGTAACTTACTCATATTCCACTAATTGCTAGCTTCAATGTCAGAACAAGCAAAGATTCCAAAATTGATGATTAAATTATTTAGTATCTGTTCTTTTTAAATTGTGATCAATCTAAAACAGAAGTAGGTAAACATCAAAGATACAATCATAGAGCAACAATAATAATTTGCACCAGAAACTAAATTAAGAAATTAAGCATAAATAAATATGCAATATCTAAATGGATATTTTATACTACTAATATTAAAAACACTTCAATTCTGAGCCTTTTTAACATGCATTGCACATTTGAAACAATAATTACTTTTTATAAAATGCATTAAACTCTTTTCACAACGGCGAGGTAGCACTTCAGCACATATCTGCTTTCCCATTAGGCTAGTATTTCATCAGCATCTGAAATCACGCATAGCCTATCCTGGCAGCGCACCCGAACCTTCAAACCACACAAGAGGGCAATTTCTGCACTTAAAATCGTACCCTCTTCTCAGATTACTCTGATCAAAGTCTGACAACAAGGTCACCAGAAATAGGATTCTTGACCAGTATCACACTGGCACTTGACTTGGCTCAACTGCATTGCGCTAGCATCACAAAGCATGGACACCATATATGACATCACATTACCAATTTACCGCAATAGTACGCTATACGCATATATCAAACTTGTTTGTTATCATCAGGCGTACACAACTGTGTAAATGCCTACTACAAAGCAGATATGTGATGAAGTGCTACCAGATGTGGGACAGCAAATATGAAGTGCTACCTCACAGTTGTGAAAAAAAAGTTCCAAATCTGCTATGCAACTTCTGAAAATACACTAACATTATAGCTAACTAAATACAGTGATTCTCTACATGAACTAATGCCATTATCTCACTGTATTGTAGAGGAGCATGTTTGAAAGTTTGCAGGAACATCAGTGAAAAATGAGTTACACTTCTGAAGAAATCTTGCAGAGGTGGTGAGGTGTTGGAAATAATGTATTTGATTACACCAGAAATGGCATTGAACCCAGGCCGTCTCCGTCTGTCCCTGAGGCATCACAGTGAACACACTTAGCAGAAGAGTGGAGAGAAAAATAAAAATTTTTGAATTTAAAAATGTGGTCTTGATATATGGCCCCAAATACCATATGAAATACTTCTATCACAGTTTTGAGTTCTTGCACCCTCTAGTAGCGGTGCGATTTGATCAAACGGGCTTAAAATAGCCAATTTTGTCATATCTCGCTAACCACATATGCTAGAAAGCTAGTTTTTAGCTTAAAAGTTGCAGAAACAGTACATTTATATCTCCATTAACAAGAACTTTGCCATAAAAACATACAGATTTCCTGATCATTGATAAGTTTTCAGTGCTCAACTTCAAGCACATTGCAATTCACGTTGGCATTGAAATAAGTCAGATGAGGTTTAAATTTATGTATATTTGCGCTTTTAATATACCATGCTGCCTTATCAGCTTATAATAGTTTCTTTAACGCAATTAGCCTTACTCAACTGGCAATGTGCAGCACAGCATAGCAACAAATATTTAAAGTTCATGTTATTGCATCATCATTTTATTTATGCTAAATTTGAGGAACTCAATGTAGTTAACTCAAAAAAAGTTTAGATTACACAGTTCAATTCAAAAGCACTGAAAGATGCCAAAGTACAAAATTAGAATTAGAAAAGCAATTTGTACCATGATTAGAAAAGCTACTGTTCTAAAAGGAAGAAAATTTGACAACATATTTAACAAACATTTTGATAGGCCTACCATTGCTTATTGGATTGTAGATACAGTACATAGTGTACTTGCTGGCATAAGTTCAGTAATTTCTGCAGCAGCATGCTAACTAAAAAAAATCCAAGTCTAATGTTGTAAAAACTTGTACAATGGAAAAATTTTTCAAAGTTCTGATAATTTCCCTCCAGGATTGCTGGCAACCAAGAAACAAGTGATTTGAGGGTTTGCTCAACTTTAATCACTTCAGAAAGTTGGATACAGCTAGAATTGTTGCAAAAGAACAGATGGATTTGGTGCAATGTTTACTCTATTCGTGAGCTGAGTATTGTGCAATTTCAAAATTTATTAATTAGGACAATGAAACCGACAATACAGTCATCAAAGTCTACTGTTGCAATAAATACATAAAAACCATCTACTAGTGCTAAACCTCAGTGGTTTAACTAGATACCCCAAAAAATCGTAAATATCAGATCGATACGACATTACAAAGAGCTTGAAACTAATTTCTTGCAAGATACTGATAAACTTATTGATATTTTTGGCTCTGATTGTAAACAAATCCTAACTATCAGATCGATACAACATTACAAAGAGCTTGAAACTAATTTCTTGCAAGATACTGATAAACTTATTGATGTTTTTGGCTATGATAGTAAACAAAGAAAGCAATGTGAAATTCAATGTGGCTTGAGAATGACATATAATGATCATCCTTTTTTTAAGATCAAAAAGCAGAACACAAGAGTAAATATTTGGCAGAAATATCAGAACTTTTGAAAAATTTCTCCCCCATACCATTTTGCACAGGTAACATTAGACTTGGATCTTTTTTTAGTTGACATGCTGCTTCAAAAATAACTAAATTTATGCCAGCAAGTAAGGTATGTACTGTATCTACAATACAATAAACAATGATATCAAATTGTTCATTAAAATATATTGCCAAAATTTCTTCTTTTTAGATCCGTAGTTTTCTAATCATGGTACAAATTGCTTTTCTAATTCTAATTTTGTACTTTGGCATCTTTCAGTGCTTTTGAATTGAACTGTGTAATCTAAACTTTTTTTGAGTTAACTACATCGAGTTCCTCAAGTTTAGCATAAATAAAATGATGATGTAATAACATGAACTTTAAATACTTGTTACAATACTGTGCTGCACATTGCCAGTTAGAGTAAGGCTAATTGCCATTAAAGAAACTATTATAAGCTGATAAGGCAGCATGGTATATTAAAAGTGCAAATATACATAAATTTAAACCTCATCTGACTTATTTCAATGCCAATGTGAATTGCAATGTGCTTGAAGTTGAGCACTGAAAACTTATCAATATAATCAGTAAATCTGTAATCAATAATTTGACTGCAACTTTTTTTTCTGTACGTTTTTATGGCAAAGTTCTTGTTAATGGAGATATAAATGTACTGTTTCTGCAACTTTTAAGCTAAAAACTAGCTTTCTAGCATATGTGGTTAGCAAGATATGACAAAATTGGCTATTTTAAGCCCGTTTGATCAAATCGCACCGCTACTAGAGGGTGCAAGAACTCAAAACTGTGATAGAAGTATTTCATATGGTATTTGGGGCCATATATCAAGACCACATTTTTAAATTCAAAAATTTTTATTTTTCACTTCACCCTACTTAGCAGTAGTTACTTGATCAATTGCATTGTCTTTAGTTAATTCAATAAAGCTTCAGACTCTGTATTTCTGCACAAGCATAATCACACAGCTAGATGTTTTTTTTTTGGGTCATTGCCCAAAACTTTTCATGAATAACCAAAAAAAGTGTAACTCTTAGTGTGGAAGCTCTAAAATTGTGCTAGTAAATATGAAACCATAAATATTTTGAAATCCTGATACGTAATGAAAAGTTCTAAGCAAGATAATAAGCCCAGCTTTACAGCCAAAGATATGCAATTTTAAAGTCAATTTATAACCCATTTGTAGAATTCAACAATCTAAGCTACAAACCTTTACCTCCAAAATGATCACATCAAATTTGGTATTCTAGTTTCTCAAGATCTTCAGCAATATCAAGAGACAACGTAAAGCTCTTTGCCTTTAATTTTGCCTTTAACAGTAACAGCTCGATTTACTTTCAACACAATTTAAATGGTAGTCCGATGACGGCTACGATGTTTATTTTGGAATATCGAATCCTACGAAACCAGCTCCTATTTGGAACCGATACCATTTTCAGGATTCCGTTTAGTTGTGAAAAAAAACTGCAAGTTAGGTTTTCACCATAATTTGTTAGGAAAAAGGTCCTAATTCTGAGCGAAGACCTTTTCCTTTGGTCTTCACCTTATTTTAGGAGGAAAAATGTCCTAATTTCAAGTGAAGACCTTTTCCTTTTTTCTTTTTTTTTGGTCTATACCGTAATTTGGGAGGAAAAACAAAATAGTACTGACGGCCGTTTTATAGATTTAGGATTCGGTTTTAAGGATTTGGAATTCAGGATTCAGAAAAAAAGATTCAAAATTATTCTAGAATACATAATTATTCTGAAACGAACATCCCTAGTGACAGCTCAATTTCAAGACAATTCTATTTCTTAATCAATGCAACATGGTAAAAAATGTGTGACAACAGATTAATAACAATTTAATACTGGCACCAGTAGCAACAAAAAAGTGAGTACCAAAACATTCTACAAAAGCTTAATGCATTTCTAGCACTTTACATTGAATGACATATGCCAAAACTGGAAACTTTTCTACAAACTAATCTTATTATCAGTTTCAAATCAATTTATTAACGGAGACGAATCTGCTGTAAGCATGTCTTTTTGCTGTTTTTTTCAAACAAAAAGATGTTGACTGTTAAATGTTTAAAAAAAATATCGCAATAAAGTAAAAATCCTAACGCAGCCAAATACATTTTTTCAGCAGTTCATGCAATATTTTGAACTAGTGTGATTTAAGTCTATAGAGTAAAGTTGGGTCTACAACTTTTTGGCGCGATCGTTTCGTCGTGACCATTTTGTTGCCGCCTATTTCGACTGCACCGCTTTTTGGAACAGATCCTTTTTGTCCCAGACTGTTTTGGTGTCAATGCGGAGCCCTTTGACACTTCAGTATTTTATTCTTTCCTTTTGTTTATTTTTTTGTTTTGCAACTATTAAGTAGGCTAGTGGAACTTCTTTAAAACAATAGAGAATGACCAACAGTTGTAATTGGATTTTACATGATAATTTGATTACTGCTGCATTCTTCAATAATATATCTCCATGGTATTTTCTCCGTTTTTTTTTTGTTTTTTTTGTATGTAGTAAAAATATTTCATTTTAATTTCTGGATCCTGTACAAATTCTAGACACTGATTTTACCTTTACCTTATGAAAAGTGAAAGAAAGATATGGAAAGCGCAAAGATAGTCTTTCAACTTCTACACATTACGAGTTCAAAAATTGAAACCAAAAAACACCGACAGGATAATAAAAAATAATAAACGCGTGTTGGACTTTTGTTAAAACTTAAAATCTTATTGTCTAGTCTCCATAAACATTCGTGACGTTCAAAAAACATATTTTTTTACCTAAATTTCGGGAATTTCCTGAATAAATGATGTTTCTGAATCGCTAATATTTCTTCCACAGTTTCAGGTGATTTTGGGTAATATCGAGGATTCTCCACAAAATTAGCCTTTATATTTGTCGCTGAGGAACGGTTGATTTTAATCTTAAAAATTGTACTTCTAGATGTAGTGGACAGTAGAGGTGGAGTCGAGGACATAAGGCTTGAGGCCAAGAACAAAAAAAAAATCCGAGGCCAAGAACAGCTCTTCCAAGAACAAATTCTCTCAAGGCCAGAGGCAGGAATGCTCAAGGCCAAGGATCAAGGACACAGGCACAAGTGTTCTCAAAAAAAAAAAGGTCTTCAAAAATTTTTTCAGATGTTTTCAAAAAAAGTCTTCAAAAAAAATTTTTAGGCTATCTCCAAAAAAAAAAATCTTCAAAAATTTTTTTCAGGCGATCTACAAAATTTTAACAATTCAAAGAATAGTGCTGTCCTCAAGCCAAGGACAGGGCAATTTTCAAGAACTTGAGGCTTCGAGGCCAAGGCCAAGAACTTCAAAATGTGTCCTCGAGGCGAAGGACGTCCTTGAAGACTCCATCTCTGGTAGACAGTTAATTTTAAACTCCAGTGAAAGACGAAGATGTCAGCAAACTTTTTATACATAATTTTGTTTTACTTTACTATGACATCACAATAAAATAGTCAAAATCGCACAAGATTATGTTTGAATTAAAACTTTTCGCAGTTTCAGTATACGAGAATAAACTTTGTTTTGAATTTAAGAACAACTAAGAGCAATTTCATGCTCAACGCAGCAAAATTTTGGAGAATTTTTTTATTTTGCTATTTTCAACAAAAATTTTGAATTAGCGCAAATTTTCATGTTTATTGTTTAAAAAGTTGCAAACTTGGTATATACTTGACTGCTTATGGTAGAGTGAAGGCCTGCTTCTACAGAGCGCAAAGGAGAATAGCTGCGCAGACTAAACGGAAAGCAGCGCAATTTGCTGTACTAATAGAAAGCAGTTTTCAGCACCAAAACTTTTGTACAGGATCCAAAAATTAAAATGAAATATTTTTACTTCAATTTTTACTTCAAAGAAAAAAAAATGGGACAGAAACCACACAGATATGTTATTGAAGCAAGCAGCAGTAAACAAATTATTAAAATCTAATTACAACTGTTGGTCAATCTTTATTGTTTTAAAGAAGTTTCACCGACCTACTTAATCATTGGGCAAAATGAATAAAAAACAAAAGGGAGGAAAAATAACTGAAGTGTCAAAGGGCTCCGAATTGGGGCCCAAAAGGTCTGAGCGAAAAGAACCTGTGTCAAAAAGTGGCACAGACAAAATAGGCAGCGCCAAAAAGGTCCACGACGAAGTGATCTCACCGAAAAGATGTGCTTTCAGTAAAGTTTAAGCTGTTGATGCTACCATTGTTTCAAAAGTGCTATACAGTACATCTTTTAAAAACTTTGAAATTGATAAACAACTTAAACATTTTTAAGCAAATGAGCAGAAATCACACCATCATGAATTTAGTTTAAAGCAAATCAAGTTTGTGCAGCAAGTTATCGGTAGCAGGACTTGTTAAGTCTTATACCATGCAAAAATCTTTCTTTCTAATTGCTTTAAAATTTTTATTCAGTTTTTAGCTGCAGCAGTAATCCACTATGCAAGAAGTAAATTTTGAATTGAAAATGCTTCAAATCAGTTTAAAAAGCTTTGCTCTCAACAATATCTGCAGTTCTAAAACAATCATGGATATAGATTTTTGTACAAAACAAAAGCAACTTCTACCATACTAGTGACCAAAAAATTTCAAAGCAATATCACAAACCACTCAACAATTTCATACTTGTGACGCTGCATGATTATGACACAAAGTAAAAGAGAAAAAATAAAACTAAATCAACAAGCAGGTAACTTATACACAAAATTGCAATTTTACAACACTGTATTTCTAAGACTATCCATTCAGCTTAATTTTTACCCAATTTTGCAGAGTTTACAGTGGCAAGTTGTGAATGTGCAACAGTAGAAGCAACAAACTGTGGGTAGATTGCACTTGAAGGGTTCACCTGAAGCGGCAACTTTTTTCCGCAAGGTGAGGCATTGATAAATCGAGAGATGTGAACCTGTACATCTTTAATTGAATCTAAACTTGCTTCATATCGATCATCAAAAATAGAAGGAGGACTTGGCTCAAACTCAGCATCTGGTGAATGACACATTCCTCCAGCTGATAACCAACAACAACAACAAAGTGAAGAATGATATCGAAGTCTACCTTCCCGAATAAACACATGCCTTAATGCTTCTGTACATGAAATGCGTTTGCTTGGGGTCCATCTAAGCAAACAAGATAAGAGATGGGCAGCTTCGTAAGTCATCATTGGGCATAGTTGATAAAAAAATGAAGGAGGAGCAGTAACATCTTGAATCGAGTTGTAAAATGCCACCTTAGCCTGACTGTCACCAGGCACATCAGCAGAGCCTGAAAGAAGCTGATAGATTAACTCAACTTGTGCAAACGTGCTCCCAGCCTGAAACAAAATCCTTCTGGTTAACATCTCAGCAAAAATGCAACCTACACTCCAAATATCTACGCCAGAGTCATAGTGGTTGAAGCCTAACAGTAATTCAGGTGCTCTGTAGTACTGTGTAACAACTTCCTGAGTCATATATTTTGAATGGTCAGGTTCCTCAAGTCTTGCAAGTCCAAAGTCACATATCTTTAATCTGCAATCGCTGTTAACCAATAGATTTCCAGGTTTTATATCTCGATGAAGAATGCGAGCATTGTGAAGATACTTCAATCCACGCAAAATTTGATACAAAAAGAGTTGAATATGTTCTGGAGTAAGCACCTGATTAGAAACAATGATTCTGTGCAAATCTGTAAGCATTAAAGGGGTAAGCACATATACTTCATCATAAGGGCTCTGCAACGGCGGAATGATGTCAAGAGCAGACAAAACATTATCATGATTAAAAAAGCAAAGCATTTTTAATTCTCGCAGTGCACGTTTAGCTGAATTGAGCGTATGAAAAACATTAGGTATTTTTTTCAAGGCAACTTTCTTTCCATCTCGTGGATCTTTTACAGCCCATACAACTCCAAAAGCTCCATAACCAATTGGTTTATCTGCTTCAAATTGCTCCATTTTATTTCATTCACTACGCCTAAAACTATTTTAGTGAACCTAGTACCTACAAAACAAAACAAAAATTGCACAATTTACAAATGGTAGAAAGTATCAAATTTCCTAGTGGATGAAGCCACATCCCTAAATTTAGACTGAAATATGGTCTAAAATTTTCTCTTAATTAATTTCAGATTTTTATTCCTAGAAGTTCAGCAACCAACGAAATCATACAAACATATATATCATTTTTACTGGTGATAAATTCCATTTGTGTATAACTTGAATTTCACACTTAACTGTCTTAAATACAACCAAAAATGCGACACTACACATTGTAAATATAATAACAATCAAAATTAGTTTAAAAAAAACACACCAATACTGTTACAAAATCACTTTGAAACCACGAAAGAAGTTAGTAAAGATTTCCAAAAACAACTCAAGCAAAAACGCATGGATTTTTAAAACCATCTTTGATTAGATAATAATGGCCAAAAAACATCAAAAATCATAATATGGTGGCATCACAAGCGGAAAGAAAAAGATTTCTAGCCAATTAGCCACATATAGTAATGCTATTTTCAAGAACTGTTTTAGTGAAAATTTGCAGTAAAACAAAGATTTAATCATGCATTTTTGAAACCAGCAAAACATTCATTTTAGCTGAAAATTAGAAACCTTTACTCAAACAGTACTTTTTTCCAAAAATGTTACTCTTTCAATGTTACCAGATTTGATTGTAATAATTTCTTGCAATGCCACAACAACATCATATACTAAATTAAAATAAATTTGACGATTGAATAAAAAAATGACATGAGTCAATTCATTGGTAAGATATAAATCATAGGTTCACATGTTATGACTGATTAAATTATTTTTAAAATCATTTTGCATTAAAAAAGAATGGATGCATTTTTCATCTCCTCACTTTCTTCATGAACTGCTAAAATTTTAATTTCAGGCTAGAGCTCAATTTTGTGAAATAACAAAGACTAAGCAATTACATGGACTGCACTGTTTGATCTCCAAGTTCATTGCATCAGTTTGCAATTACAACAATGCATCCACTGAATCATAATATTCTGTTCAAGAAAAATGGTTGAGGTCTATGGTTCTTTGGTGCTCCTTGCCAATAACTTTGACCATAGAGTTTTTAGACTGGAAACCGACAGTTTTGCTTTTTTCTTTCTTCATGATTCCTTTTTCTACAATAAGCAGATTCGTCCAATCAGTGTGACTTTTCTTCTTCTAGGTTCACTCACGCTAAGAATATGTCCAATTGAATAAGGTGAATATACATGAATGCAAAAAAATCTTTGCAACAAGAGCAAACTTTTTTTTCTTCAATGCTCTTCTCTTTTTTCTCCGCACATCTGTTTCTAGTCTACTAAATAAAAAGTCTCTGCTTTGACTTTGTTTGTTCTAATGTGTTTTTGTTTTTTGTATCATGTCAACTGTAAATCAGTAAAAATAAATTCGTTTTTTCTTATTGTTTGGCAATGCAGTAAAAGTATTCTACAAAGTATCCAGATAATTTGTTGGAAAAATATATGGTAAGTCCAAATAGTTTGTACAGCAATGCCCTGGGCACTAGTAATGTCTCTTCAGCTACACAATTGCACACGTAAGTCGTTGCTGTCAGTTGTGCTACCACTTGCTAAAAAGTGACAGCACTGCAATTTGACTCAAGCAGCTGAGGTTTGGTCAAGGGTGTTCAAGTAAGCAAGTCAGAAAGTGAAAGCAGTATCAAGACTTTGGACAGTTGTAAATGATATGAACCATGCTCTCTGTTCGTAATCACACTCATAGCCAAGGTCATCCATCTTCTGATCTCCACTTTTTCACTGAATCATATATGGATCAAAACCAGCTATTAACTAGCTCAACAGGTTCCATTCTTTTCAAGGAGATAGTATCAAGAAATGTATCCGATCAAAATCTGTGACGTAAGCATAGGAGTCAATTTTTTTGTTGATTCAGCAAATTCCGAGGGGGCAAAACTTTTTTGTGAAGTTTGGTTTAACTTAATAATTTAATTCAGTCCGGAATTTCAGAATTTTTTTTCCAAATTCAGGTGAAAACCAAAAAAAGGTTTTCACTGCATTCTGGTTCTATCTCAGTCCGAAATTTCGCATTTCTCGTTTGCACCTTGATTTTGTGAAATAATGTTTTTTAATCTAAATTATGAGGCTTGCTTTTAATTGAAAGCACATATTTGCTTTGAGTGCCAAGAGGGCATTACCTGCCAAAAAACTGAGGGGGCCAGACATATTTTGCCCCCTTCAGTGTCAGACCCGAGGGGGGTGCCATCCTCTCACCTCCCCAAAATCGACATCAGTGGATGTAAGTATTGCAGCTAAATGGAGTTAGCATAGGTAAACAGTCCATCGCAAAAACCTAACAAAATGTCACTGCTTTGGTTTATTTTTTGAGTCGATAAAAAAACCACAATCATCATATCATTTTTTCAGTTTAGTTATTTCGTCAAAAAAAAGGAGGTCTTGCTAAGAAAACTTAGCTATTTATTAAAGTATAACAGCATTTAGACTATGATAGTATACAGGTGGAAAAGAACCTTTTTCCCCATGTTATTATAGCTGATACTCTTTGACCCAACCCTAACACTGCTGATAAAATCAATCAAAGCAGAGCAAAGCAGTGAAGCTAGAAAATGCAGTTTACAAGACGATGTAAAATTACTTGTACAAACTTTGAAAAATCACTACCACAAACCAGTGTTAACTCTAAGCCAGTTTTGGCAGCAAATCAGCGATTTGTTGGCTCTAAAGCAATTAATTTTTGGCAATATGTTAAACATAGCTTTAGAAAAATTGATAAATTGGTTGAAATATGACTATTAATTTGAACACTTAAAAATTGGATGGGTACAAAATTGAGGGCACATCAAATTGTTTTCACAGCTTTAACCCTTGAGCGCCCAGAGGCACCTCTAGGTGCCAGCAAATAAAACAGCTGTTACAACACAATTGAGAAAAAGTTTTCAAATTTTTTACAACATAACCACTCTATAAGGTTTATATTTTAGATACAACTAGGTTAGATCAATTTGAATTGCTTATTGTTAGAGCTTAGAGCTCGTGAAGTCAGCGATTTTTCAGTTTGAGCTAAAGAAGCATAGTGGTATTTTCTAAATGGATAGACTACAAAGTACAAGGTAAGTAACTGCAACAAATATACTTTATGAGACTATTGAATAGTTATATTTAGACATCCTAATTCAAGTTTTCATGAATATGTAATGTAATTAGCAGAAATAAGCTTCCAACTTAAAATTGCACCTGTAGGTGCCTCTGGGCACTAGAACACTCGAACTAGCAAAATCCGCGCTAAATGGTAAATTAGAAAATAACTACAGCACGAGGTAAATATGCCTTTTTCTTCTATCATTTAGATACCTAAATTTGCCGAATGTTGTCGAGAAGTAAAATAGCTCAGCGTATCTTTTACAAATTTTAATTTTGGCTGTTGGGGTTCGATTCTCAGGAAGGTACCGTTTTTTAGAATGAATTAAAGGTGCATTTTAGTTAATTCAAGCTTTTATTCTCTTTTTTTTTTCAAGCAACGCTATTGAAGAAAGATAATGTTAACCACTTTTGCATTGCAAGCGTATTCAATGATTTTAGATTTTACATCCAAAAGCGCTGATATTGTATCAGGTATTTACAGTATATTTTCTTATACCTATTTACATGAGAGTTTTCTATTTTAGTGTTCCGCTGGAGAAAGTTTTGGAAATATTAGAAACAGTGGATGATGAAGACAATTTTTCTGATGAAGATGGCGATATCCCCAGAGCAGCTGACATTTCATCCATTATTCTTTTCCCACCTAAAGATGGGGATATAACAGATGAGGATTCTGACGATAATGATGAGGCAAATCTCAACCATCTTACTCCAGCGCAACTTATTGCTGATGTAGAAGTGGTTCACACAGATAGAGCTAATGAAGCAACTGCGTCTGTACCTCCAAATAAAATTACTCTAGTTACTACCGGTAATAAAAAAAGAAAACTGAGACAGTGGCAATCATCCAAAGAATTTTCTAAAGATGTCCCAGAACCAGTTGAAAAGGAAATTATCGTCGAGCGCAGTTGGTCTGCAGTCGAAACTTGGGAATCTGTATTTTCGAATGACATCTTTACCTTGTTAGTGGAAATGTCTAACAATTACGCTTTGCAAAGAAATCACCATCTGAATGTTACTCTAGAGGAAATGAAGGTATATGTGGCAATCTTATTGCTGACTGGATATATGACCCCGAAAAACATAAGGATGTACTGGGAAATAAAGCAAGATGTTCATAATCAAGCGGTTGCTGATGCTATGAGACGAAATCGTTTTTTGGAAATTCACCAATATTTGCACACTTGCGATAATTTACATCTTTTACCAAATGACAAATTTGCCAAACTTGAATCATATTTCAGTCGACTAAATAAATCTTTTCTTAAAAATTTCGAAAAAGTTTTTTCTACAGAAATAGCAATTGACGAAACGATGGTGCCGTATTACGGAAGACACAGTTGTAAACAGCATATTCATGGAAAGCCTATCAGATTCGGCTATAAACTGTGGTCAGCTTGCACTCGTGCTGGATATTTGGTACAATTTATTCCATACCAAGGGAGCAAAGCTGCTCAACTTCCTGATCAACCAAACTACGGACTCGGTGCTGCTGTTGTTTTGCAACTTCTATCAACTTTCCCCCAAGAAAAACCCTACAACTTGTTTTTTGATAATTTCTTTACAGGCTTACCGCTACTGGATAGACTTACGGAATTAGGTCACTTTGGGACAGGCACAGTACGGGAGAACCGTACAGAAAAATGCCCACTGGATGAACAAAAGGCAATGAAAAAAATGGGGCGTGGAGCAATGTGCATGAGAGTGACATCGGATATCGCAATTGTGAGATGGAACGACAATAGCATTGTGACATTAGCGTCGAATGCGTATGGAATTGATCCACAGACGTCAGTTATTCGCGTGGCTTCTGTGAATAAAAAGCGCATGAAGATATCTGTACAAAGTCCAAATGTTGTGACAAAGTACAACACGTTTATGGGAGGAGTGGATAGATTTGACCAAAATGTTGAGAGTGAAAGAATCGCATTCAGGGGGAAAAAATGGTGGTATCCACTGTTTGCATTTGGTGTTGATGCTGCTTGTCAAAATGCATGGAAATTATATCAAGCTATAAATCAAGAAACAACTTCTTACTGTGGATTTCGCCGCAGCATTGTTCAAGCTTATCTTGGAAAGTATAAGACGCCCCCTAAGAGGTCAACGGCTTGTGGATCAGCTTCAAGTTCACGTGTACATGACTTCGTCCGAACCGATAATTGTGTCAACGAGCATGTCAAAGAACAATGCAGTCATGCCCATTGTGCCCACTGCCAAAAGAGGACGAGGATACAATGCAAAAAGTGTCAAGTTCCTCTTCACGTAAAGTGTTGGTATGCATTTCACAATAAGTGAAAGAATGCAGTGTGTTACGTCATATCAACAAATATGCGTAACCGCAAATGAACTATTAGTCTGAAGATACTGACATTCCATGAACAATCCCTAACCGCAAGACTTTTATTTCGACCGAGAATGACGTTTTCATACTCTGTGTGCCCAGAGGCACCTATAGGTGCCGGCCTTTTATTTTTGAAACCGATTAAAACTTTAATAAAATTTTTTCAACCATGTGTTCAGTACTGTCTCAAAGGTAAAAAATATAAGTGAGAGTAAATTTGCTCGAAAAACGAAGACATGGGATTTGGAGGGTTAAGTACAATTGATTTGAGAAAATTTGGTCACTCGCTGGTTAGCCAAAAAGTTGGAGAAAACACTGCACAAAACATAAAGTGGTCCAAACGTTACTAAGCAGTAAGCAGAAACCTGAATATTATGCAGTGAAACGGCAGAAAAAATGTCTATAATCAAAAAGATTATCGCGATGGCACACAACTAAAACCTGTGGTGCAGTCTCACACAGATTTAATAGCGCAAAAACTGAGATCTTTGGTAGCATTAACAGTTACAGTTTGAGTAAAGACCAATATTATTAGATGATATGCAAATCAATTTAGCTATGAAATTAGAGTTTGCGCAGCTTTGGTTTAAAATACAATTGCAAAACCACTGAAAAAAAAAGTCGACAAAACTAACAAATACTGTAGATTCCAATATATAGCAAGCATAGAATGGCAGAATAGTTTTACAAGTTATTCACATTAAATACAGGGCAGAAATATTTTCATGTGACAAGGCAAAAAATTTTTAGAAAAAGATTCTTTTTTAAACATATTGTTAGAAAAAATCAAACAAACCATGAAATTGAACAATTTTGAGGTGGTACAAAATTTTTAAAAACTTTCAGCAAAGCCTAAAATGATTTAGCAGACTTTGCTGAAACTCATACTAAAAACCATGCATTTTATGAAAATGCTACAGAGAAATGAACAACTGACTATTTAAATGATTCAATAATGTTAACTCACTTTGAACCTTACACAAACAGATCTATTATTGAAAAAATTTATAATCATTTAAAGACTTATCTGAACATAATATCCACAATTTAACCCCTTCCAGCCTGACGCGAACTGAGAATCCCCCTAGCTTAACATCGCTATAACAGAATAACAAATGGTGAAAATGACTGTAGAAGCCTGGTGGGAACTAAGAATCCCAATATTCTAACTACCCATAATCATTGTTGATCTCAATTTTGTTCAATGTAACTATAATTTCATTAAAAAAATAAAGCTTCCGTCACTTTTTGATGATATTACTTCCTATGATTTGGAGAAAAAATATGTCAAAAAAAAATCTTTTTTGCAAAATTGGCAATTTTGCATGCTTGGTAATATCAACAAGATAATATTCATGTTCAAATCGAAAATTTTTTTTTGCTGTTTTGGGGAGTAAATGATTGTTTTACAGCAAGGAATTTTAAATCCCGTCAGTCCACAAGGGTATTTTGCCATGAAAAAAAGTTTTTACTAAAGGTTTTTTTGTATCTCCTAAACCTTGAGAAATTTGAAAAAATTAAACTGCACTAATCGTTGTCAAGTTTTCTTTGCTTATTGCAATTAAATTTTTTAAATGTTGATAGTGGCGTAGCCTACTAATCGTAGGGTAGGATTAGCATACTGGATCAGATAACAGGCATATGCCTGTGGTACTGAAGTATTGTTGACTAACTAAATTATTAATGACTTGTTAGTTTAGTTGAACTAATAATAAATGAGAAATAAGCTTAGTTAAGCTTGTGACTGTAGCTGTCGCATCGATAGGCTACCGGTATCCCATTGTCAGATAAATAATGACTTGTACTGTATAAGGCTAGGCCGCAGTTTATTGTATCCTATTGCTGGTATCAGTAACCTACCCACTATGCTACAAGTACCATGCTTGTGCAACTGAAGAATAGGTAAGTCAAAGGTTACCAGGAGGTATAGGCTAGCTATCCAGCTATCTTAGATAGGTTGGTGCAGTTTTGAAAAGTAAGATCTAATCAAATGTTTTTTTTGTGAGTGAAGGCAGTCAAACACCTATTTGCTCTGTATTGCAAAATTGCAAAGAGTCCTGATTTTTAGAGGGATAAGTTTACTAAATTCGACTGTGTATGTAGTAGGTCTTATAAGAGCGGTTACCACTAATCAGCTAATATCTTATTATTTTGTAGATAACAACTTTGAAAATACCTTGTACTGTAAATAAACATCTTTTATTTGATTTTGAAAGCTGAAGTTCTTAACATCATGTCAAGATATCGTGCAGAAGATGCAGTGAAAACCATAGGAGATATTCCATCTGATTATCATGAAGACACTGACATCGAGTCAGACTTTGACACAGAAGACCCTGATGTTGGTATGGAACATACTGTTGTAGATCCTTTAACACGAGCGCAAAATTCTCTTGACTGGATTAAAAGCTATCTAAGCGGAAGAACGCAAAAAGTGGAATGCTCTGGGATTCTTTCGAAGTCGGTCAATCCCGTGAAACGGGGGGTACCACAGGGATCAAATTTAGGCCCACTTCTTTTTCTTATTTATGTTAATGACTTCAAAAATTGTTTAAAATATGGTAACTCGATCATGTTTGCTGACGACACAAGTGTATTCTTTCAAAACAAAAACTATCACTCACTTTATGCCAATGCTCAGCAAGATCTCCAGAACATTGATCAGTGGATGATTGCTAATAAATTATCAATCAATGCATCCAAAACAAAATGTATGTTGTTTAGGTCAACTAAATCAAAAACTCCACCTTCTGATCAATCCATCTCATTAAGAAAACTTGATATTGAACAAGTTAGCTCAATAAAATTTCTTGGTGTTCATATTGATGAGCATCTAACTTGGTCAGTTCATGCTAAACATGTGCTCAACAAACTGAGATCTGGCTTGGCAGCTGCGAGAAGAGTAAAACCTTTTCTGAATCAAGGAACACTAATCACCTTATATCATTCATTGATGGGCAGTCACTTGCAGTACTGCATCTCTAGTTGGTACTATGGTAACACAACAATTACAAACAAGTTACAGAAATTGTGTGACAAATTTATTAGGTTAGCATGTGGTCGAAACCGTAACAGTGACATCACAGACATTAGGCAAAAATATGAAATACTAACAATTGATCAACTTTTATTTAAAGACATTGCAGTATTTATGTTTAAGCAGAACAAAAATAAAAATCCTTCAGTATTCAGCAAAATCTTTGTCACTAATCATTCGCAATATAATACCAGAAACAATTCTAAAATAATTCCAAAGTTCTGTTCAACCAATGTGTGCCAACAATCTATCTCTCACCGTGGCCCATCCCTCTGGAGTAAAGTTCCCACTTTTTTCAAGTCCCAGGATCTCACGATAGCATCATTTAATTTAAAAATGCGAAACATTTTATGTAAAGACTTAATACAAGTCTGATTTCTAGGGCATTGTTTGCGTTTTATGTGTAATACTATAGGGCTGTTTTGCTAATCTTGTTACACTTTGGACAGGATTAGTCCCGAAAAGTAACTCTGCTTGGTGGTTGTAATAAAAGTTCTAGAAAACTCGGAAAGTTTTTGGATCGGAATAAACTGGTCGAAGTATGCTAAAAGATTATATTATGTTGTCGTCACTAATCTTAAAATCCCATTTCTATGTCCTCGAAAATCTGCATTTTTTCCTTCCTCAATTTATTTATTTTTGTTTTCCTTTTCCTGCTTTGTTCTCTTTTTTTCAGGTTTTTCTTCAAGTCTACAACCCCAGCAGTAAGCAGGATTGGATGATGGTGGCTACGCAAGGTGTACGTTCGACTGGGCAAGGCAACAAAAACTGAAGTGTTGTAGTAAATTATCGACTTGAACTTTAAATATGGACAATTCTCTTATGCTGGTTATTGATCTCGAGGTCAAGATATTATGTTAATCAATTCTTGGTTCAGATCTATTTGACATCAAATCAGTATACCATCACATACATAACATTTTGCTTGGGCATGTTTAATTATACCTTATGAAAAGATTGTCATTTATCCATTTCTTACCGTAATCTTATTGCTCCGCTTGTAAAAATAGCAGCTATTGTCCTTACTTGTTTTCGTTATCTGTCGTTTGTTGTAGCTTACTTTCTCGTTTTTTTTTTTTTTTTTTTTTTTTTTGGCTGTGTCTTTTTTTTTTTTTTTTTTTGTTATTACGTTACTATTTCTGACTACTGCTTGAACGCCTTGGTAGAGTCCTGGGGTGCTAAAACTTAGTACAAAACCTGATGACTTGGTAATAATTTTACTAAAACTTAAATACTGCTTTCATGATAAATAGGCAATTAACTGCTTGCCGGTGATTTCCAGTACATCGCACAGCAAGGTGACTAAAGCCATTGCCGTTTAAGTTGAGTATCACCGGACTCTACCTTAACTGGTGTGAGATACACATTATCAACATTGCATAGACACAAATTTAGTTCCTCTCGTGGGTATACTTTCGTTCTGACTAAGATATCGGAGAGATCACAAGTTTGGTACTTTGTACCAGCTAATTATTTAGACGCAATGTTGATGGTGTGACTCATATTGCTATATGTTGTGTATAATTGTTTTGATGCATATGTATCGATTGCAAAATTGTTATTGTCTTGATGTTATGACCAGCTGCTACTTGAAAGGGTTTCTGGACCCGGTGAGGTTTCATTTTCAGGGTGGTTTTTCTTTCCTCACCATGCTCCGCTGAGCTAAACATAGTTTTGGGCCGGTTGCGCCACCCGTTGACCACCTACGTAACCGTGCCTGGCCTTGCACTGGTCACTGTCCCTCTCTTTTCTTTTTATCAATCATTCGAACAACTACTCCAGTCGTTAGTTTTACTTCCATCTTGTGTGCCTGCGTGTATGTTGATGTTTGTGATTGATTAGGCTTACAATGTACTTTGAGCTGGTGTGACAGGTGTAGCAACCATGCAAATAAAAATCGCTTTTTTGTGTTCAGTATCCTCTGCATGTCTTAACGTCTGACGTTGTGTCGCTACTTCCTTTTCCTGACTCTACGTGTTATTATTGTGTTACCATGCATTTGCTATTGTTGTGGTGGTCAAGAATAAAAAAAGAATGAATGAATGAAATTTGGATGTTGCAAGTACCAGTGATGTTGATAATTCTGCATCATCTACAACACCAACTACTGTATGAGTTCTCAGCTTCAACAATGCCCCCACCAATGTGCATCGCAAGTGGCATAAGAAATCACAAGCCACTGAAGACTCTTCTTTTTCTGATTATAATTGGCAAAAACCTCTGTTTAACACTCCTTTGGATGCATTTTTGAATTTTTTTGATCTCACTTTAGTTGACAAAATTCATTATGAAAGTAATCTTTATTGTACACAAAAAGACAAAACTGGTAATATCACCAAAGAAGAAATTTATGTTTGTTTAAGAATGATTGTCATTATGGGCTACAACGAGCTTCCATCGATATAACATTATTGGATGACATCTGATGACATGGGTTTGAAAAGTATTCAAAAAGCAATAACTCAAGCTAGGTTTAAATTTATTCTCGGCAAGCTGCACCTCAACGACAACAACAAAATTGACAAAGCCAATCCAGACAAACTCTGGAAAATAAAGTCCCTCATTAATCATTTGAATACAGTCAAACTTCGATACTATGCCACCCTTTGGGACCGAGAGAAAGTGGCATAGTAGCGAGGGTGGCATAGTAACAAGGATTTGTAAAAACAGCCTTGTGATGTAACAATGTAATGCCACGTTGTATTGTACAATTATAATTTACATGTATTTCAGTATAATGTACAGTACAGTGCAGTAGTTTCGGGAAGGCCAGTGTGAAGGCCAGTGTGATGCAAGCATGCGATCGGCTAGACGACGAAGTGCATGAGATCCGCAGAAAGAACATGCGCCAGCTGACGATTCCTCACGGAGTTTTGGGCTGAGCTACAGTAGATAACTTGAGAGAACATATTACATGCACATACTGTATACTTTTGCCGTTTCACAGCTGTTTAATTGTTTCGTTCGTAGCGTTTATTGTTTCATTAATACACTGCAATACTGTACCTCATGTGGCATAGTAGCGAGGGTAAGTGGTGGCATAGTAAATATATTTTCTATTGAATTCAGTTGGTGACGATCAAAAGTGGTATAGTAGCGAGGGTGGCATAGTATCGAAGTTTGACTGTACATCTTTTCAAGAAAAATGTAAGCATTGAGTGTGGATGAATCTATGATACGATTCAAAGTAAGGAGAAGCATCAAGCAGTACAGTCCAATGAAGCCAATAAAAAGAGGCTTCAAGCTTTGGTGCATTGCAGACAACAGTGGATATGTCTACAGATTCGAAATTTATGCTGGCAAGCGAACAAATAATGAATGCCAACAAAATGCTATTCGTGGATTGGGAGGAAATGTTGTCGTTTTATTAACCTGCAATCTCATTGGTAGAAATCACAAAGTTTTCGTCGATAATTATTTTTCAAACATACCACTGCTTGAAGAATTGCAAGGAAAAAGAATCTTAGCCTGTGGCACTATCCACAGCAACAAAAAAGATTTCCCACCATTAGCAGAAGACAAAATGTTGAACATAGGTGATTTTAATTATCGCTCCACCTCAAGTGCTACCACTGTCTTCATATGGAAAGATCGTAAAGCAGTCCATTTTATTTCTAACTACCACGTAGTTCAAATGAATTCAGTTCAGAGGAAAGAAAAGGACGGATCAAAATTACTGTTTCCTGTCCGAAAGTTGTCAAGGACTACAACGAAAACATGGGCGGAGTTAATAAACATGACATGTTGCGCCAACTATATGGCGTCAATCAAAAAAACCTTAAATGGTGGCATCGACTTTTTTTGGCATGCTTTATATGACTATTGTCAACTCTTATGTGCTATACAAAGAGTCAAACAAGGAATCCTTTCCCTTACTCGACTTCCGAAGAGAATTGGCACTAGGTTTACTTACCCTTGGAATCAATCCAAATCGCCCTGGCCCTGGTGCCCCTAAAGATGTAAATCTTCATTCCGTGTGCCTATGTTAGGCCGTCTTAATAATCTTGGAGTGCATTGGCCACAATTTTTGCCCAAAAAAGGCCGCTGTGAAGTTTGCTCTAAAATAGTATCAAATCTAGGCCCTACAGTATTTGTAGTCATTGTGGTGTTCACCTTTGTTGTAATTCTTCCAAAAATAAGCTTTTCAGTTTATCATACATGATTTAAATATTGGTACACTCATTTCTCAAATTTGTGCTGCAACTACCGCATTGATAATGCGATTGTTTCTTAGCAATTTTGTTGTTGATTCTATTTTTTGGAACACGATAAGTTGAAACCAACAACTTTTCGGTGCTGAATGTTGATTATTTTGTTGTGAGAAATGAGCAATAAAACTACTCTTAGAACTTTGGCTATTGCAAGTCAATCTTATTTTTAGTCTCAAACAAGCCAAGTTGAATTTTTATGGCAAAAACCCTTAAATAGTGAAAAATTGCACTGACAAAAATAAGCAGTTAAATAAATTTTGATTATTTTTACTTTTTGAAATTTGGCCCATGCAGCCTGACAGGAACTGAGGATCCCAACCCTACAAATTTACCTAAAACAAAATATTTCAATTTTTTTGATAATTACGCATCTAATAGAAGTAACTTAGATAAATTAAACGCTAAACATATGAAAAAAATTTTTTTCAATAATTCAGGTCAGAAAAAGTTTTTAAACTACACCAATTCAGTTACAATGAAGCTAGGCCTGACCAAATTTACTGTTGAAAGCCAGTTATAATTTACATACCAGTAAATAACAATAATGTGTCGTGATAATTATGAAAGTAAATTGTTATGGAGTTTAAGTTTGTGCAGCATTGTTAGCATATGAAATTGACAAGACTAACAAACACGTTTCAATATAAACAAGGAGTTCTATTGCATTTAGATGTATTACTAACAGTAGCCGGTACTTGATACTTGTTGGTATATATATTTTTTTGGCAGTAGAGGAAACTACGACAAAAGACATGCAGTACGGTACTGCATTTTCCATCTATTGCATCGTAAAAAATGACAGGTAAAACTTAGCAGCTGAGGATTGAAGAAACTGTTTTGGAAATTTATTAAAGACTTAGAAAAGATCTTAACTACATCTGCCCATCATTCAAAAAGCACCTATTTGCCAGTAATGCCAGTTCCAGTCTTTAGATTTTACTCATCATTTTTCAGTGCTATTTTCTATTGAATCAAGCATGCTGTTATGAGGCCTTTTAAAACGGTTTTCTTTATCTCTTGTGGACCTTTAAAAAAATTTGTTGAAGTACATGAGCATGAAGGATCAAGTTCTCCTTTGTTGAAAACATATGAGCTGAATTTGACTGAAAACAATAGCATCAAGGCTTGTTTAAATGAAGATGATCTCTACCAATGCATCTATATCAACGCAATTGGCTTTGGATTTCAAGCTGTAATTGATGTGCCAATAACAATGGGAGGAACAGAACCATAGTGGAATCATTTTACAGTGTGATAAAATCCCAAAAGCAGAAACAAAGATAGAAATATAAGTTGGTATACACAGGCTATGATTTGGTAAATACTTCGGCAATGAAACTAGTGGAAATCGACCAAAGATTATTACATTTGAGTAGGACTAGAATTTGCTTTGATTGAATTTTTACCCCTTTGATTTGCTATTGCTGCTAATGATTTACCGGTGTTGTGACCAAATTTCACATTCTAGCCAAAAGTATGAAAGTGCTCACGTGCGCTTACACGCACGTGCGTCGTGCTTGACCTACTTTCCTGGCTTGTATATATAGGTGGCTTTTTCCCTCTGCCGCTCTCTTTTACCGTGAGCTCACCCAGGTACTGTTAGATAGTCAATAAATTAGTTGAAGAGTTGTGGCAGTCATTTAGTTTTTGGATACGAAGCTCATTACCTAAATTGTCGGTGAGTTATCTTTCATGCATTTTTTTGTATCATCCTTTGCCAATTATATCTAGAAATCAAATATCGTACGTAAATTATACTCGTTTATCGAGGTACCGTGATCCTAACTACCGATATGAAGAAAGTGCATGTAAGTGATGAATTAGATTGTGGGACTGATTGTTTTGTGTAACCCCTTTGTGTAGCTCGGCTTACGGTTACTATTTTTTACAGGATCAGGCCTCAAAACCTTTTATCATTGCTAATTCCTACACTGCACGTTGACCCTTGCAGCTGCAAGCTTTAGGCAGGGATTGTTAAGTTTGGCATTTTGTGTATTAAATTATTTGATGTACGACTTTCCTTGTCCTAGTTTGGCAGTTAGGGATAGGCGCGCATAATTTAGGAACACCTTCTCGCAGTGATTGCGTAGGACGTAGACGGCTGATGTGGGCTAGCGCAGGGCGTGACCCTCACATATATAAAAGGTTTTGGCTTCGCATAAATAAAGGTTTGATAAAGGATAGGGCCTTGCATTCGTTAAGGTTTAAAAGCACGGTTAGTTCTCGACTCGGTAATCTTACGCATTATGTTCACTCAAACAATGACAACCAGCATCGTGAGTACTGGTTCCGAAAGTGTAACTTTCACACCGCCTTGAACTTCTGAAATGTCTGCCGACCTCAACCACGTGGTAGCGAACAATTTCGGCGTGTCTAGCGGAGACTTCACTAAATCAAACAGCCCTGTTCTTAATCCCTTTGCAAACAATAGAAGCGAGCAAATAAATAAGCCGTTTGACGCTAACAATTACTTTGAACAATGAGAAAAGGAGCTTAATCACCGCGAGGCATATTTAATCCTTAGAGAAAACGCACTTACCAAGGGCCTGCTTGCTGCAGGTGAGCGATCGCCTGAGGGCGGCACTGATTATCCTAGCGAGAACGTACGGCCTTCTGTAGAACCAAATCCCTTTAAGAAATATGTTGCAAATGATGTAGGGTATCAGCACCACACATCTCATGTAAACCGACGTAGCTATGAACATGGCCCTAGCTCTTTCGCAAACAAGGCTCCGCGTACTAAAGTGCTTCCCCCGCCTGGGTTCCAAACATTCGGTGGCAGCAGGGGTTTTGAATTGCACAGGGAAAACTATACTCCGGTGGGTTATGACTTACCCCCTCCCGGGTTTGGGGATCTGGGGCAGGAATACCTTTCTCTTCCCACCGGCCCATGCGGTATCTTTGACAGGCATGATGCTCGACCGCGACCACTTCCCTTTGAAGGTAGGAACATGTACGATGGTCTTTGGTACAGTGGGGAGGCGAGAGATACGGGTTCACGTGGTCACAGCGGTAGTGTGAACGAGGTGCAGGGCTTAATCGACGCCATGAGGACTATGACCACTCACATTAATCGCAGCCACGTGGCTCCTCTCCCTAAGGAGGAATGGTTCAGTGGAGACCCTTTAACTTATCGGCGTTTTGTTAAGCATTTCGATAGTTACCTTACAAAGGGGGTAGTAGACATGGTTGAGAAATTGGACTTGCTAATTTCGTCTTGTGCCGGGGAGGCTCGAGCTAATATTGCCAACTGCATCATGGCACGTACGCCTGACTTAGGTTATTTTGAAGCGCGTAGGATTTTAGATCGACTCTATGGGCAGGATCACACTATTGTCAGCGCTTACATAAACAAAATTGTAAACGATCCACCGATTAAAGCTAATGATCGTCAGGCTCTCGCTGCCCTGGGTCGTGACATGAGAAACTGTCTTATGGCGTGCGGCAGTCTAAACTCGGCCGGTTTGGACACTCAGCAAACTGTATCAAGCGTTTTTACTCGCCTGCCCCGACATTTACAAGACAAGTTTATGGCATCAGTTACTATGCACTTGGAAACAGGGCGTTCGGTCACATTTGCCATGTTAGCTGACTTCGTAGAGCGCCGAGCGCTTGTAGAGGCTAGCTTCTTGGGTCAGGTTGTCGAACAGAGAGGAGACAGGGGGCGTGACAAAGGGGCAAAGTTCAATCAGCCTTTTCGAAAAGCGTCCATAAACACTGTGCAGGGAGAGGCTAGCAGGTCATCTAGGTCCAATGGGGCCGGGAATACTCAGTGCGAGTTCTGCTCTCTAGGTCATGCTTTATGGAAATGTCAGGAATTTGGTAAGGAGTCAGTTGAGAAGCGCTGGTCATTTGCGAAGGACAAGCGCCTTTGCTTTAATTGCCTGGGACATCATTTCTCTAAGTCGTGTAAGTCTAAGGTTAGGTGCAGTAACTGTAAGGCTAGTCACCACACGCTACTGCACCGGGCCCCCAGGGAGACGGTCTCCCCACCGGATGGAGCTTCCAAGGAAGTTGGCAATGGGGCCGGCGAGGTAAGGCAGGTCATGTCAGTCTCTATGAAGCCAGTAAAACCTAGCGGGGAATCACATGGTTTGGAGGAGGAAGCTAGGGCCGCGAGAGAAAACTCCACCACTCAAACACGAACTTGTCAGGTGAGGTTACGAGTCGTTCCTGTCAGAGTGTGGGGTGATGGTAAGAGGCTTGTGGATACGTATGCCTTTCTTGATGAAGGCTCGGACACTACGTTATGTACTGATGGTCTTATTGACAAACTAAAGGTAAGAGGCGAGTCCGTGCGCATTTCCCTGGCCACCGTAAACGGCACAGAAACTCAGGTTGTCCGTAGGGTTAGTCTTTCGGCCCAAGGGTTTGATGAGGCTGCGATAATTCACTTGCTGAATGTTACTTCTGTACCTTCCCTACCCGGGTTAAGATCGAGCATTCCTACCAGTAGAGACCTTGACTTGTACCCAGAGATGTTGAAAGGGGTTACTTTTCCTGACCTGGAATGTGGCGTGGAGCTTCTTATTGGGGCGGATGTGCCAGGGGCGCATCGCTCCTTAGGGTACCGAATGAATCACTCAGGAGGTCCAAACACGGTTAGGTGTGCTCTAGGTTGGGGTCTGGTGGGACCCACTGCTTTGCCTAGGGAATTTGTTGCTAATGAGGTGGGCCACGTTAATTTCGTACAATCTGAAAGGGTAGTCTTAAACGACCTTTTGAAAAGAATGTATGAGACGAATTTTCTTAGTAAAGGCAAGGATATTGATTTGGGGGCTTCGGTAGAAGATAAGCGAGCTTTGCGAGCCATGGAGGAGTCTGTCACTAAGGTAAGTGGCCATTACCAAATTTCCCAACCTTGGAGATCCGCAAGGGCCAAGCTCCCCAACAACAAGATAGTGGCAGAAAACCGTTTAGAGTATTTGGGTAAAAGACTAGAAAAGGACCCTGAGATGCACCAGAAATATCGAGACAAAATGAAAGAGTATTTAGAGAACGGCCACGCCCGGAAGGTTCCCGAAGACTCTCTAGCACCGTCGCTTAAGACGTGGTACGTTCCCCATCATGCCACACGTGGTAAGTTTAGAACTGTCTTCGACTGTGCAGCCAAATTCAGGGGTACGTCACTCAATGATCATTTGTTGCAGGGGCCCGATCATACTAGCAGTTTGGTGGGAGTTCTCTTGAGATTTAGAAGCAGACCTATCGCTGTGATGGCAGACATAAAGGGTATGTTTCATCAGGTAAGAGTTGGTCCTGCGGACTGTGACAGCCTGCGTTTCCTGTGGTGGCCTGACGGCAATCTTGAAGCCAAGCCCGAAGAGTACCAAATGCTTGTTCATCTGTTTGGCGCCACTTCATCTCCCAGTATTTGCGGTTACGCCCTTCTCCATGTGGCCACTGACAATGAAACCCTTGCTTCCAAGAAAGTAATTCAGGCTCTGTGTAGGAACTTCTATGTAGACGATCTTTTGATATCGTTTGATTCCGAGAACGAGGCTGCAGAGGTTGTTAAGGAGCTGAAAGACCTGCTGGAGGGTAGTGGTTTTCACCTCACCAAGTTTCTTAGTTATAGCTTAGGAAGCTTATCTTCGGTTTCTAAGGAGGACTGTAGGGTAAGTCAAGGCGAAGTGGACATCAATTCTCCTAGGACAGAGAAGGCATTGGGAGTCACATGGGATCCTGGATTAGACGAATTCCGCTTTCAAATACGCCCTACCAAGAAGGCCGTTACACGGAGAGGCATCTTGTCCACCATAAGTCAGTGCTACGACCCACTAGGAATGATCCAACCAGCACTTTTACCAGCTAAGAAGCTCTTGCAGGAACTCTGTTCCAGTGGTTTAGGGTGGAACGATCCTATTAAGGCAGAGGACAAGTGCTTTTGGAAGCAATATGTGAACTTGCTTGGAGCATTAGGCCGTACTAGGGTACCACGCTGTTATTGGCCTTGCCAATTCGAACCCGTTGAGGTACAGCTTCACTGCTTTTGCGATGCAAGCCAAAAGGGGTACGGCACTGTTCTGTATCTTAGATTTGTCGGGCCCCTAGGTCAGGTGCATTGCAGTTTTGTCATGGGAAGGTCGCGCGTGGCTCCCATCAAGCCGATGACTATACCCAGGCTAGAGTTAGTGGCTGCTGTGGTGGGAGCGGAGCTGACTGAGTTTGTGCAGAACGAGTTGGATTTTGATCCTGATGAGGTTGTGTATTGGACAGATTCGACATCGGTACTCGTAGTACTCGTAGTACATCCGTAGTACTACCAGAAGATACCGCACGTTCGTGGCTAATCGCATAGCTGTTATCCAGTCCCTCTCATCTCCAGAACAATGGCGACATGTTAGTACAGATCAAAACCCTGCCGACGTAGCTTCTAGAGGTCAAATGCCAGATCAGCTGCCCCAATCCGATATTTGGTTTAATGGCCCCGCTTTCTTGTGACTCGAGCAGGACAAGTGGCCTATTGCTTCAGAGAATTCTAATTCTGATTCTACCATCTCTGATGCTGAATTATTAAAATGCCACCAGGTTTTACATGCCATTTGCAAAACTACGTCGGCAGAGACGGACCCACTTGGTCCACTGTTAACCTATTTTTCTACTTTCACTAAGTTAAAAAGGGCCGTCGCTTGGTTTGTCAGGCTTACAAAAATTATTAGGGCGAAAATCTTCCAAAGCTCTTGGAAACTTAATGCTAGGACCCGTGTTATTTGCTAGTGAGCTTGCGTCCGCCGAACTTGACATAGTTAAACACGTTCAACTTTGCAGTTTTCCTGAGGAACTAGCCTCACTAAAGAATGAAAACATTTCCGCTAATAACGATAAATCGCTCACTAGCCGCAATTTGAAAACTTCTCACTTGCGTAAATTGTTGCCTGTTTTAGTTAATGGAGTCCTTTGTGTTGAGGGTCGTTTGCAGAGATCCTCTCTGCCCGTCGCTAGTAAACACCCTATTGTTCTGCCTAGTGCTCACCACGTTACATCGCTGATAGTCCTTCACGTGCATGCTGCAGAGGGTCATTCGGGCCCACTTCATACCTTGGCTAAAATTCGGGAAAAATACTGGGTTGTAAGAGGGCATGCCACGGTTCACAAAGTACTAAACACATGCACTATATGTCGGGTTAGGAGAGCCTCCCCGGGGCAACAATTCATGGCCCCACTTCCTACTCCTAGGGTGACTCCAGGGAGGGCCCCTTTTGCTTCTTGTGGTGTCGATTATGCTGGGCCCCTTCTCACCAGGGTGGGACGTAGCAATACTAAGCGTTATATTTGCTTGTTCACCTGCCTGGCGACGCGTGCAGTGCATCTGGAGATGGCCTGCGCCCTGGACATCGATTCCTTTTTGGAAGCATTCACACGCTTCAGCAACCGACGCGAGACTCCGGAAGAACTGTGGAGCGACAATGCAACAAACTTCGTCGGAGCAAACAAGGAACTGAGAGACTCAATTCGTGATTGGAATCAAACTAACATCCAATCCAGCTTAGCACGACGTGGCGTGACATGGAAGTTCAATCCCCCAGCCGCCAGTCATCAAGGTGGTGTGTGGGAGCGCATGGTCCGTTCTGTCAAACGCGTTTTGAATGTTATTGCTGGTGGATCAGTCATGACAGATGAATCCCTTTCTACCCTTTTGACAGAAGTGGAACGTATCGTTAACAGCAGGCCTATTACAGCGGTCTCGTCTGATCCTAGAGACCTGGAGGCACTGACTCCGCATCATCTGCTGACCGGACGAACTGATGCAACGCTTCCATTGGGAAAATTTATACATGCAGATGGTTACAGAAAATCATGGAGATTAGTGGGTTTAAAGGCAGACCAGTTCTGGTCAAGATGGGTAAAGGAATACCTTCCTCTACTCCAACACAGAGAGAAGTGGCTCGTACCCAAGCGAAATCTGCGAGTCGGGGACTTGGTATTGATCGCCGGCGAATCCATGACGAGAGGACAGTGGCCTAAGGGCCTAATTGAAGAAACCTTCGCCGGCAAAGACAGTCTGGTACGCTCGGCTCGCGTTCGTACAGCGACGTCACCAGCCCTAATACGAGACGTGAGGAAGCTTCATCTTTTAGAAGCTTCCCATTGAGCCGGACGTTTAGCCTCTTAGATGATTACATTGTGTGTGTTTTGCTTCTATTTATTTTGTGCTTTAGGGCTTGTTTTTCTCTTTAATGTTTGTACCACCATATACCCGCTTGCTGCTTCCTCTTTGGATGCCTGACTTGAACCCTGTCTTAGTTTGAAATTTTGTATTAAAAAAAAAAAAGACTCCTTATTGATGCATTTTTGGGGCCGGTTATGTTGTGACCAAATTTCACATTCTAGCCAAAAGTATGAAAGTGCTCACGTGCGCTCACGCGCACGTGTGTCGCGCTTGACCTACTTTCCTGGCTTGTATATATAGGTGGCTTTTTCTCTCTGCCGCTCTCTTTTACCGTGAGCTCGCCCAGGTACTGTTAGATAGTCAATAAATTAGTTGAAGAGTTGTGGCAGTCATTTAGTTTTTGGATACGAAGCTCATTACCTAAATTGTCGGTGAGTTATCTTTCATGCATTTTTTTGTATTATCCTTTGCCAATTATATCTAGAAATCAAATATCGTACATAATTATACTCGTTTATCGAGGTACTGTGATCCTAACTACCGATATGAAGAAAGTGCATGTAAGTGATGAATTAGATTGTGGGACTGATTGTTTTGTGTAACCCCTTTGTGTGGCTCGGCTTACGGTTACTATTTTTTACAGGATCAGGCCTCAAAACCTTTTATCGTTGCTAATTCCTACACTGCACGTTGACCCTTGCAGGTGCAAGCTTTAGGCAGGGATTGTTAAGTTTGGCATTTTGTGTATTAAATTATTTGATGTACGACTTTCCTTGTCCTAGTTTGGCAGTTAGGGATAGGCGCACATAATTTAGGAACACCTTCTCGCAGCAGTCGCGTAGGACGTAGACGGCTGATGTGGGCTAGCGCAGGGCGCGACCCCCACAACCGGTACTAAGTTGTTTTAATTTTGACGTAATTCATTTGTTTTCTTAAGCTTAATAGATTTCTTTAGATTGATTTAACTTAGCTGTGCGCCGTGTTTTCTTGAAGCAGAGCGCATTCTTAGACTTCAAACTGCAAGTGTAATTTGTCTGAGGGCAACCATAAACTACGATGACACTTTCAAAATTCTTAGCTGGTCGTTTACATTGCCAATATTTTCTTGGTTTTAGGTCCTTTGGGAGTTGGATATTCGTCACCTTGTTAACTTTGTAATTTTGTAGTAAGTGAAACTATTCTCGTTTTTCCAGCTGTTTTACAGGTAACTATGGCAATCTCTGAAATTATCGACAGCATAGTAAAGCGATTCGATAAAATAGAAGAAATCATTTCCCAGCTTTACAATGACGCAAGAGTAGTGATGGATGAAGATAGGGATGGGCATAGCCGAATCCGAATCAAATCGAATCCGAATCCTAAATGATTCGGAATTTTTTTTTGATACTGCCGATTCAAAATTAAAAAAAGCTTCACCAATAAGACGCAAGTGCGTCGCTAACTCGGATAATTTCTATTGCATAAACATGCTTGCGCATTTAGTATGGCATGCACTGATTGCGCTAATTCATATGCAGTGATGCACACACGTGTTTATGCAGCATGCGGTCGCGCGCACACAACACACACGCATTTGTCGTTGTTTGTGACAACGGCGCATACGCTTACGGCGCATACGCATACGCTGTCGCAACACGTGTTGCATTTTGGTAGAAGTGGTCTTATGACTGTCAATTGCGGGAGATTTAGCACAGAGTGAAGTGAACAAAGCAAACAGAATAAGACGGTGATTAAAATTAGCTTAATGTTATCGCGTCAAGTGGTGAGAGATTGCTTATGTTTGGCATCAATAAATAAATAAGAGAAGCGCTGAGAGTTTGATGTTCGTGTTTGTTTATAGCAACAATCAGCACTTATTAGTAGTATACTCTCGACCTTGTATTTAGGTAGGACATTATATACAAAATATTTTATCATTAAAACTAGCAAAATTTTAAGTTACTTAAAAGCGCAGCAGACATGAAGCGCTCTTTGTCAGGCAGGAAGAGGACATCTGGAGTATGGGATCATTTTGAGCTGCCTGCTTTAAACAAAGATGGCAGCAAAAGTGTGCGCTGTTTACACTGCAAAGAAACTCTTTCATATTGTGATTCAACGGCAAACTTACGCAAACACCTCGAACGGAAGCACACATTCCTGAAATGGTAAGTACGATATGTTAATGGAAGTTAAATCGAGTTTAGAGGTATTTTTTGTTGCAATTTATATTTGTGTGGTTAAGAGCAGCGTAAGCTACATCTTGTTTCAGCTATTACCGGTATGTGGGTACACATGGGACTCCACTTAGTTGGTTATAAAGTTATGAGTTGGATGGTGGTAGGCTACTCTTTCAGGTATGTTATTCATTTTGTTTCAGGAAAGCTAATGAGAAGGAGCAATCATCAAGTGCTCAAGCAACTTCAGCTGGCAGTGATGCAATGAATTCAGAAATCGTGCTGGTAGATGAGGAGGATGCACCTGGGCCTTCAAATCATAATATTGCTCAAAAGTCTGGTACTTTTTCTCGACAAACTACCATGACTGCCTTTGCAAAACAGCCTATTACAAAAGCTCGGTCTGAAAAAATTACCAGACTGATTACGAATGTAATCGTGGGAGATTTGAGGCCGATAAATTTGGTTGAAGGGAAACATTTCAAGGCTTTGGTGAGTTACTTGGAACCTTCATATGTCCTTCCACCACGTAAAACATTTACTAAGCAGATTGATGGGCAGTATGATGAGTCGAAAACCACCTTGGTAACTGACCTTAAAAAAATAACACATATGGCTTTGACCTGCGATATGTGGACCAGTTCCAACTCTTGCAAGTCAGAATCTTATCTCGGAGTTACTGCACACTATCTGAAACCCAGTGAAACTCAACTTAACACTACTTTGCTAGCGGTAAAAGAAGTTGGTGCAGTCCACACGGCTGCTAATATTGCAAGATGGCTATCATCAATAATGGAAGATTATGAGCTGTGCCCTGAGCAAATCGTCGCGTGTGTCACAGATAATGGTGCCAATATGGTAGCTGCTATGGAGAATTTGAAAACTGAATATGGATGGGCACATTTCAGGTGTGCCGCACACACTCTTCAGCTGAGCGTACACGACTGCCTCAAAGAGGACAGCACTTCGCATGCAATTGGTAAGTGCAATTTTTAGTGAAATTGCAGTTAAGTTATTATACTCTAGTCTCTATCTTTGATTAAAATCACTCAATCAAGGAGCATGTGGGTAACTAACAAAGGGACTGAGAACTTGTGATCTGTCTCAGGTTATTTCCATCAGGTTGATCATGACAGATATTTTATGAAAGAATGGCTTGTGCTTTCTTTCTCCCAATACATTTATCATTTTCAACTAAACTACTACTTTACATTGTAATAGGAGCAGCTCGACACTTGGTACAACATTTCAGACAGTCACCAAAGGCGATGGCTGCTCTAAGACAGAAGTATGCATTGTCACGGAATGCAGATGATCTCCAATCCATTAATCTTATTATGGACACTCCAACAAGATGGAATTCTACTTACAAAATGCTGAAAGTGTTGTGCCGTCATCAGTTTATAGTCCGTTTAATCTTAAGCGATGAAAGTGTGACACCACGCCGATCAGCAGCGCACCTGGAGCTGAGGGACTCTCACTGGATTATCATTCAAAAGCTTGTGGAACTACTTGAGCCAATAAAAGTAAGTGAATTTTTAAGAAGTGG
Organism: Trididemnum nubilum; assembly: GCA_963965965.1. NCBI lineage: Eukaryota > Metazoa > Chordata > Ascidiacea > Aplousobranchia > Didemnidae > Trididemnum > Trididemnum nubilum. Next base: position 37,809,996 of record OZ014473.1, on the reverse strand, counting down.
GTCACTTACTCCACACATCACTTTTGCATTGCAAGTAGGATTACAGACCAGGCTGCCAGGCATAGGAACAGCATTACAGCAGGATACTTTTGCAATAGCTTGCTTCGGTAATGTATTTGTTGCATTGCACAAGTCAGCTGATCATTAATCAAACAGTCAATCAATTCAATTTTTGAAAACTGGACTCGTCTTTTATAGGGCCCTGTGGTGTTTTACTGAAATTTACTTTTTCAGACTGCTACTACATTCCTCGAAGGTGACAAATATGTTTCAATAAGCAGTGTTACCCCAGTGATACGTGGTCTCAAAGAGAGATTTAAACTGACCGAGAAAGACAAGCAACCAGGCCAAGAATTTGAAAAACGCTTCAAGGAAGCAATGCTTGCCTCTTTGGATAAGTGTTTCAAATTTGAATCAAACCATTACAAGATGGAAACTTTTTTGGACCCTTCATACAAGAATAGATACTTCGATCGACACGAGGCTGCCATGGTATGTCCTAAAAGTATCAGTTGGACCAAGTTGGTAATAAGCTATGATACCGCTTGAAACTAACTTTTAATAATGTTGACTGCTGATATGATAGTGTAAGTATAATATTACATTCTGTATCATAAACAGTAATACACTTATATTATACACGGGAATATTCTTCTGGCTGGCAGCTGCACTTTTCCATATTTAAAAAAATGCTATTAGTTGTAAATAAACTCCATATGTTGTAGGTAAGAAGTGATGTGGAAGTGGAATTGACGACCATCTTCATACAAGCGACAGGAAATGCTCAAGCTCAACCACGAGTGGAAGATCAAAATGCATCATCCTTATCTCCACTGGATCAGATCTTGCAACTAGGAAAGGCTGATCCAACCAGCAGTGAAAATGAAGCTGCTGAACCACAATTGGAGGCTGAGCAGGAATATAAGGCTTATATGAAGCAGAAGGAAGGTGGCGATGTAATTCGGTGGTGAAGAAAAAATAAACTGCAATATCCTGGTCTGTACCAGCTTGCAAAAAAGCTCCTGATTGTGCCTGCTTCATCAGCTCCGTCCGAGAGAGCCTTTTCAAGCGCTGGCTGTACCGTAACAAAATTGAGGAACAGGCTGACGGGCGACCATGTAGACGCCATTGCCTTTCTACATATGAATGAGGATGTTTTGTAAATAATCTTTTTGTGTAATTTCGTGTGTTTTAAATTTTGTTAAATACATTTGTTCTTAATTTAGCAAGATTGTGCCTTTACTTGAGTATCAAATTTAAGATTCGAAATTCTGGATTCGAAGCTAGTGATTCGGATTCGATTCGGAATCACTTGAGATTCGGCTATGCCCATCCCTAGATGAAGACAAGGACGCTAAATTGACTCTATGCTAAATTGCAATTTTTGACGAGTCTATAAATGGATGCCTTGGACAAGTTGATAAAGGCTGTGCTTAATGAAAAACTAAAGTACCATCATGTTTCGAAATCCAAGTTTGATGAAGTGGCTAACGACTACCTTAAACATAAGGAGGTCAATATGGATGTTTCTAGCGTAATCACTGCGTCTAGAACACTCCTTTCAAGTACAGCGGGATTGTCGCCACAGCTTTACATCTGATCTTTTTCAGGCCAAATCAATGGCTCATACAAAGGTAGCTCACTTACATGTGTCTCAGTTACAGGATTTGCAAAGACTGGAACAGGAAGAAGAATCGGATCGAACGAAAGCTGAATTACGCCAACAATGTATGCTACTGGAAGCAACACAAAAGCTGCCGGAAGCCTTCCTCGAGAATGAAATAATAGAGGAGGAACTGCACAGAGGCGGATTCATCTATGGAAAGGGTGACTGTGATGTTAAAAAGGAAGACGTCACCATGAGCGGTGAAAAAGGTTCACCGCAAACCACAGGTATGAATTTGTCACCTACCGTAACTCTTTCTCCAAGCCCCTCTTTCCCAAACTAAAGAGCTGTTCTACAGCCAATAGAGACCATGGAGCTAATCCTCCTATTGAGTACAGGCCATGTAAACAAGTGAGGCTTCCTAACGATGTTTTGCAGGATGCAAGAAAATTGAATCACGATGTTCTTGATATGTTCTTTGGGCAACTACTCTTTTTGCGATCGACGGCTCCGAGATGAACTGGATGTTGTTGGTGTGTAAACCCTCTTTTTTCTGTCAATCTTGATTAGTTCTGCGCCTCAAGTCGGGCAAAAGGTCGATCTGCAAGTATCTTTTGTTGATGATGATGGTTCTCTGCACTTGAAAAATGTTTTATCCATCAAAAACCTGCTGTTGGTACTAACCCTGTTTTTGGGATACGTGAAAGAACACGCTGGCCACATTTGCAGGATTTACAGTTCTCCAGTTTAGGTCACCAAAAAGTGATGCTACTGATCAGCGTGGATGCTCCACAAGCCTACTGGGTACAGGATGAACAAAGAGGTAAACCTGGAGAGCCATACGTGGTGAAGATAATCTTGGGACGGTCACTTCTTGGACCTACTACATGAAAACTTTTCGATATGGTAAAGGTCGAAGCTCACTTTCTCAGCGGATGAAAGACTGGAGGAACAGGTGAGATGTATGTGGAAATTGAAAAAATGCCTCTGCACAGATCAGATGTCCAGGTATATACAACAGATATGCTCTTCAAACTATGGAGAGATCCACGACTCTTATGGAGGATGAACATTATCAAATTGCTCTTCCATGGCACTCTGGAGCCCCTCAATTGGACAGCAACAAGAACCATGCAATGATCCGGCTTGCATACCTCAAAAAAAAAAACTGAAAAAGGACTCCGAGCTTCCAAAAAGGCATGTGAGTGTTTGTTGTAGAGGACTATATTTCTAAAGGTTTTGCTCGCAGGGTAGATGAAGCAGAAGATCATTACCAAGTAGATGGCACCTTCGGCATCATCCCATGTTCCACCTGCACAAGTCTAAAAAGGTAAGAGTGGTCTTTGACTGTGGAGCTCGTTATGGAGGTAAGTCACTTAATGATCAATTATTGAAGGATCAGAACTGACGAACAACCTCGTGGAAGTCTTAAGAAGATTCAAGAAAACAAATGTCGCAATTGTGGCAGATGTGGAGGCTATGTTCCATCAAGTAAGAGTAGATCAGAAAGATCACACCTATTTGCGATATCTGTTGTGGTCAGGCGAAGAGGTGAGTCAACCTCCTGTTGAATATTGCAAGCAAGTGAATTTTTTTGGCGCTGCTTCTTTGGCATCTTGTGCTAACTTCTGTTTGAAGCAGGCTGCCATACACCAAGTTGATTACTTTGACAAGCAGACAGTAGAAACTGTAAAGTACAATTTCTACTAGGATGACTGCTGAATGTCCGTGGCTTCTGAGGAGGAGGCAACGAATTTGGTGAGTCAACTTGGCATTCTTCTACAAAATCGTGGGTTTAGACTCACAAAGTGGCTGAGCAACATTAAAGAGGGGATGTGTCAGAGGCTGCATGGAACCTGGATGAAATGACAGAGGCATGTCAACGAGTGCTGGGAGTTCGCTGGGACTACGTCACAGACAATTTCGAGTAAGTACAACTAAAGCAGAAGCCGCCTACAAGAGGTATCTTGTTTGTCGTTGCCTCTTTATTTGACCCATTGTATTTACTTGCACCTGTCACCCTGCCAGCGAAAAGGTTGCTTCAAGAGCTGTGCGGCAGAGGATTAGGCTGGAATGAGGTCATTATGGAAAAAGATGCCGCCAGTTGGATCAAATGGCTCCAAAACTTGAACTTGTTGTCAAGTTTAAAGGAACAACGTTTTATCACTCTGGGATGTAAGCAAAATTTCTTCTTTGCCGGAGCTGAGAAAGTCTGAACCCCTCAGGAAGCTCAGTCCTATTTTGTTTTAGGGTCTTCTTCAAGTAGGAGGACGATTGAGGAATGCGGATGAGGATTTTGGTGTGAAACATCCTATCATCCTTCCCTCTTTCCATCATGTCACTCGGTTGCTGATTGAAGATCGTCATCTTGTGATGGGTCATTTTGGGATGACGATCACTTGGATGTCGCTCAGACAAAAGCATTGGGTAATCAAGGGAGCGGCTGCAGTACGTAAGATGGTAGGAAAATGTTTATTTTGCAGGAAAAGAATCGCTTCGGTCAGGAAGCAGCTCATGGCGGATCTACCTAAGGGAAGACTCGGTTCAAATAACCCACCTTTTTACATTACAGGTGTCGATTATTTCGGTCCGTTCAGAGATTAAGCATGGTCGTAGTCTCATCAAGAGGTACAAATGCCTGCTTACCTGCCTTTCCACTCAGGCAGTCCACATTGAGGTCACTCCATCCCTAACCGCCAACGCATAGTTTATCAATGCCCTGAGGAGGTTGGTGAGTCATACAGAGTGCCCAACACGATCCACCGTGACAACGAAACCAACCTAGCTGGAGGAAGCAGGGAGCTGAGAGATGCCATTAGTGAACCTAATGACTCAAAAGTGCATTCCCATTCACACCAAAGCAACACCCAATGGATTTTCAACCCTCCACAAGCTAGCCACATGGGTGGCGTATGGGAGAGACAGATATGCTCCACCAGGTGGATTTTTAATGCACTCCTGTCTTCTCAAACCCTCATGCACAATCTGCTGGTTACACTGATGATGGAGACCGAGTCCATTATCAACTCCAGTCCTTTGACCCCCACCACACTTGATCCAGATGCCAAAGAGCCCCTAATTCCCAACCATTTGCTATTAATGCGATCCTCAACTGCTCCTCCAGGTTTGTTCAAGAACACTGATTGCTATTCCAGAAACAGATGGCGCCAAGTCCAGTATTTGGGTGATCAGTTTTGGCTTTGCTGGTGCCGTGAATATGAATATCTCCAAACTCTTCAACTATGCCAGAAGTGGCAAAGGTCGAAACCAAACTTTCCTGTCAACGATCTTGTTCTACTGCATGATGATAAGGCTCCACGTGGAAGTTGATCACTCAGAAGAGTGGTCAAAGTTTATCCAGATGCTAAGAAGAGAGTACGACAAGTACTGGATTGGACTTTGACACAGACTCTATGACAACCAATTAGCAAGTTATGATGCGTTTCACTTGAAGATTAATTTGGACTATTTTTTCAATGGGTTACATAAGAAGAAAAGAAGAAAGAAAATAAGAAGATCATTACAGATTACCTAGGACTTGCATTTCGTCAAAAGGATTTGATGAACAATGCCAGAACCACGCATGTATTTGCTTTTGCTGTTCCTTAGCTTGACTTATGTTGCATGAGTTGGTGAAAGGCATTGAATGGCATAGGCTTAGTTGATTTCTCACTCCAACAGAGATAATTTCTCTCACTTTAATCACTTCTTTTTTAAGCAACTGTCCTGAATTTTTTTTGTGTGTTTGAGTGCTTGATGTATGGTGTGGGTTGTAGAATTTCTTGTGTTAGTATATAGGATAGTCGTTGCTGTAAAATTTTGTTATGTAATGAGTGGGTCTGCCCATCAGGGGGGGGGAGTATGTTATAGCAACTTTCATATTACATAATTTTGGTTTAACTTGTTTTTGTTTTCTGAAGAAAATTTGCCATGATATCACTTGTATACTTCTAATTTGTAGTTTTTGTTGAAAAATTCGGATACGCACTATTTATTATGTATGTTTCATATTTAAGGATGTGTCATAGCTTTTCCATAAGTTAGGATTTTCATTTTACGTGTTTTCAAGTGCATATGTATCCCGAAGCCAAGTTACCGTATTTATTCCAGTGCAAGTCGTATGCGTGTATAAGTCACACCGCCATATTTGACATGAAAAACAGGACAAAATTTTTTAAACATTATTCATTCATTGCAATTACATAACAAAAAATTAAAAACCATTGAAGTCATCACTGCTGTCATTGTCCTCAAATAGTCCAGTTTACCTCTGGAACATCCTCATCAGCATCCCATGAGGGTAACAACTGATGCAATATAAAGTGACTTGCATGCATTGGTGATAACTAAACGTGATACAACATGAAAAAAAGCAACAGCGTTAAAAGCACTACGTTACTCGCATGAAAGGCGATAAGTATTATGATTATATGAAAGGCGACAGTGTAGAAATCGATAGCATGGAAATACCTCAGAAAAATTTTGTATGGCATACACTGCACTTCATGCATTCGTGTATAGGTCGCACCTGACTTTTTTGGCGATATTTTCGTACAAAAAAATGCAACTTATACTCAAACAAATTTGGAACATAGTTTTGGTCATTTTCTACTTACTTTTCTATGAACTTCGAAATTTACTAGATGACTTGCTGCTGAGTTAGGCTATTTTGGGGCTTATTTACTACGTTTGCTACCTTGGTTTTCCGGAACCCTTTTCGTTTCTCCTCTTGTACGTTCATGAAATTGACCACATGCCTTTGGCATATGTATACTCCTACAAGTTCCTTTTGGATTTTAGTGCTGAACTGGAGTGTTGGATTTATTATCGTTCGCCTGTGCACGACAGTGTTGGTCAGCATGGCAGGTTGAGCTGGTTACATAATGGAATTGCTGCACTGGCAGTATTTTCCAAAGAAGTTAGGTGCTGTTTGATTCACTGGATATTGAAGAGCAGCTTCCAAGTCAAGAAGGCGAAAGAGCCGCATCATGACGAGTTGTGAATTGGGTCGAAGAAATTGACTGCGTCACACTCGTTTGCAAAGACAGAAGGTTGGTTGTCATCGCATTTTAAAACCAGCTAAGAATCGCTCAACACCCATCGATCACTGCTGATCAAATCATCGCTATGTAAAGGAAACATGGCACCCTCATTGTTGGATTGATGCCAGCTAAAGCTCTCACTCAATCAAGGACTTTGGTCGAATCCCACTAGTTTCATTGGCGAAGACAATTTAACTCTCCGTTTGGACTTCGTTGAACTTTGGCTGTGGTTGAAGGAAGGTACTTTCTTTGCTTTTCCCTAAAGTAATATCTCTCTTTTTTCATAACTCTTTAAAGTATATGTTTGGGATTCATAGTTTCAGGGTTTACAGTGAATTCATAAATGGTGGATATTTAATTGGGAATAATTCTTGTATGTGTGTGCAGGATTATAATATTTGCGTAGGATTAGAATTTGCTTTGATTGAATTTTTACCCCTTTGATTTGCTTTTGCTGCTAACGATTTAGCGTACTAAGCTGTTTTAATTTTGTAGTAATTCATTTGTTTTCTTAAGCTTAATAGTTTTTTTTTATTGATTTAACTTAGCTATGCATCGGGTTTTCTTTGAGCAGAGCGCATTCTAAGACTTCACACCACAAGTATTTGTCAGAGGACAAACGAAAATTACGATTACAGCCATTTCAAGCCTAAGACATTGCAACCACGATAATATTCATTTGGAATGTGGAAATCAAGGAACTCGTTTTGCCAACAATACTCCAGGAAAAGATAGGGTTTACAATTTCATGAAATGCCATAAAAATGAATTATCAATGCACACAAGCAAACTTTAACTGTCACTTGTGTTCAAGGCTTAAAAAAATGAGACTCCTGAAGCCTTTTTTTAAAACGCTTTGTTTTTTTAAGATATCGGAATATCGTTGACAGATGATGCATCTCGCATCTACAATTTGGACAAAATGAGTTTGAATTGAGAAACGACAAAACAAAAACTTTTGTATCAAAACGGCTCAAAAGATACTCCGATGGTTGTGCCTTTGAAAGAAAAGGGATGTTTGTGGCAAAGAAAACACTGTCCTTGTTTGTGGCAAAGAAAACAGATAGTATTTACAACCCTATGTAGTTTTTAAGGAAAAAGGAAGTCAAATCTTTCTCCATGGATGAGTGGTGCCCCTAAAGATATATACTAGCTTTAACGTAACACCATCAGGAAAGATGGAATTTGAAGAGTGAATCATCAAGATTTCTTTGAAATTTGTTGAAAACAAACCAAAGTCAATGGTGCTACTTTTCAATGGGCATAATTTGCATCTCTCGTACAGAAGCGCAATTAATTGCTGGAAAAAATGGCATCCATTTAATTTGCCTTCCATCAAGTACATCACATGCTCTTCAGCCAATGGATGTAAGCGTGTTTGGACCTACAAAAACAGTACAAAGAAACATTATGTCGAACTTTTATCAAGAGTCAAAAACTGCAGGGGTAACCAAAAGTTTCTTCTGCATTTTGCGAAAGCAATTGTGGGCGTAGTCTTTCACCAGCAAACTTCAAAACTTGGTAAAAGACTAAAAAAAAAAAAACAGGATTATATCCTGTTAACATAAACACTATTCCACAGTCCAAAATTATGGTTACAGTTGACTTTGAATCCACTCAAGATTTTGAGCAAACTCCAGAATTTACGATCTTCTGCTGACATGAATAGTTTCAAATCAATCACAAATGCCATTGATACTGATGCAGCACATTGCTCAAACATGGGTGCTTCTTCAAACCTACCTGACCCACCAGTATGCTATTCATCACCTCAGACAAAAAGCTGTTGCTGGAGTTTTATACACTCTTCAACTTTGAGTGACACTTTGATAGTTTCTTCTTCTCCTTCACTATCTTGTCCAGACACTCCAACTAAAATGTCAAAAGCTGTACATAAATATTTCAGTGGAGCAAAATCACAGTCAACTGCGAAAGCATGGGCTGCAAACAAACAAAAGTGGTCCAGGGTTCAAAATAGATTTGGCAAAATTTTGACTGAACACAAGGCAATGAAGCATTTAAAAGCTGAAAAGGTAGCCACAAAATCTAAAGAAAGCAGAGTAAAAAAAAAAAATTCAAGATCAAAACCATTGAATAAAGTTAGATTTTTGAAATTCAATGACTAATATAAATTTGAGCTTGTTAAATGATAAATTGCCACTAATTTTTCAAAGCTATTTTGTAAAAATGAAACTGGAAGTGTCAAAAAGTGTGACTATTTTGTACCATGAGTTACAAAATCTGTTAGCCAAAACTCTTTGACTTTTTGAGGAACCAAAATGTGAAACAAAATTAACGAGGAATTAGGAAATAAAAATTTTACCATCTTTAAAAACCAATTCAAACAAATTTTGCTTCAACAATACGAAACTAGGGTTGCAGTGTGAAAATTAAAAACAGGAATTCTAAATTTAAATGATGCTTTTCTGTTGATCATATTTCAGAAAAAATTTATGGCCGTTTTAAACTGTTATATTTGTTGATTGTTAAAAAGAGGGAGAGCGGATCTCAACTAGAAAATCAAAAGGTTTTTCAGAGCCCCAGACATTGCAACTACAAGGTCTGTTCAAAAAGTTCGTAGACTGTTTGAACCATGCAGCTCTCATTTGTTCCAGGTGCATTTGCTTGGTGTCGCTAGGTTCACAGAGATCAACTGATTATGGCGCCATTTTCTGATTGCAGATATCTTTATTTTAGTGCTGGTTATGTTCAGTTAAGTTAAGGGTAGTTTTTTAGTTCGTCGGATTTTAAGTTTTACAAATTTTTTTCAAAATGAATAACTTGAAAGAGCAACGGTTTGCTGTGAAATTTTGTGCCAAGCTGGGAAAATCTACTACGGAAACGTTTGCCATGCTTAACACGGCTTACGGTGATGTTGCCATGAAGCGAGCGACATGTTTCAGGTGGCATAAACATTTCAAGAATGGTCGGCTGTCTGTTGAAGATGATGAGCGTTCTGGACGTCCTTCCACATCAACTGATGACCCACACATTGATGAAATCAACACTCTGGTGCGAGCGAATCGACGTCTGACTGTAAGAGAGCTTGCTGAAGAATGTGGGATCTCGGTAGGCTCTTGTCACCACATTTGACGAAGAATTAAAGATGCATCGCGTTGCTGCAAAATTTGTGCCACGTCTGATGACAAGTGATCAACAAGCTCATTGTGTTCAAGTCAGTCAGGATTTGCTTGATCACTCAGAAAATGATAAAGAATTCTTGTCAAAGATCATAACAGGTGATGAGTCACGGGTTTATGGTTGTGACATGGAAACAAAGGTCCAATCTTCACAGTGGACGAGCAAAACATTCCCCAGACCCAAAAAAGCTTGCCAAGTTCGATCCAAAATCAAGGTGCTGCTCATTGTTTTTTTTTATGCTAGTGGAGTTGTCCGCCATGAGTACCTTCCTGAAGGCTCCACAGTGAACCAGACCTACTACATTGAAATCTGAAACGTCTGAGGGATGCCATCCGACGGAAAAGGCCACAATTGTGGAGGAGTGGTGACTGGTTTTTCCATCATGACAACGCTCCAGCCCATTCAGCCCTCAGAACTCGTGAGTTTTTGGCCAAACATTCCATCACTGTTCTTCCCCACCCCCCTACTCACCTGACCTTGCTCCATGTGATTTTTTTTTGTTCCCCATGCTCAAAAGACCTTTGAAAGGAAGAAGATATGAGACCATTCCAGAGATTAAGGCAAATGCGATGAAGGAGCTCAAGGGCATTAAAAAAGAAGCGTACCTAGACTGCTTCCGCAAGTGAAAACACCACTGGGATAAGTGTGTGCATTGGGAAGGAGAGTACTTTGAAAGAAACCCAGACCTGTAACTGCTGTAGAAAGTACATTTTGTGTTATGACTTCAGTCTACAAACTTTTTGAACAGACTTCGTACTTTATTTACTCTATATGTGTTTTATCTTTTTTCATGTAAAAGTGCATTGTCAAATAACAATAAACTAAACCACAAATATATGATGAGTATTGCATTGCATGTGAAAGAAAAAATCCATCATCCAAATACATCAAACATCAAAAACAAAAACCAAAAGATAAACTACTTGGGATGCAAAGACTGTCCATGATGATATCATGATGTTTGCATTCCTAATAAAAAAAACTTTTGCGATCACAGCATTGAATTGCATGATATTGAGGATAAAATAGCGTCATTATTGTTATACTGTATTGTAGTAGTTACATACGCTTTCCCTTTAATTGCAGTACCTGGTACCATATTATACAGATGTAGGAAAAGGCACCCTAATGCATACCACTACTTCATCCAATGCTCTATAGCCATTATTTTAACCAACTCATCCATTGACAACTTTCGATACAAAAGAAAAAAAGCAAGACAAATAGTAGCGTCTTAAATAGCACTGCAGGCAATAATTTGGGTATTCTTGATTACTCTGAATTTCTGTTTCTAAATTCTAATTTGTGACTACTAAACTGCATCAATATAGTTCTGTTCAATTAAAGATTGGTCTGGGTGTCAAGTTGAACAAGAGAGACAATTTACCAGTTTGTAAGAAAGTTAATTGCAAGAGGACAATTCACAAAAGTCAAGAAGCATACAAACTCGAGAAAAGTCGTTGGGACAGTAACTCACTTCACAGCAAGGACTTACACACAAATCCCACACATGGTGACCCCGACAAGCAGAAGCACTTAGCATTAATCTCTTCCATTATTGTTTTTCAAAAGTCAAGAGTTTCTAGTTTGATTTTGGATTTATGGACTATTCCTGATTCCATGAAATCATTGTAAAACATCTTTATAAGATTGACTGAAAGCTAAGTGTTTTTATTATTTATGTGTGACATTTTAACAATATTTTCAGCTTAATTTTATGTCATTTTTTCAAAAATTTATTGCGGCCTGGCCTTAATTTTTAGTGGTTGAATTAATTTTTTTTTACAAATCTATCCACATTTTCCACTGTTCACCAACCACCCCAGTGCCACTTAATTTTTGGCATAACACTTAACATTCTTATAAACACTGGTTTTCAATTATTCAAACGTATGGATTCCCAACAAACAACTCAGCACAAGGTACATGATGTGATCGACGTTAAGGAGTTCAACCCTCTTTTCACCAGGGATTCAATCACCATTACCCTTATCAATTCACCTCAAAAAGTGCAAACCACACCCAGGATCGAATCCCCATACAACGTTCTTCCCCTGTTAGCCCTTAAATTAAAATTTTACCTAAACTGAATCCGATTTCAGCCCCGCCCAAACCTAACAAGAATTCTTTTCAGCCCAAGTTCTCAGCGCTAGGTTCTCTTTCTCTGGCGAGTACTCCTAAAATTATCATCAATTCTTATATTAAACAATTAGCTTTCGACCCAGAGTACGTTGATTTTTTCTTTAAATAATTTGAATTCCTTCACCGCCATGAACAGCTCAACAACACCGAGTTGTTCGATCAATTGATGCAGTCATTAGACCATCAACAACAGTGCTGAATGTACCAATCAATAACGCAGGAAAGTGGGAATTATTTCTTTAAATAATTCAAATTCCTTCACTGCCATGAACAGCTCAACAATGTCAAGCTGTTCGATCAATTGATGCAGTGTTTAGACTATCAACAACAGTGCCAGATGTATCGATCAATATCACAGGGCAGTGGGGATTATTTCCAGTTGAAACATGCATTAATCCAAGCATATGGACAGATGCTTGAACAAGCTCAAAAAGACCTTATATTTGCCCCGGGCCTGGGAGACAAGATGCCTATGGAGTTGCTTGAGCAGGATTCTAGGACAGCACCTATGACAGTGCCCCAGGACAGCACCTGCAGGAAAATCCTCTACTTTCTTATTCCTTAAAAAGAGAGTTTTTAGCATGCCTCCCCACTTATGCTAGAGATCCTCTAATCATAATGCGCATTGCGCAATGTAGGTTTAGACCACATGACAGAACAAGTCAATGCCTTGGTCAGGGATCGAAAACGGGACAAAATTTTTGGTGAATAAAAACAAATTTTTATGCCAGTGCTGCAAATCAGCATACCAGCCCTAATTCGAACAGCAGCTACGATACTCCAGTAATGGAGTATGTACTGACCATGCTTCAGCATACAAACGCCAACATGCAAAATACCGGTAGTAACAATAACAGCAATATTTTTCAAACCCCCCCACAACCACAATGGCTTTCAAAATTGGCCAGCACCAGGCTCCCGTCAGCCCCAACCACCCCAACAATTCCAGAAACCAGCAAGTCAACTGCCGTTTCAGCCCAATCATGGGCACCAGTGTCCTCCTCCTCCCAAACAAAATTCTAATGCATTATATAGCTGCTGGTATCACCAACAATTTGGCAACGCTGCATGAAATTGTTCCTCTGAGTGCCAATACTACAACAAGAGGTGCCATAATAAGCCCACATCTAAATCATAAAATCTATAAACACAAAGGCAGTGAAAATCTATAAACGCAGCAATGGAGGCATTTCGATAAGGAGCTTAGCAAAAGAAAAAGGCCTATCACAGAGTACATTGTTTCATTGGATAAATGGCAAGTGGTGTGGTAGAGAGTAGAGGCCAACAAAGAAAGATGGACCTGATCATTTGACACAGAGTAGACCGACGAAGTCGCGGATACAGAGTGAAGAATACTTAGTGTAAGCCTTGGAATATTTAGGAGATGCTGGTAAAAGTGAGACAGACAGCTGATCATAAGTATGCCTATATACTTTTTATTTTAGTGTTTAGCAACATAACAATGGTAGTTGTTAGTATCAACAGTAGGCCTATCGTATTAAAAGAACAGCCTGCTTGTTCAATTGATAATGTTATAATATCACAACTAAGTTACAAAAAGTTCTCTTATTGCTTTTCAAACAAAGTTGATTCATCAAAATCTATTTGAATAGCCTAAACTATTTGGTAAATTCTATTAGAATAATTACTTTTACTTTTTTGTGTGTGTGTTTGTCTGTTTGAGTAACTGCTGCTTCTTAAGACCACCTGTGATCTGAAATAAATTTAATGAAAATAAATTACATGTAATAAGCTTATTGTATTGCCTAAAGAATATATTGCTCAAACCTGGCGGAAATGACAAGTAAAAATGATTCAAAAACGTTCAAAGTCGGCCCGGTTGACAGTATGTGAAATTTTCAGATCCGTCTGGCGTGAGTTTTTGAGGAGTTGCGATATGCTAGCTGAATGCCTAAATGTATGAAAACAGATGCGAGATATGAATAATGAGCATTGAAGTGGGAGGTATGAACAAACAACAAGAAATTTGTCTCAACCGGTACCGGTACCCCTTACTGGAATCGGAGGGGTTTCCACCAAAGATCTTTGGCGAAAAAAAACTTAATTTCCGCCAATTGGCGTCGATTTCTGTCAAGTGGCGGAAATCGTCAACTGATTTTAACTTTGGCGTCACTGCTGTAACAGACTACTTTTCCAACTTTACTCTTCATAACTAATTTATCTTGTCAATCCCACGCTTTGTTCGATCGTCTTGTCAACTGCTAAGTAGTAGGCTACAGTACGTAGAGTCGAAAATTTGTGATAAAATAGATCAGCGCTACCAAACAAAACGTCAAAATTGATGTCATTGACAACTTGGCAAATAATGCGCTTGCTTATTCACCAATAGTTTACAAACTACATACAAAGCATTATAAGATGATTGAAAAAATAATAATGCAAGAAGGAAATTTTTTTAATTGGTTTTCACGACTTTCCTGTTTGATGTTCAGTATTGCAAGAGACAGTGTGAAGTGCAATAGACTTTCGTAGCGTGTGATGGAAAACCAAAAGGGTGAAAACTGCTAGGATTCTTGAATTCAAGACTGAAAGGTCTTTCTGTTTTAAGCTGGCCTAGCAACATATAATTGATACCTATAAATAAAGACCTGTAGGCTTTAGTATAATTACAATCACCATTGCACTGTAGCCTTTATTCTGGCTCTATGTAGTCTTATCCATCATTGCTCATTTTTTATCACCTTTTTTGGTTGATTTATTGAAAAAACAAACTGAAATTTAAGAAAACTGCACAGCCGGTATGATTGACTTCCGAAAATTGCACTTACTATTCATTGAATTGGTCTCATATCGGCGATCTTGACATAAGAATTAAATTGAGTGATGATTTTTGCGAAGATGGTTTATTTCTGCTTTCCGTTCGATTCCAGACTACAGGCCTACTCTAAAGCAAAGAGGTTTAAAGTCACATTTACACTACTTCGCTATATTGCAGCCTAGTAAGTTTGTAACACTAAACCTACCTGGTCAGAATACAACATTATTTCTATAAGTGCTGCTTTGAAATGTTATGGCTATAAGGTACCTGCTGCTACTTTAACACGTTTGCCATAGACCCATTTACACAAAAATTTAAAAAATGAAATTTTTAATTTCAAAACAAAACAATATTATATTGCTGTTGAAAGATAATGATTAAAGCCCTTGTGACCAATGAAGATCTGATAATCAATCCACAACTGTCGCATGTGGTAGATCAAAAATTGAAGTCATTCTTAAAGGATCTGATTTGGCATCCAGATTATGGCAATGTATTAACCAAATGCTTGCATGTAATGAAAGAAAACGGTGAAAAACTGTACTACGTCATCATTTGGATGCGGAATGCGATAAAGAAAGGTTATCCCTCAAAGACCAAATCGGGCAAGTGACCAGTTTTAAGACCGTGTCGGGAAAGAAGTTTAGGCTTTGCAACCTCCATGAGATCAACATCAAACCGAGAACTTTGCAAGTGATAGTGTGCGAGGAAAACATATATCGGCAAATGTACAATAATCAAAAGATTTATGATGCACTTGGATTGGATATGTCAATCATGGTGGATGTTGCGTTAGCCAAAGGAGGTACCGAAGCAATTGTTGAAAGTTTTTATTCTACCATGAAGGCACAGTTGATGCACGGAGGACAAGACTCTAAAATTCTTGCACTCAGGTCAAAGCTTGAGTGGTCTTTGCCATCAATTTTGCAAGCAAAAAGACTTGTGTCACAAACAGCTGAAGTCTACATTTCTGGGAAAAAAGAGCGAGATCTGAAATCACACAATTGGCCTATAATTGGCTCTAAACATGGTCCCAAGAAACACACCATTTCTAAAGTTATTGACAGACTGTCATATGACGAATGTTTGTAGCCATTTTTGCAGTAAAGGAACGTTTACATTGGACGCGAAGCAACGCAAAGCGAAGGTTGACAACATTTGCAAGTGGTTTCTCACGTCACTTGCTCAAAATAGGCCAATCGTTCACCAACAATTTTGTCTTAAGTGAAGCTAAGCAACTGCTTGTGAAGTTTGCGACCTGTTAAAACCTTTCGCTAGTTGTCAATAACATCAAATTTTGGTTGTTTCACATCGCTTTGAGTTGGTTTGCGTCCAGTGTAACCGCACCTTAAATTTTGCTGTGTGAAATGTGCCTTGAGCTTTCTGATCAGCTTTTTTGTAGCACCATTCAACACAAATATTTTAACGACCGTATCTACTCTAACTGAAATGAAATCTATACCCGGCCTAGAGTTACTGTAAGTTTGTGCTTGAAATCTTGAATGTACCGTACCAAAAATTGTGTTACAGAATACTTGTATTTCTTACATTGTAACCTTCAAACTACATTGCATACTCGATTAAGGTGATCTCAAACCAATCCCTGAGTTTGATTTAACTGTGCTGATTGTGTACAGAATGTCGTAATGGTTTCTCAACTTGTTATGCTTGCTTAGTAGTTGGGTTGTGTGAGCATGCCAGTCTTTATCTGTTACGAATAAATCGTTTAACTTGATACAGTATTATTTTGTCATGCAATAGCATTAGGTTTTTCTTGCACCTCGTTATTTACTGTCAATGGTATGGGGCGCAGTTTGTTTAGAACATTTTTTTTCATTTTGTAAGGACAAATTTTGCCCCAATTTAACATATCTACTGCAATGTAACATATTGCTGCAATATGTGACATATTGCAACAATATGTGACTTATTGCAGTGATATGTAACATATTGCAACGATATTTGACATATTGCAACAATAAGTGACATATTGCAGCGATATGTAACATATTGCTGCAATATGTGACATATTGCAGTGATATGTCACATATTGCAACAATATGCAACATATCTACTGCGATATGACATATTGCAGCAATATGTGACATATTTACTAAGATATGGCAAACTGTAGCAATATGTGACATATCTACCACAAGTGGGAACAGTTGGCACCTTTAGGGTGCTTTTTGTTTGCTGATTTATTTTGCTACCATAATGACGTCATGTGCGTTGAATCACTTATGCGCGAAGACATTTTTGCACCATTTTGCTGGTATATTTTTATTATTACTTGTTTATTTCAAACACAAGCGGCAAGCATAAACAGCATGAAGCAAGGTCCATAGTAAACAATAAACACACACACACACACAAAAAAAAAAAGAATCAGCATAAATAATGGCCAACAATATAGTCTAGCCAGTCTAGGGTGTGCAGAAATGGCAGGCTAGGAGCTGCAATAGTGCCGGTATGAGAGGTAAGTATCTCTGTCAGCCTGGACGGTGGCCTAGTCAAAAATAGTATCTGTTGCTGAGCTTGCTAAACGCTCAGCAATTAAGTGTAGCGCGATGAATGAAATAAACAGAGTAAACATGTTACCGTAATTACAACAGTGATTCAAACCGAGTTCAGTCCTGGCACTAAAATTCTAAAATTCCTACTGAACGCCTGTAAAAAATTCCCTACTCGGGTGAAATCCCTATGAGTGGTAACTCCCGGTATGTTCCCAATGCCTCAGACCGTCACACATGCACCAACTACAAGTAGCAGTGCTTGATTTCATTCTGCATTGATTCCAGTAGTTAAAATGCTGTGAAAAGATCCTAATTGACAGCAGAAATGGTGCAAAAGTGTATTCGCGCTCAAGTGATTCAAATCACTTGACGTCGTTATCCGTTATGGTAGCAAAATAAATCAGCAAACAAAAAGCACTCTAAAAGCGCCAACTGTCCCACATGTGGTAGATATATCACACATTGTTGCAATATGTCATATCTCAGTAGGTATGTCACATATTGTTGCAATATGTTATATTGCAGTAGATATGTCACATATTGCTACAATTCGAGGTATGTACAATAAGTAATGAGAAAATGTCAGGAGAGGCAGTGTTTATTTTTAGAAAGTTACAAAACTTTGTCTCCTTCAAAATAATTGCCATCCGCCTTCACACACTTCTTCATACATTGCTCCCATTCCTGGAAGACCTCCTCAAATTCCTTCCTCAGCAGTCCTTTCAAGAAATTTTCCGATGCATTTTTCATCTCCTCTGTTGACAGGAATCTGATTCCTCTGAGGCTGTCTTTCATGCGTGGAAACAGGAAGAAGTCACAAGGGGCTAGGTCAGGGCTGTAGGGTGGGTGTCGTACCGTTTTCATGCCCCTTTCAGCCATCCACGTGGTAACCAGCACTGATTTGTGACATGGGGTATTATCCTGATGAAACCACCACTGACCACTCGTCCACTGCTGAGGCCTCTTCTTTCTCATCTTCTCCCTGAACCTTCTCAGAACAGTTAGGTAAAATTCCTTATTGACTGTTTGACCTTGGGGAACCCATTCAACATGAATGAGCCCTTGTGAGTCAAAAAAAGGAATGACCATGACCTTCTCTTGCGATCTGCTCATCCTTGCCTTCTTGGGTCTGGGGGAAGTCCCATGCTTCCACTGAGCAGTCTGACGTTTGCTCTCAGGGTCATATGTGAACACCCAACTCTCATCACAAGTCACGATGTTATTCAAGAATTCGAAATCAGCCTCTATCATTTGCAGGATATCAGTGCAACATTCCACTCGAAACTGTCTCTGGTCCCTGGAGAGGATCTTCGGCACAAACTTGGCACAGACTTTGTGGAGCTTCAGATCATTGGTCAGAATTGTGTCTACTGTGCCCACACTGATACCAACAGCTTCAGATATCATCCTCACAGACGATCGACGATCTTTCAGCACTAACTTTTCCACCTCCTGGATGTTTTCCTCTTTTTGTGCATTTTTGGGTGCTCCAGATCTGGGTTCATCTTTAACCTGTTCATTTCCTTCAGAAAATCTGTTAAACCACCGATAAAAAGTTGCTTTACTCATTTGTTCATCCCCATAAGCATCCTTTAACATTGCATACGTTTCTTGCTTGGTCTTCTGAAGTTTAACGCAAAATTTGATGGCGTAACGTTGCTCCATGTTTCCCTGCATTTTGGTTTGTGATCACACATCGGCAAACCTAATCAGACAGGTTAAACTACGTTCACCGTTACTCTAAGATCTGTAAAGATAGAAAGTTATTAGTTGGGCATTTAATGGAGCATATGAATGTGTACTTGACTATGAACTAGCGTCTTGATCAAACTTTTTTTATTGCCTCTCCTGAAATTTTCTCATTACTTGTTGTACACACCTCGTATGTCGTATCGCAGTAAATGTGTCACATATTGTTGCAATATGTCATATCGCAGGAGATATGTCACATATCACTGCAATATGTCTTAGTGCAGTAAATAAGTCGCATATTGTTGCAATATGTCATATTCGCAATAGATATGTCAAATCGGGACAAAATTTTCCTTATAAAATGAAAAAAAATTTTTAGACAAACGGCGCCCCATACAATGGTGCAACGTGACATTCACATAAACTTCAAACAAATTACATTACGTCGCACCTTTCCAACTACTGTAACTTATTCAGAATTCAGCAAGAGCCCCTTTTTGAAAAAGTAATGCCCATGCACGGGACCACGCTTCTTTTGTAAAATTCAGTCCCTTTTTGTTCTTTTTTAGGCATAATTTTCGAATAATTTAATGAAATTTGGTTAATTCGCAACGGATATATTCGTGATTGTTTTCGGATAATAGTGGAATAACTGCAATTGAATGATTTGACAGTTTAGTCAGTTGTCGCTTGTAAGTGCAGCAGTCTGTAGTAGGCTTATGCTTGTAGCCCTTACTTTAAGTATAGAGGAAACATGTCCAGTGTTCCCTCTAAGTTTTCACCTTCTGCGAAAATGCCGGAAATAGTGCGAACGTTCTAAACTCAATGTGAAAATGCCGAAAATTTTCTCATCATTTTTGTCCGGTTTCAATGCGATCTCAAAAAAAAAAGAAAAAAAAAAGGTCATCATGCCGATGGAGGCATCTTTTTCTCCGATTGATCTCCAAAAAAAAAAAGGTCCCTCGTCTGAGTTCTGCAACTTTTTTCCGCGATTTCTGCGACATACAAAAGCGAGGCGCCGTGAACAGCGGCTGTCTACGGTTTTTGGCGGGAAACAAAAACGCCGGTTTTTGGCGGGAGAAAAAACGCCGGAATTCGCAAAATTTCAGTGCAAAAATGCCGGAAAAAATTTCGCACTTTTCACACTTTTTTGCGCTTATAGGAAACACTGAACATGTCCCCTCATCGAGAATTAGCTTCCCCCATCAAAATTTAGCATCAAACCACAAAAAAAGCTTTAATCTGGCTGATTAGGATGCAAAGATCTTTATTTCTGGTCTGCACCCAGACTTTGAACCAAAAAAAAACATCGCCAATTTGATCGTGGAGACCTTTTTAGTTTTCATGAGCGTGAATATTTTTGTGTTCCCTGCAATTAAATTTTTACAAACTTTCAGCCGAATTTTTTGTTTAATTTTATCAGAAAAGGAACCTATATTCATTCTTGCTTGGTGAAAAGTTGTGTTGAGTAAAATTTTTAATTGTCAATTGTCAACTCAAAGCTGCAAGAGCAAAACAGTACAATCCACCAGGTTATATTATGCTATATGATTGCCAAAATGTGGTTATTTCTTATAAAGCATTGTATAAAAGAAATCGATTTTTGGATTAGGCCCGTATTCTTAAACATTTGGTACATGCCAAGGGTGGTGTCAGTAGCGTAGCCAGGGCGACGGAGAGGGAGCTACAACCCCGACATTGGCATGTCGCCCAAAATGCAGAATAAGGAAAATGCCACGATTTTAGCATTTCTGAGGCTAATTTGTCAAAAACTAAACTCACAAATCAGTAAAAAATTTATAAAATGGCAGAAAATCAGCAATCAAATTTAATCACTAGTTGAAATATGCTGAACATACGTTTTATCAAAAATATACGCTCAAGAGCAAAGAGGGGAGGGAGGCTATTCAGCATATCATTTATCAATCACTTCTTTCAAATTCCCTTAGCCCCCCAATTATCTTTCTATGACTTATAGACGAAATAGTCAAATAGATTACTACTTCGTAAGTTTTTTTGAACTATAGAATATTATGATTTACCAGCTTCTAATTAAGAGAACAGACGCTATACCATTAGCCTCTTCCCACATAGCCCATTTACGCAACCAGTTTGATTATGTTTTTGCATTGCTAAATATCTATAGCATGTTTTGAAAGCATTAATTTCTATCAAAATAGTCCCAAAATCAAGCAATTTTGCCAAAAAAAATTCAAATTTTTGTAGCGCTGGGAACTCCCTCTCCCAGACCTCCAATGGCCTCCAGCGGTTGGGGGCTTTGTTCCCAGATTCCCAAAACAGCCCCCAATTGCAGATTTCTGGCTGCATGCCTGGTGGGGCATTGTTCTTCATTTGTTTCTAAATGTTAACCTAAAAGGAAAGTCATGTTCTTACAAAAATGTTTTTTTAAAGTGTAGCGCAGATCTTTTTAAACAAGCCAAGCGTGAAAATCCTTAAATCGTGGGACTGGGAAAGTCCAACATTTTGGCGTATTGCTTTTTGGCGTATTTAATATGGCGTATTTAATATTGCTTTTTGGTTTTTGGCGTAATTTTTGGCGTATTTAATATTGCTTTTTGGCGTAGTTGTGGAAATCGTGATTCCACTATTTCAACTGGTGCAAATCGTTATTCCAGCTGGCGGAATCGTTATTTAAGCAGGCAGAAATCGTTATTTAAGTTGGCGGAAATCTTTGGCGGAACAAAATTACCGATTCCACTATGGCCGGTACCGTAAAACGACTATACTTTGGACAGCTGCTATACTTCAGACACTTACAATTTTCACGCTTAGCGAACGACAGGAAACACCAATTGATATTTTTATTGGCAATGCCATATCTCTTAAGCTTTTAGTTTATTTTTGCCTAATCAAATCAAATTACGTCATAATAGATATTTGTTGCATTGTAAAATTTTCAAAAAAATAATGGCGCAAAAACAAAAAGTTAAAATCTTGCAAAAATTAAATAAATTGCAAATTTTATTTTTTTACTTGAAAGGAACCACCTTTGGCACCAAAAACCAAACAGCCTTTTTGCCGCATTAAAACTAGGAAGCTGACAACTAAATTTACAAAAATTGTCCGAAGTTACACTAGAATTGTCCGAAGTTGGAAAAATGATGGGAAAGCGAGCATATAATACCAGTAAAAGAAAATATTGACCAAGCATTGCATGCAGTAGCTGAGGGGTATAGTTTCAGAGAGGCAGCAAGAGTATTTAAAGTAAAGCAAAATTGATGCTAATTTGATACTAATTTGATGCAACCATTGGACGTGGCAGTGTATGGACCTATGAAACGAGCTTGGCGAGAAGTGTTATTCAAATGGAAAAGAGAATTAAAGATTATACATTGCCCTGAAACCCAACTTGCCTTCCAATTTAATTTCTGGATTTTGCTCATGCGGACTTTACCCATTAGATCGTAATCAAGTGCTAAAAAAATTACCCGATTCAGAGCGCACCTGCGACGATAGACACGCCTCTTTCACCCAGCTAAAGGATACGTTAATTTCGTTGCTTGAAGCCAACAGGGGATCCACCTCAACATCAACGAGAAAATGACAAAGAGGAGCTAAAGTGGTACCAGGAAAGCAAATTACCATGAACAACACATTCGCTTCATAGTCGCAACAGAGTCCAAGCAATTCGAGTGATATATGCATGATATGTGGAAATTGGGATAACCCTAATGCTGCTGAAGATGCCGAAGATGACTGGATAGGGTGTCATACCTGTCAAGAAATTCATTGGTATCATAAGAGTTGTTGCTCTAACCTTCGAAATCCGTGTGGCATACCAATCTAATCATTTGTGGTTGATAATCTTGCATTATAAAATGAACTGCATTTAAATATAGCAATTTCTTAATCAAGTCTTCTGTAATTTTTTTTTGCGAATATTACAAACTGCATAATGAAGTTCCAATAACAATGAAGTGTACTTTGCATTGTCTAATTTGAAAGTTTTCCTATATATATCAATTTCTATATTAAAAATCATTAATATTAAAGAATAAGATCACCAAAAGTTTTATGTTTTGCTTCAAAGTTGTTTTAGTGCGGTATAAAGTTTGTTACTGCACGTTCTTTAACGATGAATTTGTATCTAAATTGCTTAAAGTGTTTAGCTTATTGTTTGTACTTTATGTCTAACGCATCATATCACTAAAATCATTTTATGGCTAGTTGAGATCTAATCATTTTCAGTTTGTAGCTTTAAAATGGTGTTTTAGTCGCTTATTGATTCAGTGTTAACGTACAGTTCATAAAATGTTGCAACAGGATTTTTGCCGACTGCAAGCAATATTAGAGATAAAAAAAATTGTTACTTTTTTGTTATGTTAGTGTTGTGTTTTTTATTGTTTTGTTTAATTTACCGTCAGACGGGCTGACTTTGTTCGGGGGGGTGTCTTTGTTCACTAGGGGTGAGTTTGTTCAGTATGTAAAATGAGTCACAGACAGCCGGCTGAGTCGATATATACAAAGTAGTTTCTAAAACCATTAGTTTGAAATAAAAATTAGCAGTATTTATGTTAATTATTAAAAAATAGAAAAGGTTTGAAAGAGTTAAAAGTTTTGATTTTTTGACTCAAATTCTTCCAACTTTGACTCTTAACAATTATTTAACTTAAAAGAAATGTTACCAAGATCAGAAATATTTATGGCGCAGCTTTTTTGTGATGGCGTAACGAGCTTGTGAAGGTTAGGAGGCTAATCCAAAAATCAGATGGGGGTAGAAGTAACTTTGAGGGGGATAAAATGCGAAATCTTTAAGAAATGACATTTTGATCAGGTGGTCAAGCTTGTGATCAAAAGGCTGCTTCCCTGGTCCCCTTTTGACGACATTCATGTTTTTCAATAGCGTACTGTAGTTTTAGAAAACCAGTTCATTTTCTATGTGCTGCATTAACACTTTATTTGTTTACAGATTATTTGTTATTGTAGCTAACAGTAAGTTTTAGTATCGCTTAGAGTAATGGTTTGGACATATCAGCGTAAAAGTGGATCTCGAAAATATAAAACAGGTAATTCTGAAGAATCTCTTTTAAGTGCTTTGAGAGAAGTTCGATCTCAAAGCCTCTCAATACGAAAAGCTTCTTCCAAGTATAACATTCCACATGGAACATTATGACACAAGTTTAAAGGAATGTTTTCTAAAAAACCTGGAGGTCAGCAAAGACTATCTGATGAGTGTGAGCAATCATTAGTTGCAACCATTGATAAGTTAAGTGAATGGAAAGTTTCCCTAAATGGTTTTGATATACGTCTTTTGGTGAAGTCATACTTGGATGGAAGAGGATTAACTGATGCTTGCTTTACACGAAACATGCCAGGTGTTGACTGGATCAAAAGTTTCTCGAAAAGGCACAATCTGTCACAAAGACTTGCAACTAATGTAAAATCTAACACAGCCGAAATTACATGTGAAGAAGTCGATGATTGCTTTGATAACCTTGAAAGTGCTTTGGAAGGGAACGAACCATCTAATTTATACAATTATGATGAAACCAATGTTAGCGATGATCCCGGAGCAAAAAAAGTGCTTGTAAGAAGGGGATTGCGTCGATGAGTTGAACGTAAAATGGAACATTCGAAACAAACTGTAAGTTTGATGTTTTGTGGCAATGCCATTGGTGAATTTTTGCCTCCTATGGTGGTATACCGAGCCAAGCACGTTTACGATGATTGGAACCGAGGTGGGCCCAAAGGTTCAATGTATGAGTCCTCAAAAAGTGGGTGGTTTGACAGCCAAATTTTCGAAATGTGGTTCATGGATATGTTTCTACCAGCTGTGAAAGATTCATCTGGGCCGGTAGCTATCATTGGCGATAATTTGCCATCTCATTTCTCTTTGAAGGTAATCGAAGAATCAACACGATGCAATATAAGATTTATTACCATGCCACCTAACGCAACCCATTTATGCCAGCCTCTTGACGATGCTGTGTTCCGACCAGCTAAACAAACCTGGCGAAAAATTTTGGAGAAATGGCGTAAAGAATCTAGAATCAGAAGTTCAATTCCTAAGAATCAGTTCCCCACCTTATTGAAAAAGCTATTTGATAGCCTTGTTCCTTCAAACTTAAGATCTGGGTTTAGGGCCACTGGACTATGCCCATTAAATCGTGAACAAGTTAAAAAACGACTACCAAGAGTTAACCAGGACCCCGGTGGCAATGACACATCTTCTGTGCTCAGTGATTCAGTTCTCCAACTGCTTCAGAGTCATTGTGGTGTTAATGCTAATGGCAGCGTGCGAGCATCACGTCGTCGAGGACGAAAAGTTGTTCCAAGAAGATTGATCAGAGCTGCAGATCTTACTGACAACCAACCGTCAACCAGCGCTTCATCCGTGAGACCAGCAGTAACCAGTAACAATCAAGGTTCAATCACTGTCTCTTCCGTGAGAGCACCGGCAACTGACAATCCACCATCAAGCAGTGCTTGTCAGAATTTGCTTTCTCACAACAATGCTACGTCGAATGCTTCTGCTGAAGACAATGAATGGATTTGCTTTGAATGTGAAGAGTTGTGGGAGGCAGACGGGGACGATCGATGGATCGTCTGTGACAATTGTGATAAACAATTCCACCTCCAATGCTCCAGAGTGACGTACAGACAAAAAAACTATTACAGTGTGGACATTGAAAATATGTCTTTTTTTTGCAAAGAATGCCAGCTTTAACTGTGTTTCCTTTGCACTTGCATAGCTTCACCTCCCATTTGACTCTTTAAAAGCATTTATTTTGCTTGTTTAATGTATCATGCTTTTGAATTGCTTGATTCAATTTTGCTTGCTTACAGTCGTGTTGACTTATATAATGCACCAGCTTTGCTTATAATGCCAAAATTTTATTTTTGAGTATTGGGTGATGCCAATCAAACTGAGACTTATTTTTACAACTGTGTTTTTTATGTTGTTAGATTGGCATCACTGTTTATTGTCTGTGATACCCAAGTTGAAGGTGAAATGTAGATGAAATTATCAAAAAGAAAAGTCTTCGATATTTCTTATTGGTCGAAATTGGACTAAGTTTCAATGCCATACCAGAAAACGCGAGAATTTTTTTGACTATACAGCAAAAACTTTAACGTTAGAAATAACGATAAAATTTGAACAGTATAAAGTTAAGTTGTTGCATGATTGATAATTTTATAGCTGCATTAAATTCTAAATCTTATTGGGTTTCTACCGCTTTTAACTCTCACTCGTGCTGTACCATTAAGTCTTGTACAAAGTCCTACTAAAAATTTTCAATGTTCGTTTTTTGTTTGTTTATATTAAACACATTTCTTTAACTGCAGTTTTTGTGATGGTGTTGACAGTTAAGTGATGGCAATTTATTGGCTAGTATTTATTGAGCAATCCATTTAAAAAAGATTGACAATTTAGCGGTAACATAGCCACTTAAGATAATTAATTAGCAGGCGTTTGCAAATAAAAAATAGGGTTAGGCTCTTAAGTTTTAAACCATTTGAAATAATGTGTCAAAACGTTTAAGACCAAAAACCAAGCTAAACCAAAACCTGGCTGACCGGTTAATATCATTAAAAACAATCAAACTTCAGTAATAAAAGATTTGCATTTCTTGAGAAAGAATTGTAGTAACGCAAATTAAACATCTTCATATTGGGTTTCTTCTTTTCATCAGATCGAGACAGCCTTCTTTTTCTGCTTCTATTCGATAACAACTTCTGCAAAAAATAAGCCATCTTAACTCAAATTAAACAAAGCTACAAAACAATCTAAATTTTATTCATTTTAGTTATTTTTTTAGCTTTTAGGACATTTCTTTCTTTAAACAGGCCATAATTTGACATTATCCGCTTTTTTTTTCTTATCTGCTTCTGCGCAAACCCGCAGATATCCAAAACAATTTTTAAAAACGCAAAATTTGAACAAAGTCACCTCATAGGTGGGGTTACTTGCCTCACACAAGTTTCCTGCAGTCAAATAAATACATTTTGTGGAAATGAACAAAGTCGCCCCATTTCAGGGGCGACTTTGTTCATCCGTTCAATGCAGTATAACCACAAAATGGCAGTAAAGAGCTACAAGAGCAATGTGTGGTGTGATAGGTGAGACCTAGAGTGTTACGTTCAGCATGTCAGTCCAAGCCTAGCCGTTGGATGCTTGAAGCAGTGAACTTGAAAGTGCGAATTTTGAACAAAGTCACCCCGTCTTACGGTATTACAATACTTTCAATCAAATCTTTCGTTATACTCGCTCTATTATGCCAAAGCGTGTAACGTGTTTGAGAGGCCCATTTCTGCATCATTGCACCTGGGCAACGTAGCTTATTTGGAAGAAATACAGCAGAAGTGGCAAGCCATTGGCAACACTATGTCCGATTAGACTAGTTCGAGATTCGAACCTTCTGACCTTAGACCTCCCGCTCCAGAGGCAAATGCGTTACAAAACTTAAAAAAATAAAAATGCCTGCCAACAAAAATTGCTTTGTTAAAACGGATGCACGCAGAACGACTTTAACTACTTTTAATCACTTGAATTTAAAACAGCATCCCAGGTAAAGCATAATGATCAATCATCAAAGCAATCAAGTGCAATAGTTGACCATTTAGTCCATGAACATTGAATAAGACACTTTATGATGCTTGTTTCAGTAGCCAAGCAATTTTAGCTGTTTTTGCTGTCAGCTGTAATGTTACAAGCTCAAAATGCCAGAACATCAATGCATCCACAGTGGCAAATTTTGCTTTCGCATTATATATTGTGATGAAGTATTAAAAAAAATTTACACGAAAAAAAGGCAACAATGTAATTGCATGAGATCTCAATTTTGTATCATTCTTCATTTCTAGCAAAGTAGGCCTACCGCAATCTTCCAGCTCCGTGTTCGGTGTAGTGTTCTTATTCACGGAAAAAGTTTCTGTCTTCCATACACGACTACTCTTCCGTCAAAATCTGCTAAGTGAAAACACAAAAATCTTCGAAAGTTTTTCTTTTAGTTTATCGACGTTAAAAAATGAAAAAGCCATCAATAACTCGTGAAAGCTCTAACTAATGTATTATTGAGAAGTAGAATCATGGTTCTAACAAATTAAAGTCTATTTGAAGAATTTTTTTGTTTTGAGGTAACTCGGAAACCATAAACAAATTGAAAAAACCTTAAACTATAACGGTATTGCATTATTTGTTTTGTCCGAAGTTACAACTTACGTGTCCGAAGTTGCAATTATTTTTTTCTAACTTCGGACAGATATTTTTTACCCAAGCATGTGATTTTCGAACCTCAGCAAACCCTAAGCTGTTTAAAATCATAAATACATTAGGAAAGGTCAAAAAAATTACCAAAAGTATGAATCCGTGTGAAAATCAAAAAAAATATTTAAAAAAAATTAAAAAAACTGTCCAAAGTACAGGCCTAGTTGTTTTACGGTACCCCATACTACCCTATTTGACTAGCTATCTGTCAGTATCATTATGTGGTTGTCAATTTCATTCATAATGAATAGCTAAGCTATGTTAATAGGCCTAGCCTATACCACCAGCCTACCAACACAGCAGCCTACGGTACCTTCCGACTTCAACTCAACTGCTGAATGGCTGCAGCTGTAACTACATCAAAAATTTATTTGCAATATACCGGTAATTCATTTATTTATATGATTGAACAATAAGTTGTAAACTGTAGGCTACTACGTCTTCTCTGAGTCTAACAGTCATACTGTACAGTGTACACTAATCCTGCAAGCTACCGGTAGCTCATGGAAAAACTTGAATCTTGAAAATCCTCATCACCTCATGTTACTGGATAAATCGGCGCGGAAAATCACAAATTTTTTGCGCAAATACTAAATAAGTAGGCTACGGCGCAAATACAAAAACAAAATCGACATAATGACCAGAGATGAAGTCGAGGACACAAGGCTCGAGGCCAAGGACAGGAATGCCCGAGGCCAAGGACCAAGAACACAGGCGCAAGGGTTCTCCAAGAAAAGAAAGGTTTTCAATTTTTTTTCAGGCGATCTCCAAAAACAAAAAGGTCTTTAAAACAATTTTTAGGCAATCTCCATATGAGGAATACAAGAAAGGTCTTTGCAAATTTTCCGCAAGGTTTCTGGAGTTTTTCAACAAAATTTCAATGGTTCAAAAAAATAGTGCTGTTGTCGCAGTTCGATGATATATTTCATAAATTTTATATTCTCACGACACAAACTTAAAATTGCAAAACTTTCACATCCGTTTTCACATCAATTTGACACAGTTTTATTTTATAACTTCCGTAAATTTGAAATTCTCTCAGCAACGAATTTTAGTCATTTAGATGAGAATGTGATACCGAGAGAAGACAGCGCATAGTAAAGCTCATGCATTTGACAATAAAATTTATTATTAAGAAATTATTTGTTAAGTTAAAGTATATTGTAATTTGGATTTTTGCCTAATTTAACTGATTAATTTCTGTTATTCTATTTGAATAAGAATGTGTAAATAATAATATGTAAATAATAATAATCTTAAAAAATTCACTGTTGCGTGATATTAACGAAATGACGGAACACGCACCCAACCACGTCACTGTCCTCAAGCCGAGGACTTGAGGCTTCGAGGCCAAGGACTTTAAAATGTGTCCTCAAGGACGTCCTTGAGGCCAAGGACGTCCTTGAGGTCTCCACCTATGATAATGACATAAAAAAATTTGAAATTTTTGCTTCAAAAAGTTTAGTATGTTTTACCTTATCCATAGTTTCATTGCGAAGACGTAAAAAGTGAAAAGCAGATATCAAAATTTTAGAAGTGGTTTAACAGCATCCCTGAAATACGTACCATATCCTTCTCTCATCATAAGGTGAGTTTTCACAGTATCCGTTTTTGTACTGCAATCTGCAATGAAGCATAATGGTACATCGCTTTCGTAAGCGAAAAGGCTGCTGCCACGTAATTGCTATCCCTCAGGTTGGCATCGCTGCCCCAACCTTAACTGTAATGCAAGTTTTTCAAGCAAAAACAAAATTGCTTCATGCATTTCCTTTCCCACTTCTGCATACTGTGTCTATACTCCGTATACTTTCATTCCACGCGTTCGTAACCCAAGCGCGAATCGAACCCAGGTGTGATGGTTCGAAAGCGAACGCGTAAACCACTAGACTACGCAGGTCTCAGCAATGTGGTAGCAAAATGTTCTATTTAAACCAAATGTATGAGAAAAAAGGCAATAGAGAGTTACGCTTAAATGCGGCTGCCTACGTGACTGTTGCATGACTGGCTTCTGCTAAAAGTATGCGCTTTTTCGTCCACATTTTTATAAGTCTAGATCTGCACTAAGTAGACTGTTATTGTTATATATTGACAAAAATTTTGCTCAAAAAATGTTGTGTTATATCGAGAAACATTAAAACATACAGTATATCAACACTTACAGAATACTGTAATCTTTAAAAACAAGATGTCCAACGACCATAGGTGGGCAAGTTAATGCAAAACGTTAGCTTTGTTAACCCCTAGTCCGTTAACAAACTTCACACCTCCGTTAATGTTAATCCGTTATTTTCAGCTTTAATTAACGGAAGTTAATGAAGTCCGTTAATCCGTAAACATTTTGCGTGTAATTTACATTTCGTTTTATTCACTCGCTTCCTAAATACGTATTGACGCTGTTGAGCTGATTGTAAGGAAATATTTATTGCTATGGTGGTCTTTTTGTGTTTTGAAAGTTACTTTTTACAGTCTAATCTACAGTGCTGTTCATATTTCAGAGACGCCCCTGCGAAAATTGGCATGTTTGATGTTTGCCGCCAGTTTTTTGCTACCCATGTTGGTTAAAGGTGGGAAAGTTATATATCAATGTTAGGGTATCTCTTCAGCATATCATCAGGAATACATTTTTGAAAAAAAAAGTTAAATTGGGCGGATGTTACCGCTTGAAACGCCACCTAGTGCTAGTTTTACAAAATTAACTTCTACCATGAATAACAATATTACAAATTATTTTCTCATTCAAACTGGCATTTTTAAAAAATAGTGTCGCTACTCATGCCCAATGTTATAATTTATTTATTTTTATTTATTTATTTGTGTCAAGCGCAAAAGCGCTCATAGAAAACGAAAAAAAGAAACGCTCACACACACACACAAAAAAAAAAAAGGTTTACAGTCATGCATTAATAATTCTAAAGCGCCAGAGAAGAACAGTAAGCTTCTCCCAAACCATTTACACTAAGCAAATCTATAAAGCGAGCAACATATTTCGAAGAACGAAATCTGCAAGAGTGAAGTAATGAGTAAACAAACACATTGGTAGACCTGTGGCAACGATTCATAAAACGGAATAAAAGTTTGCGAACAAGGGCATCAAAAGTATCAACATTAGCCTCCACTTGATATTGACGGACACTGCAATAACGAGGAATACCATGAATACTGCGGTAAGAATCATTGTAAGACACTCGAAGACGTCTATAGCTCTCTCATGGGTATAACAACACCACAGCTGACTAGCATACAATGCACAACAATGAGTCCGAAATAACATATTTTTGATATGAATAGAACACTTATGAAATTTACTGCGAAGTGAGTTACCTACAGCATACAAATACTTGATTTGGCGAGTGATATCACAATCATCAGATAATGTATCAGTTAGAAATACACCCAAATATTTTACAGAATCAACAAATTTAATGATTTTGCCATCCAGAGATAGTTTAGGCTTAAAATCCTTGCAGTATTTTACGCGAAACATCATGCCATATGATTTACAAGCATTGAAGACAATAGTATGCGCAACAGCATATTTCGAGCAAACAGCTAGCAGTTCATTGAGCCCTGTTAGAGAAGGACAAAAACAACATAAATCGTCAGCATACATAATATGATTAAGCTTGAGATTTCCCACAATGCAACCAGCATTTACCTTATTCAGTTCACTAGACAGATCATCCATATAAACAGCAAAAAGATATGGACTCAAAACACTACCCTGACGAACACCGTTACTGACATTGAAAGAGTCGGACATACAATTACCCCATTTTATCATCATAGTTTGGTTAGTATACCAGAAGTGAAGCAAGCGTAAAAGGCACCCAGGTACGGATCGGGCCTTAAGTTTGTGAAATAACATGGCATGATTCACCCGGTCAAAAGCTTTCGAAGCATCAAGGAACACAGAATAAACTGGAGTATTTTTTGTAGTATATGAGCGAACAACTTCTTTCAATAAAAATGTACACATGTCAGTCCCATGAAGAGGTTTGAAACCAAATTGATTATCACTAGTTGTGAGCAACGGTTTGAGTTTAAACAAAATAAGGTGCTCAAAAAGCTTAGAAACTACCGATGCAATTGCAATAGGTCTATAGTTTCCAGAGTTTGATATATCACCAGTAGGACTCTTAATGATAGGTACAATAACAGTTTCTAGACACTGAGAAGGTATAAAGGAATGCACGGTGCACAAATTAAAAAATACACTCAAATATATGCAGATGCTAGGATGCGCAAATCTGATAAATTCAGCACTTATATTATCACGCCCAGAAGATTTGTTCAGTGGGAGTAGAGGTAAAAGACGTTTAACATCTGCAACATTACAACCTATCTCCTGCAAGTTATCGCTAGACCCCGCAGAAAATATTTCTCCAGCATCATGAGTACTCTGCTCATTTAACAAGTTTGAAAATTTATTTTTCCACATTTCAGCAATAGCTGCTGTACCACTAATGTTATCAATGCTTGAAGCCAGAGAGTGAGATTTTTTGGGACCGGCAGCTCGGACTTTCTTCCAAAAGTCAGACCTATTTCCACAATTTAGGGCCTCTGCCATTGCATCTGCTTTATTTGTTTCCTTTGTGTATTTACATTGACGTAGTTTTGCCTTAAATAGCTTTTTTGTGCGCAACATTTCCTCATATGTAGAACCATGTAATGGTTTACCACAAGTTCTCCATGTTAGGTATGCATTTCTAGCTAGAGCATGAGCTTGTTTAACTTGCCCATTCCAGCCAGGTATATACAATGATGTAGACTGCTTTCTTTGATTACCAGTACCAATAATAGATTCTTTGGCCGATGTGAGCAAGACGTGGGTTATATCTTGATAAAATTTTGTAATTTCTGCTGCATGCATTTCATTTGTACACAGCTCATTTTTGCAATAAATAGCAAAGCTTGGGATTTTTAAATTTAGCATGCGCATCTCAGTTTCTTTAAAGTAGGCTTGCTTTTCATCTTCAGAAACAGATGCCCATTTAAAGTTAGTGGAGTTCAAGGATTCTACACTGATGTTAGGTAATTTTGAGCACACATATGAAATACTCAGAGGATGATGATCCGAAGATATACAATCATATACCACAGATATTTTACCTATGGAATCGTGAACAGCTGTAGAAGATAGACAGTGGTCTAGCCATGAGGTAGAGCCGTGCACCTCACTTACGTATGTATAAGAGTCATTAGGCAAAAACAATTTATCAGACTGAACATATCCATGATCAATACAAAATGAAGACAGCATAGGGCCAAACAAATTCTGCTTAGAAGCATTAAAATCTCCAATTATTGACACATTGCAACCGAATTCTTCACAAAAATTTTGAAGTTTGCTCAGATATTGTAGATATGCATCAACATTAGTACTGCAACTATAAGGAAGGTACACATTTACTAACGTTAAATATGACTCACCAAGGTTTACTTTAATGCCAATGATAGAGTTGTCATAATTGACAACTCTGGAAGCATCTATGCTCTTCTTCCACAGAATTGCTGTACCCCCATAAGGTCTTCCTGTGTGTATCT
Source organism: Trididemnum nubilum (assembly GCA_963965965.1). NCBI lineage: Eukaryota > Metazoa > Chordata > Ascidiacea > Aplousobranchia > Didemnidae > Trididemnum > Trididemnum nubilum. Next base: position 37,776,305 of record OZ014473.1, on the reverse strand, counting down.
TTTCTTTATCATCCATAGAAGATATGGCAAAAGTATGAACATCTTTGCTAATTTGGCTAATTTCATTCAGCCTGTGAGGTGGCAACCAAGTTTCTTGCAGAAAAACGATGTCATGGTCTTCACATAGTTCTAATATTTCAACAGTGGAAGAATAAAAGCCTTTGCAATTAAAGGAGGCTACTTTTAAATTGCTGCAAGCCATTAGTCGTGTTGTAGATTTGAGCCAGATTCTGCATATGTGTCTAAATTCACTTTTTCAGAATTTGGTGGGTAATATCTCTTCACTAATACTCCCTCTGGCCAATTTTCAGCATCAAGGCAGTTTTTAAACAAAACCCCACTGAAAGAAATTTTAAACGATGCATATGAATTATGTCTTGTCTTTAGAGATGAGCATGACACCTCTTTCGCATCAACAAATTGAGATTTAACAAATTGTGCTATTTCCTCTTCTGATGTGGATGGGTATAACCTGGTGACAAAAATGTCAAGTGCCTTGTGAAGAGGTTTTACAGCTTTCAGAGAAGATGTTGTCTTTTTGCCGATCTTAGGAGGCCGTTTTCTTTTAACAAATGTTTTAAAACCATCTTCATCCTTGCTCAGGCTCTGAGAGTTTGAAGGTTGGGAATCAGAACTGTCAAGCTTTGAATTCTTTTTTGCAACAGTTTTTTTGGGCAAAGATTTAGAGACTTTACTTGCATAAGTATCAGCTGGCTCAGGGCCATCAACTGATGTGCTAACCAGACGACCTGCTTCAAGGGCAGTAGTAGCATTATTAAGTTGGACTTGTTCCATCTTCCTATTTATCTCAGTACTATCCATTTTTAGAGCATCAACTTCTCTTACAGTTTTTTCATTTTTCATCTTCAAATGGTTCATCTCTCTTTTTAATTCCAACACATCAGTGTAAAGAGCTACTGCATCTACGCAAACAATGTCCAAAGGAGGAAATTGACAAGAAACTGTGGCAAAGATTGGAGCAGAGAAAGTGGACTCATTTTCAATGGTTTGCAGAAGAATATAAATATCAGAGGCATTAGCAGACGCTGCCGATTTGTCTTTACCACTGCCCTGTCTATGAATAAATCTTTTTAGATTTTGAGGCCTCACAGATTCAGGTATCTTATCATAAAGAAGTTGCTTAGCTTCTTTGACTTCCTCACAACGAAAATAATCAGAAACCACCTTTGAGAGGTCTTCCATTGGCATTAATTTCATTCGATGGCTCATAAACCAAAGAATGGTGTTGACCATAACTTCAGACATTGTGTGGTCAACAATGTTGGTCAATAATGTGTGGTCACACCACGATCACGCCACCGTTGTGCTATTGTGACGTCATAAACATAGCAGTTTCTCCGGACCCTGTTAGAAGAAGATCATCCTCATTTTCTTCAGACATCATGGGGTTTAAAGCAATATGTGCAGAGAAAAGTGGGATAATAATTTATCTCCACAAGCAAGGAAAGTCTATTAAGTTTATTGCAAAGGAATGTGGATTATCTCGAACAGGTGTAAGAGGTGTGTTGAAACGCTGGAAGGAGACAGGAGAGTCGAAATGCAAACCTCGGCCAGGGAGAACTCGTAAGTCCACCACAAGAACGGACAGAACTCTCGTCAGGCTTTCATTGTCAAACAGGAAGTTGACATCCAGCGAACTATCCAGGGACCTAAGGGAAAGCACTGGTACAAAATTATCTGCTCCAACAGTAAGAAGAAGGCTTTTAGAAAATGGTCTTAGAGGTTGCAAGGCTATATGTAAGCCGTTGCTCTCAGATAAACAAAGAAAGCGCCGTTTGGAGTGGGCTCGCTCTCATGTCCACTGGCCTGTGGAAAAATGGCATAGGGTATTGTTTAGTGACGAGTCCACTTTTACGGTAAATAATCATGCTGGGAACAACTATGTGAGGAGACGGCCCAAAGAGCAATATCGCCCATATTGCATCTCTCCAACCATCAAACATCCACAGTCCATCATGGTGTGGGGATGCATGGCTGCAAATGGTGTCGGGAGGCTTGAGGTAGTGTCTGGTATGATGAATGGCACAAAATATATTGATGTGCTAGAAAGAAAAATGTTACCAAGTGCCCGCTCGTTATTTTCCGACAATCAGTGGATCTTTCAAGATGATAATGCGCCATGCCATCGTGCTAAGAAGGTCCAGAAGTGGTATGAATCCCATCAGGTGGAGAGAATGGAATGGCCGGCCCAATCACCAGACTTGAATCCATTTGAAAATTTGTGGTACAGGATAAGTTGCATTATTTCCAAAAACAAACCCAAAACAAAGAGGGAGCTAATTGAACAAGTTATTGCAGCTTGGTTTAGAGTAATTTCTCCTGAAGAATTGACAAAACTTGTAGATTCACTCCCCCGAAGATGCAAGATGGTGATTGAAAATAAAGGATGGCCAACAAAATATTAAAGATACTTGTGTGTTTTGTATTCCGCAACATAAACGGCCTTTTTCAAGGCCACCCACGTTTGAAAAAGAGTTACTAAAGTGATAACTCATATCACTAATGTTTTCAGTAAGGCTACAAACATTCATTCTGAATCGTAATTGGATAGCTAGTAATAAGGTCCACGATGTGTATAAGGGTTGCGATGTGGCAACCCTGCATTAAACTTTGCAGAAAGTGAGTTTTACAAACAACTAGAGTTTTTTTGCATAAATCTTACCCTTTGGGGCGTTAGGACGTAAAAGTATTTAATTAATAGCATTTTTTTGGCTTAAAGACCCAATAATTTCAAGACCCTACTAAATTCACGGAAAATTGATGTATTTGTGACGTCACAATGACCGAACGAAAGCGACATAGTAGCATGATCCCAAATTATAACATTGGGCATGAGTAGCGACACTATTTTTTAAAAATGCCAGTTTGAATGAGAAAATAATTTGTAATATTGTTATTCATGGTAGAAGTTAATTTTGTAAAACTAGCACTAGGTGGCGTTTCAAGCGGTAACATCCGCCCAATTTAACTTTTTTTTTCAAAAATGTATTCCTGATGATATGCTGAAGAGATACCCTTTACATTGATATATAACTTTCCCACCTTTAACCAACATAGGTAGCAAAAAACTGGCGGCAAACATCAAACATACCAATTATCACAGGGGTGTCTCTGAAATATGAACAGCACTGTAATTTCAAGATAAAAACAAGTTCAAATGTACAACGAAGCTGCAAGATATTAGCGATAAAAACCTTAACGAAAGTTAACAGAACTTAACGGAAGTTACTTTAGTCCGTTAACAGCACTTAACTGAAGTTAATTTAATCCGTTAACATGAAAAAAACTTTTTAAGGGATTAACGAGTTAATGAAAAAGTTAGCTTGGTTATTAACGGATTAACGATTAACGGACTTGTGCCCATCTATGCCAACGACATATTGGTAACAGGGAGGCAGTGAGGTGATACCTGGATCTTTCTGTCTGCTGCCACCCAGAGAGTGTTGTACATATTATCAAAAGCACACAAACAAAACAAACACTAGAAAACATTTTTTACAATTATTTAAGTAAGCCAGATTTGAATGACATTGTTAGCAAAATATAAAATAAAAAAAAACGGATTACTAAAGACAAGAAAAACTTAAACGCAATACTATAGTTTGACCGTTTTCAATCGTAAACAAGTACTCATTTCTAATTTGTGTTACCAGCAACCACATACAGTAGCAGACATCTTCCTCCAAATGATCAGAGCAATATTTCGAAATAGGGTTGTACTTCTTTACCAAAAATTTTTTCGGAATGCTTTTGTCCAGTATGTGACAGTCTGATCAATGACATAAAACTAGATGATACGCAACTCTTTTTCCCACTCTTTTTCCTTTTTGTTTCTTTATTGTGCGGATTTTTGCTCTGTCTTTGCCCACGCTTATATGCTGACAGTGACTGTATTGTACAGCCTTTGCCTTGCTCAAGTAACAATAGATAGCAATTATTACAAATATCGTTGTCTCTGGAAGTTGTGGCTTTGCGTAATTTACGTAAAGTTTTGTCAACTACTAAATTACCCCCCAAAATCCAATTTTCGAGTAAGTTTTGCGTAAAATACATAAATATTAACGTGTTATCACAACTTAATGTTACGACATTACTGAAATGTAAATATGAAAAGTGTTGTTTTTTTGTTTATTGTTGTGGTTTCTCATTTCTTCTGCTTTTCTGAGTCAAAATATGTTAAATGTTTCACACTAAATTGATTGAACTACTCTAAATATGTAAGTGTCAGTTTTATGTTTCATTTTGCGTTGTTTTTACGGTAGCATTGAACTTTGAAGAGTCAAGAGCGTAATGTTAATTTTCGTTGCTTCCATGCCAGAAATAGCAAAAATACAATAAATTGAAAAATGCCAAAAAACTTGCCGTAGTTTTTTATGGCATATAGTACACTTTTTTTTATACGAACCAATAAATATTAAGTCATGGCTGGCTGTTTGTAGTTTTTTGCTGAATTTAAGCCTCAGTTGTTCTTAAATTTTGAAAACACGGATGTTAATTTTAGCGACCACATTTGTACAACTGTTTAAGATGTTAATTTTAGCGACCATACTTGTAAAACTGTTTAAGTTGTATAGTCCCAAAGCTTTTTGTGCTTGAGTGAACGTTTCTTACTGCTTTTGCCGCAACGCAAAATTGCTCTTTTTTCGACTTGAACGACTGCCAAAAATTTTCTCAGTTACTCGCATAAAGCGCAACAGCATTCTTTATCGAAAAAAAAACAATACACTATCCTAATGACGATGGATCTCAAAAAGGCATTTGATACAGTTAATCATGAAAAGTTACCCGTACTACACAACCAATATCAGTACGGTATTGGGGGCCCTACTCATGAACTCCTTAAATCTTATCTATCAGAAAGAAAGCAATTTCTATGTGCAAACAATCTTCAATCTGAGCTTCAGCAAGTTACATTTGGAGTTTCGCAAGGTTCCATATTGGGGCCATTACTCTTTTTAATTTATATTAACGATCTTCGAAATGTTTTAAATTCAACTTCGCGACTATTTGCCGATGACACTTGCCTAATGCCTAGTTTGCAGTAGTAATAATCTTGATGACTTGCAGATTATATCAAACAAAGCTCTTGATAAATTCAATCGCTGGTGTGACAGTACTGAATTGACTATTAATCCATCAAAATCTACATTTATACTAATTCGTCCCAATTCGAAACTAAAATTGGAAGAAGACGACACAACTTTATCTTATAACAACTCGCAAATAATTAAAACTACAGTAGTTAAATGCCTTGGTGTCACACTTGATGATTCGTAAAATTTCAAAAATCATTTAAGTGTACTTCAAAGTAAAATAGCTAAGTCTATTGGCATTCTATTTAAGTTAAGACAATTTATGCCACGATCTGTATTGCTGATGCTCTACTACTCATTTGTACATGCTCATCTTTTATATGCTTTGCCTATTTTGGGCTTCTACGTTTCCGACATATTTAAAAAGACTGCAAGTACTTCAAAACAAGGCGATAAGAATAATCTCAGGAATTCAGGCACGAGAATTTATCACAAAACATTATTTTAACCTAAAAATTTTTAAAATTGAAGAACTGTATAATTTTGAAACTGCAAAGATAATGCACAAAGCTTCCACGAATTCTTTACCGTCTCCACTTAATTTGTATTTAAAAAAAGTAGATAATGTTCACAATTGCGCTACCCGTAGTTCTTTTCATAAAAACTATTTTCTCCCCCGATTTAAAACAAAAAAACTCAACGCTCAATTACGTTTCATGGTGTATCCGTTTGGAATAAAATCGATCTTGAAATAAGAAAATTGCATTACAAAAAATTTTTGTAATAAATACCGTACAAGACAATTCTATTGCAAAAATATTGCTAAAAAGAAATATACGAACACATTCTTACTTCTGCTACAACTGGTTTTGCAACAGTTACGTTAAAAGTAGTGTTTGTAGCTCTTTCCTTTTTTTTTTCCTTTCTTTCAGCTGTTTGTAGGGCTCTAGATCCAATGAAGATATAAACTTTTTGTCATAGGTGCAGGTGGCTGCTCGACTCGAAAACCCTCTTGGGTCACTTCGCAGTCCCCTTTCGCATTGTATATATCTGATATTTATGTATTTGTGTTTGAAATTTTGGGTTGAGCGATAAATAAATTATTCATTCATTCATTCTTTGATCTCATAATAGTTGCAATTTTACTCGCAAATACTAGAAAACCACTGAAATTTTATCGTTTTGAATCAGTGCAGAATTTAGTTTCTTTTATTGATTTGGATTTTTTTCTTTTTCGTTTGTCCTTAATTTATTTTTGCTGCTGAGGCTGGAATTTTTCTTAATTTATTCTGAACTTTTGAGCAGAAATGAGCCTAGTGTTCATAAAATTGTTCTAGAAAAGAGTGTATATATGATCAGTTAGTTTGTGCGTTTTTCATTTCTTTTTTTTTTAAGATATGTTATCCAGTGGTGAAGAATCTTTAAAAAAAACATTAACTTCTACTTTGGAATGCGGACTCTTTGCCGCTGAAAAATCTTGCTTTTTTTACGAAAAAGATTGATTTTATAATATTTTTTGCGAGACATTTCGGCTGCAAATTTTATTTCGGAGGGTCGCCGCTCAAGAAATTTTTGTTTTTTTCATCAAGAAAACCGTCAATTTTGAGACCTTTTTCGTGAAAAAAATTTGAATTCATCAAAATAATTTAGTGAAAAATCACGGGTATGTTTTAAAATTGATCGCAGAGAAACTCCAGAGCAGATGTGGTTTTGTCTAATATATAGCGCCACCGTTGTTTCGTGGCAGCAGGATAAAGCAACAATAAATCATCAGCTACAACATACGATCAAAACTCTAAATATCGTCTGATGTCTTACTTAAACCCCTCTACCTTTGAAGATTCATATATTTTACCAACTTCTCGCGAAAAAGCGTCAACGCACCTTTTTTTCAGAATTAGTGACTGCAATCGTCCTGTGTCCTTGGGAAAGACACTTAACGCATATTTTCCATTAAGGCCAAACAGTCTACCCGGTGTACTGTTGAACGCAAAAGCGCTAAAACAAACTTAAGCTGAAAAAAGGCTTTGTTGTCATTATTTTTATCATTGGTGGCAATTCAATTTGCCCCCCCTCCCCCCCCTTGGCTACGCCTGTGCTAGGCGTTGATGTGGTAAAACAAACGCAAAGTGCGTGGTTCATACGAATGATCGATCGAGTAACTACAGCGAAAGTTCATGACCTATGGCAAATGTTGGTGCGGATGAGTAAGACTTCGACTATTTCGTTTACACTCTTCAAACGATTAAGAACGGACACGATCCTACTCTGAATAGGCAACCAAAGACCAGTAGAATCAGCTCCAATTTTCAAGATATCGCTTTCACTCGAATGACATAAACATGAATACAGATTATTTCCCTTCAAACCACCGTTAATTATTTTGCAAGCACATTATTAGCGCTTCAACCCACCTTTTTCAAACTGCGCACAAATCGCCAGTGCCAAAAAAAAGCAGAAGAGTGAGGCCTGCAGCCAAGCGTGACCAAGCAGAGAATAAAATGAGCGCCTTCGCGCAGTTTCGGATCCTCTAGTTTTATGTCGTTGGTCTAATTAGTGCGGAATTGCTGATAAGAACATATAAAAATGCGGATGAAAAAGAACATACTTTTTCATGGAGAAGAAAAATCGTACAAAAGCGGATAGGCTACTGTGTGAATTCACCTATACTAGCAGTCTAGCACTTAGCAGTGCCGTCGCCAGAACAAACGAAGTGAGGGGGCTCTAGCCCAAAGTTCATTTGATATGACTTTACCAAGTATGAACAGTGACAATTAACCTACAGTAATAACCAGACTTAAATTGTAGGGGGACGCTTTCCCCCCGTTGAGATTCAGCGTCCCCCAATTGAGGTTTTATAATGACCCGCACACCAAAAGGAGGCTTTCTTGACATGGACGTCGGCAAGGGAGGGGGGGCATGATTTTCACGTACTATCTCTTAAACCTCCCAAATTTCAAAAATTCTTCTACTTTTAGTAGTTAATACTGGCTTTATTCTTTATGCCCCCCTCCCGGAAAAATGTTCTGCCGACGCTCTTGTTCTTGGACGGAAAAGTGGCTGGAAATTCCAAAAAGTCTGAAATTCCGGCCGAAGGTGGAACCGATTTGCTGCGAAGGCCTTTTTTTTTTTGGTCTTCATTTGAATTTGGGGGCAAAATCCCAAAATTTTGGGCAAAGATAGAACGAAATTGCGACGAAGACCTTTTTTTTGGTCTTCACCAGATGCGGTAAACTTTGTTTTGATTGCTGTCGCACTCCATTGCGTCTGAACACGGCTGCGAAAGCATCTCCCCATGCAACATTTTACAGTTTAAGTGCTGGTAACAACTAAACTTTACAGTAGTTTGACCAATTACTAATGATACTTACCATAGGCGTAGCCAGGATTTTTGATTGGGGGGGGGGGGGCCAAATCACATGCAATGACGTCATCAGAAATTTTCAAAAAAGGAACTTTTTGTAGGGCAAAGATATCGCAGAATGGAAGATCTGAAGTTGTGGTCTGTTGTCACTTAACCAGGATTTTGGTAAAGGGAGAGGGCGAAAACTAACAGTTAAAAAGCGAAAATATCTAACTTGGGAGACGTGTTGAGAAAGCTAGTCTACTCAAACGTGTCACAGACGGGGGTCTGGGAGCGGAGCCCCCGGACGCCGGTGGCTATGGGGGTCTGGGGGCAAAGCCCCCAGCCCCTGGGCGATTTTTGTAAACTTTGGAAAAAAAATGTTTGTTTCGGAAAAAATTGTTTTGGAAAATGAAAAAATTGTTTTGGAAAGTTTTTGAAAAAAAATGTTTGTTAAATGTTTGTTAAAAATGTTTGTAAAAATGGGATTAAAATAGCTTTCTTTTTACCCCTGGGCCACCCCCCTAGCTTCGTCTATGCTTTTGAGATAAGATCGCGCCCTCAAATTTTTTCATAAAAAAACATTTAAAGCAAACTTAAAATAACTTTTTTTCCAAAACGTGGAGGACTTGAGTCAAGTCACTTGACAGTTTTTTGAAACGTACAAGAATTGCATGACATTATTTTGACGAGGACACGTGGTCGTCATTATTATTACTTACTTTTGTACGCCTAAATCCTAAATTAGAGAAACTGCAATTCCGGACAAGAACAACGTATTGGCTATGCTCTCATTGTATTTAGCATTGGTATTTTTCAATTGGAGGGTTTGCTTTACCGCCTGCGTTATAGCATTAAGTTCATAATAACGTTAAACGAAGGCCTGGGGTTGCAACTTTTAGGAAACAACTCTTAAATTTCTTACAGGTTTTGTTTATAAATTGTTAAAAATTTGAATTAAGGGGCTCCTTGCCCAGGACCCTTAGTCGTCAGTCAGGGGCTCTGGGGCTCCCTGGTTGTCAGTTAGAGGCCCCGGGTTGTCAGTTAGAAGCCCTGCGTCTCCCTGGTCGTTAATTAGGGGCCCTCGATTCTCATGGTCCTCACTTAGGGCACCCCTGGTTGTCAGTTGGGGCCCCCTGGTTGTCAGTCAAGATCTTCGGGGTCCCCTGGTTGTCAGTTAGGGGCCCCCTTGTTGGTTAGGATCTACGGGGCCCCTGGTTGTCAGTTAGGGGCCCCGGGGCCTCCTGGTTGTTGGTTGGAGGCCCCGGGGCCTCTGGTTGTCAGTTAGGGGCCCTGTGGCCCCGGTTTGTCGTTTAGGGGCCCTGGCCCCCCTGGTTGTCAGTTAGGGACCCCGGATCCCCCTGGTTGTTAGTCAGGGGCCCCCTGGTCGTTATTTAGGGGGCCTCTGGTTGTCAGTTAGGAGCCCCGGGGCCCCTGGTTGTCGGTTAGGGGCCGCTGGTTATTAGTTAGGGACCCCGGGGGCCCCCTGGTTGTTAGTTATGGGCCCTGGGGTCCCTGGTTGTCAGTTAGGGACCCTGGGGCCCCCTGGTTGTCTGTTAGGGGCCTCGGGCCCCTGGTGGTTGTTAGTTAGGGTCCCCGGGGCCTATGGTTGTCAGTTAGGGGCCTTGAGTCCCCCTGTTTGTCGGTTAGGGGCCCGGCCCCTCTGGTTGTCAGTTAGTGGCCCCGGGGCACCTGGTTGTTAGTTAGGGGTCCCCTGATCGTTATTTAGGGGCCCCTGGTTGTCAGTTAGGGGCCCGGCGCACCTGGTTTTTGGTTAGGGGCCCTAGGGCTCCTGGTTGTTAGTTAGGGGCCCTGGGACCCCCTGGTCGTCAGTTAGGGGCACTCGGGGACCCCTGGTTATAAGTTAGGTGCCCCGGGGCCCCCTAGTTGTTGGTTTGGGACCCATAGTCGTTAGTTTGGGGCCCCCGGCTGTTAGTTAGAGGCCCTAGGGCTCCTGGTTGTTAGTTAGGGGCCCTGGGGCCCCCTGGTCGTCAGTTAGGGGCACTCGGGGACCCCTGGTTATCAGTTAGGTGCCCCGGGGCCCCCTAGTTGTTGGTTTGGGACCCATAGTTGTTAGTTTGGGGCCCCCTGGTTGTTAGTTGGGGGCCCCGGGGCTCCCTCACCGTCATTAATGTTATTGTTAATTACTCTTATGTACGTAATTGCTGAAAAAAAAACTGCAATTAAACAGCGCTAGCCTACGTTGTCGTAATTTTTATCATTGGTGGTATTTTAATTGGGGGGGCCCGGGCCCCCTGGGCCCCCCCTGGCTACGCCTATGATATTTACTCACTTTTTTTCAATCCTGTTTTACTTTAGAATAAAGCACTGGTACCCAAAACTAACAAAATTTGGATGGTTGCTTGACTACATGATCGCAAGGTCTTTTCGCAACCTCCCCGTCATTAATAATTTAGACCCAATTTTAATTTTATTTTATGTTTTTGTGTCTTTGTTCGTTCGCTCGTTCGAAGGCCACCAGAATAAACTGAAATTTTGTACGTAAAAACTAATATTGTACGGCTACAAATTATGCGCTATTCTAAAAATTTTGTATTCATGTCTGAAAAAAAGAGACTTATGACGCCGCCTGCATTTCTCGGTTTGTTTCATCAGCGGCCTATTTACAATCGCTTGAAAAATCTATCTGCAGCAGTTAATGCGACCAGAAGCGCAACCAGGATTTTGATAAGAGGTAGTGGGCTTTGAACCGAAAGTACATTTTTTGCATGAAACTTGTCTAATTTCGACCAAGTGCCGTCGCTATAGGGATAAGGGCCAGGGGGGCCTTGCCCTTACAACCTCTTGTGCCCCCCCCCCACTAACGACTGCTTGTGCTCCCCATTTCAGTTTACTCAGAATACTATAACTTAGGAGCATCTCGTAACAACAAGTCAATAACGGAAAAAGGAATAATTACATTCAAAGATAATTCTCGATTGAAGTTTTCTCGATTTTTTTGCGAAATTGTTGACCACCAACTGCTGTACATAAATTTGACACAATAATCGGTCTTATTAGCACGCCTTTTCGGATGTGTCGCGGAATAGAGATTTAAGCCTATAAAATCGTTACCGATACTTCGTTCATGATTGTGACCTGAAACAATACCAAAAATCTGCTGCTTTTGGTTTTTTTAGAGCACACTCAAGATTTTTTTTAGGTCGCTTTCAGTTGCGCAACCAAGGGGAAGGAGCAAGGGGGCTAAAGCCCCCTTTAGCCAAGTCATTTAGTAAATCTAAATACCACAAAAAAAAACAAGCGTTTAGACGTGTTTTGGACCTGATCTTGAGTATATAGGGGGCTAAAGAGGCCAGGCAATTTCAGAGTCATAATCACGTTTATTTAGAACAAAACAACACACAGCACCAAAAAGCAGCGAGTTGAGATGTGACAGGAAGCTGCGAAGGGACCTCTCGGTCATCGAGTTGAACAGCCACCTATGAACGTAGTAGTGACGATCGGTGAGGGGCATCAGGGTATTCTTTGAATACCCAAATAAAATCATCTCATCGGTATTTATTCAAAGTAATATACCTTTTAAATTATGTTGTGATACCTTTTAAATAGTATTTTTTATTTTGGTTATTTTTGCTTTCATGACTAGTTGGCCACAAGCATAGCGTATTCTGCGCAGCAATTGGCGAAACCTAGTGGCAGGCAGTCAATTATTTCTTTCGGCATTGTGGCGCTAAACGTTGATATGCAGTCGCTGTAGCTTGACTGCGCTGGAAGGTATCAAAGCGAAGTTGTGAATACCCAAAATGACGTAGCAAAGTGAAACCATGTAACGCCCCGCCTCTGTATTGACCAATCAAATTTGGTCAAGTGAAGAAACGCCACGATTGACGTCATCCTGGGTTTTCAGATAGCGAGCGTGATTACCTTGCCTTCAGCTGCCTGCGTCTGTGGTTGCGCTATCAACCGTAACAGACCTGTCAATTAAATTAACTACCCTGAAACATCATAATACTTTCTCCGTATCAAACAATTGACAGTAAAAGACTTGCAAGGTTTTTTAGCAAAAATAACCTACTATGAAGAAAACTTAAAATTCGTCAAAGTAAATTACAACAGCAATATAACACAACGAATGCTGTGGATAGTTTATTGGGATGTTCCTTCACTCAAAAAACTTATGAAGAAAAAAAAGCAATCGTTGCTGCAGGTAGACCCAAACCGTTGAAAGATCGTTTTCTTCCTTAAAACGTATCAAATCATTTTCTCAAAATAAAATGGAACCAGACAGACTTTCAGATTTAGGCTTTATATCCATCGAGTCACAATTACTGACAGAAGTCATGAAAACCAAATCTTTTCAGGATTCCGTCGTAACAGAATTGCTTCAGCGGAAAAGCGAATGGAATTTACTTTTAAATGATTTTCTTGCATCTGCACTAATTCTGAAACTTTGCCGATTTTAGTGCTCTGCCGTTTGTAGTAAACAGTTTTGTTTGAATTGCTAATCTAACGGCCAAAGCTGTTTCAGCTTGTACTATTTCTTTGCTTTTTATAAGCAACTGATCATTGGATGAGGTAAAGGCGTGTTAAAAGTTTTAGTCAATAGCTTGAATTGAGTGTAGAAGCTATAGTCTATCTTTTTGATTTTTCTACACCTCTTCTATACTCATTTCACTCAACAGCTGAAGCGAGACAAGAAAAATTAACTTCAGCAACGCTACCCTCAATTCGAACCAAAACTTTTTACTCCCAAACGTGTTTCTGCTACTCCCCAGTGCCGTCGCTATGGGGGGCCAGGGGGGGCCGTGCCCCCCCTAACGACTGCTTGTGCCCCCATTTCGGTCTACTCAAAATACAGTTTTGAAACATCACGTAGCGACCAGACAACAGACAATAATGAAAAAGAAAATTATAACGTTCAAACATAATTCTCGTTAAAAGTTTTCTCGATTTTTCGACGAAATTGCTGGCAACCAACTGCCATGCATAAATGTGACGCAATAATTCGTCTTATTACCAGGCCTTTACGGATGTGTCGCGGAATAGAAATGTAAGCCTACAGAATCGGTATCGGTACTTCGTAAGTGATTATGACCTGAAACAGTAGGCTACGTGAAAACACTTTAAAAGACCAGTTGTTTTGATTTTTTAGAGCACTGCCAAGAATTTTTTAGGTCGCAGTCGGTGGGCAACCAAGGGGAAGGGGCTATGGGGGCTTTAGCTTCCTTTAGTCAAGTCATTTAGAAAATTTAGCCCCAAAATACAAGCATTTAAAGATGTTTTGGACTTGGCCTGAAGTATTAGGGGTGCAGAATAAGCTCGGCAATTTAATCTTTTCAATGAATTCTGAATTTTAGCAATTTACTATTGTTATTCATATGGCTGTAGTTGTAAAAAAGTGCATGTAGTTATTCAAAGTGGATGTAATTGTATTGTGCTATAGGCTACTAACTGGAATGAGTTTGCATCATAAACTTTTCATAGAATTTTATGGGCAGCTTCGCTTTTTGATTATCAGTTACCGGCCAGTTGGTCAAGCGATAACACGTTCCTCTCTGGAGAGGGATGTTTGAGGTTCAATCTTTGGGCCGGTCAAATTGGACACAATGTTGCCAACGGCTCACTACTACTGCGACATTTCTTGGAAGAAAGCTGTTTTGCCCGGGCGCAATGACACGTAGACGGGCCCCGCAAACTCGTTACAAGCTTCAAAGTAATACAGCAAGTGTAATGAAAGATTTGATTTTGATCTGATATTCATATGGCTTCAGAAACTTGCGAAATGTGATTAAAATAGCGTTAAAATTGCTGTTTTTGCCGCAAAATCACAAAAATCGTCCAGCGGTTGGAGGCCCTACTCCCCAGGCTCTCTGTGACACGCTTGAGTTGCATCAGTTTGTTCAGCACAGGGCCTAAATTAGACAATTTTTGTGCAAAAAAAATTCTACTTTTGGTTTTACCCCCCTTCCCTCTCAGCAAAATTCTGGTTGCGCTTCTGGTTGCATTTACTGCTGCAGACAAATTTTTCAAGCGATTAGGTTGGCCAGATACAAAATAAGCTGAAAAACGCTGCCGGCCGTACACGTCTTTTTTTTCAGACATGAATGCAAAATTGATAAAATAACGTATAATTTGTAGCCGTAAAATATTAGTTTTTATGTGCAAAAATTCAGTTTATTTTAGTGCCCCCCCGCTCTCGGCTAGTGCCCCCTCACTTCGGTTGCTCTGGCGACGGCACTGCTACCCCCCCCCAGTCAAATTTTATCTTTCAATTTTTATTTTTAAATGGTACTGTACAAAAACAGTATGAATATCAAATGCCACCTTTATGTATGGACATAATTCTATATGCGCAGACCGGATGCGCAATTACTTCATGTACGAAAATAAACGACGCAATAAATTTGTAATTGAATACCCAAAACTTTCTGCCACCGATCGTCACTGGAACGTAGCAATCGTGCAGTGCGAATGTAATTTATTCATAGGTGGGCAAGTTAATGCAAAACGTTAGCTTCGTTAACCCCTAGTCCGTTAACAAACTTCACACCTCCGTTAACGTTAATCCGTTATTTTCAGCTTTAATTAACGGAAGTTAATGAAGTCCGTTAATCCGTAAACATTTTGCGTGTAATTTACATTTCTTTTTATTCACTCGCTTCTAAAACACGTATTGACGCTGTTGAGCTGATTGTAAGGAAATATTTATTGATATGGTGGTCTTTTTGTGTTTTGGAAGTTACATTTTACAGTCTAATCTAATTTCAAGATAAAAACAAGTTCAAATGCACAACGAAGCTGCGATCGAAAAATTTTTGGAAATTGTGAACAGCGATAATTAGTAGATCTATGAGGCTGCAGGTTATTATTTGCCACAAAAAAGAGCTCGTTTCTTCGCTTTCTTCTATAAAACTCGTGCTAATACAGAAACAGGACATCGATGCAAACTGGCTTGTACCGGTCTGATGAATGAATGGTGCAAGATATTAACGATAAAAACCTTAACGGAAGATGACAGAACTTAACGGAAGTTACTTTAGTCCGTTAACAGAACTTAACGGAAGTTAACATGAAAAAACTTTTTAACGGATTAACGAGTTCAAGAAAAAGTTAGCTTCGTTATTAACGGACTTGTGCCCACCTATGAATTTATTAATTGAGAAGTAGCAGTGAAATGGGCAACGAGAAGCGCCAACAAAACCCGCGAACACTGGCCCAGCGAACAAGTCTCCACCCTTCCGGTCTGTCTCTCTCCACCATCAATGAAAACATTCCTAAAAAAAATTCGTTCGGTTAAATTTCATTCTTTCAATGACTTCCGAATTTTTGTAATTTTTTGTAATTATTCATATGGCTTCAAAAACGTCCGAAATGTGATTGAAATGGCATTAAAATCGCTACTTTTTGCCCCAAAATCATAAAAAAATCACCCAGCGGCCCGTGGCTCTGCTCCTGTGATCAGTGGTGCAAAGCTTTGTTGAGCATTGGGGGGGATAATTTGCAATTTTACCCCAATTTTTTTCTATTTTCAACATTGGGGGGGATGAACCTCGACCAAGACTTTTTTCAGGTGAGCAAATTAAGTGAAGACCAAAAAAAAGACTTCACCAGAAATGGAACACTTTTTTTAAGTACTGACCTGCGCTCAGATTCACACCAGTCAAATTATTGGAGGGGTTGCAGATGAAGACCATACTCAAATTGTTGGGGGGTATACAGTCAAATTATTGGGGGGATGTATCCCCCCATCCCCCCTTGTTTCGGCACCACTGCCTGTTATACACTTGAGTTGCATCGGCTTGTTCAACACGGGGCCTATATTAGACAATTTTTGCGCAAAAAAAACAAAAAAGCACTTTTGGTTCAATTTCCTCCCTCTTAGCAAAATCCTGGTTTCGCTTCTGGTCGCATTTACTACTGCAGACAAATTTTTCAAGCGATTATATGGGCCGCATACGAAACGAGCTAATAAACGTTGCCGGGCTTTTACGTCACTTTTTTTTAAACATAAATACAAAATTTTTGAAATAGCGCATAATTTGTAGCCGTAAAATACCAGTTTCTATGTGCAAAAGTTCAGTCTGTTTTAGTGCCCCCCCCCCCCACTTTCGGCTGAGGCTCCCTCATTTCGTTTGCTCTGGTGACGACACTGTTTAGGCCCCGCGCTAAACAAACTGGTGCAACTTAGACGTGTCACAGGCGGGGGACTGGGGGCAGAGCCCTAGCCCTGGGCGAGTTTGTGATTTTGCGGCAAAAAATAGCACTTTTAAAACCATTTTGATCACGTTTCGCACGTTTTTGAAGCCATGTGAACGGTTACAGTAAATTGCTAAAATTCAGAATTCATTAAAAGAGTTAGATTGCCGAGCCCCTTCAGCCTCAACCCCCCTTCCTTCAGGTCAAATCCGAAACAAGTTTTAACGCTTGTAGTTTGGGGTTAGATTTTTTAAATGTCTTGGCTAAGACGGGGAGATAAGCCAGCCCCATTACCCCTTTGCTCCTGGTTGCGCAACTGACTGTAATGTAAAAAATCTCAGTGTGCTCTTAAAAGCAAAAACAGATAGTTCTCAAAAAAATGCTTTCACGTATTGTTCAGGTAGATCCAGAGCAGAAGGCATAGGTGTGAAGAACGAGAGGTCTGGAGCTGGAGTCAGAGCCATGCCTTTTTCCCACTCGCTCCGCAGCCAGGATCTTCAAGTCGAATCGCCGCTAAATTACGTACCAGTAGCGTATCCTAGACACCTATCCAAACTGAAAAAAAAAACAAAAAACTCTTTTAATCTTTTTAACTGTAAATGGATTGTCCTCATAGGCGAAGCTAAGAGGGAGGCAGGGGGTCCACCCCCTCCCCAATTGAAACACCACCAACCATAAAAATGTGACAAAAAATCTATTGTTTCTTTAGTTTCAGTTTCTTTTAGTCTTTTTCGCGTACAAGAGTAGACGCGTACAAAAGTAATTACGGTGATATTGACAACCAGGGGGCCCGGGTCCACTCAATTCAATTTTTTCCGACCAATTTAAATGTATAACCCGGGTAAAATTAAGAGTTTTTGTTCTAAAAGTAGCTACCTCAAATCCTCATCTAACCTCTTTATGAACGTAATGCAATAACTAAAGCCGGATTTACCATATGGCACAGTGCCTGGGGCCCCGCGCTCAGATGGTTAAGACATTTTTTGGACTTCACGTATTTTTTGCATCAATATGTTGCGAAAATGCCCAAAGTGCCAAGATTTCCGGACAATGACATGGCTAGTAGGCTTAACTAGGTATCTATTGTACCATTTTTCAATAGAAACAATTCACCTCCACCTCGCCAGTAATTACGTGGCAAAGTACTTTTAAAAATAAAATAGCTAGGGAAAATGCTTATTGAACAAATTGTTAAATGTGAATTGAGGGGCCTGGGCCCCCTGGCCGCACATGTAAGCCTATTCCTACAGCAGGTTATTTTTGTGACAAAACAAAAATCTCTTAGGAAAATTTTCGAGTGTATCAGTATTTACTGCTAAAATATTGCACGAGGCAATGTAGCCTACTTTCCTTTACCTGGGCCTAACAAATTACAAAATTTACCTCCAAACTGCAAGATTTTAATCGTGTATTGGACTTAAATTGCAAGTAAAAGGAAGATGAACAACGCAACTTTTTCAGTTGGCTTTCACTTATGTTAAAAATCTAGTTCTTTTAAATGGCTCTGAACACATGCGAAATGTGATCCAATTGCACTAAAATATAGCTTTTTTCTAATTACTAAAAATCGCGCAGCAGCTGGAGGCTTCATTCCCACACGGCCATAGCCTACAGCGGCTGGGACCCCCGTTTGTGATCTCTTTGAATTACACTACTTTATTCAACACATCTCCGAATATAAACATTTTCACTTTTCAACTTTAGGTTTAAGCCGTCTCCCTTTAGTAAAATCCTGATAAAGTGTCAAACCAGGTCACAGCTACTGATCTTTCATTCTCCGATGTCTTTGTCCAACAAAAAACTCCCTTTCGAAAATTTTGAATGACGTCATTGCATGTGATTGTGGCTTCCCCTACCTAATCAAAAATCCTGGCTACGCCAATGGTTGTGACATGGTCAATTATGAACATAAATTTTCGTTGTTACAATCAGAGCCGCGGATTCATTTGAAAAAAGGCATGGCTTCGGAGCTCTCGTTCTTCACACCTATGGCTACGGAGCTGCAATTTTTGAAATATAGAACTGGCTCCGCATCATTGTCACTTGCCAGCAGTGGTGTAAAAAGTACTCGAAAATTGTAATCAAGTAAAAGTTTCGTTACTGACGAAAAACTACTTGAAGTGAAGTACAAAGAATTGACCAAAAAAAGTACTTGAGTAAACGTAAAAAAGTATTCGTTTTAAAGTATTTTCTAAGTACAAGTATTTCTAAAAGTATTCAAGCAAAATAAACAAACTATTCAATCAACATATGACAACTGGTCGACTACCTTTACATCACTGTCACATAGCGCTAGGTCTTCTAACCCCTCATTCAGAAGTTATGAATTTTTGCAAGTTTTTTTTATTATATTCAAGACAATTAACCAAAAAGAACAACAGCAAAACCTCGAGATTTGAAAATCATGCCATGCAAAATCTACACGGAATCATTACATAAAATCTATGCTCAAATACTTATTCACGGTCATTGTTAAATTATGCTAAAATTTAAAAACACTGTTGACGTTTCTTATTAATGTATAATAATCTACTGTATTTACTAGGTGGGCCAAAACTTCGCTTGATAGCTATTTCAGTATATTCTGGAATAACCTTCTCTTTGATTAATGAATCAAAATTATTGTGGATTTTTTAAATTTGATTTACCTCACAACATGGGGGGCCGAAGTCCCCTTAGCCCTTACCACCGAGTTGCGCTACTGACTGCGACCTAAAAACCGTGAGTGTGCTCTAAAAAAACAAAAACAGCTGGTCTTTAAAAAAATGTTTTTACGTATTGTTTCAGGTTATAATCACTAACGAAGTACAGGTAACGATTCTGTGCGCTTACAGCTCTCTTCTGCAACACACCAGCAAAAGGGTGTCAATAAGACAGATTATTACTCACATTTATGTACAGCAGTTGGTTGCCAGCAATTTTGCCAAGAATCGAGAAAACGTCAAAGGAGAATTATGTTTGTACGTTATTATTCCTTTTTCCATCATTGTCCTAAAACAGTATTTTGAGTAAACCGAAATGGGGCGAAATAAGCAGCTGTTAGTAAGGCACAGCCCTCCTTGCCCCCCCCCCACCCCGTAGCGACGGCACTGATCTGACCTCTGACACAACAGTTGCCAGCCAAAACAGGAAAAGACAACTAATTTAACTTAGTTGAACAATTGCCGGTAGAATACCGTTTTGACGAATTTGTGGTTCAAATTTAAAATTACACTATGGTAATTTGTACTTTTTTAAATCAAAACACTACTTAAGTAGCGTTATTTCACTCTAAAAGTAATCACGTAAAAGTAACCACAAAAAAAAACTACTCAACAAGTACTCGTTACTGGAAAAAATGAGTAACCTACGGAAGCGAAAGTATTTTGTTACTTCACACCACTACTTGCCAGTAATAATAAAGCCAGAAAGTTTTGTTTCCGTATCTAATTTATGAAGTCAACTGTTTACAGATATGCAACCAGGACTTTGCTGAGGATGGAGAGCTTGAACCCAAAGCCAAAATTCGTCTGCATTTCATAGACGGGGGTCTGGGAGTAAAGCCCCCGACGCTGGGCGATTTTAGTAATTTTATAAAATAAGTCATTTTAACGTCTTTTGGATATTTCGCACGTTTGTCAAACCATTTGAAAAAAAAAACAAAAACGAATGGCTAAAATCTGGAAGTCTTTTGACAGTTAAGTTCCTCAGCCTCAACAAGCACCACCTACTTGCATACATTCACATTGAAAAACCAAATAGACTACTATTTTAAAACACTTCAAGGCAGCTAAAATTCCATGTTTTAAATAATTTTATGGGCGTTTGTTTGGCTTTGGCAAGGTTTTTCGTTCCAAAATAGTCGGAGCTTGTTTTTTTTTTATGGTAATTTGTGGCTTTTGTGGCTCCAGCACTAGCTCCCCAAAACGTTAAAGACTCTAACAAAAAAGTGATTCGCTCCACAGCCTTGGTCACATTGACAATTATACATTGTGCTGAGTCTATGGCCGAGTCTACGGTTTGATGCAATTCTGTATTCGCTGGAAAATGCAAGCGAGTTACGTTTTTTTTCTCTCAAGCTTTTAGATTGGTACGATTTTTCTGTCGTTGCTTATTCCATAAATCCTGATAATTTAAGCTACCGTGTAGAAGCATCAGAAAGTTCCTGCTCAATCTTTTAGCATTAGCATATGCCAGATATTTTGGTTGATTCTTCGCGCCAAGATCTGCTTTGTGCTAGTAGACTACTGAAACAGACCTGGATTCCAACATCGTGATTCATTTACTTTCAACTTTATAAAATCATTGAAATGTTTTCATACACCGTTTTGAAATAGAGAACAACAATAGAACATAAGCACCTCAAAACTTTTTCGAATAAACTCAATCATAGCAAAAAATAAGAAAAAATAAAATTCGCAACATCCAGTATGTAACGTAATAGTATGAGCAGGTGAACAACGAACACGGTTTTTCTACAATTAAATAAATACTTGATAACGACAGATGATACAATAGATTTGTTTTCCCGGTAACAATGGCAAGAGTGAAAAAAAAAGTCACAAATCTCAACGCCTCCAAGTAAACATCCCACCTTTCAACAAGCGAAAGTAAATCACATCTTACATTGTGTATGCTACCAAGATTCTGATGAAAGATTTGCAAAATATCACAGCGGCACGAAACCAAAATACTGTTTATTTAAAGCAACATGGCCGTTTTTTTTAATTGTTTTTGTTCAGCTGGTAACTACTGCATTACTGTATACTAAAAAGTCTAAAATTTGGAAAACGCTTGGTTTCGTTTTAAAGGCAGCGCTACCAAAGACTGTATACTAGGGTGTTTCAAAATTGCACCACTTTCAAATTTTTTAACGGCTCAGCAAATTTCTGATGGAGTTTTGGCCGCTGATTACGAATTTGATATTATTTTTTATTTATGACGTCATTTTGAGGGTTCACGCCTCCATTGTTTGCGTCATTTTTCGACTTTTTTGTGATATCTCACGAACTACATATCGTAGAACCTTAAAATTTACTTCAAACGACGCAGAATCCACGATTTCCTATAAGTGCTCTGTAGATAAAAAAAGCTTATCTGCAACAGAAAATAAGTTATATGCAAAAAACGGTTTTGATCAGTTGCCAGATATGACGTCACAAGCCATTTGGGCAGTGGACACTTTTAGTTGCTTAGAACAGTTTTGGTTAAAACGAAACATATTTCTGATGTAGCCAAGCGTTATGTAGCCGAGTTGCGTTGTAATTACGGAGGGGTGTGGATGGGGTAATGGTTATAAGTGAGGGGAGGGGGTTAGGTGGTGGGCTAAGGTAGCGAATTCAATATCTATTTTTCTGACCATGGACTTAATTGAGCTAAATTTGCTGCACTGCCACAACAAAATGTTTCATGGAGTGCATTGAATTTTTTTGTACACTTAATTCCGCACTTGGCAACAAAACAGAATAGACAAGATAAGTAAATATTCCATAGCTTTTTATTGAAACCACTGACCAGAAGTCAACACATAACAAAGATTTCAAGAATTTTCAAAAACAATAACTGACCCATGAAGCTGAAAGATATCAGCAAAATCTGAAACACCTGAAACGTTAGTATAACACCATTCCAGGACTTTTAAAACGGCATCTGCAAACGATACACAAGCATACAGTAAACTTATTGGGTAAAATGCTGTGTACATAGCAATTTTCTGCAACTTTTCGTTTACTGAAGGATGTTGCACTGACTACGTTAATCTCCACTTCGTTGCGTCGTTTAACTTTAATAGCTGCCTTCTGCGAGCGTTTATTGAAACTTTTGTCTTTCGGCGATGTCATCCGCCTCGAGATCTTTGATCCAGTAATACTTAAGCTCAGCTGCAAGGATCCTGTTTTCAAATTTGCATGAACTAAGACATTTATCTTTGTATACTTGGCAAGTTTTGCTAATATCACACCGGCGCTTACTGATATCGAATAAAATTTCCAGCCAATCTCATCAACAGTCGCGCTATTTAATCTTTTAGATCTTTTACTTGCAGCATCAAATCTATCAACAACTCGCTTAATTTATTTTGAACACTTTTAGAATTTATGATGGGCAAACTGGCCTTTTTCCACTACCCTGCAACCTCGGCTTGAACTAAAACTTGCACATCATTTAAACCAGAATTTTTTCTGCAAACAACTTAGGATCAGTATCCATCAAAAGCTGACGAAAGTAATAAAAGTGTTCCAAAACCTCCCTTGTTGTCGGTAACGTGTTTCCTGCTAACTTGTTTTGTACAATCAGAGAGCTTGCTTCAACTGACCGCAGCATTGTATCCACCCTTATTTAAACTCCAAAACTACTTTCTTACTTTGATAACTCAGGTTTTACGGAGCTGAACCACTAGAACTGCTTGCAGCTAAGTAAAATTAAATAAAATGTCAACGAATCCCCCTATGATGCCCTGCTTAATATTGTTTTAAAACAATCAGTTTTTATGAGTTTTTCAGATGCGATAAATATTAATGATGACGTCACAATACTTTTTTGATGCTGAGCAATGTGTAAATTCGTGTACTGTTAATGCAGCAAATGTGCGCAAAACCGTTTTTTGCGTATAACTTATTTTCTGTTGCAGATAAGCTTTTTTTTATCTACAGAGCACTTATAGGAAATCGTGGATTCTGCGTCGTTTGAAGTAAATTTTAAGGTTCTACGATATGTAGTTCGTGAGATATCACAAAAAAGTCGAAAAATGACGCAAACAATGGAGGCGTGAACCCTCAAAATGACGTCATAATTAAAAAATAATATCAAATTCGTAATCAGCGGCCAAAACTCCATCAGAAATTTGCTGAGCCGTTAAAAAATTTGAAAGTGGTGCAATTTTGAAACACCCTACTGTATACGTAATGAATCAAACTGTATAGGAAGTATTTTCCTGCGTTTATGCTTAGGACAATATTGATATCAGGACTTGAATACAGTAGCAACGCATATATTTCAGACATTACCACCTTAAACAAGATAGTGACAATTATGAGGAGAGTTAACAATGCGAAGTTTAAAGGTAAGTCATTTTAATTTAATTTGAAAAAAACGTCTACCATTGAAATTAACCATTTGATAAATTCCACATGCATCGCTCTCATATGACCTGCACCGTTACATTAGTTTCATTTATGTCTGCTGCTGAGATATTCAAGTCAGTTTGATCTGGTTCCTTATTTAAATTCGGGGTGTCAAAGTCAGTTCGAACAGAATCTGACCGGTTAGAGTTAGTTTCAGTTGTTATATCCATACCCTGTGGTACCGGTTCTGGCTCGTTTATGTTGGTTTCATCTGGGACTTCAAAGTCCATTCCATCCAGTTCAGTCAGGTTTGTGCTAGATTCATCTGAGACATTCAAGTCCATTTGATCCTGTTTTGTGTTGGTTTGCGGTAAAATTTCAAATAGAGCTTGAGCCGGTTCTGACCGGTTTCTTTCGGCTTCATCCGGGACTTCCAAATCTGTCAGATGAGGTCGTGACTGGTTTGAAATAGTTTCAACCAGGACATTCAAGTCAGTTTGATCCGGTTCCGACTGGTTTGCGCTGCTTTCAACCGGGGCATCCTGATCAACTGCAAGGCTATCATCTGTAATTTGACTGACTTCCTTGGCAATTGAAGACCTAGAACTTTTGCGAGCTTTTCTTTTAACAGTTTTCTTGCAAGAATGAGATAAGAGTAATTTTTCACTTTCGAACCAACGATCGCAATGTTCACAAGTTTTCCCTTCTGTGTGAGTTTTTTCGTGACGCATCTGAAAAAACTCGAGTGAAAACAGTGAAAACAAAGAACTTTTTTTCATAAGAACCAGGCACTCTGCGTCTGTCTAACCACTCCAAGTATGAGCACACTGTCTCGGGTTCTGTTTGCAAGTCTTTTTGTCAGGCTGGGCCACCACAACGAGCGGACTGCTTGGCCTGAATGGGAAATAGTGTCTTTTCAAGGACACAACGACACATTGCCAGTTTGGGAATCGAACCAGGAGTCATCAACCTTTCGATCACTATCCCGACGCTCAACCACTGAGCTACGGCAGCCGTGAAAAAATAAAACAACTACTACGTTACAAGCGTTATTGGTGAAAGCTTGGCCCGAGCCCATAGGTATTAGCGAGAAGTTAAGAGGCTAGTTGGTAGCCACAGGTCATGTACACTTTCACGTATGAAGATGAAATCAAAAGAAGTCTCAAAACTTGGCCCATCTGCTTTAATTTATGTTACTACAGTACTCACAAGGACGAAAAATGCTACCACATGGAAAATCGTTCATTGATCAAATGAAATTATTGTGTCAATGCGCGGCCATGCGCCCAATAGATTCTTGACTAAACCTACCTAAAAGCAGCACCTCATTTAAAAAACGTTAGACCCTGTCTACAGTGAGCGTAGAATCGTGAACGCACGAGCGAAACTTTACTTTATTCAAACCAACTGAGAACCTGTACGGCACGCGCTAAGGCGTTATGCTGAAAATTTCGAATTTCTGTTCAAAAAAAAAAACGCGCCGAGTAGACCGAGCCTTGGAAGTCACTTTTCAACGAGGCTTTTTACAGTTCGCACAAAGTTGTTCAGTCGTTGCATGGACTAATAAAAACTTCATACAAACATTGAGTACCTTGCAGGCATGCTTTCGATATTTTTTACTGCAAAACGAACACTGAAACGTCTTTTTAGTGGTGCTATGGGTGATGATGTGATCCTTCAATTTGTCAGCCCGAGTGAATTCCTTCTTACATCCCAAAACTGATTTCAAAGGACACTGAAAATATAACATCATCAACTTCACCCGCTAACGCCATTCCTATGCCTGGTCGTCTAGTCATTTTATCGTCTAACAAAGCAGGGTTCAACTCGTACTACAGCCACGTTGTTGCACCGTCGGATAATGTAGAAAACTAAGAATATGATCAATTTCCAAGTGGGTGTGGAATGCGAAATTTGCGGATACGTTCAAAAGGCCGCTTTCCCGCGACATAATGCAGCAGTTAACCAAGTAGCGGGGGGGGACATGCACTTTCAATACCAAACGCCCAACGGCGCTATTGAGCTGTTGCCAATGTTTGAGTTCATCAAACTGCAACGTATTACTTTATATGATTAACGGTAATGAAGGTGAAGGAATTTGAATGGTGTGTCTATCTGAAAAAAAATTGGTAAAAACAAAATAGAAATTACATAAACACTAGGGAAAATGGGTTAGTCTATGACGTTAGTAGATATTAAAATTGTTTGGAAACATGCTCAATTGCTCATGAACTTGTTTGCGTTACGTACGTATAACGTTTTCTTTCGTGTTGTGTAACATGTATTGCATAGCAAAAAAATCAAACCACAACGTAATGAACTGATAATACAAATAGAAAAATACAACTTTCGCCAAAATTCGACAGCGTCGGAGGTCTTTGAAATTTGAAGTTGGAAAAGCAGCTTAGGTCGCTGAGATCTCTACAATGGGCTTCGAATCTCAGTTGCACTGTGACGGGGTCCTTGATATTTACTCGAAACTTGATATTCATTAGCAGGGGCATCCGAGATTCAAAACTACAGCATGACCTAAGTCACGTTGCGTTGTGCGATAGCGTGGTTGGGCAATTAGGCATATCGCGTACTAGCAACATCCAATCTCCGTTTGATTAATCCAGATTTATCCTTCACTCACGAGGAAGCGACGATGGCGCTTTTATTTTAGTGAAATCGTCTTTACCCGTTTAGGAGTTTAGTTTGCAACTTAGCTCCGGAAAATCGTGGATAATTTAACATACAAAACCAATCTAAACTATTGTAATTATGTCTTTCTACACCTAGTTATCTTGGGCAGGAAACATCGAAGGAAACGTTTGTCTTCGAGTTACCTAGCCACCTGCTTTCCTGACCACTACACATGGACTTTTACAGCCCTTTTACTGCTTAACTCAACCAGGGAAGCTGTGAAAACCAATTTTTATAGGGTTTAGGTTAACCCGACCAGAAATAATCGAACCCGAATCTACCGTTTAGTAGTCCACTGAACTAAATAAAAGACTTACCTTGAATCGCTTCACAGGATCATGGCTTAACATGTGTCGCTTCACTTTGTCTTTGCGGTTGAATGCGGCATCGCATTTAGTGCACTGATACGGTAATTCCTTGGTATGAATTAACATGTGAAGCCGGAGATAATACGAACTCCGCAACTCCTTACCGCAGACCGTGCAACTGCAACAGTCATGAACAAATGAGATATCAACAACTAAGTTCGTGAAACATTCCAGTAGATCATTGCTGTTGGTATTTGAGAAGCTACAAGGAGACTAGGATATGAATTCACAAAAATACTCTGCAGTTGAGATAGAAACACATTCATATTTGGCATTTGCTAGATGTTATCAAATCCGTTGAAATTAATTTAGTTAAAAACTGCGATAGGCATGAAGCACACACCTAGGATCATGAAGAAACGATAACTAAACACCTAATCTAAGCATATCTTTACCAGACATAAATTTTCAATTATTTGTTATTTCTGAGGTATTTCGTTCTCAAAAACATCTCTGCTGCAGTGTTGCCAGTTGAAGTTTAGATTTTTAAAATATCTGCGAAGTAACTTTCACAAGTATTCGCAAGCATATGATTTCAGGATTTCAGCAAAGATCAGTGTCACAAAACAAACTTAGGTGGGAGACTAATTTCAAGAAAATTTGATTTTAACTTGCAGCACTAAAGGGTAGATGTTCATTCGTGAAATTGAAATATCTCCGAAACGAGAGGACGTAGTAAGCTAAAACCTAGTGAAGCTATTTTTGATGTTAGCTTATCTCGTGATCATAATTTGAACAGAATGATTTACAGACTATTAGATAAATTAGCATGAACTCACACAGAGCAAGGAGGTTTTTCGTCTTTATGTTGTAAATGATAATGCTTCCTCAAATATCGCTCACACGTGAAAGTCGAGTCGCACACACGACACACATACGAGTGCGAGTCGCTTGACATATGTTCTCGAAGTGCTAAGGGATGCGTAAATTTTCGTGGACACATACTACACGCGTATCTGTTAAAAAAAATAAATCATGGCTTAATGGTAATGAGCAAAAATACAACTTTCAAGCGTAATGTACTCAAATATTCATTCATTCACAAACATACAGTCACAGAATTGCTACGAAAATTTCAAAAAGGGTTCACCTACTCGCAATTGCATAAAATTCAAGAATATGTGGGTCGTGGATATTGACGGACAATTTAGTTATGAACAGCATGTCTACTGGCCGAGCCTGCTTAAACACACAGCACCACTTTCTGCGTTTTTCTGTAGGCATTTAACAGTAATTGATCTAAATTTTGTTGTTGACTGTTAAAAAAATGTTAAAAAATGAGTGTTAAAAAAAAGTCAAGCTATTTCGATCAAAATGACCAAAAAAACGGAGCATACTAACAAAACCTAAAATTGCGCTTGCAGTCGTGAAAACGACAATTTTTTGAAAAATTCCATCATTTTAGTGAAAATTCTACGCAAAAAAAACAGCGCTTTTTGCGACGCATTGCATCAATTTTATTTCCAATGGCTGACGAAGAGAAAGCAAGTATAGAAGGTATTTCAAGAGTAGAATCAAACCTCACTATTAGAGCAATTCGAAATCCAATTCCTAAAGGTGCGTTTACACTGGACGCAAAGCAACGCTAAGCGAAGATTGGCAACCTTCGCGAGTAGTCGTGTATGTCACTATTGCCAAAATAGACCAACCACTCATCAACAATTTTGTTAAGTGAAGTTACACAACCGTTTGCGAAGTTTACGACTGGTTGAAACCTTTCGCAAGCTGTCGATGACGTCAAATTTTGGTTACTTCGCGTCCAGTGTAAACTCATCTTTACCCACTAGACCGCAATAGCTCTGTAATAAAAATGACAATTACGATGCAAAAAAATAGCTCACTTTCGTTGAGCACCTTTTTTCTTGCTTCTTAAGTGGACTTGATATTGATGTACGCCGAGATCTTGCAGAGATTTGAAGACTTTGTGGCATTCGTGGCACCGGTACGTCATTCCAGTGCTGTGGCTGTTCACGTGCGCAATGAACTGATCGAGATCTTGAAACGTGGAAGCGCAACCTTCCTTTAAGCATTTGTACACCTGGAAGAGAAAGTTTGCAATGTTTGCAATGCTTGTTGACTAGATGTGGAATTGTGGAAACACGGAAATCGAATAGTCACAATCTGGTTTTGATGCTCGCCGTTAGGACGACGGTGCAGGTTGTTAACAAAAACTACTCACTGCGTGAAAGCTTCAACGTGTGCGTAGAGAAAATAGTTCTACTAAATGTACTCATAGCATACATGACTAATAGCCAGCCAGTTTTGCGGAACTCGAAGTTATGACAAGCGCAAGGTAGAGCCAAGCATACAAGATCGGACTTGGTAGTAAACTGGTAGATGGTGGTGCTATTCGAACCCTTCCCACGAATGGGGGAGCAGAGGTCAAAGGAATTATCTCACCAATGTCCCGCCGCCTCAACGTGGTGGTGTGGTTCCTTTTCCCAATGAAGGCTGGGTAGAAACGGTGGGACAAACTTTCCGCAAGGGCAGGACCTTGAGGATTCTAAAGTATGCTTAAAAACTCAAATTAGGCCTGAACTTTACATTTTTTTCGTCAGAGCAATGTAATGTTCATTAAAATAGTTTTCAAATTTTAACTCCAGTTGGACTAAACTCTACTGCACTCAAAAAATACGACCTACCATTTCGAGGGTTCACGACAACAAACCGCTAATTAACCTTAATGTTGGCAGTCAGTTGATTCGGTTCGAGAATAAGACATAACCCACACAAAAATCACTTTTACTTTTAAGGCAAAGGCTGTAAATACCCGTTGATCTTTATGTTCTTTCATATGAGTTCTTCGTTTGTAATGAGAAGAAAATCCTTTCCCACAATATTCGCATGTATAAGTTGATGTGTCATTCGCAACCGATCCTTCTTTGTTATCACCTAATCCAACCAACAAATAAAACAATATCAAATCAAAGACGTAGCAAAGTCCCCTAACCCAAATTGATATGCAAAAAATAGAACTAGTCAAGTCCGAAATTATGTAAAAATAAACTTCTTTGTGAGCATGTCAGATCATTATTTAAGCCTATTACCTAATTCTTTTTCTGTTTCGAAGTACGACCTTAGCCATGGCTTACTGCAAAGAACTTTTCTAGGAGGCCAGGCCTTGGCTTGACTCAAATACAAAACACATCTTACATAAAATCAGTGACTACCTTTTGCTACCAGAAGAGCTTTTATTATAGCATCCCACTACACAATCGATCCACTTAATATCCCTTAATCATAATAAAAACTTTAACTCACGCAACCTATAACACTAACTTTATTGCTAAGCAGTTGTTGTACAAACAAGTTTATGAAAGTAGCATCTCTAACTTAATGCTCTTACCTTTAGCAAAAGATTGAGTAAATGTACAGCTGCTTTTTGGCCAGACCTTGTGGGATGCCATGTGCTTCTTCACGTTTGACTTCTGTGCAAATGCTCTGCCACATACTATGCATTGGAATGGCTTCTCGCCTAAACCCGTACAATTAAAAATGAACTAAGGCAAAAAGGAAAGAGATTCATTCAACTGGTTCAGTACTTAGAGACAAAAAATAATAATAATAAACAGTGTAACTTAATATTAATTTAATTACGATGTTTTAACGTTTGGGTGCTAGTGCTTATAATGTTTAATTGTTTTCACGTATTGCATTTAAAACTAAACATACGTTGTAAGCTCAAACCAAATATTCACAATAATACATTAACATATCTGCAACACTTAACATTAATGTAACGAGATTAGATTTTACGGTTACGCACGGCCAAACGAGACGACCTTGAGCACTGTTTCAGATGGCTGCCTGTTTGGCGAAAAATACCGCATCTCTTAAGGCGGCGATAGCTCAATAGTAGAACGCCAGGTTGGTGATCGAAAGGTTGATCACTCCCGATCCGATTTCGAACTGGCAATTCGTCGTTGCGTCATTTGGAAAAGACACTTTTCGTTAATTTTAAATTGGGCCATGTAGTCTACCGGCTGTGGTGGCCCAGCCAGACGAAAGACTAGAAAAACAGTACCCCCCAAAAAGGGTGCTCTGCGTTGGTGTGGTTAGACAGACGCAGAATGCTTGGTTCATTGAACCGCATCGTTGAGTAATGCATTAGCAGTGATCCAGTAGAAAAGAGGAATTGTACATGACACAAGGCGATAGCTGGTGTATTATTTTACCTGTGTGACTTCTTTCATGCTGCTGCATATCAAAGTTTTTCGAGAATACCTTGTTGCAAAACCGGCAAGCAAACTTTTTTCGCTTGTCGACATAGACGATGTTGATTGACGTTTGACCGGTAGTTGTAGAGTTATTTTGACCACCAGTTGGTAGTTGTGATGCATTATCAAAAGTACCACCTCTGCAAAAACATGTGTAAGAAATTTGAAACAAAGAAATAAAAAAAAAGACTTTTTCATACGTAAAGTACAACATTTACATACTAATTTTTGCCAAATCATAAAATACGTAGTTTGTCAAGTTCTCAAAATTACCAAAAATATCCCGAGCAAATTTTCATATCAAATTTAAAAAGCGATTTGCATTGAACGAATCGTTAGATTTTGATTTGGCGTAGCTCTTGCTTCGTATTTTTATGCCGCTTTGGTGAATCAACCAAACTTTTCTTAAATAGAAATGTAAGAAGCACCGTTTTCCTTGTTTAATACAAAGTCAATCCTAGCAGTTTCCTCCAAAGTTGAGGGCAGAGTTTTATTATTCTTGTAATTTGCACTTTTCAGAATTTATTCTTACCAGTTTAAATTTCACTTGCCCTGAATCTGAAAAAAAGTGACCAAAGCCAGAATATAACAGTGCGACTTGATAAAAATCGAGGATGTCAAGAAGATGTTTGAACATTTTTGGTCTTTAAGTTCAAGATCACATTTTGGTCATTCTTGTAACGTTTACTTTATTAGCTTTAGCTTACTCGGGCGAGAGTGACCCTGTTTTGTCGCGCAGTTTAGCTAAGATAGTTTCCAGTCTCTTATCAGACGATTTATCAGTTTCAATAGTAGGAGTAGTAGCATCAGTCATGTAATTGCTTTCCAACTGTGTATTCGAACACGGTACAAGAACCTGAAAATAATATAACATTTGATTCAGTCTGTGGTCGATATTCCGGTTTCGAAAAGTGCTCTATAAGTAGGACCTAAAAGTGCTCTATAGTAGGACCAATATCACAGTAGATTACCATGTAGTTTTATAACTTTTACAACTAATAATTCCCAAACGTCTGTTTCACCCATAAATGGCATCATCAGAGGTATATTTAAGCAATTTAAAAGGCAAAAGTATTGACAATCAAAACCAAAACTTTAAAATTACGTGACATAGCTGCTACCTCTTGTTATGTTCAAATTCGCGCCAGACCAGTGCAGCGAAAGTCTTGACCTAGTTTTAAAATTTAAAATTTCTTGTCAATACTTTTTACCTTTGAAATTCTTAGGCTTAGCCCTATGATCCTATTTATGGGGAAACAGACTGTTAGATTTTGTTAGTTTTTAATGTTTTAGAACAGTGCTAAGCAGTAGTAGAATTTGATTGAAATTAAGCATTTGCATCACATAATACTGACTGTAAAGTATACACAAAGTATTTTAAAAAACCGAAAATTATGCTACAGTACTTGTAACTTCTTCACTTTCACAGCAATTATAGTTACCGACATTAATTAGAAACATATCTTTTCATTGTTACCGCAAAAAAATCCATGAAACACTAAACGGTATGATAAAAACAGCGAAGAAAGTAGCACATTCAATTGAGCAAGAATTTATCATACACTGCAATAACATTTCCGAAGCAAAAAAAATTTTTTTTGCAATACTACCAGCCTTAATCCAAAAGTCCAACTTGCACTGGGGTTCGGAATTTGAATTATACACATCTCAAAAGAAACTCCAAAAATTTTTGAGGCTTGCGATTTACAACTGCATAATGCTAAATAAACACTAATAACACACAGATTTTAGTGCTGCTACCTCGGCTTGAACTGCTGTGTTGACCTGTGGGTCTTTTTGAATGGGGTCATATGGAGGTATTTGTTGAAGTAAAGAGGTTATCAATCCATTTCCTTGAGCTAAAGCATCAATTTCCTCATTCCCAGCAAGCAAGTCGATCTGTTCACTGTTGTCTTCCAACATATCAGTGCTTCTATGCACCAAGATATCTTCACCAACAAGAATTCTGAAAAGAGTTTTGCTGACAAGAACAATTCAGCAGTACTACTATAAGCAAAGTCAGCTTCTTAACACACTATATACTAAAAGCTATTTGCGGTACACCAATCTGTAAGGATCTTGCTTCAAAATGAGTAAAGTAGACGTCTATTATGTCAAGTACTACACTGCTCTAGACAAACCGAGAACTGTGGTCTAATAGCAAAAATCTAAAATACTATCTGGTAACAAGGAAAATCACATAAATTTTGCTCAACCAATTCAGAAAAAATACGATAGTTGTACTGGGATTTTCTCGTTGAAAATTCACTTACTAAAGAGCATTTTTATACGGTTTGAAATAACTGATACATTAAACAACAAATTTTCCGAATCAAGTAACTGACCACTAACATGAGGGTCAGTTGGCAGTTGGTTTGTTTGCGGCGGTCAGTCGTCATGAACCAAAATTTTCAATACCGAACAACAGCAACAAACTAAGTGCATGGATTTGGTAAGAACAATATCTCTTACTCCGATTACTAATTTGTCGAATAATAGTAGTAATACACAATTTCATAGGCGTCGATTTTTTGTTGATTAAGCAAATTCCGAAGGGGCGAAATGGTTTTGCGAAGTTTGGTTAAACTTAATAATCCTATAGCCCGGAATTTTGTCCCCAAATTCAGATGAAGACCCCCCCTCCCCCTTCCACAAATAAATAAGATCTTTGCCGCATTCTGGTTCTATTTCAGTCCGGAATTTCGAATTTCTTGTTGCCAAGTGAGTATTACATGCCAAAAAACCGAGGGGGCAAGACACATTTTGCCCCGTTTAGTGTCAGGCCCCCAAAAAATTGACGCCTATGCGCAATTCTTACTAATGTAAGTGAAGAGTAATAGATTATTTAGAAGTCACAGATGTTTGGAAACTGTACAAATACTACAACACAATTTTACCTTTGTGAGTTGGAAGCTTCAACTTGACACGAGTTAAGAAGTTGTTGAGTCTGAGGACAACTTTCATTCGCTGCCACCAACTCTTGTTGTGTATGTGCATGGTTATAAGCATCTGGCACCACAACCTGGCACGTCTGCAACTCTTGCAATCTAAAATTTCAATTTATTGAATCAAAGCTAGGCGAAGTCTACGCAACTTTTTTTACAGCTTCCGACAGCTTCGTAATTACTAAGAATTTATGTGATACAATGTTTTAATCCGGTTTTAGCAAATCTAGATCGCAACTTTTTTTCTTTTTTACACGCAACTTTTTACTACAATTTTTATTACGGTAAGTATGGCGCAAAATGTTAGTGTGATTTAAAAAGCATGCTACAAAACTATATCAGTACAGTTTTATTGTCGTTGATTTGCATAGCAAAAAGCTATGTGACGGATTACCTGCGTCTCAATGTTATTTATGATGCCACAGTTGGCTTACAACTTCGTGCACTGTTGAGCGAAGTTTTAGCAAGCTACACAAACTGTTGGCAAAAGATCGTCATTTCTCCCCAAATAAGGTTTGAAAATATTTGGCATTATATGTAAATAAATCCCTTCAGTAAATCACAGTTTATTAAAATGTTTGTGTATAAATGCAACTTTTTGCAACTTTCGTTAAAAATATATAAATTTTTTCAATTTTTTAGTGAAACAAAAACTTGCCCTAATCATAACAAATTTTTTTGATTGCATAGCAGTTGGCATAATAATCAAATGATTCGACTTTGCACTATAGTCAATGTGACTCATGGCTTGAATAATGATTATTGCCCATTAAATATTATCAGCAATGGTCAATACATGGCTATGAGCTTCCCAGATTTGAAACTACTGCAATGCTCCAATGCTTTAAGTGGAGTGAAGTTGAGCGGGTCGGGTAGACAACTACATACACCATGCTGCTAGCAAAATTAAATTTCTATTTGGAACTCATATAAAATATATACAAGAAAGTGAGATCAACAAGAGAACAATTTTTTTGCTACTACCAGAGTTCCAATAATTCAATTATTTGTAGCTCAGTAAATTGGACAATAACAAATCTTTCCTGGTGATAAACACTATTTGACGTCAGGAAATTTATTTCACTAAGACAAAAGTTTGCAATCAATATCAAGTGGTGGCAACTCATAACTCATTTCTATCAGCACACGTAAAAGTAGTACAATTTTCTTTGGCAAGATTTACATTAAATTACAAGAAGCAAATCAATTTGAATGATGTTTGATAAAAATTGACCAAAGAACTTTGAACACCATGCAACGGTTGTTTGAAAAGGCCACCAAGCCCATACAATCCTACAATTTGGCCCGTACATTGAATGATAGAATGTAGTGTTCCTTATATTTCGTTGAATCACTTACATCCAAAAAGTGAGTGATTTTCCTGTAGCAAACAATAAAAAATACAATAAAAAGGATTCCCAGACAAAAATCAGCTTAATGGTGACAAAGCAACAAACATGCTAAAATTCCACGAAGGACAAAAGATCTCTTTTTACCTATTCATTGGCTCAGCAGCAGGCATGCAGACAAAATTGTTTTGAGGAATTGTTGAAAAATGCATGTTTGCTCCAGCTTGATTAGTCTTGTTGAGAACATTGTCTTGACCTACCAATAGTCAAAACCAAAAAACATGAATGTCTTTGAAATAAATTCATACAGGTACATAGCATTTACAGCGTATATGATAGACCTGTTGATTTTTTCCTTTTTTTTATTGGAACGACCGACGCTCACGTCGCGTGTTCCTCTGTTTTGGTTACCAGTGATCTCGTCACATGGTGATTTCGTCACAGTGATTTCGCCACAAAGTGAGGGTTAGGGCAAGACAGCTCTGGGGATAGTAGAATAGTTTAATGACTGCTGTTCTTAGTCAATTCCTAAATTTCAATACAATGGTAGTATAATACGGTTAGCAGATAGGCCTATTCTGTCTTTTCTTGTCCTCAAAATGCCGTCTGTCACGTAATCATTTGTGACGAAATCACTGTGACGAAATCACTTTGTGACGAAATCACTGGCAACCTCTGTTTTTACTCGGCCATTTTCCAACTAACGAGTGCGAAGTTTCAGACTTTTGCTTATAACTCGAGAACGGTTGGGTCTAGCTACTTGAAATTTTGACAGCAGTTTGAGATTAATGAGTTGAATGTTTGTACCAAATTTCGAGGCAATAGGTCACGTGACTTCGGTTTTAGAACCCGAAAATTTTGTACGCTCTTCTTCTCCTAAACCACAAAACATGGAAATCTAATTTTTGTGTAAAGTTGTTGAGCTGCAAATGCAATTTTTTCTCCCGAAATTTTTTGGGGCAACTCCACCGGGAACCCCCCCAAAATGGGGCCCAAAAAAATCCATTTTTTGAACGGCTCAGGCTAGGGTGCTACTTTTTTTTTGATTTCAGTAGATATTCAACAGACAAATATTTTGACATAGTTTGGGGGTGCCACCCCCCCGGGGATCCCCCCCAAATGGATCTCCCAAAAATCAATTTTTTGAACGGCTTAAGCTAGAGTTCTACTTTTTTTTGATATCAGTAGATATTTAACAGACAAATATTTTGACGTAGTTTGGGGGTGCCAACCCCCGGGGACCCCCCAAATCAACCCCCCAAAAATCAATTTTTTGAACGGCTCAACTTAGAGTGCCAGTGTTTTATGATATCAGCAGATATTTAACAGACAAATATTTTGACATAGTTTGGGGGTGCCACATCCCCCAAGAACCCCCCCCAAATGGACCCCCCAAAAATCAATTTTTTGAACGGCTTAAACTTAGAGTGCCAGTGTTTTATGATATTAGCAGATATTTAACAGACAAATATTTTGACATAGTTTGGGGGTGCCACATCCCCCCGAGGACTCCCCAAAAATTAATTTTTTGAATAGCTCAACTTGGGTGCCAGTCTGTTTTGATATCAGCAGATATTTAACAAACAAATATTTTGACATAGTTTGGGGGTGCCACCCCTTCAGGGACCCCCCAAATAGACCCCCAAAAATCAATTTTTGAACGGCTCAAGCTAGGGTGCCAGTGCTTTATGATATCAGTAGATATTTAACTGACAAATATTTTGACTCTACTTTTCTGGAGGTTCCATAATCAGATATTTTTGAATAATTGCTGATTTTACGGTAGACAAAAAGTACTTTTGAGCATCACAGCATTAGCTATGCGTCGGTCGTTCACTGGGTTTGCTGGCAAACTCCCATCTAGTTTCAATACGGCTTCACAAGTGTTTTTGAAGCAGATTTTCGTACTGATCCAAAAACTAAAAAACGTTTTTGTTTGGTTGAACGGTTTACATGTTATGCAATGGTTTCCGACCTCCACTTTTGAAAAAAATGAGTTCTTGACACTACAGGGCGCTGCTTTTAAAATTTACCTAAAGCAGTAATTCAAGTAATTGCCCCTCTGCATTTTACATCGTTTAAAAAAAACTAAGCAAATTGTACTTCTGGTTTAGTAGTTATGGCCATTTTAGTGATATTAATAGCAAAACTCCCTCTGTGGCCAAAATACAATTTTTTTGTGGTTAATAAAATTTTCAAAAATTTGTGTCTATTTCACCATTTTTAGTGAACGAGATTTTGCTGCTGTAGACGACGCGAAATCTCTTCTGTCTGCCGTGCCTGACGCCTCTACACGCGTTAACTTATCTTCTTATATTGTCAACGGTTTCTGTAGAAAGTACGCCAATTAGCAAATTCGAAATCAAAAACGAACGTAAATATTACTGCGCTGCACCAAATAACTCACACAATTTGAACTCATACAGTACGCCAAATATCCAAATAGAAAGTAACAACTACAGTATAATCCCGAATTAAGAATCAGACTGAGAATACTGATCAGAATAATAGCAATAAATAACCAAACTCACCGATGGTTTCGTCTTCAGGCAGACAGTAAGCTTTAACTCCAATCGAAGTCTTCAAAGAACGCAGTCTCTGAAGTGGGCCATTGGGAAACGGTACGGAAACACTTGATAAGAGGACAATAGTCCAGAATTAATTATTCTCAAATTTGAGCAACAGCTGAGGGGACAAAAGTCCAAATATAAATAAGATGAGACCCACCCAGGACAAGCTTAAGACCTCGAGGAAGGACTGCAATTCTGAAAACTCCTAAAACTTGCTGAATTCTGATACAATCCAATACTTAGCGATTTCAAATTCAAAGATTCTTGGTAATTCTGAGTGTAATTTTTTAACGTCCTTCCTCGACTACAACCAAATTTGACTGACCCAGAACAAAGGAGTTATAGCGCGAAAACTCAAGAAAACAGTTTCAAAAAGTTGCGCAACAGATAATTTGCATGCAGTAGAAAAGGCGCGATAAATCGCTTAATCGGTGACATCACGTGAGCTGTGTAGCATTACATCATTGGAAATCCTTAGCAGCCAAACATACACGAAAAGCTAAATGCAGTAAAGCGAGTGTTCGAAACCAGGTATAAACAAGAAAACAGAAGCAACGTTACAGCTGCAGTGCCACTAGAGGAAGACAATTTGCTATTTATTTCAAGATTGTACAGTACTGTAATATTTTGACTTAAATTTACAATGACCGCTCCAACAATTTCAATGAAGTTGAAAAGCTTGACTTGCATACTTGGTATCTGCCACCTAGACAAATGCCACTTGCACTATTTTCAAATTTAGTTGGTGGTGAAACCAAGAAAACCATCGCTACTACCTTGTTCAAATATCCCAAAACAAATTTCCAAATAGGTAAACCAGAACCACAAAAGTATAAAGACAGCACTCTGCAACGATTCATCAATAAGGAATCATGGCTTATTTCTTGATCAACCAGTAATTGGAATTGAACCGACGTTTTAAGAATGGATTCAGGAGTATGCTAGAATGAAGATTCTTCTTTTTAATAAATCAACCAGATTAAAAGTTAACAATGATGCGGCTGAGCGTTCAGTTAAATTTGGCAGTGACTGTGACAAAGTTTTAACAACAAATGAACAACAACAACAAAGCATACTTCAGGTTGTAAAACAAACTCGTAGGACTTTTTTTAACACATCAAAACAAACCTTTTCAAAAAGTATCTGATTTTTGTTTTCTTGGTTTCAACAAAAACTTTTGAAATTTGCTGAAGTTTGGTTTATGAACAATTTTGAGGTGGTGCAGAATTTGAAAATGACTTTCAATATAGTCGATTTTATTTTGCTTTTGCTATAAGCTTTTCGGACAGAACTCTTCAATTGTGATCTATGTCTGGTTTGGTATGTGGTGAACAGGATCTTTTGAAGACCAAATGCAGTAAGGAGAAACGCAATCTTTTCAATGCCAGCAGGCTTTGATCTTACCGAAACAGTTGTAGAGTGAATACGAACTGCTTTTGCCTGCACAAATCTGGTTTTTTCCGTGAAATATAAACTACTTCCAACAGGCTCAAGTGAAACTGAGAGCGAGCTGTGGTTAGGATTTTGAATTGCGAATCAGAATAGTTGCGTGCGCACTGATTGGATTCCAACAAATGTTGGCCAATGGCTGAATCGCTTTCTGGTTCGAATTGAGTCTTACTTTTTGCTTTGCATTTTCTATTTGGCTGGGTTCTGGTTGGTTGAGATCGGTGGGTTCCCTGTTCCTGAGTAGGAGTGGTTTTTTGCCTCATTGCTTTTGGAACATGTTGCTTGATGCGTTCCTGAAGCCTTTGAGTAGTGCGACCTACGTACCGACTATCACAGGGGCACACATATTCATAAATAACCGTACTTCTTTGATTGGCCGATAGCACATCCTTTTTGGCAGCAGGTAGCATGCATTGGCTTGAGAAAATCAAGGGTGGTGATACTGCTCCGTAGCAATTACGTACAGCACTTTTAACTTGATGTTCTGATTGCTGAGAAGCTGAGCCTATCCACGGGGCTCTAAGGTACACTGGGCACTTTTCTGGTCCAAAGGGTTTGGCTGTAAAAAATTGTAAATTTTCTACAACCAAACAAATTTTCTACAGCCAAACAAATTTTCTACAGCCAAACCCTTTGGATCAGAAAAGTGCCCAGTGTACCTTAGAGCCCCGTGGATAGGCTCAGCTTCTCAGCAATCAGAACATCAAGTTAAAAGTGCTGTACGTAATTGCTACGGAGCAGTATCACCACCCTTGATTTTCTCAAGCCAATGCATGCTACCTGCTGCCAAAAAGGATGTGCTATCGGCCAATCAAAGAAGTACGGTTATTTATGAATATGTGTGCCCCTGTGATAGTCGGTACGTAGGTCGCACTACTCAAAGGCTTCAGGAACGCATCAAGCAACATGTTCCAAAAGCAATGAGGCAAAAAACCACTCCTACTCAGGAACAGGGAACCCACCGATCTCAACCAACCAGAACCCAGCCAAATAGAAAATGCAAAGCAAAAAGTAAGACTCAATTCGAACCAGAAAGCGATTCAGCCATTGGCCAACATTTGTTGGAATCCAATCAGTGCGCACGCAACTATTCTGATTCGCAATTCCAAATCCTAACCACAGCTCGCTCTCAGTTTCACTTGAGCCTGTTGGAAGTAGTTTATATTTCACGGAAAAAACCAGATTTGTGCAGGCAAAAGCAGTTCGTATTCACTCTACAACTGTTTCGGTAAGATCAAAGCCTGCTGGCATTGAAAAGATTGCGTTTCTCCTTACTACTGTGCAATCTCCTTAAATCCGTTTCTCCTTACTGCAGAGTGCATTTCTCCTTACTGCATTTGGTCTTCAAAAGATCCTGCTCACCACATACCAAACCAGACAGAGATCGCAACTGAAGAGTTCTGTCCGAAAAGCTTATAGCAAAAGCAAATTGAAATCGACTTTATTGAAAGTCATTTTCGAAGTTTGGTTTCTGTGTTTTGTTCTAATTTGATAATCTCCAAATATTGATTTAAATTGAATTTCTTTGTTAATCAAAAGAGTTTTTCAACTTTATTGAAATTCAGGGTTGCCACAGAAACTTCAAAATCAAAATCCAGGACTTTCCAGGGCTTTTTTAGGTCATTTTCAAGGACTGTTCAAGATTTTTTTTCACAGGTCTTTAAATTCAATTTTGACTACTTTGCTACTTGTTTCATGCATCTACTTGTTTGTACTTGTGATTGACAAAAATTTTGATGTAACGGATTTGCATTTCCAGTACTGACTACTAGCCAGATACAAAGCCTGAAATTTGAAATGAGAGGGCTGTGCTTTTGGGTTGAGGGCAGTCTCTGGCGACCAGAAACTATTGGGGGTCTGGGGGCAAAGCCCCCAGCCCTCGAAGATTTTGCAATTTTTTTGCAATAATAACTCAATTTTAGGCCTAGCTTGGTAAAAATTATTTCTTATAACATGTGGAATTGAAATTAGCACTGCAAAAACATGATTAAACTGGTTGCACAAACGGGCTACAGTATGTGGGTAATGGCTAGAGCTCGTCTAATATGACTTTATCAGGCCTATACCCATACATTAACTTACTAACTACCATATTTTGTCGCTATTTTATACTCAACTTGACACTAAAAGCTTCAGTAATCCTCCTCTAAAGAAAGACTATTGCAAACATAATTCATACTACGCAAATAGAGCCCAAAATCACTCATGCTTGCTCTAAAAAATAAACAGTTTAAGGTAATTGCGCTAAGCCGATATTTTATCAACGGTACAGAGCCAATACAATAAACCAGCTTGGCCCTGATATTGGCCAATATATCCGTCGTGCTCTGGTATTGGGTAATGATAAAACTTCAGTCCTAGCTTTATTTCCAGAGGTAAACCATGAAACCATATCATTTGAAAAATACACAGCTTATTTGCATGCCATCATGCAAATAAAATAAAAAAACGCTATTCTAGTCCTAACTCCAACCTTAAACTTAACCCAAAGTGTAACCCTAGCTCTGATTAATCCTAATGTTAATCCAAACCTAAAATCTAAACCCCAACTAACCACAAACGATAATAATTTAAAAAATAACAGTATTTGAGCAAATGAGCACACACTCTTGCTCTCTTATTCTCTCTAAGCAGAGCTCATTTGCACGCTAAAGTGTAAATAGGCACTTCCTTGAAAAAACTCACAAGTATTAATCCAAATTGTCTGTATTTTATAACGCAAGATAAAGATATAATTTGGGAGGAGGAGCTAATGAAACAGAATTTAAGAGAATCGATTGGCAATTGACAGAATTAAATACTGAACAGACCCCTTACAACTTTTTTACAAAGCCTACATTAAGCATTTTGCATCAAGCGATCGAACTGATTGTTAATTTTGAGCTATTTTTAGTTAGCTGTTACTGGTTTTATTTTTGACCAATATTAGTCCTTTTCCAAAATCTGTTCCAAAAGTGGCTTTAAATTACTTTAGTGTCCGTATTACTGCAAAAAACTGCCACAGAAGTACAGTATAGTGCGAAAAAAAATTGCATTTTTTTATAGTGCATTTTGGTCAATGGGGGGCCTACAGCCCGCTACGTTACTGCTACTAGATTCATGAATTTACTCTTCTTAATAATATTCAAAAATTTATGCATACTGCACTGCAAATTTTGGCATTTTGTTGGTTGAGTGGCAACGCTTTCGTCTTTGGAGCTGGAGGTTTGAGGTTTAAATCTTGGGCCGGTCAAATCGAACACAGTGTTGCCAACGGCTCACCACCGCTGCGACATTTCTTCGAAAGGAGCTAGGTTGCCTGGGTGCAATGACGTGGAGATGGGCCCCACCAACTCGTTACACGTTTCAGCATATTTAGCAAGTATAATGAAAGATTTAATTTAAGAAAGAAGTTTTCATTTGCACTCTAGCGCACTAGCAAGAGCTGCTTAAAAAGAATAAGAGAGCAAAGAGCAGAAGAATGGGTGCTCATATTAACGTTAGAGTTAGAGCTTGAGTTAGATTTAGGGTTGGGTTTGGGCTAGAATAGCGATTTTTTTGTTTGTGCGCCAACATACAAATGAACTCTGTCTTATAACAATACAATAAAGCTTTTTGAACGAACTTCACAATGCAAATTATTTCAAAATTGGCTTTGTACAATTACCAGACTACAAGGTACCAGTTATTATAAAAAACAAGTTCACATTTGGTCCTAGTAAATCACGGGAAAACTTTACAAACATTTTCCAGGACTTAAATACAAAATTCAAGGACTTTCCAGGACAGCAAAAAAAATCCAGGACTTTCCAGGACTTTTCCAGGATGTGGCAACCCTGGAAATTGCAGAAGTGGTCATTGTAAATTTAAGTCAAGATATTACAGTACTGTACAGTAATACTGTAATTATATTTATGCTGCAAACGACGTGTGTTGTTGCTGCTTTTTTGCATTAAATGCTTGCCTTCTCACATGATCTAGATTCAATGTCGATATTTGTAAAAGAAAAACTTTGAAAAATCGTGCAGTATAATAATTTATTCAAACTTTTGCAGTGGCATTAACTTTAAAAGCGTATAAAACAGTAATCAATAAGCAATTTTGAAATAAATAGCAAATTATCTTCCTCTAGTGGCACTGCAGTAAAATCTCAACTTCAAAACTTCAAAATTGAAGTATTTTTCACTAAAAATGGTGAAATAGACACAAATTTTAAAAAAATTTATTAAAAAATAAAGAAAGTGCACTTTGGCCACTATAGGCAGTTTTGCAATTAATATCACTAAAATGGTCATAACTACTAAACCAGAAGTCCAATGTGATTAGTTTTTTTTTAAAGATGTAAAATGCAGGGGGGCATTTAGTTGAATCACTGCTTTAGGTAGATTTTACAAGCAGCACCCTCTAGTGTCAAAAAACTCATTTTTTTCAAAAATGGGGGTTGGAAACCCTTTCATAACATGGAAACCGTTCAACCAAACAACTTTTTTTTAAAGTTTTATGAAAATCTGCTTCAAAAACACTGCGAAGTTATATCAAAAACAAAGTTAAAATATGAACAGGTCTAGTGTGTAATGAAAAATTTGATTTCATGATTTTTTCATGAAAAAGTCAAACTTTAGATTGATCAGTAAATTTTCTGACTTAATATACACCAGAAAGTTTACAGGAAATATATAAGCTCAACTAGTGCAAAGATCTCAGACACAAATCTTACTGCTAGCAGCAAGAAAAAAAAAAACAATTACAATTTTGATAAACTAAAATGCTAAATCACAACATCCCCATTACTCAAATCTCGTTTTTTTTTGGTTATTGACCTAAATTTATGTTGAGTGACCAAAAATAAATTAACCAATTCGATTACAATAAAAAAAAAAATTGAATTCACAATCTAAAATGGCGTTTGCAATGATGAAAAAATACCATATATATATTACTATTCTGAAATGACCAAAAATTATATTAAAATTCAAACATTTAACCAAAATTTCTGAGCAAAAAATAAAATCAGACACAAATTCACAAAACATTAAACTTAAAACCAATAAAACCGTTTATACAAACAGGCAGTGTTCCCTTGAAGTTTTTATCTTTGACTAAGTGCCAGAAGATATGAAAATACGGTAACGTCTTTGCAAAAATGGTTTAGACCTAGTGAAATTGCTAGTCCACCAAAAAAACAGCTTATTGAAGTTCATAAATTGTCATTCGTAAGCTCATAGCCAGGTTGGAAAGTTTAAATATGCTGCATCAGATTTTAGCGCCAACCCAACCTAGCACTTATTTGTTATTTGCACCCCATCAATCAATGTGCAAAAAACGTGCCA
Organism: Trididemnum nubilum; assembly: GCA_963965965.1. Classification (NCBI taxonomy): domain Eukaryota; kingdom Metazoa; phylum Chordata; class Ascidiacea; order Aplousobranchia; family Didemnidae; genus Trididemnum; species Trididemnum nubilum. The sequence goes on along the minus strand of OZ014473.1, from coordinate 37,731,819 downwards.
TTTTGGCTGATATAATTTGCTTCCAGAATTCTCGTTCTTCCTTCACTCCTTGACTAAACCTCTAAAAGAAGTTCTTCACTCTCAAGGACTGCAACTAATGGAGTTTTTCACGGTCCACACTGTGTTTTAAGTTCTTAGGGACTTTTGCACCATGTCAAAGTTATTTTTACGTTTTTTGTGCAAAACTGGCACAAGAATTTCTTGATTCTGTGTTCCGGTGCAACATGGAACTTTGAAATGGGTATTTGTAGCAATTTAAGTTTGTTCTGGATATTGCCACATGGTAAAATTTGGTGGTTTTAAATAGTTATTAAATCACTGAAGCACCTTACTGCTAAATGTAATTTTAGATTCTTTGCAAACTTGAAATAATTATTTTTACATTAAAAAAAACTTCAAAACCCTGAAAACCCTTTTTCGCACTCACGAAAAATTTGTGTGAAAATGCCAGAAAACATTTCGCATTTTTCGCACTTAGAGAGAACACTGCTAACAAGATTTCATAGAAGTACAGCTGTTAACAGTAACAACCATTTCTGAAAGGGTTTTGCAAACAGCAAACCTGCATTTGGTATCTCCAAAGAATGATTATAGGGAGTTGAATAATTCTTTAATGATGTCACAGTTGATTGATCTTGCATTGGAGGTCCATGCATTAGAATTTGATGCTGCTCTACACGATTTCCACACATTGTTGCTTTATGTTGAAAAAAATCTTGTAACACATGAAATTGTTGCTTGCACCTAAACACATTTAAAATCCACTGTACGCAAAAGATGATCAACAACTTTACAAAATAAACATCAAAAGGTGCTTCAAAAATTTCCGATTTTGGGTATGGTACCAGTAACAGTGTCACGAATAATAGTTTTGAGTGCCTGAGATATAATTATTTGCTGTATTTTAACATGTACGTGACTGATTTATTACTTTTGCTGCTTTTTTTTTTTTTAGAATATTCGAGATAAATCCTTTCTAGTACATTCTGCTATTTTCTGCAGTTATCGATGTTTGGGTTGTTTATGACTCTTAATTGCTATATTTAAACTTGAAGTTTGTGACATCATAATTATGTTGAAATTTGTTTATCGTAAGCTCGTGTATTTTTCTATTGTGACGAATCAAGGATTTTTCTGGGATATTTGATAGCTTTTGTCATAGTATAAATAGGCGGGTCGTTTTTCATTCATTATTCTAATATTTTAAGAGTGGGTGATTTTAGGTATTAGTTTCGTAGGCAGTTAAGCAGAGTTTGTGTATCTGGGGTTGGCTCGTATAGCCATTGAGTAAGAGATGTGAGAGGAGCAATTTTGCTCAGTGAATTGGTTTGTGTTTCAAAAAAATGGAAGTTTTAATTTAAGATTGGTGTGCTGCTTTCCGAGATTCAAGAAGCTAAAGGAACTATCAACTGCCATTTTCAATTCGTCAATTAACATCTCAGTCGTTCTCTAGTTTCAGCCGACGTGGGCAATTCTAGAGATCACAGGATGTACTCCAGCCAAGTATCAACGATCGCGACAAACAGTAAGGAACCATTCATAACATCTTATTTCTATTTTATAACATCTTATTTCTATTTCCTATTTACAGCTAAGCCATCTACCTTGACTTGAAGACCGTAAGGTCCCTTGGCTGACTCCTCGCCAATACAACTTGGTAAATAAAGATGTAATTACAATTACAGAGAGAAAACTGCTGGCTGAATTATCATATGTCCTCCAAATACTAAACAACTCAGCAATAAGTGGAACATAAAAACAAACTTTGATAGCTCAGAAAAACATCTGTGCAAGAAATATGTACCAAGATTAATAGATGTAAACAAAAAAGAAATGTAGTGTTTTCACAATTTGATGGCATTGTGATATCATAAAATTTAGCCCAAGTATATTAGTAATTTATACAGAGTGGGCCATAAGTACAAAGTAGGAGCAGGAGCACACTGTACAGCTATTCCTCAAAAGTATGTGAGGAGTTTCTAATTGACAGTACCGATACATACTTAATTCTAAATCATATCTCAGTTGGTGGTATGTAGCAAGTAACAAGAAGTGCTTAGAAATATGCTGCTTAGAACCAGAGATGTCAAAGCAGAAGCAGTTAATTTTTTGTGGAAGCAAAAGCTCTTTGATAAAAGAGGTAGCAAACAGAAGCGAACTCTGAAGCAAAAGTGTTGAAAAGGAGCTGGAAGTGGAAGCAATTTTTTCAAAATCAGGCGCTTCCGAATTTTCAAACTGGCTACAACCCTTGGGGTAAAATGTAACAATAACCAGATGGGAGTTTGCTCAGAAGCAATCTTAGTGAACGATTGACACAGGTTAAACAATGAGATTCTCAAAAAAAAAAAAACTTTCGCTTTCCTGTTAAGAAATTAATTAGAAATATCTTCTCGGAAAAGAAGGTTTGGAATTTCAAACATTGTCAATAGTACATTTAATTGACAATAGAGTGACTGAACATAATAAAAAAAATCCTATCCAAGCTTAAGCCATTGGAACTATGTCAAAAGATTTGTCTCTTAAACAACTGCTGACATCAAAAAAAGTAACGCCCTAATATGAGCCTTTCAAAAATCGAATTTTTGGGAGGTTTCCGGGAGGATGGTACCCCTAAACTATGTTAAAATATTTGTTAAATAACTACTGATATCAAAAAAGCTGGCACCCAAGGTTAATCTGTACAAAAAATTGATTTTTGGGGGGTCTCTGAGGGGGGTCCACGACAACTGATCGTGACAAACTGACCGCAAACCAAATAATGCCGATTGGCTGAGAAGAGCGATTATAAGCATGTTTTACTATACCCAGAGCCATCTTGCCCAAACCCTCACTTTGTGACAAAATCACTGTGACGAAATCAGTGACCAAATCAACGTGACAAAACCGTTTTTTCGCGGTCAGTTTGTCGCGGTCAGTTGACCTGGCTCGTCCGAGGGGGTACCCCAAACCATGTCAAAATATTTGTTTGTTGAATATCTACTGATAGCAAACAACATTGGCACCCAAATTTCAGCCGTTCAAAAAAGTGATTTTTGGGGGGCTCATTTGGGGAGTCTACATAGGAGTGGTACCCCTAAAGTATGTCAAAATATTTGGCTGCTGAATATCTATTGATATCAAAAAAACTGGCACACAAAGTTAAATGGTTCAAAAAATTGATTTTTGGAGGGGTTCATTTGGGGGTTTCCCAGGGGTTGCGGTACCCCCAAACTATGTCAAAATAATTGTCTGTTAAATATCTGCTGACATTAAACAACACTGGCACCCTAGGTTAAGCCATTCAAAAAAGTGATGTTTGGGGGTCCGTTTGGGGGGATTACCGGGGAGGTGGTATCCCCAAATTATGTTAAAATATTTGTCTGTTAAAAATCCACTGATATCAAAAAAAAACTGGCACCCTAGGTTGAGCCGTTCAAAAAATTAATTCTTTGGAGGGGTCCATTTATGGGGTCCCTGGGTGGAAGGGGAGTTATACCCCCAAATTACGTTAAAATATTTGTCTGTTAATTATCTACTGATATAAAAAAAACTGGCACCCAAGCTGAAGCCATTCAAAAAATTGATTTTTTGGGGGGGTTGACGGGGGAGTCGCCCCAAAAAATTTCAGGAGACAAAATTGCTTTTGCAGCTCAACAACTTTATGCAAAAATTAGATTTTGATGTTTTGTGGTGTAGGAGAAGAGCGAACAAGATTTAGGAAGAAAATACAGGAAAAAAACTTTGCCGCGGCAAAAGTGGGTTGGTAGGGATGAAAGGGTATCTTAAGACATATAACAGTATAAAATATTTGTTGCCGTACTTAAGCCATTTTTGACTGAGACGGCTTTTTAAGCCATACTTTTGCGGCGGTTTTCAGGTCATAAAACCAAAGTCATGTGACCAATTGCCTCGAAATTTGGTACAAACACACAGCTCATTAAATTTAAACTGCTATCACAATTTCAAGTAGCTAGACCAAACTGGTTTTGAGTAATAAGCAAAAGTCTAAAATCTCACTGGCCAAGCAAAAACAAAGGAACACGCGATGCGAGTGTCAGTCATTCCAATAATATTATTTCTAGGTTTGTAGCATTAACAATGTGTGTATAATTGACTAGTAAACTTCAAAAACACAAAAAAAGGATTGTAGTTGATTAGTAGAGAAATGAAAATGCAAGATTCTGCTAGTGAATATTTAATGATGGTTACATGATCATCAAAACAAGTCAAATCATAACAATCACTTAATGGAGAACTCATCATCACACATTTCTGTCACTTGCCGTCCTACCCAAACTGTCTAAAACAACTTCTCACTGTTTTTTTAATGCTGAACGTCAACCAGAAAAGCCTTGAAAACCAATCTTTCTAGTCTTTGATTTAACTTTGACTTGGTTGAGAATCAAGCTCGAGTTTATTAGTATCTGATGCTCTATCCACCTGGTCACTGTTGATTTCAATACAGTTTGTGTACACTTGCATAGCCACTTTGCAAACGTGCTGAAAATGGATTGTTTGTGCAAACACCCTATATTTTCTTAATATGATAGATTAGTTTCTGCATATCTTGTAGGGTTGCCAGTGTTCCTCTCACAAAGTGATCTGATTGCAAAGTGAACCTAGATTAATTAATCATTGAAAAAATATATGCACTCTTTTTTTCAGTAAATTCTGAGTTGAGGCAACCAGTTGTTAAATTTTGCCAATTTTTAACCTCATGTGCTCCTAAATTTTGAGCATCGATGTCAATTTTAGTGACCACGTTTGTACAACTGTTTTATTCCAAACGTTTTGTAAATTAAGATAAGACACTTTTTGCTGCATTGTAAAATTGCAAAAGCAAAACACAAGCTTTTTTCAATTTGAACATCAGCCAAAAAATTTCTCAATTGCCTCTATAATCCTAGAATTGTTGCAATTGCGATTGCAAATACCAGAAAATCAACAAAATTTCATCGTTTTGAATTAGCATAGATATTAGTTACTTCTTTGATTTGAAGTATATTTTTTTCATTTGTTCCTAATTTCTTTTTTGTGTGATGAGGCTGGCATTGTTCTTAATTTGTTTTTAAATTTTGAGCGAAAATAAGCCTCGTGTTCTCATAATATTATTCTTAAAAAAAGTGTAGAGGGTGTTTGCAAAAACAATTCATTTTTAGCATGTTCACAAAGTGGCTACCAGACTATAAAGGATCTCCATAATTTTTTTAGCCTGAGGCTGCTGGTTACATTATGGAAGAATAAGAAAACTGCTATTCTAGCCCTAACCCCAACCCTAAACCTAACCACTCACCCTAACCAGTGTTCCCTTTAACTTTATGGCTGATCAGCCAGTGCCCAAATTTTCTTGAAACAATTATGCCCAAAGCTCTAAAAACACGTTTATGTGCCCTGATTTTTGTACCAATCGAGTATTAAAGAAAATGTCATCATTCCACTAATTTGTTAAGTTTTCTAAAGCTATGCTTACCACATTGCCAAAAATTATTTGCCCTTGCTCCAACAAATCGCCGATTGGCTGGAAAAAATCGGCCAAGTGGGAACCACTGACCCTAATGCTGATACTAAACCCAAAGTCAAAATCTAACCCAAACTTGAACAATATCGGTAATTTAACAAATATAAAAATAAAGAGTAAATGAGCAAATGAGTCTCACACTCTTATTCTCTTTAAGGGCATTACATAATGTAAGTTAATCACTCCTTTTTTTCCAAATATTAAGGTATCATTACAATAGACAATACTTGAGAATCAAAGCATTATAACATATTGTAGGTAAGATCATTTTTTCACAAGGCATAATCATAACAAAACTTGTAAATCTACAGCATGCTGTTAATCAATAATGACTAATTTTACTTTCCACATTGAAAAACATCATTGTCTTCAAAAGTGGATGTTGGTGAAAACACTTGCTGCGATTGATCACTCAATGCATTGTTTGAAATAGAAGAAATGACATTATTTATTGTTGAAGTTCCATTGTTTGGCAGATTAGTTGGTCCATCAAGAAAAGACAAATTGGCTCCAGCATTTGATCCCAAATCTACCAAAATAAGCAATTACTTTTGTAATTGAGCAATCATGATGTGACTCGAACAGTCGAGCACTATTAGCAGGAGATAGAGCACAACAACACAACACAGTGCATGCCATGATGTTGACAAAAAAATTAATGAAATTTCAACAAAGTGGCTGTTGTCACATTGATTAGATTACATAGGTAAGCCCCATCTGCCATAAATACAATAAGGTGCTTAGAGTAGCCGCTCTAACCAGCGCAGCTAGGGGAGGATTAGGGGGACCAGTCCCCCTTTTTGAAAGTGCACAATTTCACAAAAATTATTTAAACAAGATAAAATATCAAAAAACTAATTTAAAAAAGCTCAACTCAAATGTAATTCTACCCTGAGTTGCAAATAAGCAACGTCAAAGCTTTTGCATTTAAAAAAATTTTTTGAAACGTCATAAACTTCTCCATCTTTTACAAATTTCAGCCACCTAGCTAGTATTGTTTTCAAGATATTCACGTTGAAAAAACCTCTGCAGAAAAAAGGCAAAGTGACCATAGTTAAAAGAATTCAGCCACATTGTCTTTTTGCAACATAGAGTAGAAACAAACCCGAACAGTGGAAATGATTGTATTGTCAGTGATGATATTTATTGAAAATGTTCAATCAATGCGTAGCCCATATCGCGCTGTCTTGGACTGATAATGTCTTATCAGCAATCAGCATACCAAATTGCTTTTGCAGGAGAAAGCAGCACAATTTTGCATAAAAAACGCAATCTATTTGGTTTCAAAACTTATCGTTTTCCAATATCGAACAAGTAGAATCAGACAGTGAGATATTGGAGGCCGAGATTTGATGTTTATCACAAACTAAATGTCCTTGGCCTAATCGCATTTCTACCCTAATAAGTTTCGAGAATATTTTAATTGAAACATTCCGAAAAAAAAAAACACTAATTGCTGAAGGAAAGCAAATCTCTTCTAAAAGAATAGCTCTTCACATGCCTTTAATGTTGAAATTATTTATGCTGATAAATATACTCATGTGATTTGATTGTATGCATTTTGCCTGTTTTTTTTTTGCGTTAACATGGAATAAGATATCATACATAATTGGTCTAAACCCTGCTTACCTGAAAAACAAAGGAATCAATACAATATTGCTAAAAAAGTTTTTTTAGTTTACCAAATTTGTAACTATGATGCTGGCTTGACCCTTTAATTTTATTTTCAGCTGGGTTTGGGGGAACGGGCTGTCAACTGGTTGAATTAATCTCACAACCTCAAACTGCGCAAAGTCAAATGTATATTACAGTAAATAGTACACTAATTCATTTTTAGAAAATCTTTTTCAATCAATTTTTACGTTCGCATATTACTGTGTTGATTTATAACAGTGTTTTTGTTGTTTACCAGAGCAGCGAGTTCGATGACATCTTAATTTAGTCAAAGTCTAAATTGAGCACGCTGATTGGTCGCAAGCTAAAAGTTGCACAGACACCATTCGCATAATCCCAATCTACATTGTATGTAAAATCATGAGCAAAAAAGCTCGTCTTAGTTCATTTTCAACTGAAATTCGGTACACCAGGGGTACTGCCTTACCACCGTACAAGCAGCCAGTTTTCAAACAAGCTAATGACATGCCTGTACATTCTCGATTTTAAGCACAGTGCAAGTAGGGCCTAAAAATTCACTCTGGAAACCTTCTGAAAAGTTTTCGGAGCAAACCAAAGTTTGTTTGTGGGTGTGCCATACAAATAAAAATGAACCTATTGTATTTTGTTATGACCATTTTTCGCGAACGCGGCATTCAGATTCACTTTATTTGATTGAGACAGTACGTAAGAAAAGAATGGTCAATCCGCACATAAGGAATGGTCGATCGCTATCTCATTATTCTTGCAAACGTAAGCAATGGTTGATCGCTATCGCACTATTCTTGCATAATGCTTATATCCCTGTTTCCTACCAACAATAATAATAACAGTACAGTAATCAACTAACGAAACTTTGTATTGGCAAACTACAATACAGCACATTTTTTTGGTTGAAGACAGCAAGCAGCACATGATGTCAATTAAAATAATAATAATAGCGAGCAGGGTTGGAAAAATTACTTGTTTTTGCTTTAATTACAATTACAAATGCAATTACAACCTAAAATTTTCAATTACAGTTATTCAAGTACAAGTAATTGTAATTCAATTACAATGAAAAGATTTCAAAACATTGCAACCAATTCACTTGGAGAAGCCTCAAGAGTAGCTTATTTCAACACTGTGGATTTGTTTTGTATTTCTATGCAAGACCTATTAAAGCCCCATTTATCTCTATCCTTGTTCTTCTATCAGTCTTTGTTTAACTTTAATTTTTGCAATATATAATTTTGTTTGCAAGCAATTGTCAAGTATGTTATTGAATTCATATCGCTTCCAGCAACATTATGGTTTTAGCTAAAATCAAGGTATCATACCACATTTATTAGTGCAAATGAAAATAAGTTTTAAGACAGTTAAAAATTGTAAAAAAGTTGAAATTGTGTACGTTAGAACTCCAAATTACAATTACTATTAACCAATATTTTAAGTTTTACCAATAATATCACATATTTAGCGTGATCAAACAAAATAGAACCATTAGTGTCGCTTTGACATGCACATAAGGGCAAATAAGCAAAAAAGCACACAAAAGCTAAATATCACAAATAGCATTGAAGTTACAATCATAATCATAGACATAGCCTGCGGGGGGCAGAGGGTTTGGCCCCACTCCAATCAAAATGCCACCAACAATAAAAATGTGACAAAAAAGTCTTGTTTCTTTAGTTTCAGTTTCTTGTAACATCTTCGCGCAAAACAGTAATTACCAATAATATTGAAGATCAGGAGGCCCGGGCCTCATCAATTTAATTTTTACCAACCAATTTAAATGTATAAACCGGGTGAAATTAAGGGGTTTTGTCCTGGAAGTTGCTACCTCAGGCCTTAATCTAACATTTTTACAAACATACAGTAATAACCAGGGCCAGATTTACCATACGGCACAGTGCCAGGGCCCCGTGCTCATATGGGTTAGATTTTTTTGGGGGTCTTCAGGTATATTTGGCAGGAAGATGTTGCAAAAATCTTCAAAGTACCAGGGGCCCCGCGCAATGGAAATCAGACCCGGGAATAACATGGCTAGTAAGCACAACCATCTAATGTACAATTTTTCAATAACAGTTTATCTCCTCTTCACCAGTTTTTATGCGACAAAATAATAAAAAAAAATAGCTAGGGCAGATGCTCATTGAACAAAATATTGAATTTGAATTTAGGGGTCCTTGGTGTACTCTTATAACTGGTGAATTTCATGAAAAAACAAAAATCGCTAAAAAAAACTTTTAAGTATATTATTTATTTACTGCTAAAATATTGCAGGAGGCAATGTTCCTTACTTCCCCCTATCTGGGCCAAATAAATCACTCACCATAAAAATTCAACAACAAATTGCAAGATTTTTAACGTGTTTTGAACTTAAATTGCAAGTAAAAGATTGAACAATTTAATTTTTTAATTGGCTTTCAAATGCTAAAAATGTAGTTCTTTTAAATGGCTCTGAACAAATGCAAAATGTAATCTAATGGCATTAAAATAGCTTTTCATTTCAAAAAATCGCCCAGCGACTGTGGGCTTCACCCTCAGACCCCTAAAGCCTCCGGCGGCTGGGGGCTCCACCCCTAGACCCCCCTGTGATAAGCTTGAGTAACATTAACCTACTTCACATGTCTCCCAAGTTAGACATTTGCACATTTTAACTATTAGTTTACCTCTACCTTTAGCAAAAATCCTGCTTTATTGCCAACAACAGGGCAAGGCTTTAGATCTTCCATTCCACGATATCTTTGCCCCACAAAAAGTTCCTCTTTTGAAAATTTCTGATGACGTCATTGCATGTAATTTGTGGTTTGGGCCCCCTCCAATCAAAAATCCTGGCTACGCCTATGGTTACTTACCACCGATTACAGTCACATCTGACGTCATAGGCCAATTCTATGTTAGGCTATTTTTTGGTTTCGAGTTAGTGATAGTTATGATTAGACTAGGTGCTAAGTTTAGGTTATGAATATGACTAACTTTATTTCTAAAGCTAACTCTAACTATCCCTAATCTACTTTGATGTTCGGTTTGTGATGTCAGATGTGATTGCAACTGGTAGAAAATATCGATTTGCAACCAAAGGAAAATTGGTTTGCAACCAATTTTGGTTTGCAATTGGTTTGCAACTTTTGGTTTGCAAAATTGGTTTGCAACCAATTTTGGTTTGCAATTTGGTTTGCAAGAAAATATCAAATTGGTTTGCAACCGATTTGCAACCAAAGGTTCAAACACATTTTGTTGCCAACTGTCTTAGTGAATAATAGAGTAATTGTAATTGAAAATAGGCAGAAAAAATTTTCAATTACAATTATTGACTTTTGAAAATTTTCAATTACAATTATAATTTTTCGAAGCCTGATATGGAGCACTTATTTTTTCAAAAACCTATCATTTTTGGGTGCAAGAGGAGTAGAGTGGCCAATTTCTATATGGAAATTTTTTTCTTTGGAATTCTGTATCACACACCCTCTTATTTTAGGACAGTTCTTAAAAAATAATCCAGTCAGAAATTCAGGTCAATTAAACAAGTATAAGTGGTTTTCAAAGTATTTATATTTTGTAAATATCAGTATTATTACATTATGTCAGTATTAGACAAATACTAGTAATGTTAATCTAAAAGTTATTGTTTTATAGTTTAATAAGATGCCTTGTACTGCTTTTAATGAATTTTTTTGTCATAGTCAGCATAGTAGGGTATAGTTGTCATAAAACTCTCTCAGCATGGGATAACTGAGAACTTGAACTATAGAAAAGCTGCTGCCAACTACAAGAAGCGCAAGCAAAATCAGGAATGCCGTCACCAATGACATACCGCAGCGTAAGCTCAGGCAACAGCTACTGTCCAGTTTTCCTTGTTTTCAGAAAGCTCATCCAACAAAAACGATATTTCCTTGGATCAACCATACTTACCTGCAACTAAACGTGAGAAAACCACCCAATCAACATCCTTGTCATTGGCAAAGCATTGCATAATTGATGACTCACTTTTTAATGCAGCACTAAATAGAACTCGGAGATCAACTCGACAGGCAATAATGATTGTCACCCCTGCTTCGCAAGCAGCAGGAATTGATGTTGACCAGTTACCATTATCTCGTTCCTCTCTAATGCAAGCTCACAATAACTCTCGTCAAATCTGAAGCAGTAGCAGCAATGGTACGAAAATTTCAACCAACAGTTCACCTGGTTTCATACTTTGATTCTAAACTATTGGCTAATTTGGCAAGAACCAACTATAATATTTAGCAATTGTTGTTTCTGGCTTACATATTTAGACCTGTAAGGAATCCCGATGCTGCCACCTAGAAGTGGAGCGATTACGGGTCAAAAACTGGTAGAGTTTGTTGAGAATCGTTTGGCAGCTTTGTGTTTCCATACAGCAAGCAACACAGGAATTCCTACAGGATCCATCACTGTTGTGCAGAATTCATTTAGCTAATGACTGCTGTTTCTCGCATGTCGACAGCATATGTTTGAAATTTATTCCTCAGCTGTCTTTGATTCTTTTTTCATCTAAAAATGGCCAAAGATTGATCTTTTTCATAGATTTAAATTGCAATGGGATACCATCAAACAATCAAAATTTTGCCCTTTGGATTGCAGTGAAATCAGGGTTGGTAGCCTAGGTGAAGCCGAGAGAATATGGCTTACAGCTTAAACAATGCTGTTGTGTTGGTATGTCAAATATTTTCAAAAAATTGCAAAATGTTCAGCCATGTGGTGACTGCAAGGAATTTGCTTGTCTAGTTTTTCAGCTGATGGGAGAGAAAATGGACACATCTACAGCTGTTTGTGGTCCTGATGCCTATCATTGAGCAAGATGGATGGCAAAAGGCAATAATTGACCGAAAATAATTGGATTTAGAAATCAGTTTTAAATGAGCAACCAAGAGATGGATTCATTGCGTTGAATTTGTTTGTTGGTCTGCACCATTCATGCTGACTTCTGGTTCACAACTCCTCTAGCATCAGGTGCTCCTACAAATGATAGAACTGTATGCACATGTTGATCACAAAATTGCTAAGGTTGCAGAGAGCAAAATGAGGCTACACTTGTGGTACCTCAGTGAAGACCTTGCAGCTCTTGCACTGTTTAGGAGTAACACCACCAATGCAGACAAAATGGTTATTGTTGACTCACTGCAGAGAAAACCATTTGCAGAAGATGTTCATTGTTTTGCTCCAACCAAGTGCTCAAAGTTCAGTGATTTCTTTCTAGCTCAGTTTGTGACACAAAGATTCCTGAACTTATTTGTATCTCTTCATCTATCACAGGATTTTCTCTGTTGCGTTGGACACATGGAATTTAAGTGCGATGCCTATACTGCGTCATGCAAAATTATCCATGCTTTAAAGGTTGTAAATGATTGTGCAAAACACACAGTTAAGTTGGCGATGGACTTCTATGAAGCCCTCACTACAAACTAGAGAAGACAAACAACGCCAGATTTTATATGAAGTCATTGAGCATCATTGCAAACTTCTCCCAACAAGTGCAACGAAAGCTCAACTAACCAAAAGTAGCAACCAATTCACCAAAATTGTTTAACTCACTAAACGTTGGTGAACAACTGAACACATAATTGCGAACGGTGCATTTATGAAAGGAAGTGGCTAGTGTTACATTATGTAACGCCCATTAAGAGAGTAAGAGAGAAAAGAGTGTTCGTTTGCTCATTTACTCTACTTTATTTTTTAAATTAATGTTAGTGTTTGGGCTAGATTTTGAGTTTGGGTTAGGATTAACATTGGTGTTAGAGTTTGGGTTAGGTTTAGGATAGTGATTTTCTTATTCTAATGTTAAACAACAGCAGCCGCTGTCTTCATAAGAACTTTTCCTAATTTCTTGAACTTTTTAGAACGTTTGTAGTTAAAATACCGTATATATTTGCAAATTCAATAAGATGTTGTTATTAGTTGACTTTTCTCTGCCTTTTACGACACCTATACCCTATCAGCAAACACCTCTTAACATTAAACTTTCATTGCGTTGTCCAAAAGATTCATAAGAAAGACTGGAAGGGGGTTTCAACAAAATTAACTGAAATAAATTATGAGTTGCAAAAACACAAAAGAGGCCTATAAAAACTTGGCAATTTGTTAAGAATTTTAAGAAGCTTTGGGCGACCTCTTACTCTTGTTTAATCAATTTTATTTTGCTGGGTTAGTTTTTCATCAAACCTCCTCAAATGAGAGGATGTGCAATTTAAAATTCCAACAAAAAATTTTTACTGTTTAAGCCACTCTAACATCTAAGGAGGGGGTTCGAATGTTTTTGCGAATAGTACATCTAATTTGTTCTTAATTTGTTACAATATGATACACCAGTATATATTTTAAAATTGAAATATTACTATGCCAGTTTGCCTGAATAACAACGATAATCTGTGATTTTCTCATATGGCTGACCATATGCGAAGAAAACATGTTTTTTACATCTGCTGTTGCATCATCAATTAAAATTGTAAAACCAGGTGAACCCACCATAATTCTATTTTCTTTCATTTATTTTTTTATGAGTCTGCTATATGAATGATGGTAGAACTCTTTTCTTCTTTCTTCATTGCCCGCTTTTCCGTGAGGGTTGCGGTGGCCGTAGCTCAAGATTGAGCCGCCACACCTCACGGTCTTCCATCACCTCCATCATTTCGCTTGGGTGAAGTCCCAAGCGATTCCAACGAAGATCCTCAATGTAATCGGTACATCTAGTTCTAATGGTAGGACTCCTGCCTGTTATTGCTAAACCTTGTAATTTGTCACAATTTGCCCAAATTCCTGCCTGTTATTGCAAAACCTTGTAATTTGTAACAATTTGCCCAAGTTAAAACCTTCTCATTTGCATATGATTCCTAATCATTACAAAAAAAATGTGACCCCCCTATTTCTGGCTGCACCGGTGGCTGCTCTTATACCAGTATGGTACTTGGTACTCTTTTACTATTTAGTTTAACACTTTTCTACAATTCTGGTAATTTTTTGAAGAGGTTCAGCAGGCATAGTTACTGGTTATTGATAACTTCAGCCCTTATTGCTTCTACTTGGCAAGATAATATAGCCTAGTTATCCTTCCAACATCAATCACTTTGCTGCTTTGTTCTATTTGTGCCTCAATATGAATACAGTAGGCTACTGCAATATCAGATAGGCAGTGGCTGCTGTTACGTTACATAACACTTCACTCATAGGATACTATTGTGTAATATGTAACATTTCAGCGGTGAGATATTTTTACGTGAATTTTGCCACTTAACTCTTGCGATGTTTATTGAAGCGCCAATACTGCAAGTGCAAGAGCAAGTTGCATTGTAGAAGGTAGAAGTGCAAGGGTAATTATTAAATTGGAAGTGGCTATTTTGACTCTAGAGGCAAACTAGTGTTTTTCTTCTGTTTGGGTTAGGGTTAGAATTAGGGTTGGGGTTAGGCTAAGAATTAAGGTTAGGGCTAGGATAAGGGTTAAGGTTAGGGTTAGGCTTAGGGCTATTTTGGCACTGGAGGCAAAATACGGTAGTGTTCAGGACTATTTTGCCTCCAAATGGCAAAATAACATGGGGCTATTAAGGTAGTACATTTTTTTAGGACGCATTAGGACCCGTCATAACAAATTGATACTTTTTTTAGAACACTATCAAAAGTCAACTTAACTCTAGTTAACATAATTAAAAGTTCAAGTGGAATTCAATCAAAATCAACTAAAATCTAGATTTGAATAAAACATTAAACGAGAATTCAAGCAGCAATAAATGCAGTAGGCTACTGGTACTAAAACACCTCCGTCCTAAAAAAATTTGGAAGTTTTACTACGGCTTTTACAAGTTAAATACAGCATTTTGACACTCTCAAAGCGAGTTCTAGATAGTGTAGTGGTAGGGGCATGCGTGACCCAATTTTCGTGTACGGGTTCGATTCGCTGCGATTGCGATGGAATGTTACACAATAAGGTATTTTTGCGGTGATCTCTTTTCCTTCTTTTACTTCAGAACCTTGCATTCGAGTTGGGGTTCGGGCAACGATGCCATCCTGCGAGAAAGCAAATCCAAGTGCAAACACAATCATTTTGATTGCCATAAATTCTATATATAACTTTTTTACGATGGAGGTGTTTTAGTTATTAGTATGAACCTGTACTGCGTTTATTACCACATGAATTTGCATCCAATTACCTGTTCATAACTAAATTTTAGTTGATTTCAATTGAATTCCAAGTAAATTTTTAATTAAATCAACTAGATTTAAGTTGATTTTTGATAGCGTCCTAAAAAAGTACCGATATCGGTTTGTTATAACGGGTCCTAATGTGTTCTACAGTCCTAACGCATCCTAAAAAAATTACCGATATTAATTTAATAATTACGCTTGCAGCTTCTCCCTTCTACAATGCACATGCTCTTGCACTTGCAGTCTTGTCAAGTGGCAAATTTCACGTAAGAATATCGCATCGCTGAAATGTTACAAATTACGTAATATTATCCTACGAATGAAGTGTTACCGGTATGT
The DNA here is from genome assembly GCA_963965965.1 of Trididemnum nubilum. Classification (NCBI taxonomy): domain Eukaryota; kingdom Metazoa; phylum Chordata; class Ascidiacea; order Aplousobranchia; family Didemnidae; genus Trididemnum; species Trididemnum nubilum. Next base: position 37,716,188 of record OZ014473.1, on the reverse strand, counting down.
AACGTAACAGCAGCCACTGCCTATCAGATATTAACTCTATTGCAATTTTAGAGACTAAGTGCCCTGCTGATTTATTGCTTGTATTCAGTAGCCTAGTCAAGTTTTACAAGTCAAATGCTGGAACAAGCATTAACAAATAGGTAAGCTAGGCTCAGATTCTGGGTTGTGCATTATCTTCTTTTTTTCAAAATAGTAATTCAAAAAACGTCATACAAAACATACCCGTACTGAGAAGGCCTAAATCTGTAAATGGCTGAATGGGTAGGATAGGTTAATAAACCTATTTTGATTTAATAGTTTAAAGTCATAACATGGCATTAAATTAATATAGAGTTTAAAGTACCGTAAGCTAAACTAATTATTAAAAACAGTAAACTAAGAGCAGCCTGCAGTATTAATCTGTTAATATTACCACTGTAACCTACCTGATAAACTTTCATAATATGGTTGCATTGTGATGGCTGTCACCTCACCTAGAATCGAAGCCTTGTTCTGCTTAACCAGCTTGTGATGCTAATCATTTGACTCCGCGTCGCTGTTGGCGTTTGCAAGAAGGTTGCTTAGAGCAAAGTCCTTAAATAGGCCTAACACTTTTGGTAAAGTTCTGTACCACCAAGAAATTGTTTAAATTTATGATTGAAAAAGTTTTTTGCAATAATAGTAACAGTAATTTTTTTCAGTTTGTTTGGTATTTGTCCTGCTGTTGCACTCGCGCCTACTCCTCTATCGCAAATACACTAAATCGTTGGGCTTTTTCCTGTTTTTTTATGTTAATCAACGAAATATCTAGTTGTCATGCGGAAGCGAAAAAAAAACTTTACTTAAAATTTTTGCTGACAGGTAGGGTTGTACAAAGTAGAATTTCGAATCCTTGAGATTCGAATCTCCGGAGAAACGAATCCCAAAAAGCATTTTTTATCAACAGGGGTCAGACATACAAGTGGCGGTGGCGCCACCTCCAAGCTCAGGTGGCGCCACTTGCAGCTTCAGGTGGCGCCACTTCTAAGTTCAAGTGGCGCCACCTCTAAGTTTAGGTGGCGCCACTTGCAGCTTCAGGTGGCGCCACTTCTAAGTTCAGGTGGCGCCACCTGAAGCTTCAGGTGGCGGAACTAAGTTTACAGGTGGCGGTACCAAAATCACAGGTGGCGGTACCAAAATTTATTCGTACCGCCATCTGAGAATTGAAGTGGCAGTTGAGATTTGAGTTTGTTGATTTATTTATCAACTCACAAGGCTAAACTGAGAAGCAATGGAAAGTGAATGTTAGAAATTCTAGAAGATACGGTAGGCTAATGTTTAATGAAGCAGTGAAGTGTTTAAGCAGTTTTATTGGCATAATGTGTAGGCTAATGCTGAATGAGGATGAATTGGGAATTGACTAGGCCTATGCAAGTAGATTTCTTTAGCTGGTACTGGTCATAGGCATAGCTTATTACCGTATTTTTAGGGGGTGAGGTATCAGTAGTGTGGGACACAGAGTTATTTGGAAAACCTGTGGCAAATGCCTTTCTACTTTTACCGTACTTGTGGGCCTGTACTATTGCATTAGTAGGCTACCAGGCTATCGTACTGTATTGTTGGTACCCTTTCTAAGTTTCTGGCCATTGTCCAGGCTTTGGTTTGATGAATGATCAAGATAAGAGATACTATTGCCTAGCTTCAGACTTGTACCGGTATTAGTATGGTAGGCTACTTTGTAATGTGTAGCAACTTCAGAAGGTTGAAAGTTAGGCTAGGCTACTGTTCGGAGGCTGAAGAAGTAGAAGCACTCTTAATCATTAGGCGTAATGGTTGATGTGTTAGGCTATCTGTATGGTTGGACTAGGCTTATCCACTACAGTATAGCACTAGGCTTAGCCTATCCACTACAGTATAGGTATGTTTAAAATCAGAAGTAAATAAAATTGGACAGACAGTGTATATACGAGTATTTTTAAATCTCTTGTTTCTTTATTTCAGCTTTACTTCAGAAGCTTTGGCTAGAATTGTTTTCTGAATCTTTTCTGTAACATTTGTTTTTCCCACCATGAATCAGTGACATCTTATAAAAACTTTTCCTGCTTCTCAGCTGATTCCTTGAATTGTTTTTAATAACTGACCAGTGCTTTATTTTATGGTGTAAAATGTAGCCTAATGCTTATAAGTAAATTACCGGTACTGGAAATGAATTATATTGCCCCTAAAACAAAAACGAAAAGACTTTTATAGAAACTCAGATTCAATTCAATGAATTAAAAATGCCAAGTTACAATTATTTTAAAAACGTAATTGTAATTACATTTTATTATAATATGAAAAAAAGTTTTAAAAGTATTCAGCATTAATTTGGGCCAAAATTAAGATGAAACATACGAGACCAAAAATTAATACCATAGCATAAAAAATGAAAACAAAGAAAATGGGCAAAAATTAAAAAAATGATAAGAACAAAAATTTCAAGGATACAATTCCAAATCCAGATCAATAGTATCAATGTGCCATTGGTATTCAAATTTTGGAAGTACACAAACCAGAACAGAAGAAGCAAAGGACTCCAGGGTAATCCACATAACACAGCACCGAGATATAAGTTGTGATTTTCAAAAGAGATTTGTAGTTGTACGTATCCAAAAGTTGCATGTCATATCACATGTTTCAAATATGATTTTGTACAGCATTTTTTTAGTTTACAAGTAATTAGTATATACCGGTATAAACAGTTTAGTAAAAATATATGAAAAAGAAGAAAATTGTTACTGCAGATATTATTGAGTAGATAATATCTGATCAGTCAAATATAAAAAAGGCAAGTTTGAATTAAAAATCAAATTACTTTAAAAAGATGCATCATGGAATAAGCATACACACGTCACATTAAAAATGCTGTAAGTAAAAAAGAAAGACTAAAAAATCAAAGTAAAAATGAATAAATTTGAAGTACTGTACCGATATAATGAATTTGTGGTGGTCTAAAAATTTTTAGGCAGTGGTATGCATATGTGGAATAAGATTAAAGGATATTTCTTTCAAATCGATTCCATTGCTTTTTGACTTGCCTCTAAAACCATGCAGCGCAACCAAAGTTGCTTTAAGAAGGGCAAATCGAATTTTGGTCCTCAGATGGCGAATTACATCAGCATATTTTTCTTTTCTTTTGTTTGCAATCAGTTCACCAAGCCGATTCAAAAATTTGGTACATTCTCGAGACATTCCTCCTGATGTCAGAAAAACAAGTGGAGTAAAATTTCCTTTTTCTACTTGAGTGACTCTTTCTTGATAAGAATCTTTTTTTTCTTTTTCGTGTTGGAGCAGAATGGTTTCGAGGGATTTGTTCTCATTTGATGGGCAGTTTGGATGCGTAATCCTTATGTCAACGAAGGACCTATCAAATGGGGACCATATTCCTCTACCAGACACATCCAGCCTGGCATTTGGTTCTTTGTTTGAGTGTGCCAGAGTTAAATCACCTGGCTCAACTGGTATGAGGTGAGGTTCAGTTTGAACGTCAAAACACACTTCCTTCATTATTTCAGCCACAGTATCCCTGATGTGATTGTGTCGCATGATTACATATCCCCCTAGTTTGCAACTGAGGGAATGGTCAATGCTATTCGATTTTCCACAGCCACAGTATTTTGGGATGCTTTCAATATTCCAGTTGTAGCGAAGATATACACGGTCCTTAAATTCCTGCTTATTCAATGCATAACCCAGCCATTCAAGGGGTAGATTTGTAAGCCAGCTTGATGCTCCCTTTTGCTTTGCATTCTGTATGGCCCTTTTTGTGCTGGGGGTTGCATGCGAATAAATTGAGTCGAATTTGGATTTTAACCAAAGGTCTTTCTCTTTTTTAACCTCAGTCTTGATCAATTTTATTTCAGCGGCATCTAATTGGGTCTGGGTTTTCTTTTTGATGATAGATTCTTTGAGGAGTTGAGTTATTTTTACTGAAGCTCTGTATTCCAAATCGGACATTTCATCTGGTTTTGGAATTCCCATCCCACCCAATCTAACAGGCAAGGCAAAAATATCTCGCTCTTCATCAGAAATATCTCGACCTATCATAGCTGGAATTAGAGTATGTTGAATTTCGAATTCGAGCTCTTGCATGTATGCAGATATGTCTGGAATGGTTCGTTGGGCAAACTTCCATCTATGTTGTATAGCATAGGTCATGGCAGTGTACGCACATTGGGGTTCAGACTTAGCAATATTTGCCAGCAGCTTCACATCATCCACCCATCCCTTCACTAGTCCTTGCATATATTCTGCTTTAAAGTTGGTTCTTCCAACTACAGCTCCCAAGTGGCGCATCCCAGTAGTAGTTATCTCCATTCCAAATTTACTAAACATCTCCTGGGCCTTTCTTTGTATTTCAGAATTTTTTGTGATTAACACACATTTGTTGGGATTGGGGTTGTATCCATATCTAGGTCCAATCGTGATCAGCTGGTTCCACCATTTAAGTATTCCAGATAAATTGCCAGCAGCACTTGCATCATCAGCAAACCATGCTTGCCAAAACTTGTCCTTTTCCAATTCATAATAAACATCTTTTTGCAGTTCTTTAATGATGGGACGAGTACTTATTGCATAAAATGCCATTGCAATGTTGTCTCCCTGGGTTGTGCCTTCTTGAGATAAAATGTACTCTCCTCCACCATTACTGATATATAAACGTGTGGGCTGCTTGTAGCTGTTTTCTACATATTGAGCTAAGTTGGGACAGATGATTTTTAAATTCTGCAAGGCCACCTTTCGGTTTAGTGAATTGAATGCATTTGTAGCATCCACTAAGAGCATAGCTTCACAATCATCATTTTTATAAATGTCATGCATTGCATGAATAGCAGCCTCAACGCCAGCTTGTTGACCACCGCACATTTGTAGGCCTCCTACACTTTCTTCTATATCAATTTTCAAAGTCAAGGTCACACATTTTCCAATTATACGATGTAGCACCTCTCCCACTCCTATTGGTCTTATTCCTGGTCTTTTGTCCAGTGGAATAAGCCGACATGCAAGCAGTTCCTTTAAATGATCAGGATCACAATCTTCAGTGCATAGGTGCTTAGTCAAAGTTGCTATTGCTTGGCAGAGGCTTCTTTGATGTGATTTGAAGTTGTTAGAACAAACCATATGCTTCCATTGATCTCCATCAATTTGAGTAGGACCTCCTGATCCGTTTATGAGCTTAATCACATTACTCACCAGATTTGCATCAATCGATTCAAAAATAACTTCTTCTATTTTAGGTGAAGGTCCTAAAATCATGGCTTCATTGGCTGGGCTAGCATTAGGGTGCTTTTGAAGAAGTTGGAACTTCACATCCTCGTTCAAAGGAAGAGGGCCATGATTGTTTTTGTTGATGAGTTTTGAAGCCTGGGAGAGCTTGCCCAGCAGTAAAAGTTTAGTGAATCTTTTGGTTATGCTGGACATTGACTTTGACTGGGCTGTTTCTAAGCGCTTTTGTATTTCACAGCACTCGTTTAAGATTGATCGCAGATCCCCTTTTTCCCAAAATTGAAGCCGTTTTTGCAAATATTTGCAATGGTCCTTTGCTTTCGAGTTGTGGCTTGGTTTTTGTAGCATCATGGGCAAAAAGACAGAGAAGCTTTTGAGAGCAATGGACTTCAGTGGGGTGTCATTGTTGTATAAATTTATGATTCTAGTTGCTTCAGACAAAAAATTCTTACCAGCATTTCCTCGAGGCACTAAAAAGAAATTTTTCCGCCAAGTGACAATGGTGTCATAGCACAGATCAAGTTCTTGCCTAATTTGGTTAATGGAGGTCATATTTCCCCATCTGCATTTTTGCTCATGTGTTATAGCATTTCCTGAATCTAAACTTGCTGTAGTACTCAAAGTAGCACTGCAGGTAGAACAGAACCATTGCTGGTTGGAATTAGTCAGTTGATTGTATTGTTTGATTGTCATTTTCTCACATTTTCTGTGGAGCCAGGTATTGCATCCTTCACATAAGATCCCCTGTTGACCATCTTCAACAAGAATATTGCATAAGCTGCATATGTCACATTCTTGATCCATTTTGGTCCAAAGTAATACTTCTATTTGCCAGCTAACGGTAGCCTAGAAATCTGCTTATTCAAATAGAATCTGCTAATTCTTTTCAAATAGAATCTGCTAATTCTTTTATTGGTCTAGGCCCCTATCAAAGTAAGGATAAAACTTTGATACTCCCAAAGTATCACCAAAAAAATAAATTTATTGAAAGCTTTTCTCAATTCAGTAGGCTATGTTTCACTGTCAAATAACAAACGGTCATGTAGGAAATAATAATAGCAACTTAATGTGTTATGTAAGATTGTACCTCCCAATACTAGTGGAACAGTGATGTATCTCTGTTTCTCAGCTGATTCATAAAGTTGTTTACGTTGTTGCTTACAACGTATGGTATGATTTTACCTTTTTTTAGTGTGGAAATTTTATTTTGTATAAATTTAAGCTCACTTGAGGTTCAGTTTGTGACATCAGATGTGACTGTAAATGTACTGTAAGTGTAGCCGATGATGCCCAACAATCTTACCATTACCTACATTGATGCCTGTTAGTGTTAAGATCATAGCTCAGGTGGCGCCATCTGAAGGGTTGGTGGTTTTGAAACAAAGTTGGGGTGGCTGTTGATGTTACAGGTTAATGTAATGTAGTCATGAAGTTAATGTGGATGTTATTGGATGTCAAATTGCAGTGGATGTAAACTAGTTGAGGTGACGATTTATTAATGTTTATGTAAATTCTAAAACGAAATCAAACTCACCATTATGGTTGATGTCTGTTCTGTGTTTAGTGTGAAAGCTCAAAGCTCAGATGGCGCGACCCGAAAGATTATGTGGTGGTTAAGAATTTTAGATTTAAGCTGCAGCTTTTATTTACATAGGTTTTTGGTTTGTGTGTAACTTTCAAGATCGTATTTCATTAACTTTTTTCCAAATTTTTGATTTCCCTTGCCCTTTTGGCAGTTCATAGAAAACAACAGAGCTATAAGTGGATGTGACAGTTACAACTTAATAAGTAAACTTAAATATTATTTGTTAAATGTTGGCAGACACTGCGGTAAGGTGTTGCTAAAAAAAGAAAATTAATATCGTAGCTGTAACTCCCAACCCTAAATTTCTACAAGTGTCAGACAAAAAAGTTGCAGTGGCGCCACCTGCAACTTCAGGTGGCGCCACCTAAAGTTACAGGTGGCGCCACCTAAAGTTACAGGTGGCGCCACCTAAAGTTACAGGTGGCGCCACCTGAAGTTGCAGGTGGCGCCACTTGAAGCTTCAGGTGGCGCCACCTGAAGTTGTAGGTGGCGCCACCTGAAGTTATAGGTGGCGCCACTTGAAGCTTCAGGTGGCGCCACCTGAAGTTGTAGGTGGCGCCACCTGAAGTTATAGGTGGCGCCACTTGAAGCTTCAGGTGGCGCCACCTGAAGTTGCAGGTGGCGCCACGTGAAGTTGCAGGTGGCGCCACCTGAAGTTACAGGTGGCGCCACTTGAAGCTTTAGGTGACGCCACCTGAGCTTGGAGGGGGTGCCATTTGTATGTCTGACCCGGACCGTGATTTTTTAGACATATATGTTTAGATGCCACCGATGAGGTGGCCAAGGTAAAAAAAATGCCCGAGGTGTAAAAATTTTTTTTTCAAAATTTTTTTTGCAAAAAAAAATTTTTTTTTTAAATGTTTTTTCGGAAAAAACTTTTAAAAAAAGGTTTTTAAATGACAGTTTTTTTTTTCAAAAATATCAGTGTTTTTATTTTTTTTTCAAAAACATAGTTTTCAAATATATATTAAGCTTTTCCCCCCCCCAAAATTTTTTTTCGAACAAAAAAGTTTTACTTTCATTAAAATGTTTGTATTTTCGACGCTTTTCATGTGACACTTGTCCAGAAAAATTGTCAGAATAGAGAGGGCATAAAAAGGAGTGCCTTTAGGAAAAGATGAGTAGCGATTGGCTGGAAAAGGGTCAATTAGGGTGTAAACTGTACATGAATTTTTTTTTGTCTGCATAGCTGATAGGGTAGGGTTAAAAGTTTTGATAAAAGTGACTTTAAAAGCAGGTAGATAGATGGAAGGAGAGCGGAAAAAGTTTCCCAGAAATTGATTTCATATTGTACTTTTTCCAATCATGAAGAATGTTTTCCACTATATGTTTGTGTACACAAATGATGCTCCTCATCGATCCTTTTCCAGTTAATCACTGTTTGGCTTTTTCCTATGGCGGCTCCTTTTTCTGCGCTGTTTGTTCTGTCGATTCTTCTTGACAAGTGTCAGATGAAAAGCTTCGAAAATATTATATAACATTTTAATCCAAGTACTGTAAAACTTTTTTGTTTAAAAAACATTTTTTTGGGGAAAAGGTTTTATTTGAAAAAAAATGTGTTAAAAAAAAAACAAATTAAAAAAACACTTACCGTATTTATTCGAGTATAAGTCGCATTTTTTTGTACCAAAATATCACCCAAAAAGTCAGGTGCGACTTATACACGAATACATGAAGTGCATTGTATACCATACGAAATTTTTTGAGGTGTTTCCTTGCTATCGAATTCTACACTGTCTCCTTTCATTTGATCATATCACTTATTGCCTTCCATGCGAGTAGCGTTGCACTTTCAACACTGTCACCTTTTTTTCATGTTCTAACACGTTTAGTTATCATTATTTTATCCACTTACGTTGCGTTGCATCACTTGCCACCTTGATCGGATGCTGATGAGGATGTTCCAGATGTAAACAGGGCTATTTGAAGACAGTGACAGCAGTGATGACTTCAATGGTTTTTAATTTTTTGTTATGAGATTGCAATGAATGAATAATGTTTTTAAAAATTTTGTCCTGTTTTTCATGTCAAAAATGTGGGTGCGACTTATACACGCATGCGACTTATACTCGAATAAATACGGTATTTTTGAAAAAATAACTGTTACCGTATTTGAAACAAAAATTTTTTTCCATGTCTCATTATGGTACCGGTAGATTTATTTTGTGGAGTGTAAACCAATTGTCTACAGGTACATTGAAAGCATTAGACTAATTTTGTTTTATGATGTGATTTTTGTTTTTCAGAAAAGTATGTTATGGTATCGATGTAAGCTTAAACAGTTGTTTCTGTTGGCTATTTCGTGCTGTTTATGAAGACTCCCAATGCTAACGCTACAAGTAAATCTAAAAGCTGGATTCGTCATTAGTTATGCAGTGGAGTTTTTGCTTATTGTGCAATGGATTGCCGTGTTGCTTTGCTAGAGAAAGCAAAAAAACAAAGCACTTTTTGCATGATTTGGCACTATCATCGAAGGATCAGAATTTAGCACAGTACTGTAATACTAGCAGTTGATTTGAGAAAAAGTCAGCCTCTGAAACTAGATTCATTTTTTTATTCACTAGTGGAGCGCTTATCGATGTTTAGTGCAACATTTAATGCTTTCGTGAGCATTTTATTAGTTAACACTTTCTTGCGGTATGGCACCAGTACGTTGCGACGATCATGTTTACCTAGGGATGTTCATTCTAGTATTTCAATTCCAATTCCCAAATGATCCGAAATCTTTTTTTGATACTACTGAATCGAAATACTCGTGCTAAGTTTTTAGGCAGCACTGCTTTGTACGGAAAATAAACACGCATCACGAGCATTGTTACGTAACAGCGTCATTTAATTGCCTCGCATGATGATTAGAGAGATGGTTAGTACAGACGGCGCCGCTTTCACGCACACTCGCATGCTCGGCCGTGTGTATTGTCACAAATGCAGGAGCGCATGTGTTTGCAAATGCGCTAAAAAAAAAGCCACCCGCTCGCCTCACTACTTTTTCGCAAGTCCCACGTGCAAATAAACAATAACGTCACAATTACTTTTGTGATTGCGGAGATGTGGTTACTTTTTAGCAGTTTGCCGGGCGCCGATCATGTAAATGTCAGGGTTGCCAGTGATTTCGTCACAAAGTGATTTCGTCACAGTGATTTCGTCACAAATGATTACGTGACAGACGGCATTTTGAGGACAAGAAAAGACAGAATAGGCCTATCTGCTAACCGTATTATACTGTACTACCATTGTATTGAAATTTAGGAATTGACTAAGAACAGCAGTCATTAAACTATTCTACTATCCCCAGAGCTGTCTTGCCCTAACCCTCACTTTGTGGCGAAATCACTGTGACGAAATCACCATGTGACGAGATCACTGGTAACCAATGTCAGATATTGAATTAGCAAAAGTCTTTCTGCGGAGATCGTTACCATAACTTTACTGTTATTAAATCTTCAGTTACAAAAGGACAGGTATAACATAATACTAGTCATAACAAAAGTTTTTACAGATAGAGAATTAAGACTTCAATTTAAATTTACATGCGATTGCGATAGTCTGGGTAATTATGAAGCGTTCAGCGGCAGGAAGAAAAAGAACATCTGATGTATGGGACCATTTTGAACTTCCCGTCTTGGACAAAGACGGAAATAAACGTGTTCGTTGCACGCACTGCAGAGAGAGTTTAACTTATATACTGTGCAGAGAGAGTTTAACTTACTGTGTTTTCTGCGAGCTTTTGATTTCGATAAAATTTTTCGTTACCAGCACCAACATCTTGTCATATGTAAATAGTGAATCGAAATTAGGAATCGAAATACTGGAATCAAAACATTTGATTCGGAATCGATTCAAAATTAGCAAAGAATCGGTAATGAACATCCCTATGTTTACCTCAAAGGGCTTTGCTCCAAAGTACAGTTTGTAAGATGCAGACAAATTTATAGCTGTAAGGTCAAGCCCCCCTTCTTGGCAATTTTTTGGTTACAGTATGCCCCTGATAAAAAACATGTAGATTTTTTCATGTGAAAATTGTTACTCAGCATCTGAATAAAATTGTTGTTAGTTTTCACATTTTCACGTAACTGATGCTTCCTTCCCCAGTCCAATTATTTATTGTAAAAATGCTATATCAAGTTTTTTTGTTTAGTGGTGACTGATGAGAATGGAACTATATTAATGGACATGCTTGGCAGCTGCAGTACTTTATCAATTTTCTGCAAAATTTTACAGTTTTCAGTAAGTATAATAACTGATTACATTGAGAAACAATAAAACATGAATAAATACTTACAGTATACTGTAATCTTTAAAAAAATGTCGTACTACAAAAAAAAAATTACGCAGCAAAAAATTAAACTGTCACTTTCTACTCATAAGATATTTATTGGCTTTCTAGTTCGATCTGGTTACACTGACTGTAATTGTAATGATTGAACTTCAGACTTGAAATTGTATACTTGATCACTTTATTCATCATAATAAAGCAGTTTAAATTTTAAGAGACAGGAAGAAATGTTTTGAAATTCACAAACAACTAAATTCAGATATTACACAAAGATACAGTAAATGAACATAATATGCTGGACACTTCTATTTTCATTACATAGGACTGTAGTGAAAAATCACTATAAATATTCATGATTATAAAACTTGGGAGAGTTCAAAACTATTTCTTCCAGTTCAACTTGATCACTGTCACAAACCTTGAGAAATATGAAGACTTTTAAGTGGACATTCTGGAGAAAAAATTCCATGTTTGTTGCTATTCACAGAAGTAATTAGGTCAATCCAAAACTTTATAAAAATTTTTTTGATTTTTGTTTTATCTTCTTAGCTCTTGTATACAGTATAGCTTGAGACCAATTCTAAATACAGTTATATTCACCATGTTGTCTTGACCAAGCAGACAGCGAAAGAACTTTTGCGAATTTTCCAGTATTCGAGCAATTGTTACTTTTTAAACAACAAGCTAACAAACATTGCGCAAAAACACTATTAACACGTTCAAAACTAGCCCGCTAGTACCGTAGGTTATTCTGTATTCTGTGAAAAACAACAACACCATGTTAGTTTAAAACAAAAGAGCAAAAGTTGCTTAGCCAAAAGAATCACTATGCTGATACAGCAGCTTCTACTCTGCTGCATAGAATAAATTTTTGTTTTGAAACCTAGATGTCGTGGGGATGGGTCCACGACTTTTCGGCGCCAATATTCTGTGCTTTTTACTAACACTAACCCAAACCCTAAATAAGTCAAAGAGCACCGAATTGGCGTCGAAACGATCAGTGCAGAAAACGTACGGCTACGAAATAGGTGGCGCCGAAATGGTCGCACCGAAAAGACGTGATCCCCGTGGGGATAGGCCCACTGCTTTGGTGAATTCATTAAAATGCAGCTCTGAGATCAAGCATAGCTATGAAAAATCACTGTAAATTTTACAGCCTTAGATGTCCAGATGTGACTGATGATATTGAAATTTATAGAGGCATATTTTTAGTGTCCCTAAAGCCTAACGATAGTACAATATCGTAGTAACTCTGCAAAATTAAGCTAGCTAGCCTAGGGCTGTTCCGCATCTAACCTTGCTAACAGCCTACTCTTTGGACTGATAGTAGGTGCTAAACCATACAAATATACTATTTACAATATTTCCTAACAAACTGCAATTGCAAAATATGGTCAGTGATTTAGTAGGTCATGTTACTACAACCTACAAGTAAGCGATGTTGAGCAACTGCTTGCGAAGGTTGCAACCTTTCGCCAACTTGCTCAAGTTGTCGATAATGTCAACACCTTTGCATTTTTGCAACAAAATGTCAATCACATACAAAATCTGGTTATAATTTTAGAAAAAAAATTTTTTCAAGTTTCTAGAAATGTTCTTCCAAAACCTATTTCGAATAAAAATTTGACAATGAACTGAATGGCTTATGAAACACAAATATTTGTTTTTTTTACTCAGACCATAGTATAAGGCCCTTGGAGTTAAAAATTTCAAAACAAGCCACTTGACTATACATGCTTACAGCCAAAAAGAAACATTTTATTTGCAGCTTTTGCATTTTTAACATATATGACGAATTTTTAGCAAAGGCTTATTGTCAAAACTAATGTGGGAACACAGGTGTGATTAATTGTTAAGTATCTTTTAAATCAGTTGGGGGGCTGCTTTCTATTTTAATGTGGCCTGCATCTGAAGTTTGTCACAGCAAACAACTTAGCATCAAAACATTCAAATGTTTACGTAAGTTTTGTAAAAGTATTCTCTTGAGATAACTTTGCCATTATTACAGTTATTGCGAGTAGCACCATCTTCGACTTCAGCAGACATCGCATGTCTTGCCAAACAGAAGAACTTTCAGCCATTTACTGGGAGTTTTTCTGCTCCTTGAATTTTATGTGGGATTTGAGATTTTTTGCGGCCCACCTGCAATGTTGTGCAATTCATGCGGCTTGCAGTACTAAGAAGATTCCCCATCTATGTTTTAAATCTTTGCATTAATTTCATTAACAAAGTTATGTGTTTCAAAGAAAAAAATTATTGTAGGTGATATACAACCATGTACAAAAGAATGTGTTTCAAAGATTGTTGGCAGAAATCATTTGAATGTGTTTCATGGTAGGTTTTGAAAATCAAATTTGGATCTTTGTAAAGCTTTGAAAGCTCCTTACTACATCAAATTTAATTTAGATATCATATTTTTTAAAAATAAGATAGTGCTATCTCTCATTTATCAAATCAAATCTTTCATTATACTTGCTGTAGTACGCCAAAGCGTGTAACAAGTTTATGGGGCCCATCTCCGCGTCATTGCGCCCAGGCAACACAGCTCCTTTCGAAGAAATGTCGCTGGTGGCGAGCCGTTGGCAACACTGTGTCCGATTTGACCGGCTTGAGATTTGAACCTCTGCCCTACCGCTCCAGAGACGAACGCGTTACCGCTCGACCAACTGGTAATTAAGGGCAATTTATGGCATGCTTAAACAAATGTGCGAATGCAATTTAGTCCAGATCTTGATAAAAACTAACTGCGTGAAAATGTCATTGATTTTTATCATAAACCAATAATTGATTGATTAACCATGACTCGTAGTTAAAAGTTGTCTCTAGCTTGCAAATCGCACAACCTTTAAATAAGACTGAAGGCAAAATCAATGTGGGTATCTCAAGTTAAAGGCAATTGAATTTGGCATTGACTTTATCCTTTTTGACTCAGCCATTTCAGAGGTATTTCACTTTAAACACCATGTAGAGGCCTCTTTAATTATAATGTTTAGCCTAGTCCATAGCGAAGGCCAATACTGTAAGCTAGATGTATGTTTTAAGGCCCCTGCTATGACTTATCCTAATTGCGGCATTGCTTTAGGATTGATGAAAGTCGACTAAGCTGGTGTCATCGATGTTATGACAGTCAGAGTTGCCTTCAAAAATCATAATTAGATAGGCCCCTGGATTGTGTTTGAAGTAGAATATCTTGGGAAAGGCTGGGTTTAGAAGGACAAAGTCAATGCCTATCTAATCTTGTACGATTGCCCTAACTTTACATACCTGCATTTTTGCCTTCTGTTCTTTTTTTAGTTGTTTTTGATGGGTTGCAGGATTTTTCTTGCTGCATTTTAGGTTACATTTTAGTTGTAAGGTGTTATTGTAGTCAGCTTTCAATATGCAACTCATTGAGTTAAATTTTTGTTCTTTTTTGTTTCTTCAGGTGTTCAGAAAAATGTTGAAGTTTGCACATCGTGCAGCTACACGAACAGTACCAGTAAGTAATATTGTGATATTTTCATGGAGATTCTGCCAAGCAGTAAAATTTCTGAGTAAAATATAATTGATTTTATTATTTACTGCATTGGCGCTGTTGGGTGAGATTCAACTCCCAAAATTACACCACATTGTAGCAGTATGTTCGCATTTTGTTGGAGGAGATTTTCAGATTATAAACAATTTATGTCCTACAGTATAAAAGCATTTAATTTTCCAATTTTTTTCAGTGTTTTTCATTAATTTTCAATGTTTATGTTGAAAAAGTATTTTGGTTTACAGTAATACTGCTTAAGTCTTAGTTTTTTGTTACATCTTCACAGCTTAACTATGGTGGTACTGTTTTTTATTTTCATCTACTAAAACAATTCACCATTTATTAACCTCAATATTCAATGAATGATCAAAAATAATATCGCCAGTTTGGAAAAATAATAATAATTGCAATTTTTACCCCCTTGAGATAACACCAACAAGTGTTGATTCATCTGACTAAGTGGCCGTAGTAACATTCAAATAAAATGGCTTTACGGAAATAAGCTTCATTGATTCTACCGTAATAAGGTGTAAAATAGTGGCATCAAACAGTGGCAACATCCTTAAAAACTCAATTAAAATAATGTTAAGAAATGAATACGAAATTTAAGTTGTAAAAAATGAAGGCTTTTCAGATATGAAGGCGAAGCAGAACCACAAAGTCCAAAAATATATCTCTCTGCAGCATACAAAACTTTTGTCAACTTGTGCTATAAACATTCCGGTATGTTATAAAACAAGGCATTGCAATAATAAATAATCAAGGTAGGACAATATCAAAGAATGAAGTAGCTGAATTTTAAATACAATTTTGAAATTACGTAAATTGGCATAACAAGTACTAATTTCTCTATTGATATGCTTTTCAAGGTTCAAGTCTGTCATCAAATATTACACCAACAATTTTGAGAAAATGATTTGGCATAGGCAAAGAATCGCTATCATTATTTTGTACGTTAGAATGAAGATCTGAGATCTGAGTGAAGACTAACTTCACCAAATTTTTGCGGCGGAGTTATTGTAAAACAAAGTAAAGGTTCAGAGCGGTAAAATTAGCTGCTTTTTAATACAGATAAGCCAGCTTTCTAAAATTTAAAGTTCTGTCACAATACTGACAAAATAGAAACCCTGAAGTAAGAGGTAACTTTGAACTGCAATATCTTGAAAACGACAAGACGTAAAAAATTAAAATTGGTGAGAATGCATTTTACGTTTATCCCAACCTTTTGGTCATGAGTGAAAGATTTACCGGTAAGTTAAATAAATGCCCTTTTAAATCGTTAGCTTTGGCTGCCCTCGTATATTTCTACATCATTATCCATAACTTTTGTATTAATTTAAATCAATACAGCAAACTTTGTTCATGTTTTGCAGGTAGGTGAAAAAATAGTCGAAAATCTTACGGCTCTCCCTTCATCGTTTAACTTTTCGTCTTCCGTAGAAAGTTTGTGACAATGCCGTCTCGACAATGCCAAAGCAATTCTGCGGAATTCAGGTGAAATTTCAGTTGCACAACATACAAGTAGATTATGGATTCGTATCCAACCATATTCCATAGCATCACCGTGTACATTACGTCTAATTTTTCGCCGCTTAGTTCCTAAACTTAAGTAATAAATTCTTCCAAGTATCATCATTTTGGAATGTCGTACAGCTGGCTTGATGATTTCCAATCAAGTTTGTTAGTTCGCGCTGCTTTGTACAAAATGGTTGTCAATTTAGTTATCCTTGCTGTGGCCGTTGCCATGGCTTTGCTTGCTTCCATCGGCAACGCGTATAGGCTGGAAATAAATTTACTTTTACTACTGCTGCTACTCTTCGACTTCCATTCGCTGCTAAGTATAGTCGGCTGCGTGGCCGAGAGGGTATAGGCGTCGTTAATTTCCTGTCCTTTTCCACTGGTCCAATTGCCTCCAGTTTCACAGCTGAAACCTTTGCCCTCAAGCAAGGTCTCGATTGGTGTACTAGCCATTTGATGACGTGCAAATTCCAGTAAGTTCTTTTCCTAACCAACTCCCAATCAGCCCTCTCCATCGTTTCATCAGCCCCCTCTTATCTCCTGCCTGAGTCCCTCTGTAATGTTTGGTCCCTCGCCTCCTCCCTCTCCAACAACACCATCTTGAGCTTCCAATGGGTCCCCGGTCACGCAGGTCTCCCCGGTAATGAAAAAGCGGATTTACTTGCCAAAGCTGGTGCCTCTCTGCCCACTGACGCGATCCCATGCCCTCTCCCCCCAGTTGTTGCCAAAGTTTGTTATTCCCAATACCACAATTGGAGACGTCACATCTCCCACTCCCATCTGAGACGTCACATCATCACCCCACCCTTACGCTCAAGTCAAGTCCAAACCATGTTTCAACGCTTACAGTTTTGGGTTAAACTTCCTAAGTGACTTAGCTGAGATGGAGGGGGAGAATAAAGTCTTTTAGCCCCCCCCCCCCCGGCTTAAGCAGAGAAAGAAAATCATAAATGATTATAATGTCAAGGTGGTCACGAAATTATTTCATGCCGACCCACTTCTTGCTCTTGGAGAAAAGATGTGTCTGTGACATCAAAATACCAGGATTAACCTATTTCGAAAAAGTTGATCGAACTAATTTGTTGCACGACAAATATTTTTATTTTGTGCAACTCGGCGCAAATGTAAGGCTACTAGTGGTAATTGATGTGGGCCCCGGCCTCTCAATTGGCCCTGTTTGCTGTGTAAATCAACTTTTTAAAATAAAAGTAAGCCGTCACTATACCGGCACTTCTAGCACAGTTTTAAAACCTGTAAAACGCAGAAGAAAAATACGTGGATAAATCTCAACATTTTTTAACGCACAATTTTCTGGTGATTTTTCAAAAAAAGGGCATTTAAGAAACGCGACATCTTTGCATGAGTGATTTAACACGAGACAACTAACGCTGGAGCATGTACTTTCGCAGAATAACTCTTTGATTTTATTTACCCTTAGGGTATGGCAATTAATCCCTTAACTGGAACTTTAAAGCAAACTTTACCGGAATAAAAAAGAATTTAATGCAAATCGAACCCGGTGAATCTGAAACTGTGTTTAACGCCAATTTTATACGGTAATGTGCGTGGTGCACTTCCAACTTGGTCGTTTTAAGTAGGTTTTCAAATGATTACGATTGAACTAAGCTCTTTGAAAATACTGTGACCTTAATGAAAAAATTAAATTGACAGCACTGCTGTTATTGTCAAATCGTATTGATTAATTTTACTTCAATATCATAGATTGGATGTGATCTCTGCTTCCGCTGGTATCATGCGACTTGCTTACGTTTCAACTTCAGCAGAACCTTGGGGAAGTGTCCAATGTGCCGCTAGTGTTTGAAATGAGATCAAGAAAACCAACCGAATTTTTTTTATGATGTTCATAATAATTATGATGTGTTGAAGTTAGCAGCCTAGAGTTTTAATCTTGAATCGGATTTTTTAAAATAAAATTTCTGTTCAAGAATCGTTATATCTCTTGTGTCTTTTTGAAGAACTGCAAAACCAAATTTTAGTGCAATTGCAATAACTTAAGGTCGTTGTGAGAAGCTATCGTGTTGTTTCATACCATGTGCTGCATCGCAATACTGGAATGCATCGCAGTACTGGTTTTTACTTCTAAACTATCCTCCACATTCGATTTAATACGGCAGTTGGTGGGAACAGAATGAATCCATAATGCTCTTGATATGTACATTGCACTTTCTTGGAATATCTGTTTCAGCTCAATATCTTTAGGGTGTAAACCAGTACTTAAATTGTAGGGGGGGACACGTACCCCAATTGAGAATTTGGCGTCCCCCAATCGAGATTTGAGCGCTGGTTGACCAGACCAAAAAGAGCCGGTCAGAACAAATCCACAAATTCTGGCCGAATAGGTTCCTGAAATGCGGCGAAGACCTTTTTTTGGTCTTCGCTTGATTTCAGGGACGGTATTGCAGAATTTCTGCTGAAGTTCTTTCGCATTCTGAATGCGTTTGGTCAAGCTTTCAAAAGCGTCCCCCCATGCAAAATTTCACAGTTTAAGTACTGGTGTAAACTATAGATATACCCTACGGTAGTTTCCATCTATTTAGTTCAATTGAAGCCGAACTCGAATCGAACCCCAACTCAAACCGTAGTCTTGACCCTCAAAACAGCGAAAGAAAATTGCGTGGATATTTATTATTTCCGTTTTACTGTCTAAAATCAGGGATACCCCTGCCTAAAGTAAAATCTACTTTCGCTAATAGTGAAACAAGGGTTGGGGCACATCTTTATTACCTTAAGTAGTTCTCATTTCAACAAAACCGATTTCGAAAAGTATCTTTTTATGATATGTAATTTTCGCTAGAATGTTTGAGTAATCGCCAATTTAACAAATAAATTTAAAGCAGGTAGAGGCATTAATTTTAGCGAAATGTCTAGTTTTTTCCTCAAGTTCCTAGTACCGGTAATTGAAATGTTTGACCCAAGCCCCACGCTTTTGAGACACCTGCCACCCTTCATTAAAATTGTCAATAACGCGCTCCAACATGTCTCCCGGAATTTCCTGATGTCACATTTGAACTTTTCCTACAGTTTCTCAATTGTTGAAGGATTATTTTCGTAAACCGATCTTGGAAGTAACTCCAGAGGACGTAGTCTGAGGAAATAAGATGTGGGGAAATGCGGAGGCCATGGATTGTCTGTCCTCGAAAATAACTTGTCCTCTGGAAAGTACTGTTTTAGAAGGTTGGAATAATGAGAAGGCGCCTCATTCTGTTGGAAAACAATTGCATTTATGTCATCAAACCTCTACCTCTGTATGGCTGGAATGAAGCGTCGCCTCAGCATGTCCATGTACCGCTCTGAGTTAACTGACAGTTTGGCCGTTATCTACCACATAGCAAGCACCAGTGTTTCTTCGCTGCAGTAGTTTTGTACACTGAGAAGTAAGCTAATTGTAGAAAGAAATAATGCTACTGGGATTTAAACTTAGTTACGTAGGAACACCAAATTAGGGTTGCCGATTCGCTTTTTTAACAAACTTAAATTGTGAGTTGATGACATACGCTTCTAAGTTTGTCACGTTTTTTCAATATAAATCATAAAATACTTGAAAATCAAAGCGAAAAACGTCCAAAAAAAGGTTACTAAAGTTAAGTATATAACTGAAGTAAAACTCCTTAAACTTTGGTAATTCGGCTCCGACTCTCTTAGTTGTTGTCCAGTGTTCATTCAATCTTTTTACTCTTTACTACCACAACAACAGCGAATGTATAGTAACACAATATAAGACGTAGAATCAGGAAAAACACACATCGTCAGACGTTAAAACATGTAGAGAATCTAAGACAAAAAAGCGATTTTTATTAGCAAGGTTGCTACACCTGTCACACCAGTTGAAGTATGTATAATGTAGGCCTAATTATTTCATCAATCACACCACTGCCGTCGTTAGAGCAAATGAAGTAAGGGGGCACTAAAGTTTGCTTATAAAAACTGACCTTCAGATTTTGTACGGCTACAATTATGCACAATTGTAAAACAAGGCCGGCAGGTTTTTTTAGCTAGTTTCGTCAGCGGCCCATAATTGCTCGAAAAATCTATCTACAGCAGTGAATGCTACCAGACGTGAAACCAGGATTTTGGAAAGAGGAGTGAAGCAAAAGTTTTGTTTTTTTGCACAAACACTGCCTGATTAAGCCCCCGTGATTTGTTTTTTTGCACAAACACTGCCTGATTAAGCCCCCGTGATGCTAAGCAAACTGATGCAACTCAAACGTATCACAAAAGGCATAGTCACTAAATATTTAGTGATTGTGTAAGGGGGCCTGGAGGCGGAGCATCCAGCCGCTGGGCGATTTTTACGATTATGCAGCAAAAATTTAGAGATTTTAACGCCATTTTAATCACACTTCGCACTTTTTTAAGCCATATGAATAACTAAATTGCTAAACTTCAGAAGTCATTTAAAAGAATTAAATTGCTAAGCACTTTCAGCCTTCTCCTACGTCAGGTCAAGTCTAAAATACGTTTAAACGCTCGTATTTGGAGGTTTCAAAGTGACTTGGCAAAGAGGGCTTAAGCCCCTTCACCCTGGTCGCGCCACTGACTGTGACCTCAAAATCTTGAGTGTGCTCTAAAAATCAAAACAGAAAAAATTGTTTTCACGTACCGTATTGTTTCATGTCGTAATCACTAACGAAGGACCGGTAACCATTCTGCAGGCTTACTCCTCTCTGCGACATATCCGTAAAGGCGTGTAATTAAGACGGAATATTGCGTCAGATTAATGTACAGCAGTTGGTTGCGAGCGATTTCGAAAAGAATCGAGAAAACGTCCAAAGAGAATTATGTTTGAACGTTAATTATCTTTTTTCCATCATTGTTTGTTGTCTTGTCGTTGCGTGATGTTTCAAAAACAATATTTTGAGTAAACCAAAATAGGGATAGGGGAGGGGGCACAAGCGGCCGTTAGGGGGTCACGGCCTCCTGCCCCCCGATAGCGACGGCACTGAATCACACTCATCAACATACACATGAAGGCACACACGATGTACGTCAATCTAACGGCTGCAGTACTTGTTCAAATAATTGATAAAGAAAAAAGAAAGGGGGCAGTGACCAGTGCGAGGCCAAGCACGGTTACGTAGGTGGTCAATGGGAGGCGCAACCGGCCAAAACTATGTTTAGCTCAACGGAGCAAGATGAGGAAAGAAAAACCACCCTGAAAATAAAACCTCACCGTGTCCAGAAACCCTTTCAAGCGGCAGCTGGTCATAGTATCAAGATAATAACAATTTTGTAATCGATACATATGCATTAATATAATTATATACAACATACAGCAATAGTGAGTCACACTATCCACATTGCGTCTAAATAAATAGCCGGTAAAAAAGTACCATAACTTATGATCGTTCCGATATCTCGGTTAGAACAAAAGTATACTGATTTTTCAAGAGAGGAATTATAGATTTGTGTCTATGTATTGTTGATGATGTGTATCAGATCAATTAGGCAGAGTCCAGTGATACTCAATTTGAAGGGCAACGGCTTTAGTTTGCTGTGCGAACTACTGGAATTCACGATGAAGTTTCAAAATTTGATTGGAAGTTCAGTTGGTTTGGAGAAAAGGAGCACTTTTTTCTGCTTCTCTCTAGTAAAATAGGTTCAATGCGGCAAACATTTGATCAAGATTCCACAATGATGCTGTTCTCATAATTTGCTCTTCTGCAACCTGTCAATAAGGACATCGGTATCAAACTTTCCTTCCATCTTATACTGATACATCAGAACAAGATTTTTTCCACTACCGTGTTGCAACATTTTGTTTCTGAAAAAAAAAAAGTTCAATTATTTATTAACTACCGTACCATACATGTTTTCAATCAAAGAGCAGTAACTGTGGGAAATTAAATGTCGTTGCAAGTCAAACGTGTTTAGCGAGTCAATAGGCCTAGCTCCTATGACGTAAGAGAACGTCACCTTCTAAAGCAGTATACCCTGATTCAATTGCAAGTAAGGTTAGAATTTAAATTGTTACAAACTGGCAACTTCATTTTTCAGTTTTTCAAGGATCAAATTAGTACCGTACAACTAACCATAATCGCAGTCATATTTCTTTATGGGATCCTTTTGAAAACAGTTGTTTCTAATGCGATATTATATGGAAATAATATTTTGGTTCATAATCGGTCTAGTGCGCAAATTGATGATGCCAGCAGTAGCTGTTTTAACCGGCAGACTGTTAAGGAAAACACTGCAGTTACTGGAAGATATTACAGTTAATATTTTGTTAACTGAGTGATGGAATGATGTTTTAAATCAATATCAATCATATTACCTAAATAAAATTTAAGTTTATTGTTTATACAAAATACGTCACTACAGTCAGTAGTAGCATTGTTTGCTAAAATGGTTTTGGCGCATTCAATTCTGTCTAGTGACTAAAGGTTAATTTTAGAAAAATATCGACTGTTGTGGAACGAAAAAGTTGTTTTGCAACCAAAAATTATTGAGATTTTACAATTTCAACACAAAATTTTTAATTAATTTTGAGCTATCTTTATTAAATGATGTAAATGAAACAAACCTGCCCTGAACAGGGATATTCTTGTCCCTACATCTCCAAATACAAAGATAGTGCCAAGCTTGCCAAAAAAACTCATTGGTATGAATTTAGTTTATGTAATAAAAATTTTGCAATAAAAATCAGCAGGAAGATTCTTTAGATAAATAACAAAAAGGTAAAACATCTTTCTTTTTGAAATGTGCGAGTGGACAAACACAAAACAAGATACCGAGTATGTGATAGCCAAAAAAATTACCTGATTAATAATTTCATTGCCGACATTCCATTGAGGTTGAAAGATCCATGCAAAATCAGGCCGGCAAGAGAATAGCAAACCTAAAAAATAATAGTCAGAGAATGGTAAAAGATTTCTTTATATATTATAATCTATAGATGCTGTCTAATAGTTTTGACGAGATCAAAACACATTGAAATACAACAAAAACTATATATGTTTCACAAAGCCAACAATTTTCACTAGTGCCAAATAATAGAATTTTCTGTAGTGTTGCATTCTCTGTAAGTAAATAAAAACTTTCGTGCTAGTAACATGATCTAGTAAGGGAAACACAGACTGCTATGAATGTTTACATTTGACTTACTAATCTTATTAATTTAACTTGAGAAATATATCTAATCACTTATCAAACACCATTAGCCAGTTAGATGGAAATCTGACTGTTTGAGATAGAAGAAAAAACATTTACAATAAAAATTTATGCAAACCTGCAAGAAATCTGCAGTCAACTACAAAAGCTCTTCATGGAATTGGATAGCCTTTTGCCATCATGCATTTTGCAGTATTTAGATACTGCCTATCATAAAATCAAACATAAACAAATGTGTAATAGTCCAAGGTTCTTTATCAAGTCCAAAAAAGTCACAAATTAGTAAAAGCTTCAGAAATAAACTAAAAAAGTGACAGATTTATTTACTTCAGATTTCAGACATACACAGAACCACAGATAAATACAAAATGATGAGAGACATCTAAAAAACCATAAGATCAGGGTTGATATTTCAGATTTAAATAAAGGAAGTGGCTATTTTGCCTCTTAGAGGCAAAATAGTGTTTTCCCTCTGTTTCGGTTGGGGTTGAGGTAAAGCTTAGGGTTAAGGTTAGGGCTATTTTGACATTGGAGGCAAGATACCGGTAGCGTTTAGGACTATATTGCCTCCTAATTGCAAAATAACATGGGGCTATTTAGCTTCTGCAGGCAAAATAGCCACTGCCTTAAATAAAAATACTCTTCTACGTACTAGCACCACAGATCAGAATAAGTTTGTGCATTTATTATTTTTATTCTATTTGCACCAATATGCAATTTTAATCAAATGAGCAATTAATTAAGTCAGAAGAAACATTACAAATGTAACCAATTCAATAGAAATAAACTGGGGATGACTTAAACATATATTACAATCCAGCAAACACTACATAAGAGAAAAAGCAAAAAACAACACATAAAACATAGATTTCACAAGTATAACAACAGCAGAAATAGTACCTAAACATTGAAAAAAAATGCAATATGTTATGCAGAAGTGGAGTCCTTGGCCTCAAGGACGTCCTCGAGGACACAATTTGAAGTCCTTCGCCTTGAACACAAGTCCTCGAAAATGTCCTGTCCTCAGCTTGAGGACAGCACTATTTTATGACATGTTGAAAACGGGCCAAGGTCATGAGCAATGTTGTTTTGTCTTGGAACACGCCAGAGAACTTGCAAAAAAAAAAAATTTTGACAATTGAATTTTGTGGAAAAGTTGCGAATTTGTGGGCGAAGACCTTTTTTTGAGATCGCCTGCGTTTCGCAAAAATTTTGAGCAAAGACCGTTTATTTTGTTAGTTGGAGAACACTTCTGCATTGTGTCTTTGGTCCTAGACCTAGAGCATTCCCATCCTTGGCCTCAGATTTTTTTGGTGTCCTTGGCCTCGAGCCTTGTGTCCTTGACTCCACCTTTGATGTTAAGCTTGTGATCAACTTAGCTAACCTACAAACCTGCTAACTGAAGTGCTTCTACCCGCAAAGGGATTAATCTGGTATTATCCTGAGCAAAATCTATAATACAATAACAATTTGCATGTCAGTCTCTGTCAGTCCGTATTCAATTCATGGTCTAACTCTCTTTACTCGAAAAGGAAGCTCTTCAACACTCAAATCAAAAGTAGCATTTTGATGAAGAGGCACAAGAGCAGGGTTGGAAATATTGATTACCGGTAGTAATCGATAATCGATACTATTGGTATAATACATTCTTTGCTTTTGGGTTATCAATCATCACAGATGCTTAGCTTTCCTGTTTCAATTTTTTCCATGGATTATTGCCTTTTATTTTCTATGCTTTTTGTTTACAGGTTATTGATTGGTAGAATCTTTATACTTAACTTTTATTCTGGTTAAGTCTGCCTAAGCTTACATTGTTTCATTTCTCTTATGCTACATCTTGCTCTTTATAATTATCCTAAGCGAAGTGACTTGGCGAATGGAACACGAATGGTTAAATAAACAAAGATTCTAGTGACGTTACTCTTTTTTGGAAATTTTTATTTTGATTATTACACTTATAGGCATAAGTGGGCACAAGTCCGTTAATCGTTAACAATGAAGCTGACTTTTTCATTAACTTGTTAGTCCGTTAAAAAGTTTTTTTCATGTTAATGGACTAAATCAACTTCCGTTAAGTTTTGTCAACTTCCGTTAAGTTTTGTCAACTTCCGTTATGGTTTTCATTGGTAATATCTTGCACCATTCATTCATCGTACTAGTAAAAAACAGTTTGCACTGGTAACACTTGTTACATATTTGTATGAGTTTTATTAGACTGTAAAATGCAACTTCCAAAACAAAAAAGAGCACCTTAGCAATAAATATTTCCTTACAATCAGCTCAACAGCATCAATACGTGTTCTAGAAGCCAGTGAATAAAAAGAAATGTAAATTACACGCAAAATATAAACGAATTAACAGACTTTATTAACTTCTGTTAATTAACGCAGAAAATAACTGATTAACGTCAACGAAGGTATGAAGTTTGTTAACAAACTAGTGGTTAATAAAGCTAACGTTTTGCATTAACTTGCCCACCTATGCTTATAGGTTTGGATTAGGGTTTAGGTTAGGCTTTGGGTTACAGCTAGAACTGGGGCTAAGGTTAGGGTTAGGGCTAAGGGTTAGTTTTTTAGGCTTTATTTCAAAATGTCTGTGCGAATGGAACATTCGCCAAATCTCTTCCCATCCTTAAAGCATATTTTTCATATCCTTTATAGTAGGCTACAGTAATGATACCAGTTTTTTCTCTCACAAGTTACATTTAATGGTCAATACAGCAAATATTTCAGTGCATCCTAGTGAAAAACAGAATATAAATTTTTGTTCGCAATTTAGCATCGATTAGTGGATTACTAATTTTTGCTTTTTGTTTTTGATATCTTTGCTTTTTGTTGCTTTTACAGTCTTTGCTTTTTGCTTCTGATAACAACTATGGTAGCCTACTGTATCACAATTCTTTGCTTTTTGTGTGAATTATCGATATCGATTTGTCTTTACTTTGCTTTTAAACAGCATCAACTTTTAACCCTGTATAAGAGCTACCAATATCTGAATCTGATATATTGCGTAAGCCTAGTCTAACCATAATGGAGGTTAGGTTGCCAGTGATCTCGTCACACAGTGATTGCAATATTCTGAAGACAAAAAAAGCTTACCTTGCAATTGTATCGCAATTGTGCCATTGCATTATTACAATTCAAGCATTGACTGAAAAAGGCAGACATTAAACTAGGCTACTCTAGCATCCTCGGAGCTAGTATCTTGCTTTAAAACCCCTAGGCTACTTTATGGCCAAATCACTGTGATGAAATCTATTTTTTGTGATGAGATCACTTGTAGCGATAGGCTAACAGATACGGTAACACATAGGCTAGAAAATTACCGTACTAATTAACAGCGCTTCTTTCTATTCAGTTTCCAAACAGTGACTTTCAACCTTCCAAAGTTGCTACACAGGAAGGTAGCATCCTAATACAAGTGCTTATCTTCATCATTCATCAAAGCCTGGATTTGGACTACGGCCAGAAACTCAGAACTGAGAAAGGCTGAAAGGGTAGGCTACAGTACTACTAACACAGTAGCCTACAAATAGTAAAAACCTACAAGTAAAAGTCAAGAGGCATTTGCCTCGGATTTCCCCAATAAATCTGCGTCCCACATTCTTGACACTTCACTCCTTAAAAACAGTAAGCTATGCTTATAACCAGTAATCTACACGCATAGGCCTAATCAATTCCCAATTCATCCTCATTCAGCATTAGCCTACACATTATGCCAATAAAACTGCTTAAACACTTCACTGCTTCATTAAACATTAGCCTATCTTCTAGAATTTCTAACATTCACTTTCCATTGCTTCTCAGTTTAGCCTTGTGAGTTGATAAATAAATCAACAAACTCAAATCTCAACTGCCACTTCAATTCTCAGATGGCGGTACTATAAATTTTGGTACCGCCACCTGTGATTTTAGTACCGCCACCTGTAAACTTAGTTCCGCCACCTGAAGCTTCAGGTGGCGCCACCTGAACTTAGAAGTGGCGCCACCTGAAGCTGCAAGTGGCGCCACCTAAACTTAGAGGTGGCGCCACTTGAAGCTTGGAGGTGGCGCCACCGCCACTTGTATGTCTGACCCCGTCTCTTTTTTATCGGGTAATTGGATTCGAAAAAAAATTTTTTGGGCGGAAAAAACGTTTGAATTTTGGATTTCGGCCGAAAATTCACTCTGAATTTTGGCGAAGACCTTTTTTTTTTTTTTTTTTTTTTTTGGAGATCACCTAATTTTGGGCGGAAAAAGCGTTTGAATTTTGGATTTCGGCCGAAAATTCACTCTGAATTTTGGCGAAGACCTTTTTTTTTTGGAGATCACCTAATTTTGGCCGGAAAAAACTGTATTGTCACAGTTTGCCATGAGTTATTCTAGAATAGGATTCGAAATTCTAGATTCGAAATGTCTATTCTAGAATTATGGTAGAATACTGCATTATTCTACTTTGTACAACCCTACTGACAGGTATCACTGAACAATCCTGCCCTTCCGTGCATTATACGTAACGTAAACGCAACATTGAAGGCCACCTAATGTCTGCAAACCAATGCCCTTAAAATGAAATAGAAAATTATTACCAAT
Organism: Trididemnum nubilum; assembly: GCA_963965965.1. NCBI lineage: Eukaryota > Metazoa > Chordata > Ascidiacea > Aplousobranchia > Didemnidae > Trididemnum > Trididemnum nubilum. The sequence goes on along the minus strand of OZ014473.1, from coordinate 37,688,373 downwards.
CGAATGCTGTAAACCCGGTTTAGATACACGTTCTCAGTTTCAAGAAAATGTGTAGCCATTATTGCCTTTCGCGTTTTTAAAAAATGACTTGACGTCATCAGACCCAGGAGTTTGGTGCATTTGACTTGTTTATCATTGCAGAGAATCGGCTATTTTGCAAAGTCATGTGAAAACAGCTTTCTAGTCAAAAAGTGTTGCTCAAAAAGGCGTAATTAGCTCAAAGTAGTAACATTGCGAAGTTTTGAAGTGAATTACCCGCAGCAATCAGCTTTCACTGCAAGTATTGAACAGCAGTATTACTACCAGTAATAACTCTATCACTCTAAAACCTCCTACAGTACAAAAGTTTTTGTATTCTAAGGTATCTGGCATATCCGTACCCAATACTGGTACGCTACCACAGTGTAGAAAAAGATTTTAGACATAACAAGAAACTATTGAAAGCTTATAATTATGTAACAATATTTTACCTTTCGAATATCAACAGGCCACTGTTGTTTACTGCGTAGGATTAGAAATATACCGGTACCGTACGATACAAATGATACAGGTACCAGTATCAGATCAGCAGCCTGATTTGGTTTGTGTTTCAGTGATTGATCTTGTAGAACAGCAGAAAAAACAATGACCAAGTCAGATTGTTGAAAGCTTGGGGAGCAAATTACTGGTAGATGGGAAGTAGATAGAGGAGTATTGGTACGTTGGGCTAATTATGGCAAGGAAGTAAGTATTGCCTATACCGGTATGTTACATTGGTACGATAGGTAAAAATGTTACTATTAAGTATTACAGGTAGCTACTATTACAAGTATTACTATTAAGTATATTTTTGTACTACAGTGTCATATTCACAGTATTGGAACTCGTAAAAAAGTTACCTGCACTCTCTGATAGTTGTCTGGCTGTGCAGATCTGAGATACCAGTACACTGATCTGATACCGGTAGCCTAATCCGGTATCGCCGAACTATGGTACTCTAGCAGATTAGTCCAGCCTAATATATTGCCAGGAGTAAAATATTTACTGAAACACAAACCAAGCAAATACTGATCTGGTGCTGGTACCATTTCTGCTGTACATATCCTTACCGGTATATTCCTAATCCTACGCAGTAAACTACAGTAGCCCACTGGTATTAGAAAGGTACTGTAAAATATTTTTACGTAATTACAGTATAAGCTTTCAATTGTTTCTTTTTTTTTTTTACGCTTTGGTAGCCTATCGCTATTCCCATTGGATACGGATATGCCAGATACCTTAGAATACAAAAACTTTTGTACTGTTGGAGTTTTTAGAGTGATAGAGTCATTACTGGTAGTAATACTGCTGTTCAATACTCGTAGTGAAAGCTGATTGCTACGGGTAATTCATTTCAAAACTGCGCAATGTTACTACTTTGAGCTAATTACGTTTTTTTTGCGCAACATTTTTTGACTAGTAAGCTGCTATTACATGCCTTTGCAAAATTGCCAATTCTCTGCAATGATAAACAAGTCAAATGCACCAAACTCCTGGGTCTGATGACGTCATGTCATCTCTTTAAAACGCGAAAGGCAACAATGGCTACACATTTTCTTGAAACTGAGAACGTGTATCTAAACCGGGTTTACAGCATTCGATTAGTAATAATTTTCTATTTCATTTTAAGGGCATTGGTTTGCAGACATTAGGTGGCCTTTAAGCTGCGCACGCAGCCCAACCGAACCTTTTGAAGGCGCAGCTTGACACAAATTAAGTAAATGTTTTGCATAACGATGGTTGAGCACTTTTATAAACAAGCTGATGACGCATTTAAGTACAGGCTGAGATTCAGAATTCGCATCATCATTAAGCAAAATTTCCAAAAAATTTTCGTAAAATGAAGTAATTGGAACGACCGAGGCTCGCGGCGCGTGTTCGTTTGTTTTTACTCGGCCATTTTCCAACTGAGGAAAGCGAAATTTCAGACTTTTGCTTATAACTCGAGAACGGTTTGACCTAGCTACATGAAATTTTGACAACAGTTTGAGATTAATGAGTTGTATATTTGTACCAAATTTCGAGGCAATAAGTCACGTGACTTCGGTTTTAGAATCCGAAAACCACCCAGAAAGTTTTGCTTAAAAAGCGGTCTCACTCAAAAACGGCTCAAGTACGGCAAAAAATATTTCAAAGGGTAATATGTCTTAAGATACCCTTTCATCCCAACCAACCCACATTCGGCCGCGATGAGGTTTATTTCTTTTTTTTCCATTTTTTCCTTTTTTTTCTTCCTAATTTTTCTACGCTCTTCTTCTCCTAAACCACAAAACATCGAAATCTAATTTTTGTATAAAGTTGTTGAGCTGCAAACGCCTATGCTCTGGTACTTGACTATTGCTTTTCTTACTGCTTTTTCCAACTCTGCGCATCGGTGAGAATTTCCTCGCATTTGGCAATTGGCACCAGTTGTATGGTTGATGTTACTCCTATCCTCTCAAGCCTCAGGCAAGAAACCTTTTTTTCTCACGGTGGAGTGTTCGCTAATGACCCTGCAGAACGCTTGTCTCTATTTCCAATTCAAAAATTTTGAGGAAAAAGTCAATTTTTTGTGATTGCCGAAAAGGTTTTTTTCTCCAAAAATTGCAATGAATTACTGAAATTCTAAATAGTGCTGTTTAGTTGGAACGACCGACGCTCGCGTCGCGTGTTTCTTAGTTTTTACTCGTCCATTTTCGAACTAACGAGTGCTAAATTTCAGACTTTTGCTTATAACTCGAGAACGGTTTGGCCTAGCTACATGAAATTTTGACAGCAGTTTGAGATTAATGAGTTGTATATTTGCACCAAATTTCGAGGCAATAAGTCACGTGACTTCGGTTTTAGAATCCGAAAACCGCCCCGCAAGTTTGGCGTAAAAAGCGGTCTCACTCAAAAACGGCTTAACTACGACAAAAAATATTTCATATGGTTGTATGTCTTAAGATACCCTTTCATCCCAACCAACCCACATTTGGCCACGATGAGGTTTATTTCTTTTTTTTCCATTTTTTCCTTTTTTTTCTTCCTAATTTTTCTACGCTCTTCTTCTCCTAAACCACAAAACATGGAAATCTAATTTTTGTGTAACGTTGTTGAGCTGCAAACGTAATTATGTCTCCCAAAATTTTTTGGGGCAACTTCACCTGGAACCCTCCCAAAATGGGACCCCAAAAAGCAATTTTTTGAATGGCTCAAGCTAGAGTGCTACTTTTTTTTAAACATCAGTAGATATTTAACAGACAAATATGTTGACATAGTTTGGGGGTGCCACTCCCCCGGGGACCCCTTAAATGGACCCCCAAAAATCAATTTTTTAATCGGCTTAATTTAGAGTGCCAGTGATATACGATATCAGCAGCTATGTAACAGACAAATATGTTGACGTATGGAAAAAAAAAGTTTGGGGGTGCCACTCCCCCGGGGACCCCCCAAATGGACCCCCCAAAAAATCAATGTTTTGAATGGCTCAACTTAGAGTGCCAGTGATATATGATTGTAAGCGCCGTTCTTTGTTTTCATGCACCGTTAGTATAATTGCTGGCGACCCCTTGCGGTAGTTTTGACTTGGCTTCTCTTTGTTGCGCAATGCGCTTGATCACTTTGTATTTTGCGCAGGACAGAGAAGGTAAGTCTCCTAGTTTGCTGTTTATTCACTCGTGTTTTAGTAATCGATTAAAGAGTACGTAATCTATTCATTGGTTTGTAGTAGATAATTTCTACTTTAGCTTATTCCACATGTTTACTATTTTCTTTTTGTTTACAGAGATCCTGAAGTATTTTTCTTTGAATCGCTTACACAATTGCACACACTTGTTTCCCGCATTTTGCTGTACCCGCATTGCGCTCACGCTCTAGTCCCCCTACTTAATTTTGGGTTTATTAGTAGATTTTTCGCACTTGTAGAATTATAGATTTATACTGTATTTATTTTGTTTGGGAACATCGCTTGGGCTAGGTTTTTTTTCTCCAAATTCGTTTTGGTGGCGTTTAACTCTTTTGTCCCCCTCCTACTTGTTGGCTGTGAAAGTTTTATTGTTTGTTTGTCTTGCAAATTTGCTTGCCCTTTTGAAAAGTGTTTTTTTTTATTAAAGGTTACTTATGAGATTTGTCATTGTCAGTTGTACAGTAAGCGCATTCTAGATACTGAGTCTTTTCTCTTTGCTTTACCGCTACAATGATATCAGCAGATAGTTAACAGACAAATATTTTGACATAGTTTGGGGGTGCCACCCCCCAAAAATCATTTTTTGAATGGCTCAACTTAGAGTGCCAGCGATATATGATATTAGCACATATTCAACAGACAAATATTTTGACATAGTTTGGGGGTGCCATTTTCCCCGCGACCCCCCCAAATAGACTGCCAAAAAATTCATTTTTTGAATGGCTCAACATAGGGTGCCAGTGTTTTATGACATCAACAGATAGTTAACAGACAAATATTTTGACATAGTTTGGGAGTGCCATTCCCCAGGGGACCCCCCAAATCGACCCCCAAAAATCGATTTTTTGATTGGCTCAACATAGGGTGCCAGTGTTTTATGATATCAGGAGATATTTAACTGACAATTATTTTGACTCTATATTTCTGGAGGTTCCATAATCAGATATTTTTGAATAATTGCTGATTTTACGGTAGACAAAAAGTATTTTTGAATGTCACAGCATTAGCTGTGCGTCGGTCGTTCACTGGGTTTGCTGGCAAACTCCCATCTAATTCGAAGTCTAAAATCGATGCAATAAGGCCAAGAAAAAAGTAAAAAGAAGGCAACCACGTTAATGCAACCACACGCAGTTATAACTAGATGGGAGTTTGCCAGCGACCCAGTGAACAACCGACACATAGCTAATGCTGTGATGCTCAAAAGTACTTTTTGTCTACTGTAAAATCAGCAATTATTCAAAAATATCTGATTATGGAAACTCCAGAAAAGTAGAGTCAAAATATTTGTCTGTTAAATATCTGCTGATATCATAAAACATTGACACTCTAAGTTAAGTTGTTCAAAAAATTGATTTTTTGGGGGGTCCATTTGGGTGGTCCCTGGGGGAGTGGCACCCCCAAACTATGTCAAAATATTCATCTGTTACATAGCTGCTGATATTGTATATCACTGGCACTCTAAATTAAGCCGATTAAAAAATTGATTTTTGGGGGTCCATTTGGGGGGTCCCCGGGGGGGAGTGGCACCCCCAAACTATGTCAACATATTTGTCTGTTAAATATCTACTGATGTTTAAAAAAAAGTAGCACTCTAGCTTGAGCCATTCAAAAAATTGCTTTTTGGGGTCCCATTTTGGGAGGGTTCCAGGTGAAGTTGCCCCAAAAAATTTTGGGAGACATAATTACGTTTGCAGCTCAACAACGTTACACAAAAATTAGATTTCCATGTTTTGTGGTTTAGGAGAAGAAGAGCGTAGAAAAATTAGGAAGAAAAAAAGGAAAGAAAAGGAACAAAAAAGAAAAAAAAAAGAAAAAAAAGGAAAAAATGGAAAAAAAAGAAATAAACCTCATCGCGGCCGAATGTGGGTTGGTTAGAATGAAAGGGTATCTTAAGACATACAACCATATGAAATATTTTTTGCCGTAGTTAAGCCGTTTTTGAGTGAGACCGCTTTTTACGCCAAACTTGCGGGGCGGTTTTCGGATTCTAAAACCGAAGTCACGTGACTTATTGCCTCGAAATTTGGTGCAAATATACAACTCATTAATCTCAAACTGCTGTCAAAATTTCATGTAGCTAGGCCAAACCGTTCTCGAGTTATAAGCAAAAGTCTGAAATTTAGCACTCGTTAGTTCGAAAATGGACGAGTAAAAACAAGGAAACACGCGACGCGAGCCTCGGTCGTTCCAATGATGCGACTACGAGCAATTATGATGATTTAACAACGAGCAATTATGACCGAGTTGCTACAATGGCTATGGATTAGAGTTATTTTGATTATGGCTAAAAAATGAAATACATAAAAAAAGTAACAATCCTGCTGTTTTTATCACTTATATAAGTTTGAAATTATTGATAAGACTACGACTGTGTGCGCGTTACGACCTCCAAATCGGCCCTGTAGTAATGTAGTGCTGCAAACGTTACCCTTGCAGTTTTGTACTTAAATCGGCGTGTCGCAAAAAGTAAACGAGTGGCGTGCTTGGTTTGTTCGTTGGTGCGAAATCGGGCGCAATGTTTTTAATAATGTTCAGTGTCCAACCTGAAGTCCAGGTTAACACGACAAAATTTTGCTTGGGGAAGCAGCGAGACCAAAAAAGTATACTGGGCATACGTTTAAATAAATAAATCTTGGTTGTGTAAACAAAAAACTGGAAAGTAGGCTAGGATCTTGAAGGTCTAATAGTTTTAAGTTTTGAAGATCCAACAGGTTAAAGGGAACGTAGCAGGTACCAGTAGGTTATGTTTCCCAATCAGCGAGGCAGGGGCGTCGCCAGCTTAGTGAGATCGGGGGGAGGGCAAAGCTGAAAACCGGGGGGAAAGTTTTGACGGTAAATTATTACGAAGTGTCTTGGCACACGGAACGTGCGCCAAGACCCAGTACCTTCGCGCATGCAACGTGCCCGATAGAGATGGTAGCCACGCAGCGTACGCGGTTAGCCAACAGCGCCGCGCCGCGCCGCGCAGCGTGAAAAATTCAGTAGTTTTGCAGTGCAGTGCTGCTGCAGCGTGGAGGATGAGACCACTTCTTAGGATTGGGTTAGGAATCAGCCACTCTATCTCAGTTGTTAAATTCAGTCTCAATGTAGCCTGTTAGGTACCATGGTGTACTGGTAGCCTAGGTGTAACCTTCATATCATAGTCTACCGAGCGTATCAACAGTCTAACGCCCTACCGGTAATAGTAATGCAGCTTTGTACCGGTATATAATGGTAAGCTCTGAGTTGGGCTGGATAGGTTGGTGCACTAGTCGTTAATTCTGTACCGGTACCTATGGTTAATACCCTAGGCCATTGCACACCGGTATAGGCTATACTGCGTAACACCAGACATTAACAGATAAGGTGATATTACTGGTACTATTACAGTATTTGGCACAAGTCTATACTTACATTACAAGTAGTAAATATCGGTACCTGCATAGAGTTTGACAATTAATAATAGTCCAAACTGTAAGCAGGTACCGTTAGGCCTACTTACTGGTTTTACTTGTAAGTAGCCTACCGTAGACAACTTGTACCAATACTGTAGCCTGATACTGGTTGGCCTAATGAAATACCGTACCAGTACAGAGTTGCTTCCTGATGACTCAGGGACTAGGCTACTGTGTACTAGTAGTCTGGTACGGTAAGTCTACTTTAGCTTTTTGACGTGTAGCCTAGTAAAGGTGAGTTTGTTGCATATATGCCAGTGTTTCACAGTACCAAAGCTAGCAGGCTAGTGGCTATTTCTAAAAACTAAAGGTTCCATTACATTGAAAATTAAAAGTTTATCATTGAAGCATTAGTATTTAGTGGTAGGCTACTGAGAGCATGACAAAATTTAATTGACTGCTTGAATCTACAGTACCAGAGTATACCGGTATGTAAGCAGTGAGTTAGGAATTTCAGATTGATACGCGTAGTTTGAAATTTTTTTGTGTGATTGTAGGTAGTATCACTATCAGTCACCCAACCCCACTCCGCAACCTATTCCTGTACTGTACTACGTAAAGTAGCCTCAGATTTCACTGTTTCAAAAGGAGCCATAATGAGATGTCAGTGTATCTTTTTCTCTCCATGCGAAATCAACAATAGATATAGATATTATAGTTAGTAATAATTGCTTGTATTATGGTTCAAATTCAACATGTCGATGCTCGTTGACTAATTGTACAGAAGCACAAAGTGCTTAACGTTAAACCACCCTTTTCATTTATACTTATTAGTATTCCCATAGCATACCGGTATGTGATAGCCTACCGGTTACAAAAAATAAGATGGAATGGTTTAAAACTACTTTTGCATAACAGTTCTTCACCTTAAGCTTAAGAGACTTTGAGCAGTACATTGTAACTTACCATATCAAGCATGACCATGACTTACTCTGGCAAGCTTAGTAATAATGTCAGATGTGACTGTGCTTTCAGTGCTACTGTTTGCATGAATGCAGCCATCAAACTTTGGTAGTTGGAACTTCTATAGTGAAGTGCTGATATATTCAGTATTCCAAACATACCGGTAATGTCCATGGTTTGATTCATGATTGGGACATTTTTTTATTGGTTAAAATTAAAATGAGACCTATCATCAAGGGTTGGGTTAATTGGCTTGTTTAGTTAAGTAACAGTTTAGACCAAACCATTATCTGAAGCTATTGTTTAACTAGCATCAGGTGGACCATGGGGTGCCTACCTGTTTGGTTTGTAATTTTGCATGCAGTAAGATACAGGATTGGTGTTAGGCAATACTGTTAACCATTATATTTTGGCTTGTGGTAGGATTTGCGGTGCGGTGTATTACCGGTAAGTTCACAAACTTTTTGCGGTGCAGTGCGGTATGCGGATAGAATTGAGCGGTGCGGTGCAGTGTGCGGACAAGAATTTTGTGCACTGCACCATCTCTAGTGCGCGACGTTCTAGGGTCTTGGCGCATGGAACCAATCACGATTCAGCATTAATTGATCAGCTGTTAAGTAATCAGTACGTCACCTCGCGAGGTAACTCGCTAACCACTTATTGTAACAAGCGTAGCGATGTTTGTAAAAAGCACAAAATAGTTAAATTATTTAGTATCTTTAGTGTTCATCATAAACTTTTAAATTAATTTGAATCTAAAAAATAAAAATTTTTTTGTTGGGAGATCAGAGATGACAAGTTGTGGTTTGGAAAAAGGTTGTTTTTGATAAAAATACTGCATGATTGTTTTTGACAGTAGGGAGAAATAGTGAGCTCTTGACTCTTTAGCCACCCGAGCATCAGTTGCGCAGTAGCAAAGCCAGGAGGTCCTTTGGTCCCTCCCCATTGGCCCGTCAGCCAAAATGTAGAATAAGAAAAATAGGTCTACCACGTTTTTAGCGCTTGTGAGACTGTCTTTTGCGCAGGAATGGGCTTAAAATGATGAAAAGCATCTTTGAAATGTTTATTTAGGGGGGCAAATTTGTTAAAAGTTCTACTCACAAATCAGTGAAAACTTTAAAATAGCTAATCGTTGAAATTTTATCGTTAGCCTCCTCCTACATATCCCATTTATGCAACCAGTTTAATCATGTTTTTGCACTGCTATTTTCAGGTTTTGCACTACTATTTTGCCCTGCTATTTCTATTTTTGCACTGCCAGGTTTTAAAAACATTAATTTTTATCAAAGTAGGCCTTTGAACTTGTATATGGTGTTATTTTTTGCAGCAGTTGACTACTATGCTTATTACACGGTGCCGTGTTTGTTTTTTGGCTTGTTTTTGCTTGAGCTTTTCTTATCGTCATTTGCTTTAGGTCTGAAGCATGAAGTGGGAGTGTGGGTGAAGCTGACTTGATGAGCACTGCTCCTTCGCTTCATCCACAGTATGCATAGACTGTGGTTTCACGTTGTACAGCTTTTACAGATGTCATTGTGTGCCTCTTTTTGTGTATGCGAAAAGAATAAACTACTACTACTACTACCTTAAGTTCTTTTTTTTGCAAAAAAAATTCAAAATTTTCGAGCGCTGGGAGCTACGCCCCAGACCCTCCTCTCCCCCCATTACTTACAGATTCCTGGCTACACGCCTCCCATCGTCCTAAGAGTAGTAGCCGATCTGGTCTTTGATAAACATTACAGCAATAACACGGCTAGAAGCTACTTTACCACATATTTGCTGCTACTCGCTCGAACAATGATACTATCTTTCAAAACGGGTGTTATGCTGTAAAAAAAAATACTCACCGATATTCTACATAAGGTCTTTGTCCAAATCGATTGCAATATTTTGCAACAAAAAATGTGCGTTGTAAGTAAATTTTGGTGAAGTTTAAGTAGGCTCATTTAGTGTGCACTGTAGTACCTCATTTCCAGATTAACCACTGATGGTGACACAAAAATCATATCTTTGATATAACTTCATTAGAAAAAGTGGCAAGCTTTAAGGTCAGGTGATCCTTTTACACAAGCAACCCGTTTTAATACAGGTATGCAGTATTAAAACATGTTGCTTGTGAAATTAGCTGCATTCGAATATAGGCTAGCTTTATTTGTTGCTTTTGGTTTTTTGAATACAACCCTCTGTTGGTATTGCACCCAACATTTTATTCGAACTCAAGTTTACTTTAGCTCAACTCATGCTCCACTCGCGAAGAAATGCTAAACAGAGTGGAGCCTGAAGTAAATTGAAGTTTAAATAAGTTGCTGTTAAGTATCTTAAAAGTATTAAGCCGCACAATACAAAAATGCCACCGAGGTCAACACAGAAACGAATGCAGCGAGATTATCAAGCGAAAATGTTGTAAGAAACTTTACCTTATATGATTTTTTTGGCACTGACATTGCACCTGCTCCTTCTGTTTTAGCATATTTCTTCAACGACCTAAATGTTTTGCCTGCTGTTTACTCATGTTTGTTTACAATCGCATATCCATTACCTAATTCTTGCTGGTTTAAACATGCAATTGAATTTTTAATACGCAAAATCGAAGAAAGGCAGCACTGCTGCAACATATTTACACTTTTTGTTGTAAGCATGTAGATTGTAAACCTTAAGTATTTATTGTTAAAAATTTATTAAAAGTTTCTAAGCAAAGCAAAAGTTTCTTCATGCAAGATATTTTTTACAACTTGCTTTTAACCTACAGCGGTTTGGGGCTCTTCCCCAAACCTCTGGTTTGTCCTCATTGATCAAGTATATCTAGCTAAACGCCCTTACTTAAGATTTACAGTGGAGTATATTACTAATTACGTACATACGTTTGCTCAATTAAGATTTGCGTAGTATATTGTTTACCCCCTTGGGCTCTTACTCAACATTGGTTTTCTTTTTATAGATCCTTTGGGTTTTCCTCATTTTGTGGCTTCGATTGTTAATATATTCAGCAAATACAGATAGATATTTTCCATCACTTTTTTGAAAACCCTGAATCTGTTTTCGCAGGTTGAACTTCCAGGGGAAAAGAGAGCCTGAATAAGATTTACCCTTCCAGTAACATCTAGTGAACAATCCAAGTTAGGTAAACTTCTGCTTTTTTCTGAAAATTCAGGCTGGTAGAACAAACTCAGGGTTTCCAAAACTTTTTAGGTGGGATATCTTTATGTATTTGCACAATATCTTTGCAACCACAGCCCCAAAATAACAAAAAAATTCAAAAAATTTATTTCACTTTTAGCTATTTTTATTCTCTTGATAAATAATAAATAAACTGGCCAAGATAAAGCATTTTTTCACTGCTAACCGCGTGTTGAAATAAATTGGTTAATTGGTTAGTTTAAGTTGGCTTCAGGGGTGATTGCAACCGCTGCCCCATTTGGCTATGCCTTTGCAATTTTGTTTACCGGCTGTTTGTTTTGCCTGGTGTAGTGTTCATAAATTAATGTTGATCTATCGTTTTGTTAAGTCACTCTGCCTTTCTTTTGGTTTAAACGTTTTTTCATTGTGTATGATTAATTACTTTCTATCTGCTAAGCCAGAAATATAATTAACAAAACGATGGTGAATTTTAGAATCAATTTTGTGCTGCTTCTGTATGGTAGTAACGTCACATTTATTACGATTTTTGCCTGCAACAAAGCTACAAATAGGAAATCCAAAAGTGTTTAGTCCTATTAATTAGATTAGATCTTAAAATGGTACGATTTGCCCATGGTCTAGTGGATAAAGCATCTGCTACTGAAACGGTAGACTTGGGTTTGATTCACGATCGGGTCAAACCAAAGACTATAAAGATTGGTATTCACAGCTCCCTGCTTGACGTTTAGCAACCAAAGGGATAGTGTAAAGCCTCAACCGTGTTGTGGTAGACAGGTGGCAGTTAGACTCAAAAACCTGAAGGTTCCTGCGCTGCTTCCTGGCCAAAGCCAATTGGGAACAAAATGTAATTACTATACTAGTGAAGTTCAAATGAAACTACTCATCACCAATAAATCATGATCAGGGCCGCCGAGAGGGCGGAGGGCAGGGAGGTACAATGACCCCAGGGCCCATGGACTTTAGGAAGCCCATCGAAATGACACTAAGAAATCAGCATATGAAGCCTGATGACCTTTTTTTTTTTTTTTGGTGATCATCTCATCTAATTTCGACCGGAAAAACCGTTAGAATTTTGGTGAAGACCTTTTTTTTTAATTCACATCATTTTTCGGACCAAACTACAGCATTTTCTCCGTCTATTTCGGACTTCACAAAACCGGAAATCTGTCATATTTGAGCAGGCCCCGGGCCCACTTTTGGTCCCTGGCACCACTGATTGTGATACAACAATAATAATTGTGAAATAATAATCGCATTGATGCTTAAACGAAGTTGCCACTCAGTGTTGCAAAGTTATTTGAATTTTTACAGCATCAACAAGAACACATATGTATATTAAGTCCGACATTATGCCAATTTAAGCCCAAACCTGACCAGACCTGCAACTCTGTTCTGGATAAACAAAATTGAGTGATACGTTATTTATTTTCATAAATTTGTTTTATGGCAGAAAACAGAGAGTGATTTGCAATATACAAACTATAGCAAAATTTTGCAAGAGAAAAAGTGTGGCTTTATGACCAGTGCAGAAAGAAATGAGGTATTACAGTGCACACTAAATGAGCCTACTTAAACTTCACCAAAATTTACTTTCAATGCACATTTTTTGTTGCAAAATATTGCAATCGATTTGGACAAAGACCTTATGTAGAACATCGGTGAGTATTTTTTTACAGCATAATACCCGTTTTGAAAGATAGTATCATTGTTCGAGCGAGTAGCAGCAAATATGTGGTAAAGTAGCTTCTAGCCGTGTTATTGCTGTAATGTTTATCAAAGACCAGATCGGCTACTACTCTTAGGACGATGGGAGGCGTGTAGCCAGGAATCTGTAAGTAATGGGGGGGAGAGGAGGGTCTGGGGCGTAGCTCCCAGCGCTCGAAAATTTTGAATTTTTTTTGCAAAAAAAAGAACTTAAGGTAGTAGTAGTAGTAGTTTATTCTTTTCGCATACACAAAAAGAGGCACACAATGACATCTGTAAAAGCTGTACAACGTGAAACCACAGTCTATGCATACTGTGGATGAAGCGAAGGAGCAGTGCTCATCAAGTCAGCTTCACCCACACTCCCACTTCATGCTTCAGACCTAAAGCAAATGACGATAAGAAAAGCTCAAGCAAAAACAAGCCAAAAAACAAACACGGCACCGTGTAATAAGCATAGTAGTCAACTGCTGCAAAAAATAACACCATATACAAGTTCAAAGGCCTACTTTGATAAAAATTAATGTTTTTAAAACCTGGCAGTGCAAAAATAGAAATAGCAGGGCAAAATAGTAGTGCAAAAACTGAAAATAGCAGTGCAAAAACATGATTAAACTGGTTGCATAAATGGGATATGTAGGAGGAGGCTAACGATAAAATTTCAACGATTAGCTATTTTAAAGTTTTCACTGATTTGTGAGTAGAACTTTTAACAAATTTGCCCCCCTAAATAAACATTTCAAAGATGCTTTTCATCATTTTAAGCCCATTCCTGCGCAAAAGACAGTCTCACAAGCGCTAAAAACGTGGTAGACCTATTTTTCTTATTCTACATTTTGGCTGACGGGCCAATGGGGAGGGACCAAAGGACCCTCCTGGCTTTGCTACTGCGCAACTGATGCTCGGGTGGCTAAAGAGTCAAGAGCTCACTATTTCTCCCTACTGTCAAAAACAATCATGCAGTATTTTTATCAAAAACAACCTTTTTCCAAACCACAACTTGTCATCTCTGATCTCCCAACAAAAAAATTTTTATTTTTTAGATTCAAATTAATTTAAAAGTTTATGATGAACACTAAAGATACTAAATAATTTAACTATTTTGTGCTTTTTACAAACATCGCTACGCTTGTTACAATAAGTGGTTAGCGAGTTACCTCGCGAGGGTGACGTACTGATTACTTAACAGCTGATCAATTAATGCTGAATCGTGATTGGTTCCATGCGCCAAGACCTAGAACGTCGCGCACGTTGCGTGCGCGAGGTACTGGGTCTTGGCGCTCGTTCCGTGTGCCAAGTCACTTCGAAATTAATATTATTGCAGTATTTTAAGAGTTACCGGTACGTAGATTGTTTGTGTGGCGTGGTTGTAAATTTCGTTTACGCCTTTGAGTATTATAGCTATTTGGCGTTGAGTAAGTTCATAAAACCATTTTCAGCTTCATTTTACAAACTAATTACTTAGGTTGCAATGAAACGATTACTAAACCGTATATTTATTTAATGCCTATCTGACGTGCATGATTGTCCTTGTCTTTTACATATGAACAGCACGGGATCATATTGGTTATTATACCACATTGTTTAAAGCAAGACACAAACTTGCAACAAAAATTTTAGGCATATTCTATGGCTATCGCGTTGGAAACATATAAAATTAATTTAAATAATAAGAAAAGTTAAGAACTGCGCATCAAAAACTACCTTGAATGATTTTTGAATAAATGCAAAAAGCAGACTGTCTCTGGCATAGGCTATTGAAACATAGACAAAGACGCTAACTTAACAATTGCTGAAAAAATAACGTAAATCTTCTCATTTAACTAAACATGCTTACAGCTAGTAAACGACTGACGACAGGAAACTCCAGAAAAAATATGAGCAAAATTTAATATCGAACCTTTATGATGAATACTGTAGCTAATAATATACAATTGTGTATTAAAAGCCAAAGCAGAAAAATGAACAATTTAGCATTTATATTTGAATGCCTATTGTATTTCTGTATTGCCAAAAACTTCATTAAGACAGGTAAGTGCCGATCCAGGAGTTGCATCCCCCAAAAGAATTTCTGCTGTACCTCCCAATAGTTCGCATCGGTGTGGTGTGTAGCTTTGGTGTTACAACTTGCAACGTTACTGTAAAACGACTATACTTCGGACACCTGTTCTAACTTCGGACAGTGCCCCTAGTGGCCGGTTTTAAGTATTTCAATTTTTTTCTTTTATGAAAGGGTTCAGCTAGTTTCCAACAACCCTTTCAAAAAAACATAAATACTAAAACTCAAAACCAACCACTAGAGGAGCTGTCTGAATTTAGACTGTGTTGTCCGAAGTTGAGTCGTTTTATGGTACTAAACGATGCATTCTATCCTCGAAAAAACGTCAAAAAAGCTAAAGATTTCGGACCTTGCTAGGGAGCTCACAGCATCCCCCCAGACCCCATAGCTGGCTTTAAGGCCGTCTCACCATAACTTTTGTGTTTGAAAATTCTTAATTGCCACCAGCACTCCTTCCAAACCTTAGTAAACGTTTCTGCGAACTTCCTTGCTGGTATTGGCAAAAATGAGCGTTGAACTTTGCTCCGAAAATCTCCAGTTTCAGCATCATCCCTCTTCCTAATGTTCAAAATTATCAAAAAATAGACAAATTCCTTACAGCCTTAAATCATCCCCAATGGTCAATATGGATCGGCACCACTGATTACTACATCGGTAATGCACCAGGACTGTATTACTGCTTCAAAAAAATCATCACAAATAGCAGCACCAAACAGCCAAAACGGTACTATAGGTTACTAAAGTTTACTCAAAATCTCAGATATCAATGGTGGTACTAGTGCCGAAAACACTGCTTAATTTGTTTTGCTACCGGTACTAATCGATCTAGTTAAACAAACTATGCGGTAATGGACACTTCTTGCAAATCTGAAAGTCGGAAAATTTCTATAGTCTAGCTATCAAAGAATTGGTTAATGGATTCCGATTTGGGGGAGGAATGCAGTCTGTTTCTCTGTTAGCTCAGAGTTTCTGAAGATCGATTATTCATACTGCTTAACAAGATTCCAATCAAAACACAGTATGGTTTGAGTTGCTAAGCTAAGGCCTTCCACTTCCAGGCATGGGCTTGTTAACTCTACTCACTTTTGCAAGTTTGCTTACCCGTAGCCTACGTTTGCTACGTAGCCTAGAAGTGCAACTGACCGATTGAATTCTTATCCTTTTTTCCGGAGGCATTTGGCGATAGTCTATTTTTCTTTCTGTAACTATTGATTGCACAGTACATTGTGTATGGTTTGTACTATGCGTATACCACTGATCACCAACTTACAGCCTACACCAACTTACTGTACATTACCTTCAACAGTCACAACGCCTGACTTGTAATAAGGCCTCACCTACAAGTGCTGCTGTATATGGCATCATTATCTACGATGCCACGCCTACCACACAGTACACACAAACTGCTGGTAGCTGTATTATTATTATATATATGGTATAGTCAGTTGGGGCAAAAAAAAGCACTTTTCTAAAATTTTGCAAGTCAAAAATCTTCTGTCAAAGTTTTGTTAGAAGCTCTCTGGCAAGTGAAATAATATAGCCACAAGCTTATCGGGCATATACGAAATCAGTCGTAAATATACTACTACTTTATTTATTAAAATCGATTTCACCCCAGCGGGGCATCATCAGTTAGGTCTAAAAACAATCAGCGTATACTTTAAAACCAAAATCATCATAAAACCTATAAATAGACTATAACATCAATCAAATTGAAAAGAACATAAAATGGACTTCAATAACAACGAAATTAAAGAAAAATAATACTGTATATAGCAAAACCTCTTTCGCAAAGCAAATATATTGAAAACCTTGTTTTATCTACACCACCACAACATCAGAAAAAAACTATACAAAAAAAGTTGTTTAAAATAATAAACCCCTGCAAAAAAATATAAATATTTTTTCAATTATAAAAAGCGTTGCTAAGCAACCAAAAAGAAAACATATCTCCAAACCTTAAAAAGTAGAAAACTTAAATCTTTTTTCGAAAAAAGTGGAATTGGAAAAGAAAACATTACCAAACTCTTACCTTGGTTGGCAAATCCACAAGTAATAAGAAAAGGACCTTTACGTACTAACTTCTCCAAAACATACTGCTACAATTTGAAGAGATGGCCAGCCAAAGAGATCAAATTGTGGCAGATATGTTTTGGAGAAGTTAGAAGAGATGGCCAGTTTAAGATGGCAAGTTAGAAGAGAATTTGAAGAGATGGCCAGCCAAAGAGATCAAATTGTAGCAGTATGTTTTGGAGAAGTTAGTACGTAAAGGTCCTTTTCTTATTACTTGTGGATTTGCCAACCAAGGTAAGAGTTTGGTAATGTTTTCTTTTCCAATTCCACTTTTTTCGAAAAAAGATTTAAGTTTTCTACTTTTTAAGGTTTGGAGATATGTTTTCTTTTTGGTTGCTTAGCAACGCTTTTTATAATTGAAAAAATATTTATATTTTTTTGCAGGGGTTTATTATTTTAAACAACGTTTTTTGTATAGTTTTTTTCTGATGTTGTGGTGGTGTAGATAAAACAAGGTTTTCAATATATTTGCTTTGCGAAAGAGGTTTTGCTATATACAGTATTATTTTTCTTTAATTTCGTTGTTATTGAAGTCCATTTTATGTTCTTTTCAATTTGATTGATGTTATAGTCTATTTATAGGTTTTATGATGATTTTGGTTTTAAAGTATACGCTGATTGTTTTTAGATCTAACTGATGATGCCCCGCTGGGGTGAAATCGATTTTAATAAATAAAGTAGTAGTATATTTACGACTGATTTCGTATATGCCCGATAAGCTTGTGGCTATATTATTTTACTGATTCCTAAATGCGAAGTCGTCGAAATTTCTTCTTTCTTCTCCTGTGTGTGATTTTCAACCAAAACATGGCCTCAAACAACTCTCTGGCAAGTGCTAATACATAACAGTACACTTTGTTTTCACCATGCTCTCGCTAGGATTTTTGATAAAAAATGTGGGTGCTTTTTTTTCCCCACAAAAAGGGAAAAAAATCACCCACAGGGGTAAAAAAATCAGCCTGTCACAACTTTGTTTTTGAGTTTTGGTTAAGATAGATAGTCAGATCTTCACAAATTTTTGGCAAGAACTTGCTTCTTCCTCAAGTAAGAAGCAAGGGTATGTGCTTGTCTAACATGTAAAAATATTCATCATTGGTTGTGGGTGCAGATTTAGTAAGAAAACTGTGTTGACACATCTTCAAAAAGACTGCTAACTGATTTTTCTAATAATGTGGTTCACTGAAGTCTTAAGACTTGTTGCTATCTGGACAGAAAAAAAAAAACACACGCACACTAGTATGACTATGAAATGTTCATGACTGTATTGAATAATAGATAAGACTTAATAACAAAATGTAACAATCTACTTGATGTTTATCGTTAATCAGTATGTCTGCGCACAAAGAAAGGTAGACCTGCAAGAACGTATGCATTTACATAAAGCAAGCAATCACATTCAAAACATCCAGCTCTTCACTAAAGCTACATGTAAAGCTGGTTTACACTTGGTGAAGAAGTTAGTAAGTGTTTGTTTCTTTGTGCTGGGTTTTGCAATTTGCTGAATGCAGTACAAAGAGGCAAACACTTTTGGTTCCATTCACCAAAGAGTGAATATGCATTAAGTGTTACAAAAAAACTGAAATTGAAAGATTATCTGCGCAGCTTTTTGAAAGAGTTTAAATAAAGACATGACACTGCTTTTATAGGAAAATTGCATGTTTGCTTTTTCCCTAAATGCATCAGTGAGAGTGGGTTTTTCTGGCTTTCTTTTTCTCTATTCTTGTTCAAGATTGGCTGCTGATGTGATATTTTTACTGGAAATTACAATACCGCTTTAACCTTTTACTTATCTGTACTAAAAAATTGAGTAAACTGGCCGCTTTCACTGTAGGGTCTCAAAAACTAAGGTTTGTCTTAGCTAACAGTTTTATTCAAACCAATCACAGTGAAACACAGTGGGTGGTCACCTAGAATAAGAAATGATAATCAATGACTCATCTTTTCATCTTCCACCCTATATTAGACTCAAAATTTCAGCCATTAGTCATAATGTCAAACTGGTTTGTAAAAGACCATTATCACACTTTGCAAGAATGTTTAAACTGCTGAAAAAAATTGTTTTCCAAATTTTGGGGATGTTTTTTTTTACCCCATTCAGCAGCAAAATTATGTAGTAAAAAAAATCTTCCCCCATTACCTGTTGTTGCTATACTTAAAATGCCCAATGTCATTATCAATAAAACCTCTGTAAGCACACTCTTACTCAACCTCAAGTTGAATCTCAACTTTGCAGCAGTATTAGAAATATCAAAAACTTTGGAGACCTGCTAAAAAAATTTTTTTCGGCAATTTTGATGCGATTTTACAAAAATTACCGTATGTAAGTTAGGATTTAAAAAACTGCAAATTGCTTTTTTTTGTAATTGATAGATGCAGATGTATTTCTTTAACAATACCACTTGCCATAATTAGAAATTATTAGTAATTGTGATCTGGAGCATGCGGTGCTTTTTTTTACCTAACTACCCCCCTGATATTTTTTGCCCCTACTAACTATACTGAATTGATTTGTTGTTGTTGTTGAACCTGACCTAAGACACGACATTGTGCTGCGTATCGCAGTGTTCTCAATAAGCCGATTTTTTTCAGCGAATCGGCGATTTGTTGGAGCAAGGGCAAATAAGTTTTGGTAATGTAGTAAACGTAGCTTTAGAAATTTTGACAAATTTGTGGAAATATGACATTAGGTATACTTTAGTACTGGATTGGTACAAAATTTAGGGCACATAAAGGTCTTTTTAGAACCTTGGGCACAATTGTTTAAAAAAAATCTGGGCACTCGCCGATTAGCCATAAAGTTGGAGGGAACACAGGCATACCGTACCCTAGATTGTAATATAGATGTCAGGATACTTAGTTAGTTGAATGAAGGAAAAAAAAATCAGAAAAAAAAAAGTTTAACTAACATATTAACAAAAACTTTCACTAAAATCGATTTCGACCAGGGGCCATCTTCAGCTTATTCAAATACAATCAATCAAATCGAATTGATGTCTGAATAGGGGATGGAACAGTTAAAATTACCATTATTTTAACTGTGAGGCTCACTTTTAAGAAAAAATACAGTGGGAAGGCAAGAAATAAGTCGGGGGGGGCAAAAATAAAAATCGGGAAGGCAAAAATAAAAATTGGGGGGCAATGACCCCCCACTGGCGACGTGCCTGCAGCGAGGTGCAGGGCAGGGAAGACAAAAGCTTCAGATTTCAGTTTTGCCGTGTTTGCTGGATTTTCATGCAGTAGAATTTGCCTAAATGTGTCACCTTAACACTTTCGGTGCTAAGTCACCTATAAATACGTTTCTGAAAATTTAACGTTGAGTGTGAAACCACGTACAAATACGTGGCTGGTAAAATCTCATCACTTTGGTGCGGCACGCTGATTATTGCTATTATTATCACGTAAATATACGTGCGCTTTTATTTGCTTAACAATCAAAAATGAATGAAAAATCGCTGAAATTCAGTCCCGTAGGTACTATTTTTAAATTCACGTGCCGCACCGAAAGTGTTAAGAGGATTAGAAAAAAGAGACAAATTAGGCTAACTGATGAATTATTGGTTGGCGAACAGGTAAAATCTGTATAATGGCTCTGGGCTTGTTTGCTTGGCGCATCACTGTATTTTGCTTTTAACACAGTTTGTTAGGTTTATTGTTGAACATCATATATAATCTAATGCATTTACAATACATGCATTTACAATAATTCTGAAATAAAATGCAGAAAGCGCAATTACACCGTTAGCTCTTAATCTGAACTATTCAAACAGGAGTTGCTTTTTTTTTAGACGTAATGTCTATAACTACTGTACTCCATTTAAACTCTTCTAGACTCTCAGATGGTACTGTAGGATGGTTAATGCTCTGTAGCAATGTTCCCTCTTAGGTTTTAGTGAATCGGCATGTGCCCAACAAATCGACGATTTTGCTTTGGCAAATAATGGAAAATTCAATAATGAGTCAATATGCACCCAATAAAAATGCTGGTCTGCTGATTAAAATCGGCCTAATGGTTACAGAGCTCTGTAGTTAGAACGCATTTTGCCCCTTGTCCTTTTGTTTTGCTGCAGCAAGATTTCCTGTTGACTACAGTATTAATCCAGCCCGCCCTGGGTGAGACCATTTTGGGTTACACCATTTTATGATACCAATCAAACAAATCAACAATAGGCGTACTGGTATGTTTGATATCATTGGAAATGTTTATCACACTACAATGGACTAAAAATTGATTTAAAGCATCTCTTGAAACAGTTTTTTTAAGGGGGCGCTAGGCCTAAATTGTCAAAAATATAGCTCACAAATCAGTAAATGCTTTGAAAAATTGCCAAACCGAAGCAATCAAATTTGATCGCTTGTTGAAACATGCTGAATATACTGTACGGTAGGTTTCATAAAAACAAAAACAAGCGCAGAAATATGGGGGTGGCTTTTCAGTAATAGTTAATCACCAATCACTTTGACTCAAATATCGATTCGTTAGCCCTTCCCGCACCAATTATTTTTTTCTATTAAACATAGATTACGTAAATGAATTACCGTACTACTTGTGAGTTTCATTAAACTATAAGATTTTATGATTCGCAGTTCATTACCAGCTTGTAACCAAGAGAACTAAAAGTTTATCATTAGCCACCTCCCTCATAGCCATTGCCCATTTATGAAACCAGTTTAATCATATTTTTGCACTGCCAATTTCTATGCCACATTTCAAAAGCATTAAGTTTTATCAAAATAGACCGAAAATTAAGTTATGTTTGCAAAAAAATACAAAAGTTTTCCCCCAGATCCCTGAAACAGGCTCTTTTCAATTGCAGATTTTTGGCTACGTTCCTCAGTCTAATCATGTTTTTGCACTGCTAATTTCTATGCCACCAGAGTTCTCTCTGATGCCACTCTTTACGAGCATTAATTTTCATCAAAATAAGCAAAAAATCAGTTAGTTTTGCAAACAATAAAATTTTTTCAAGTGCTGGGGTCTCTTCTCCTAGACCTTCTAATGGTCTCAGGTGGATGGGGGTGGAGCTCCCAGACCCCCAAAACACCCTCTCTCCCTATTGCAGATTTTTGGTTACGCATCCGATCAGTGATACTAAGCGTGTGCTGCTCAGTGCTCATACTTCCAAGGTTTAGAATCTTACAATGAGAAGTTATTGAGCTAGTCTAATTACAACCGTTATCTACAGTAATGAAGTAGTATCGGTATCTTTGAAATGTAACCTTTTGCAATCTACTCTACATTATAAAGGGTAACACCATGAAATTCTGCCCTAGGTGTCACTGCACCATCCTTAGCAACGCCACTGAATAATGTCTGTAAAAACAAGTTTGTTAATTGAATACATTGCCAGTGAATTGATCTAGTCTCAAAATGATATCATCGCAAAGTGAGGATTAAGGTACGACAGCTCTGAGTGTAGTCAGTAGTAGACTATTTCAATGATTGCCCTTCAACAATGAAAGTCAATGCTGTAATTAATTTTAACAATGCAAGCAATAGCACATTGATGGTTGCCAATGCCAGGTAGGTCGATTCTCTCTTTCTCTAAGCAGAATGTCTACTCTGTTAGGTTGCCTATTCAGTTTGCCTAAAATCACTGAGTGATGAGCTCACTTGCAACGATTGGATGTCACTGAATGGCAGATTGTGCTTGAGATGCAAATCTGTTTTGACTCTGTACTGAATTAGAAGTGATGTATGGTAGGCTACCTAGTTTGCTAGCTCAAACTGCATCAGTATCCCTCCCCCTAAAAAAATGAACAAAAACAAATTTGAGTCAGTACAGCAACACTAATTTTTCTGTCTGTTCTTGTAATTTATTAACTATGTCAGTTTGTATAACTCAGTTACTTAACATAAAAAAAAATTAAATAAAAAATAGATGTGAAGAAACTTACATTAATGAACTTCAAACTAGGTTAGTGAAGAAAACCTATCCATAATTAATTTCTATGTAAGCTGTGGAGAGGGGGGCTAATTTTGAAACACCCTGTAAAGTACTTAATTAATTGAGATTGTATATTTATTGACTGAGTTGCCTTGGCTGGGAGACAGCATAGGGACCTTTTGTTCTCTGAGTCAAGCTGCTATCTGTTTACCACACATGGCGGAGGCTTCACACTGTTCCTTTTTATTGCTAAACGTCAAGCAGGGAAGCTGTGAATACCAATTTTTGTAAATTTTGTTTGACCTGACTTTGACTCTAACTCAAGTCTATCATTTCAGTAGAGATACTCTATCCACTCGACTGCTGATTGGTTTTTAATTTGTTTGTGTATATTACATTGCAGTTTCAGTATTACTCAAAGTTTAGTTTGCTAGTACCAGTACTCTCTGTTGCCTTTTGGGATAGCAGCAAACCTATATTGAGATTAATTTCCAAATTTTAGAAAGAGCTTGTTTTGAACATGACATCAAATCCAGTTAATAAAGAAAAGGTTGAAGTTCTATTACGTCCTGCTGGTGATGCTCCAATTTTAAAAAAGCAAAAATGGCAGGTTGGTAGAAGCCAAACTATTGGATATGTGATTGGATTTATAAGATCCTTACTCAAATGTGACATTTCGGAGTCGTTATTTCTCTACGTAAGCCAATCTTTTGCTCCTTCACCAGATCGTAGCTTGGGTTCGCTTTATGACTGTTTTGGTGCAGATGGTAAATTGGTTTTGCATTATGCTAAAACACAAGCTTGGGGTTGATTGAAGCCGAAATATTGGTCAATGTTGTTGCTGAAGTTCTACTGGTATATAGATCTTTGTCTGTTATATTTGCAAAGCTTGGCAAATATAAGAAGCCATTGCATCTCTCTTTGCTGCTGCTATTTGGTTTCAGATCCATATGAAGAAGTGACTGCAAACAATGATTATATTGCTATCAAATGACTTTATGTAGCTGGAGTTGGTGTTTATCCTGACATTTCTAATAAATGTTAAGGAATATATTTTACAGTATCTGTTTGGGACATATCGGTATCTGCTGGTGTTTTTTCTTTGGCACAACTACTCGACACTAGTTATTTCTCTTTGATTTTTTAGGCTAATTAAGCACTTAGGTATGCTATGACCACTTGACCAGCATCCTGCTATTCCTAACTGCAATGACTCAGCAATTCTTGCTGTTGCTGATGCTACAAATGTTTGCATCGCTACACTAACCAATTAATTTTCAAAAATTTTCACTTAAAG
This sequence comes from Trididemnum nubilum, assembly GCA_963965965.1. Lineage (NCBI taxonomy): Eukaryota > Metazoa > Chordata > Ascidiacea > Aplousobranchia > Didemnidae > Trididemnum > Trididemnum nubilum. Next base: position 37,664,219 of record OZ014473.1, on the reverse strand, counting down.
TCAAACATGTGTTGATCATATCTAACATTTGAATTCTTTATTTTTTGGCTTGTCAGCATTATAGGCATTCAACTTTTTTGATGGTCTTTTCCTCAAGATTTTGATAATAATTGTTGTGGAGACTATTGTGATGAAATGTATATTATATGAACTGTAGTGATTGAATATGAACTGTAGTGATTGAAGTAACATTAAAAAAAACACAATACTTATTAAATTTATGGTTTAAATGTTAATGTGTCCTTCTTATTAAGTGCAAATAATAGACAAATTTCATCAGCATAAAACTGCTAATGGTATAGGGTAGTGTTGAAAGTTTTTGTTGTGTATGTTTTTTTTCTTTTGTGCTCTATTTTTATGAGTTTTGATTTATGAGGTGTCTCAGAAAAAAAAAGGGATTGTGTTGCTAGAACAAAGTTTACAATTAAGAAAAATGTTTGGTTAAATTTGTAATTTTTTTGACTAGCAAAAACTGCAAATTTAGCTTAGTACTGCTTAGATGCAGCTTTGGATATTTTTATTTACAGGCACTTTTTGCTAACTGGTCTTGTGCTTTATTTAATACTAGTATATCTCTTATTGCAGTGGTCAACATTGAGCAAAGCTAAAAGATTTGGTCTGGGTTGGACAAAACTTTATCTGAATTAGTCCTTGAGCCAATGACAATGGTAAAAATAAAGCTGGTATTTTCATATTGGTGCTCACCAAATCAAGTAGAAATTATATTTGTTTTAATTGCTTACGACGGTTTCATGATATACGGTATTGAACGCTATTACGCTTGGGCATTTGTTTTAGCTTGCTTTTACATGTTTTCGTTTGGTCTAAGCCGTGGCTTTCAACCTTTTTCACGTTGTGTTACTTTATATGTATGAGATATCTCGTTATAATTAACCGTCACAACATGATGAAACAAGATGTGAGAAACGTTAACTTAATAGTAATTTAAATATAATTTTTTTGACTTTTGTGAGCCAGAGTTTTAATGCCTTATCGTTTGCGTACTTTCTGGCCTATAGGTAGCAGCGCAAAAGCCTATTGGAAAGTCAGCAGGCACCAGTACCATGGTTGCTTAGAACTTATTTGCGTTGCCTGCTTGTTTTAAGCAGTCGCTGTTCAGGTGGCTCTTTCCAGACTTCAACGCTGATGACGAATAGGCCAAAAAGCATCCAAACGATTACCGTAAATATATGAAAAATTATTGACATATTTTTTCTACTGTTGTTTTCAGGAACCTTTAATATGTATTCTATTGCTGTAGTATTCCTGTTATCATTAGACCACGGCTTTTCTTTTACTGAGCCCAGTAGTTTTTATTACAGTTACTTCAATTCTGATTTCATTTACTAATAATCATGAAGAAGCGCAGTGATAAGACAGTTGACAAGATATCAAATGTTAATGATTTGAATCTGGCAAGATTTTACTTCGAGAAATGGCATCACCGAATTGCTGCTCGGTCTGCAGCAATGGAGCATGCTATGTTTTATGGAAGCAGTTCTGATGAATCAGAAGCAGATGCCCCTGAAGAACAGCGCAAAGAGGTTATTGCTGCTGACGAAGAAAAGAAAGACAATGGATTTCTGTGGAGATCGTTTTTTTTGTATCGGTTGCCACCTACTTTTAATCCGGAATCGGACAACCTGTATTTTTTTTGGCAGTTTTTGTCAACATTGTCTTTGATGTACAATGCATGCTTAATACCACTTCGTAGTACATTTCCATATCAAACCGATAATAACTTGCACATTTGGCTAGCTCTGGATTATGTTGCTGATATTGTTTATGTCATAGATATCTTACTGTTTCAACGTCGTCGACAATTTTTGCAAGGTGGTTGTGTGGTGGACGACCCAGAAAAGACTAAGGCATTTTATTTCGGAAGTTCTCGCTTTAAACGCGATGTCATTGCAGTGTTACCAACTGATTTGGTATACTTCCAACTTGGCATAAATCCTATTGTTCGCCTGAACCGAGTGTTTAAAATCGACTCCTATTTTGAATTCAACAACATGTTTGAAATGATGTTAAAACAAGCCTATGTTTTTCGAGTAGTCCGCACAACTGCCTACTTGCTTTATGCAATTCATTTAGATGCTTGTCTCTACTTTTATATTTCATACCTAAAAGACTTTGCAAGTCCTTGGGGCTATGACATGCAAGGGATTGCTTATATTAGATGCTACTTCTGGGCTTTCATGAACATCACTACGATAGGAAATGTGCCCGAGCCGGCATCCACCTCCGAATATGTACTGCAGTTATTGCATTATTTTTTTGGCTTGTTCATTTTCTCTGTTGTGATTGGCCAAGTTCGAGACTCAGTACAAGCAGCAACAGCTGAAGTAGAGGCATATAGATTGCAAAAGAACGCTTGCCTTAGCTATATGCAGAAGAATCATATCCCACCGAAAGTGCAGAATAAAGTTCGGCTTTGGTTCGAGTACACTTGGAATACTCAAAGAATACTGAACGAAAACGCTCTGCTGCAACAAATGCCTGGGAAGATGCACACAGAAATTGCCATCAATGTTCATATGGATGTGCTGAGCAAGGTAGAACTTTTTAAACAGTGTGACAAACAGTTGCTATACGATTTGCTAGTAAAACTTCAGCCTATTTTGTATCTTCCTGGCGATTATGTTTGCAAGAAAGGCGAAGTTGGGAGAGAAATGTTTATCATCACGAACGGTATGGTTCACGTCGTCGGTGACAGCCCATCTCAAGTGTTTGCAACACTCTATACTGGGACAGCTTTCGGTGAAATAAGTTTGTTGGCCATAGGTGGAGGAAACCGCCGTACCGCCAACATCTACAGTCCAGGCTACACTACTCTATTTGCTTTGTACAAACAGGATTTTAATGAAGTTCTTGTCAATCACCCAGATGCTCAACGTCTTCTGAAGAAAAAGGCAAAGAAAATGCTAAACAAAGATGAAGTTAAGAAAAAGCCGGTCATTTTATCATCAGTGGCAAACAGATCAATGCACCAGGCTAATTTAGGTTTTGGTGTAATCAATGCTTTTTTAAGAGAGCTGAAAATGAGAAAGAAAAATTAAGTTTTTATGTATTTAAATATTTTTTCATAGGTGGGCACAAGTCCGTTAATCCGTTAATAACGAAGCTAACTTTTTCATTAACTCGTTAATCCGTTAAAAAGTTTTTTCATGTTAACGGACTAAATTAACTTCCGTTAAGTGCTGTTAACGGACTAAAGTAACTTTCGTTAAGTTCTATCAACTTCCGTTAAGGTTTTTATCGTTAATATCTTGCACCATTCATTCATCGGACCGGAACAAACCAGTTTGCTGTAAAAATTTTTTCTGCAAAAATTAGCACAAGTTTTACAGAAAAAAGCGAAGAAAGGAGTTCTTTTTTTGTGGCAAATAATAACCTGCAGCCTCATAGGTGTATTAATTATCGCTGTTCACAATTTCCAAAGATTTTCCGATTGCAGCTTCGTTGTGTATTTGAACTTGTTTTTATCTTGAAATTAGATTAGACTGTAAAATATAACTTCCAAACACAATAAGACCACCTTAGCAATAAATATTTCCTTACAATCAGCTCAACAGCGTCAATACGTGTTCTAGAAGCGAGTGAACAAAACGAAATGTAAATTTCACGCAAAATGTTAACGGATTAACGGACTTTATTAACTTCCGTTAATCAAAGCTGAATATAACGGATTAACGTTAACGGAGGTGTGAAGTTTGTTAACGGACTAGCGGTTAACGAAGCTAACGTTTTGCATTAACTTGCCCACCTATGTATTTTTTCATTGTGCTATTAACTTCTCAAGTTAGCTTGATATGAACTTTCTGTGTAGATTTCTGTTTCTAAGCTTTTGTTTTTAACAAAACTGTGGTGCAAATTGTTTGTATATTATTAAGCTATTGCTTATCAACGAAACTTTTACGTATGGAAATTAATCTCGAAATTTATCTGTGACAGCTCACAAAATTTGTCTGTCAGCATCTTATTTTCGTCATTCGTAAAGAATATTTTAGTAAAATGTTTTTATTTATGTTACATTTTTATCTTCTAGTTGTTGTCACTATCACTATGTTATCTCACTGTGGCTGTTTGTTTGTTTAATATGGCGTATAATCATGATAAAGTGTTTCTGCTTTAACTATCGTTGTCGGAATTTCGGTATCACTGTTATGAGTAGTGTGTCTCATAGTACCTATCTAGGCGCGAAACCAAGGAAGAAGCTGAATATTTCTTAAAGTCATTTATTTCTTTTAAAAAATTTAAGCACTGGCATTAGGAGTCGAGAGCGAAACGTTTGCAATTCAGATTCTTTTCAACGATATTGAATGAGATGTTCACTGTAATTAATGTGATTTTTGTACTGCAGTTATTAATATCCTGATCCAACCGCTTGCCAGCTAACTTTTCGTACATAAAATCAATCATCGTTTTTTTCGGATGATAGTTTTAATTCTTCCCTAGGTACAGTATGTATTAGTTATTGTACAGTATAGCCACTGTAGTAATAATATTTTTTATCACTGTAAAATGTCAATTCTGCGATCATATTCTGCGTTGGGTATTTTGTGCTTTTGATTCGTAGCCATTGTCATCATCATTCCAATTCTTAAACTAGTGTTGTTCGATGTTCTCATTAAGCCGATTTTGTCATCAATATGTGCAGACTCTGCGACCAGTGGCGTAGCAGCCACTTGACGGTTCTGGCTCTGCGCCAGGGGCGGCGAAATGAGGCTTCGCAGCGTACACAGCAAGCAAAAATAAAAAAAAGTAAAACAAGAAAATGATATACAAAGAGGCAGCTTGCACACATTAAGAAACTCAAAGTTTGAGTTGTTTTTTGTTTGGTGTTGGATACAGGCAGCATTTAAACTGTAAGATGTTGCATGGGTGGACGCTTGCCCAGTCGAGTCTAGACGCAATTGGAGTGTGGCAGCAATCTGGGTGAAGACCAACAAATAAAAAAAAAGGTCTTAGTACGGAATTTCACGAATTTGCGACCAAAATCAAGTGTGGACCCAAAAAAAAAGGTCTTCGCCGCAAATTGGTACTGCCTTCAGCCGGAGTTTTGTAATGATTACCATTACCCGCCACGTTTTCGTCTAAATGTCCAGGAATTTTTCTTTTGGTGTAAAAGTTGCTAAATAATATTTTTTATCAAATAATATTATATTATTTTATCAAATAATATAATATTTTTTTATCAAATAATATAATAATATCTTAAATACTTTTAAAAGTTGCTAAATCTCGGTGTGGGTACGCTGAATCTCGATCGGGGGACGCTAAGTATCGATGGAGATACTATCCCCTCTAGGTACTGGAGTGGATACAGCCTCGGCGCCACGGGGGGGGACCTTTTAAGTCCTTGTCCCCCAAATCACTGCTTATGCCCCCCAGCGAAAAATATGCCCCCCAAAACAAAGTAACAGGCCCAGTGCCCCCAAGCTTTAGTAAAGTTTCGTTCTAGGACGAAAACACGAGTGAACTTCATGAGGAAGACTTAGATTTCGCGACGAAGACATTTTTTTTTTGGTCTTCACTCCTGAATTCAAGGGAAAAATTATGACTAAAACCTAGATTTCAAGACGAAGATTTTTTTGTTGGTCTTCACACCTGTGTCTGTGGGCAAAGACCGAGATCCGCACCACTGGATCCCGTCGTGCTCCCCCAGGTGAAGATCGAGGCCCCAAAAGGTGGCAACATTCCAGGATACAAGCGGCGTAATTTGGGCGTTATCTTTGTCTCGACGGTCAGCACTCTACAGCAGTTTCTGTAGTCAGATCTCGGGTGCAGTAAAGCTAAGATATTTTTATCGATGGGGAAAGCACTGAGGCAGACATAGTGTCAAGAGTTGGCTGGCACTAAAGATTCAATTTAGTTACGGCAAGATCAATTTTCTGTCCCAGCATCATAATTTTAGCCAAGCGTTTATTTAGGATTTGAACTTTGAGGTAGACTACCGGCGTGTCCTGGGAAAAGACTCTTCCGGTTTAGTAGGTGTGATTCATAGGTTGTGCAGCTAGTCTGACTAGTGGTTTTTATTTGTTAAGATTGCTTGAAAGTGAAACTATTTCAAATTTTGCTACAGTCTACTTTGGCGGCATTTTCAACGAAAGCCAGCGGCGGCAAAGTATGCTGCTACGCCTCTGCGACCTCCCTGTCTTCGACCGACCTCATGGTCTTTCGCGCCTTCTCAAGTTACTGATGGCTTCTACGTTACCGGTATTAATTTTGTATGTAAATTGCGAATGCTGTGTTGTGCATCGTATATACTCAAAATAAACCAAATCTCGTTCTCTCAGCGATTTGTTGCAAAACACGCAAATAGTTTTTGGCAATATGATGGACATAATTTAAAAGTCAAAAAATTAATGGAAATTAGATTGGTACAAAGTTAAAGGAACATAAACGTCTTTACACGTCCTTTGGGCACAATTATTTCGAGAAAATTTTGGCACTCGTAGGTTAGCCAAAAAGTGAGAGGAAACACTAGTGTTGTTCTCATCACCATATTTTCAGTGTACCGTACCTTTTTATCGTTTATGAGAAAAAATAAACAAAACAATCGGTTTGCGAGCCGAACACAAATGCGCACAGGACGATTACAACAGTGTGTCACAAAAAAGCTCTCCTAACCCTCACTTACTAGTACCAGTAGTGGCCTTAGGAATGTGCAAATGCACAGGGCCCCCCACTTTTGGGGGGGCCCCATTTGACCTATCGCACGCAGAAAAAATTTGATCATAAAAAACTATAGCAAATTATGATAAAAAGTTTATGCATTTGTTTTAAGTGTCATTACATACGTACCCCCTCCCTCAAGATGCACTTGTTCCAAATGTTATTACACCCACCCCCCTTTCCAAGACAATATTAGTTTCAACTTTTAGGTCAGATTTAGTAAACAGATGATAAAAATTTACTGGTAAAGTCAACTTACTATTTTTTTTTGCTTGCTACTGTTAGGCTACTCAGGTCATATGCGTAACCAGGGGGGCCCAGGGTCCCCTCCAATTGAAATGCTACCCATGATAAAAAATGTCACAAAAAAGAATGTTGTTTCTTCAGCTTCAGTTTCTTTTAGCAACTTTGCGTACAACAGTACACCCGTACAGCAGTAATTAACAATTGTATTGAGCCAGGGGGCCCGGCCCCTCTCAATTTAATTTTTACCAACCAATTTAAATGGGCCTCCTACAATAATAATTAAATGGGCCCCCAACAACAATATTGATCCAGGGGGCCAGGGCCCCTTAATTTAATTTTTGCCAACCAATTTAAATGGGCCCCCTACAAGAATATTTGTATGGCCCTCTAATTTATATGAGCCCCCAACAGTAATACTGTTTTAGGGAGCCAGGGTTCCTTCAATTTAATGTTGCCAACCAATTTAAACGTATAACCCGAGTGAAATTAAGCTTTTCTATCCTAAAAGTTGCTAACTGAGGTTCTCATTTTGCCTTTTTATGAATGTAATGCAATAACCAGGAACGGATTTAACACATGGCACAGTGCCAGGGGCCCCGCGCTCAGATGACTTTTTTGGTCTTCACCTGTATTTGGCGCGAAAATATTGCAAAAATCTCAAAGTGACAGGGGCCCAACTTAATGTAAATACGACTCGGGCAATAACATGGTTTGTAGGCATCAGAGGTGGAGTCGAGGACACAAGGCTCGAGGCCAAGGACACAAAAAAAATCCGAGGCCAAGGCCAAGGACAGCCTTTCCGAGGACAGACACTCTCGAGGCCAAGGACAGGAATGCTCGAGGCCAAGGACCAAGGACACAAGCGCAAGTGCTCTCCAAAAAAAAAAAGGTCTTCACAAAAATTTTTCAAGCGATCTCCACAAAAAAACGTTTTCCAAAAAATTTTTCAAGCGCTTCAGAAAAATTTAATAATTCAAAAAATAGTCTGTCCTCGAGCCGAGGACAGGCCAATTTTCAAGGACTTGACCTTCGAGGCCAAGGCCATGGACTTCAAAATGTGTCCTCGAGGCCAAGGACGTCCTTGAGGACTCCACCTCTGGTAGGCATAACTACCTATCTATTGTACATTTTTCAATTACAATTCACCTCCACCTCGCCAGTTTTTATGCAACAAAATACTTTTGAAAAAAATTAGCTTCAGTAAAGGGAATGCTCATTGAACAAATTTTTGAATTGAGAGAGCCTGGGCCCTTGGCCGTATATGCACTCCTATAACTGGTTGGTTTCAAGACAAAACAATAATCTATAAAGAAAATAATCGACTGAATTGTTATTTACTGCTAAAATATTGCAGGAGGGAATGTACCGTACTTTACTTCCCCCTACCTGGGCAAAATCACTAATAAAATTTAACTACAAAATGCAAGATTTTAAACGTGTTTTGGACTTAAATTGCAAGCAAAAGGAGGACTGAACAACTTAATTTTTTCAATTGGCTTTCAAATGTTAAAAATCTAATACTTTCAAATGGCTCTGAAAATGTGCAAAATGTGATTCAATGGTATTAAAACTACTTTTTTTTCCAAAAAATTACGAAAATTCGTCCAGCGTAGCCTCGGCAGGCTGGAGACTCAATAGCCTCTGGCTTGAGACTCTATAACGGCTGGAGACTCCAACCCCAGACCCCCGTCTGTGATACGTTTGAATTACAGGACACTTCTTTGCTTAAGAACGTCTCCCAATTTGAACATTTTTGCATTTTAACTAGGCTATTGGTATAAACTCTCTCCTTGAACGAGTTCCTAGTTACATGCCAACACCAGGCCACGACTTCTGATCTTCCATTCTGCGATATCTTTGCCTCATCAAAAAATTCCTCTTTCGAAGTTTCTGATGAAGTCATTGCCTGTGATTTGGGGTTTGGGCCCCCCCAATCAAAAATCTTGGCTACGCCTATGACTAGGGTAGTCGTTTTTCCACTTGTTTTTTTTCAACAGCTTTCAGCAACTGGCAGTAATAGGTTTTTGACTAACGTATGCAGTATATCATATGCTAAGCAGTATAAAGCATTCGAACATTATTGCTAAGTACTCAAAGATATTCTGTAATAACACTAGCATACTGAAAGCAATTGCTGAAAGTTTACGTGAATTTACTACAAATAAGTGAGTTGATAATCTAGATGAGAGGAACTTATGAACAAACATTTGATTTAATTAGGGCTGCAATAGCATTGGTCTTCTGGTCTTGTTATTAGTAAAATGCAGAGCTGGAGTCTCGGCCAAAATCTTCGAGACCGAGACGAGACTTTGACGTTGCGAGGCCGAGACTTTGAGCAAAAACTCGAGACGAGACCGAGACTTGAACGTTCCGAGACCGAGACGAGACACGAGACTTTTGAAACCAAACGTTTGCAATTTTTTGCAAATATTTTTGACACTAAATTTTGGACATTCGGTGAACTTCCCAACACATTGCAGTATAGATTTCTAGGCATTTCGCTATTACAGTATATTAGGAACAAGCTAATTAAAAAAGTTATACTACTTAAAAGATATACGTTTGTTTTTAATTAGACAGCTTTTTGGCGTCGCTTATGGTTTTTGAGATTTAATACTATCATGATCATCAAAAAATTTCGTTATCTAAATGTGCAAGTTACAAAATGGAAGTTAGAATATTTATGTAGAACTTAGAATAATTTTTCAGTCCTAATAACTGTTCCGCTGTAATATTCACAAGACAAATGTTGTCACATTAATTGTTATAACCAGAGGTGGAGTCCTCGAGGACATCCTTGGCCTCGAGGACACATTTCAAAGTCCTTGGCTTCGACCTCGAAGGTCAAGTCCTTGGCCTTCGCCTCGAAGCCTTTAGTCCTCGAAAATTGCCCTGTCCTCGGCTCGACGACAGCACTATTTTTTGAACAGTTGAAACTTCGTTGGAAAACGCCAGAAACCTTACGGAAAATTAGCGAATACCTTTTTGTTTTCCTTTATTGGAGCATAGGCGTAGCCAAGGAGGGGGGCCAAGGGCCCGCCCCCCAATCGAAATTTCACTAATGACAAAAATGTGACAAAAGAGTCTATTGTTTCTTCAGTTTCAAATTCTTTTAAGCATTTTTCGCTTACAACAGTAACTAACAACAATATTGAAGACCAGGAGCCCGGCCCCCCCTCAATTTAATTTTTGCCTGCCAATTTAAACGTATAACCCGGAAGAAATGGTGAGTTTTTGTCCTAAAAGTTGCTATCTCAGGCCCACATCTAGCCTTTTTATGAACGTAATACATTAACCAGGGCCGGATTTACCATAATATGACGCAGTACCAGCTAGGGGTCCCGCGCTCAAATCGTAAGACTTTTTTTGGTCTTCACCTATATTTGGCAGAAAGATGTTGCGAAAATCTCCAAAGCGCCAGGGGCCCAGCGCGATTAAAATCCGGCCCGGCAATAACATGGTTAGTATGTAAGCTGAAAGCTTTGTAAGCGTAACCTTCTATTGTACCACTTTTCGATAACAATTCAGTAATGCATCTCCACCTTGCCGGTTTTTACGCACAAAATACTTTAAAAAAATTAGCCATGGAAAATGCTGATTGAACAAATCATTGAACTTCAATTAAGGGAAACTGGGTCTCCTAGCCAAACATGTACTCCTATAACTGGTTATGTTCATGACAAAGCAAAAATCTCTAAGGAAAATCTTTAAGTGAATAATTATTGGCAGTGACTATTTCACCGAAAATTTTCAAGTTAAAGAGAATAAATCGAAAATGAAAAATACTCATCCGCGCTTTTTTCATTATTACTGGGTCTCCTAGCCAAACATGTACTCCTATAACTGGTTATGTTCATGACAAAGCAAAAATCTCTAAGGAAAATCTTTAAGTGAATAATTATTGGCAGTGACTATTTCACCGAAAATTTTCAAGTTAAAGAGAATAAATCGAAAATGAAAAATACTCATCCGCGCTTTTTTCATTTGCTTGTTTAGGGGTGAAAATTAGGGTTCAGATTAGGGTTTGGGTTAGGGTTCGATTTGGGAATAGTTTTAGAGTATGCATTTGAGTTTGGGTTAGATTTGAATAAGAATTAATAAAAAACTAGATAAAAATTTGCGGTGAAATAAAGCCTTCCATAATTATTTACTGCTAAAATGTTGCAAGAGACAATGCACCTTACCTTCCCCTACCTGGACCAAATCAGTTGCAATTGAAATTTAACTCCAAAATGTAATATGTTAAACGTGTTTTGGACTTAAATTGCGAGTAAAAGGAGGATTAAACAATTTTATTTTTTCAGTTGGCTTTGAATAATATCAAAAATCTAGTGCTTTCGAATGACTCTGAACACTTGCGATTTGTGATTCAATGGCATTACAATAGCTTTTGTTTGCAAAAAATTACAAAAAATCTCCCAACGGCATGGGCTTCGTTTCCAGACGCCCAAAGCCTCCGGCGGCTGGGGGCCCCGCCCCCAGACTCCCGTTTGTGATAATTTTGAATTACACTAGCTTTCTCAATATGTTAACAAAGTTAGATACTTGTCTTTGTACTTTTCAACTACTAGTTGAAGCCCTCTCTTTTGCAAAATTCCGGATAAGTGCCAACAGGCAACGATTTCAGATCTTCCATTCTACGATATCTTTGTCCCACAAAAACTTCCTCTTTTGAAAATTTTTGATGACGTCATTGCATGTGATTTGTGGTTTAGGTCTCCCAAAATCAAAAATCCTGGGTACGCCTGTGAATAGGAGATCGCCTGAAAACTTTTTGAAGACCTTTTTTTTTGTTGGAGAACACTTGCGTTTGTGTCCTTGGTCCTTGGCCTCGAGCATTCCTGTCCTTGGCCTCGAGAGTGTCTGTCCTCGGAAAGGCTGTCCTTGGCCTCGGATTTTTTTTTTGTATCCTTGGCCTTGGCCTCGAGCCTTATGTCCTCGACTCCACCTCTGGTTGTAACCCACACCCTTATCGCCCCAAGGTGTGATACTATAGGTGTACCATCACTTTGGTCTTTTCGCACAAATGTTGTCCTGATGGTTCTTTCAGAGAATTGTGATTTTTGTTTAGAAAAGCTTAATTCTTTGAAGAGCGCAAGCTTACTTCCTATCATTTCTCCGAGTTCAGTTTATGTTTGTTAATTTGAAAATTCCGATTTGATTTGTTTCTGATGAAAAGGATTTTGATAGCAACTATAGCAAAATTTAAACGTCAAACCGCTTTTGAGGCCTTCTTGTTTAGAATGCGAAATATTTCGTGTTGCTTCATGTGTAGAAAGCGAATGCACTCGGCGCAACTTATCTAACTGCTTGATTCCTTTTTCTCAAAGTCATGGAGATAACTTCGGTATTCTTTCGGACACAGAATAAGCCAAAGAGTAAAACCGTTACAAGAAAAGCAGCAACCGTCTTATCAAAACGCAAAAAACTTGCAGTTGTACCACTAGTATAAGAATAAAAAATACGAATTTTATTGGTAATAACATTTGTCTAAACCAGTGCTCCGCAATCTTTTTTAATCTGCGGCACACTTAAAAAACTTGCTGAATTCGGCGGCACACAGCAACTGTCAATATCAGTGACAACACAAAAAGTGCAAAAAATAGTATTGATCTCAAAAAAAAAAAAGTCTTTAGTCTGGAAACCACCGATTTCTGCCATTAGAAGGATCTCTAAAAAAAAAAAGTTTTCAGGCCGGAAAGCCACATTTATCTGCTACGAGTGTTGAGGTTGGGGCTTGCCGATTTGCAAAAAGATGAAAAGTATTTTTGTTTGTTTGCTAGAAAACTGACAAATTCTCTGCGGCACACCTGATATGGTCTCACGACACTCCAATGCGTCGCGACACACCGGTTGTGGAGCACTAGTCTAAACCAGTGGTAGCGAAATGTTTTATATCTCAGACGCTCTCTACCCCTAGTCCTTATTATTGTGAATCAAAATACCCTTACAATACATTAACTCTATAAAAAATATCTTTTTTCGATATATTCAATCCCCATGGGCTATTAAGGTATAATTTAAGAACCCTTGGTTTAAACAGGAAGGGATTTGTTTTGTTTTTTTTTAGTTAAAAACTTAAAATTATTGTGGGTTTTTCCCTGGTTTTTCCGCTCGGATTGGAAATATGGCCGAGACTTACCCATTTTCCGAGACTTCAAGGTGCCGAAACCGAGACGAGACCGAGGCTTTAGACCTTCGAGACCGAGACTTTGAAAAATAGTGTCTCGAGACACTACAGCTCTGGTGAAATGCATTGTTACGCTTAGTTGCAAGTGCAGATAAAGCATGGTAAAGTAGTGTGTAAAGAAAAGGGCCACCCCATTTAATTTGCATAAGGGGCCCCCCCTTTCCTAAGGCCACCACTGACTAGTACTGTAAGAAATGAATAAAATACAGGCCTATTTGTTCAAATTCTAAAATTAAATACAATTAATCGCGATTACCAAATTGTATTGATCTTCTTTAAATGCTGAATGTCAAGCAAAGAGTTTGAATTCCAATTTTAAAGTCTTCTATTGGCTTTACTGGAAATCAATCCAAGGAAAGTGATTAGGCACAAATGCAGTGCGGTTGCCAGAGCAAGCAAAGTGAGTAGGCACGAGCTAAAAGAGAAGGGGTACTAAAATTGACTGAACTTTTTGCACTTTAAAATTGATCTTGTCACAATAAAAAATTGTGTGCAATTTTATATATCGTTTTATAACGTTAAAAGCGTTTCTTCGCTTATTTGCTCTGCGGCCCATAATTGCTTAAAAATCTACCTGAAACAGAAACTGCCACCTGTAAGTAATCTTGAGTGTGCTTAAAAAAAAAAAAAGCAGCTGTACTTTTTAACAAAAAATATTTTCACGAATTAAAAGGTCATAATCACTACTGATTCTGCAAGCCTACATCTCTACTCCGCGACGCATCCGACCATCATTAGCTTTCCTTTGTTCATAGGTCTACTTGCAGCGGATGTTGTAGGGGCGCTGCAGCTTGCAAACGAGCCAACAGAGCTTTCGCTTGAATCATGCTTGAATTATAATCAGTATTAAAAATGTAGGGGAGAAGCGTCCCCCCTTCGAGATTTAAGCATCCCCCATCGAGATTTGAGCGCTGGGTGATCAGACGAAAAAGGTCCTGTCAACACAGTAAATCCCACAAATTCTGGCAGAATACAGACCCAAATTGCGGTGAAGACTTTTTTTTTTTGGTCTTCACTTGATTTCTAGGACGAAATTACATAAATCCCACTGAAGTGCTTTCGCATTCCGAATGCGTTTGTTCAAGGCTGCAAAAGCGTCCCCCCATGCAAAATTTTACAGTTTAAGTACTGATTTTAATCATCAACCAACTTTTTTCAATTCAATGAAAATCGAATTAGGGTCATTCTATTATAAGACAGTCAAAATTTTGAAACTTTGTAACCCACACTCACAGATTTTTTTCATACTTGGATATATGAAAGTCATCAAAACATAATGAAGGTTACAAAAAACGGCATCAAAAATCATCAAGCGGTTTTAAAGTTATGATGGCTTCAATATTGCCACTAGAGGGCAGTGTTTGGCAGTCCTAAATTTTTTAATTTGCATAAAAATCTTCATCCTTATGCTATCGAAATAGGCAAAATATCAATTCTGATAGATTTTGAGGTGAGGAATTCAAAAATGAAGTTAGTTTTTGGAAAATTGCAAAGGTAAGTAGTCAAAATATAGATTGAAAATTTTTTGAGTGCCGGATTTCATTTCCGATTATCTCAGAAAGGCAAAAAAAAATTTTAATCCAACCATTGCCAAAATCTCAAGAATAGATCACTGTTTGACATATTTAAGTTTGGTTAATGTTTTTTGTTCCATATTTCTGTAATTGGTTTTGAAACATACCGAAAAACTAACATTGATTTTTTTGTGATTTTCTAAAGTTTTTGGAACACATGTATTGAATAGTAGCTTATAAAATACTAATAGTTGCAAAAATAAAGTAATCACTTTGTATACACTTAGTAAATCTGTGATCAGCAAAAATTCTGATTTTAACCCTTAAATTGTTGGCGGTTAGTATAGATCTAGCTAGGCTAATACAGTTTCGCTTCACGTTATTTCCCTAGTGAAACTTAGTCAAGTGACAGGCATTGATATAAAGTTTTAACCTCTAAAATGGGTGGATTACCACAAATTGGACTGTTTGGCACAAATTCTCAAATGATTGGGTATATTCTCAATTGAATGGGTATAGCACAAGATTTTCTCCCTTTATGTAAAGGCACTTTGTGCAGGGGTGATAATTAAATCGGATTCTTTATCAATTAGTTGCAAATAGTCAACTTGCCCTAGTGATACATACTTTACCAGAGGTGGAGTCGAGGACACAAGGCTCGAGGCCAAGGCCAAAGCCAAAGACACAAAAAAAATCCGAGGCCAAGGCCAAGGACAGCCTTTCCGAGGACAGAGCCTCTTGAGGCCAAGGACAGGACCTCTCGAGGCCAAGGTCAAGGACCAAGGACACAGGCGCAAGCGTTCTCCAAAAAAAAAAGGTTTTCAAAAATTTTTTTCAGGCGATCTCCAATTTATTGGCGTACCCAGAATTTTTGATTGGGGGAGGCCTAAACCACAAATCACATGAAATGACGTCATCAAAATTTTTCCAAACAGGAAGTTTTTGTGGGACAAAGATATCGTAGAATGGAAGATCTGAAATCGTTGTTGCCTGTTTGCACCTAACCAGGATTTTGCAAAGGGGAAGGGCTTAAATTAATAGTTGAAAAATGCAAATATCTAACTTTGGTAACGAGTTGAGAAAGCTTGTGTAACACAAATGTATCACAGACGGGGGTTTGGGGGCTGGAACCTCAGCTGCCGGAGGCTTTGGGGATCTGGGGGCGAAGCCCCCAGCCGTTGGGCAATTTTTTGTAATTTTTTGCAAGCAAAAGCTATTTTAATGCCCTTGGATCACATTTTGCAAGTGTTCAGAGCCATTAGAAAGCACTAGATTTTTGACATCTGAAAGCCAATTGAAAAAATTGAATTGTTTAATCCTCCTTTTACTTGCAATTTAAGTCCAAAACACGTTTAACATCTTGCATTTTGGAGTTAAATTTTAATTGTAAGTGATTTGGTCCAGGTAGGGGGAAGTAAGGTGCATTGTCTCTGGCTCAGAGTGGTAAGTCGGGCCGGGCTTTTCGGGTCGGGTTTGGGCCTAAAGTTGACAAAAATGTCGGGCTTAATTCGGGCCTGAGACGTACTTTTTGTCTTAGGTGTACAAAAAAATAATTAAAATAACTTGGAATATTGCTAAATTTTTTAGACTTAACTTAACTTTCGGATTTTTTCGGGCATGATTTGGGCTTCAAACTATTTTCGGGTTCGGGCGGGTTTGGGGTTATAGTTTAGGGTTCGGGCCTGAACTATTCGGCCCGTTTACAACTCTGCTCTGGCTACATTTTAGCAGTAAATAATAATCCACTCGAAGATTTTCCTTAGAGATTTTTGTTTTGTCATGAAAATAACTAGCAATAGGAGTACACGTTCGCCAGGGGACCCAGGCCCCTCAATTGAAGTTCAATGATTTGTTCAATCAGCATTTTCCATGGCTAATTTTTTTAAAAAGTATTTTGTGCCTAAAAATCGGCGAGGTTGGAGGTGAAATACTGAATTGTTTTTGAAAAATGGTACAATAGATGGTTACGGCTACTAACCATGTTATTGCAGGGCCGGATTTACATCGCGCTGGGCCCCTGGCACTTTGGAGATTTTCGAAACATCTTTCTGTAATATATACTTATCAAAAAAAGTCTTACGATTTCAGATCGGGGCCCTTAACTGGCACTGCGTCATATTATGGTAAATCCGGCCCTGATTAATGCATTACGTTCACAAAAAGGCTAGATGTGGGCCTGCGATAGCAACTTTTAGGACAAAAACTCTCCATTTTCTCGGGGTTATACGTTTAAATTGGCTGGCAAAAATTGAATTGAGGGGGACCTGGGGCCCCTGGTATTCAATATTGTTAATTAGTTATACTGTTGTCAGCGAAAAATGCTAAAAAGAAACTGAAACTGAGGAAACAGTAGGCTTTTTTGGCATATTTTTGTCATTGGTGAAATTTCAATTGGGGGGAGGGCCTGCCCCCTCCCATTGCCTACGCATATGCTCCAAGTGAGGAAAACAAAAAAAGGTGTTCGCAAATTTTCCGCGAGGTTTCTGGCGTTTTCCAACGAAGTTTCAAGTGTTCAAAAAATAGTGCTGTCCTCGAGCCGAGGACAGGGCAATTTTCGAGGACTTGAGGCTTCGAGGCCAAGGACTTCAAAATGTGTCCTCGAGGCCAAGGACGTCTTGGAGGACTCCACGTCTGTACTTTACAGTTCAGATTTCATTTGAACACTTAGCACGAAAAACAAAATATACCCTTAAGTTGCTACTAACTGCCAGGAAACCTGGAATGACTTCCTTATGTGTCATGGTTTAAACATATAAATTGTGTAAAAATAGTCTAAGGTGCATGTTAAGTGCTGCAGATTACAGTAACACCTTGACATTTATTTAACAGAAACTATAATTGGTTTGCTAGCAATATGTTGCGTATACTTAACAGGGTTTGTAATTAACGTTTGCCCAACGCAAGCTGAAATCGCCTAGAGCAAATTATTTTCTGGTTCAACTGTTAAGTCAATAAAATTCACCACATGAAATAAGCAACTTCGAACAAGATTATTTAAAAACGCAAATTATCGGTACCGCTTTTGCTACAGTACAATAAAATAAATGCAAGTAAAGTAAGCTCTTGCTTGCTTTATTTTAGTGCAATCACGGCACTTAACACTTTAATCGCACACACATTATAAATCGCAATTAACGTTTCTTAATCGCATGTAAATTCGTTCTATGCTCAAACACGGTTTGCGATTCTTTTGGCACAAAATGCTTCGTTCTCTTTCAGCAAAAATTTTTACCACGCTTGTCGCGCTAATTGCTCTTTCGGGTATCACAAGTACTACCCTGTGCTGTAAGAAAGCAAGGTCGAAAATTTGTCAACTTTTTGTTTTAGTTTTTTTTAAAGATCTTTAGTTCTTTTATCCTTCACACAAAAAAGTGTTCGCAATTGAATTGATTACTTCTGCGATCAGTAGCGTACGCAGGATTTTCGAAAGAGGGGGGGGGCAAAAAATTTGAGTTTAATGAAGACCTGAATGAAAAATTTCCAGCCCAAAACCAAGTATGTTTTTCTGCCCAAAATTAGGTGAAGACCAAAAAAAAAAGAAAAAAGGTCTTCACTCAAATTTAGTCCGGTTTTTGGCCAAAAAAAGATCTTCGCCCACCGTTTCGGTGCTCTAACTATCTGCCCAAGTTACGAAGGGAGGGCCATGCCACAATTTTGCATACTTTTCTATGCTAATTAGACAATTCTGGCGACCCAAAGGGGGGGCATGGCCAAATGCCCCCCCTGAATACGCCCCTGTCTGCGATATTTGTTACGCAAGAAAACTGAGATGTAATGCAGAATAGAACAATAGATGTCATTTTTTACGATAAATTAAAAGTTTTTCAATGCGATAAACTCGTCATTAGTTTCCGAAGATAGATTTTTATGACTAATTAAGTTTGTTATCTAAAACAACATAAACTGAAGTTCAGCCAGCGCAAGACTTTAATTTAATTACGCCAGTGGTGGGCACTTCCGCAAACCGGTCCGCTAGTCCGCAAATCTGCAAATTGAGGACTCAAGGTTTTGGTTTGCGGATTTGCGAACCGATTTCTTACCGCAAACATTTGCGGATTCGCGGTAAAAAAATTAAAATCTACCGCAAATCCGCAAATCAACAACATCACTGGGATCGTTTCTGCAATTTCCAAAAAAATAATATGTTTTTACGATTCAATGTATCGACAGATTTGGGTGGATGATGTATTTCTAAAGTACAACACCCTCTAACCAAGTTTCTCTGCTGTGGAACGAATTTTTCCCAGAGGTGCTACTATTCTTACAGCAAAATGAGTTGGCATAAGATCAAGAAACTTCCCACAGCTTGTTTTTGTGAAGAAAAACTTGGGCTTTTTGAAGTGGCAAAGGTTGCATAAGGCGAGTTTGATGGACATGCCCAGCACGTTTAGCGAATAAATAGGCTGCATGCCTACCAACATTTTCAGTCTTAGTTTTATCTTTTTAGTGTTTTTCTTTCGTTGATTGTCTGTTTGGAAGGCATGCTTTAGACTACATGCGTTGCCGCTCAAAAAATTTCCAAAAATTTTTGGAAATTAATATTACTGCCTGCTTTAGAATCCTGAAAAAAAATTTTGTATCCTGAATAATTTTGTCATATTTGGTAATGTATACACAATACAACTCTTTGCTTTTTTGATATTCCAAAGTTTGTGTATTGTGCAAATGATGCGTTAAAATACTAAGCCTATTTTTTATTTAAGAAATGGCATAAATTTCTGAGCAGTTGGCGGCGTTACTCCAAAAATTTCCATAATTCACGAGCAAAGTTAATCATATAGACAAAGTTTTTGGCGGGTAAATTACTACGGCACATTGATCTTGTAGAGTTTTGGCACCACCAACAAACTGGCCACTGTCGAAACAAATTTTTTATTTAGCAGTGACCATTAATTGAACCTATGTTACATCCCGATAACCCAGACTTAAAACCTTAATTTTTTATTTCTGCAATTACTTTATGTGCTGAATGCTGACTGCTCAGCGCTAAAGAGGAGCATAAAATTTTATATCAGAGCGAGTTTTCAAGCAAAATTAATATCTGTACCCAGTGACGTACGCAAAAAAGTTTAAGAAGTCTAAAGTCACGCACCCAGGGGCCTAAAGTTTCGTCGCACTGTGACGCCTCAAATCAATATAATGGAGAGTGCATTTACGCAGTAATAACGTACATCCTCTTAGAACTGCTTCGTTTTGCTTTATCTGTTTCATTTTTAGGGTCTGAGGGGAAGGCCATGGCACAGTGGCCTTCTTCCTAGGTACGCTGGTGTCTGCACCGTAATTATATAGTATGAAATTTGAAAGCTTTTGAAAGACTGCTCTTATCCAAAGTCTGACTTGAAGTTCAAGCGTTAGAATTTCACGTAACCATTGATCAGGACTGTATTGCAACTGAAATAAAATAAACAAAGGAACCAATTTTTGGCATGTTCTTCTTACACCTAGCACCTTTCATCTTTGCTAAAGTTTACCTTTATATGAACAGTTGAACACCTTTCAAAACAATTTAAAAATTTTTTGCACCAGTACAGGAGCAAAAAAAAAAAACTGCTGACTACAATTATCACGTTTGAAACTAAGTTATTTTAATCGTGATCTGCAAATTGCCATGCTTGATTAAAGGAGCAGAAAGTGACATCGACAACAACCCCCGCTCCATTCCGTCACTCAAGCAGTAAATCCCAGCCTGTATGCCTGTAAAGTATCATTTTCAAGAACGCAAAAACGCAAGTTCGTGCGTCTCGAGTTTTTACTTTTCCGCGACCCATTAAAGATTCGTGCATCTCTATTTGTCCTATATGACAAGTACATGTACGGTGCAAGTATGCAAATCAAACAAGGATTTTTAACTCAACGAACATACTGTAGTTAGAACGAGCGACGAAAGTAACTGGCAGTAGAGGTTACTCTCTTCCAAGTGTCTACTCCAGATAGCAGAGTCGCAGCCGTAATCCAACTTCGGCCGCAGTTTTGCTTGAACAAAACCTGCGTACATTTCCACTCGGCCCTGCTGCTGACATGTATATTATAACTTACAAAAACAGAATATTAAATAAACCGAAAAAAACTTGGTATGTTTATTACAGGTCTGCAGCCGATTTGGAAAATATCAAGCATTGTTATATTGCTATAATGCTATAGGTCTTCTCTATTTACCAAACCAAAAAAAAAAACAGCAAAGTTTGCGGTTCAAGTTTGCGGAAGTGAAGTCATTTGCGGTTGTGGAAGTGCAAAAAAGTACCGCAAACGTACCGCAAACTTGCGGATTTGCGGTTGCGGACCACCCATTGCTATTTTGCGGAATTTGCGGTTGCGGAATACAGTCTGAATTTGTGGTGCCCAGCACTGAATTACGCGTTGTGATTGTGACGTAACGAATACTAAAATAATCTCAAACTTTTACCTAAAATGTGACTTTTGACAAAACAAAAAAGAATCAACAGAACTAATGATAAAAATCGGTATTTTTGTTGAATTTTTATAATGGATATTGGATATTGATTTTTTGTTTGTTGTGATGAGATATTTTGGGAAAAAAAGCGTGCCATGCGATTCCCATCCCACAATAAAAGGTTTCTGTTACGTCACTATGATTTAAAAATCGCACACAAGAACTGGATTTTCTCGAAATACAATACTATGCAAATTCGGTAGTACCGCACTTTTTCGAAACTAAACAACATAAAAATGCACTCTGCCATTGTGGTTCGGGCAAGTTAAGATCTCCCCGGGCAAGTAAATGTTTGTTATAACTGGCCCGACGGGCAAGTTGTTAAAAAATTAATTTTGACCACTGCTGTATATATATGTATTTAGTGCTAAGTACGAAATGAAATTAGATAAGTGGAATTCAAAAGACTTACTTAACAGTCAATAAACTATGGGGTATATCCAGCATATGCAACATATTGCTAGCAAACCAATTTTAGTTTCTGTTAAATAAATGTCAAAGTGCTACTGTAATCTGCAGTACTTAACATGCACATTAGACAGAGGTGGAGTCGAGGACACAAGGCTCGAGGCCAAGGCCAAGAACACAAAAAAATCCGAGGCCAAGGCCAAGGACAGCCTTTCCGAGGACAGAACCTCTCGAGGCCAAGGACAGGAATGCTCGAGGCCAAGGACCAAAGACACAGGCGCAAGCGTTCTCCAAAAAAAAAAGGTCTTCAAAATTTTTTTTTCAGGCGATTTCCAATTCATAGGCGTACCCAGAATTTTTGATTGGGGGAGGCCTAAACCACAAATCACATGAAATGACTTCATCAAAATTTTTCCAGATAGGAAGTTTTTGTGGGACAAAGGTATCGTGGAATGGAAGATCTGAAATCGTTGCTGCCTGTTTGCACCTAACCAGAATTTTTCAAAGAAAGGGAGCTTAAACTAATAGTTGAAAAATGCAAATATCTAACTTTGGTAACGAGTTGAGAAAGCTTGTGTAACACAAATGTATCACAGACGGGGGTTTGGGGGCGGGGCCCCCAGCCGCCGGAGGCTTTGGGGGTCTGGGGGCGAAGCCCCCAGCCGTTGGGCAATTTTTTGTAATTTTTTGCAAGCAAAAGCTATTTTAATGCCCTTGGATCACATTTTGCAAGTGTTCAGAGCCATTAGAAAGCACTAGATTTTTGACATCTGAAAGCCAATTGAAAAAATTGAATTGTTTAATCCTCCTTTTACTTGCAATTTAAGTCCAAAACACGTTTAACATCTTGCATTTTGGAGTTAAATTTTAATTGTAAGTGATTTGGCTTAGGTAGGGGAAAGTAAGATGCATTGTCTCTGGCTACATTTTAGCAGTAGGCTAAATATTAATACACTCGAAAATTTTCTTTAGAGATTTTTGTTATGTCATGAACATAACCAGCTATAGGAGTACACGTTCGCTAGGGGGCTCAGGCCCCCTCAATTGAAGTTCAATGATTTGTTCAATCCGCATTTTCCTTGGCTAATTTTTTTTAACTATTTTGTGCGTAAAAACCTTCGAGATTGGAGGTGAAATACTGAATTGTGTTTGAAAAATGATGCAATAGATGGTTATGGCTACTAACCATGTTATTGTCGGGCCGGATTTACATTGCGCTAGGCCCCTGGCACTTAAGAGATTTTCGCAACATCTTTCTGCCAAATATAGGTGAAGACCAAAAAAGTCTTACGATTTCAGATCGGGACCCCTAGCTGGTACTGCGTCATGTTATGGTAAATTCGGCCCTGATTAATGCATTACGTTCACAAAAAATCTAGATGTGGGCCTGAGATATCAACTTTTAGGACAAAAACTCTCCATTTTCTCGGGGTTATACGTTTAAATTGGCTGGCAAAAATTGAATTGAGGGGACCCGGCGCAAACAATAAGCTTTTTTGTCACATTTTTGTCATTGGTAAAATTGTAATTGGAGGTAGGCCCTGCCCCCCTCCCATTGTCTACGCCTATGCTCCAAGTGAGGAAAACAAAAAAAGGTGTTCGCAAATTTTCCGCGAGGTTTCTGGCGTTTTCCAACGAAGTTTCAAGTGTTTAAAAAATAGTGCTGTCCTCGAGCCGAGGACAGGGCAGTTTTTGAGGACTTGAGGCTTCGAGGCCAAGGCCAAGGACTTCAAAATGTGTCCTCGAGAACGTCCAGGCCAAGGACGTCCTCGAAGACTCCACCTCTGACATTAGACTATTTTTATATAATTTATATGTTTAAACCATCACACATAAGGAAATCATTCCAGGTTTCCTGCCAGTTAATAGCAACTTAAGGGTTTATCTTGTTTTTAATGCTAAGTGTTCAAATGAAATCTGAACTGTAAAGTATGTATCACTAGGGCAAGTTGACTATTTGCAACTAATTGATAAAGAATCCGATTTAATTATCACCCCTGCACAAAGTGCCTTTACATAAAGGGAGAAAATCTTGTGCTATACCCATTCAATTGAGAATATACCCAATCATTTGAGAATTTGTGCCAAACAGTCCAATTTGTGGTAATCCACCCATTTTAGAGGTTAAAACTTTATATCAATGCCTGTCACTTGACTAAGTTTCACTAGGGAAATAACGTGAAGCGAAACTGTATTAGCCTAGCTAGATCTATACTAACCGCCAACAATTTAAGGGTTAAAATCAGAATTTTTGCTGATCACAGATTTACTAAGTGTATACAAAGTGATTACTTTATTTTTGCAACTATTAGTATTTTATAAGCTACTATTCAATACATGTGTTCCAAAAACTTTAGAAAATCACAAAAAAATCAATGTTAGTTTTTCGGTATGTTTCAAAACCAATTACAGAAATATGGAACAAAAAACATTAACCAAACTTAAATATGTCAAACAGTGATCTATTCTTGAGATTTTGGCAATGGTTGGATTAAAATTTTTTTTTGCCTTTCTGAGATAATCGGAAATGAAATCCGGCACTCAAAAAATTTTCAATCTATATTTTGACTACTTACCTTTGCAATTTTCCAAAAACTAACTTCATTTTTGAATTCCTCACCTCAAAATCTATCAGAATTGATATTTTGCCTATTTCGATAGCATAAGGATGAAGATTTTTATGCAAATTAAAAAATTTAGGACTGCCAAACACTGCCCTCTAGTGGCAATATTGAAGCCATCATAACTTTAAAACCGCTTGATGATTTTTGATGCCGTTTTTTGTAACCTTCATTATGTTTTGATGACTTTCATATATCCAAGTATGAAAAAAATCTGAGAGAGTGGGTTTTTCGAATTTGTTTCGAATTTTTTCAAATTTGTTATCTGAAAACTGTCTAATCTCGGCGGCTTGCTGAACAATTTGATGCAACTATAGAGTACCACAAACGGGAGTCTGGGAACCGAGCCCCCAACCACCGGAGACCATGGGGTGAAGCCCAAAGACGATTTTTCGAAAAAAAAAATCAGCCTCTTTAGCGCCATTTGGATCCTATTGCATGTTTTTGGAGCCATCTAAACGAACTAAAATTCGGACAACATTTGAAAGCGTCAAATTGCTCAGCCCCTGGCCCTACACCTCTACACTTACTTGCAGGTCAGGTCTAAAACACGTTTAACTTGAAACGCTTGTATTTAGGGTTAAATTTTCTAAGTGACTTTGTTAAGGGAGAGGGGAGGGGCTAAATCCCCCAAGGCTCCCCTGGTTGCGCCACTGTATATCGTCCCAATTATGTTACAGCAATATTGATTGGGATTGTCAGCAGTTGCGCAAAGAATCGAGAAAACAAGAAAAGAGAACTATGATTGAAAGTGGAGTTCTAAGTCGGCCGAGGCTTTTTGGTCAGATTTGGGCTTGAGATTGACAAAATTTCGGGCTCAATTCTAGCCTGATACGTGGCTTGTGTTTTAGATGGTATATAAACATAATCAAAATAACTTTGCTATATACACTGAATGAAGACTTCAGTTAAGCATCAATTCGATCATTGGAGTACAATAACTATAATTGCATCACAGTTTATCATTCGATATGAAGTTTTATTTGTTCAAAGCAGACTAAACTTTTTTGAAAAAAATACTGTATGCGTTTTTTAGACCTAATTTAACTTTCGGGCCTGCTTTAGGCTTTAAATCAATTTTCGGGCTTATAATTTCGGGTTCGGGCTTGAACTCATTGGCCCGTTTGCAACTTTTTTTAACTCAGCAATCTTCTTATTCTCAAGTCTTATCACTTCATGACCATAACACAAGATATTTCTCCAAATTAAATTATTTCATAAAGCCCACCAATTTTGAATTAGGTAGACGTACCATGCACATACTTGGACCAAAAATCTGTGCCCAAGTACCATGGAAATATTTAAACAAGCTTCAATCAACTTTTTTGCAAAGAAACTAAGAAATCACACGCCGTCAAAATATTAAGATGATATCGATTTACCATAATTAACAAAGCTATTAGCACTATTAACAATAAAATTAAGCAAACTTGCAATGCTTAGGATCATGCTATGATTAACTTAGTTCGGATACTCTCTGATCAACTAAAAATTTACTAGCTGTCGATAATTATATTTCATGTCTTTATGTTTTTTCGTATGGTTTTTCTGCACTAAAACCCTATTTTGATACTAAGCACTTTCTCTGTAAAAATTTTCAATGTTAATGCTGACATGTTGTGTAAAATTTGCCCTCAGATATCCTAATTCCAGGCTAAATTTTTGGCTGAAGATACTGGGCAATTAAACTCTTCAACTAGCCTGTCTTTGTATATATCTTTATGTGGGTTGTTTTTACTGTTTACTTTTGTTTAATATCAGCTTCAAGGGGGCAACTGACTCGAAGACCGTGAGGTCATTTTCGTTGTCTCATGGTTTGGTTTTTGTGCTTTTGCAATTTTCATCTTTTTGTGAATGCTTAGAGCTATACAAAATGTGTTGTGGTGTTAGCGTTGAACCATTCCGAACAAAAGTTGATTTGATTGATTGAACGTACATACTGATTCTTTTGTTGCATCATTGTCTGTTGTCTCGTCGTTGTTTGATGTGTACAAAAAGTATTTTGAGTTAGTAAACCGAAATGGGGGAGCATAAGCACGAAGCATGCAGCCGTTAGGGGGGCAGCCTCCGTAGCGACGGCACTGCCACTACACCACTAATCGGTGACGTAATAAGATATTTTAGTCTTCGTGAATCCAAATTAGAATTTAGTTTGTATCTTCTGCGCAAATACTAAACTAAAAAATACGTAACTTGTATACTGTTTTGCCCATTTCCATAGTGCTCAATGGACAAGAGCCAGGGATAGTTAACGATCCAGGATGTTCAGTTAAAAATTAAAATGATTAGAGGGAAACAGACTGTTTTTTTTATTTTTAACCATTTTAACTTTTAGCTGAACTTCCTGCATCGCTAAAAAAATACGCATATTTTTTGTCTTTCCAGAGGTAAAAAACATAGGTATTTTCTGCGCAAAAACTGCAATAAAGTGTATGCAAATTAATTTTCACCATGCAGTCTTCCTGCCTCAGAAGTTCATCCTGACAAAAGACTTGCAAAGCAACCTGGAAAAGCATGCTCTCTGTTAATGTTGTTGTGGTTAGACCAGAGGCGCATAGACAGAAATTTCAAATGGAGGGGTGGGCAAAAATCAAAAGTAGTCACACTAGACGGGGTGTGGGGGCGGAGCCCCAAGCGCTAAAGTCATTGAAGGCGTGGCAGCGAACCCCTCAGCCCTAGGAGTCAAAATATTTTTTACGTTTTTTTACAAAAATAACTCAATTTTTGTATCAATTACAAAAATAACTTAATCAACTTTCGTAGCTTTGGAGACAGATTAGTTATTTGCAACTTGCCAAGCAGCAAACGCTAACCGTTATTGGCACTGAGAGGAAAAACATCTGAAATATAGCCCGCCTCCAGCAGCTACTTTGAAATGCTATTGTACGACAAGCCCTCTTTAACAAGCCATAACCCAAGTGAAAGAGCAAGAGTAACGACCAAGGCTTTCCAAAGTTTTGGGTTATCAATTTTTTAGGATCCACAATACTGGCATGGGCTAAAAAATCTGAAATCGGCATTAGCTCAACCCTCGAACTATGATACTCTAAAATAGCAGGTAACAAAAACTTTTTCCATGTGTATGCATTATTTTAGCTTAAGAAAGCTGATTTTAACGTTTTTACATTTTTTGCATTGTGGTTGGCCCAGAGGGGAAAACCATGGCACAATTGCCCCCCCCATGGGTCAGATGCAAACAAGATGGAACCATAAGGGTTGTTTTTTTATGCCATTCGTACAAACACAAAAATTCATTGTTCAGCACAGTCTGTCATACTGTATCTTAGTTTGTTGGTACTCTGTGCTTTTTGTTCGAAACTTACAGCAGTGGGGCATTCAGCAAGTCCGGACCCTCCCTGCTCAAACCTGAAAAGTATAAGAAAAACTTGTAATGCATAATATTCATTGCAAAAACGGAGCAATATCTATTTCTTATCTACACTTAACAGCAAAATTCTCGGTGGAGGTTGGGCGGGGAAATGAACATCTCCAAAAATTTTTTTTTTTTAATGCAGAAAATGAGGTTAAATTTTATGTTTTTTATTTTATTTTATGATTTACCGGCTAGAAAAAAAAGGCTCAAATTTTACCATTAGCCCACCGCCCTCATAGCCCATTCATACATCCAGTTTAATCATAGTTTTGCATTGTTAACTTCTATGCCACGCTTTAAAAGCAATAATTTTTACTAAAATACGCCAAAAATTAAGTTGTTTTTGCCAAAAAAGTTACAAAATCTCCGAGCGCTGAGTGATCCGTCCCAAGCCTCTCTTGGCCCCGGCGGTTGGAGGCGTTACCCCCTTAAGATTACCAATGACCTCCAACTGCAGGGGGCTCTGCCCCAGACCCCCAAAATAGCCCTCATTGCAGAGTTTTGGCTCCGCGCCAGGCTAAAGTAACAGGCAGTATACAAAATTTATTTCCAAACAACACATGGTAGCTGGTTGCACCAAAAGCTATTAAGTTAAAAGGAAAAATTATTTGCAAAAATATTACATCTTGAGCGGACCCACCTGGCAAAAGGATGTTGATCAGCTCCTGCACAGTAAGTTCGGCGTTCGTGCGAAGAGTATAGAATACGAAACAAATCCACAGGCCCAATCATTCACACGTATAAATAAACCAACTGTTTCAATGTATTATCGTTGCAAAAAAAAATTATGGAATGAAATTGCAATACTGTAAGTAACTTTCTTATTTTAAAATAACAAGAGTCAAAGATGGAAATGGAAAACGTACAAAAAACTGCGCAAAGATGTAATAAAAACCAATCAAATTTACTGTAATTGCTACAATAACATTAGCACTATTAGCAGCTAATCGTTAACACTCGTGCAGTGAGCCATAGGAAAAATTGCTACGAATGGCAAAACGAACCGCCACCAGGAAAGATGAATTATATGCAATGCAGGTTTCGTTTTCCCTACATAAAATACAGCATAATATCACAGTACAGTAACACCTTTTCGTCCGCATTTTTTGCCAAATTTATTGTCTACACTCTACACAATACTAATTATCACAAGGAGACGAATTTCATGTTTCAAAAACTTTGTTCGTGAAAATGAAAACGATATTCAAAAATCGAAATACTGTAAACTCTAATCTCCGTCTATGACAATAAATGCACAGTGCAGTTGTGGACATTAGGCAAAGCCGAAGACGAAAAAATAAACCGGACCAATGAAAATCCTTCGGCGTATGTGGTAGACACGTGGCAGCTTGACTCGAAGGCTGTAAGATCCCTTAGTTGTCTATACTAGCCAAGGCAACTTGATATGGGGTGAATGAAGATAAAATTAGCAATACACTCTTGCGCTATGAAAAAAAAAGTAACACACATGCAAGGCAAATGAAAAACTGTGTAAATTCGCAAATATTCGATTACAGTAACACTGCGAAATAATCCATAAAAGTTAACACTGAAGGCCTCTTGGAAACACTGCGCTGTCAACGTAGCCATCCATCATTGTTGCAGAAGCATTTGGAAACACCGAGTTCGATATCTCACAGTTTTGTTTTTCCACGTCTATCATTGTCACGGGCAAAGAATGCGACCTCTGAAATAGATCTAGGTTTCGGGCCTGAATGTGTTGATTGACAGGTTGCGAATAATCAAGGTCAATTGAAAAGCAAGGTTGGGGGAGAAAAGCTTGAGAAGATGTGACATGTGTTGTGCAAGATGTGGAATATGTGAAGTGTAGAGTCGTTGTGGGGGCCATGTATTGGCCAAAATGTTGTCCCGTCACAACTACAGTGGAGTTATGCGCGTTTACTTCAGGCCAACAATCCAAATCTTGACTTGCTTGCTCAGCCTTTACAGAAATAATGTTATGATGTTTTTCCATAGCCAAATTTTGAGAGCCATTTTCGTAAACTTCACGTTCCAACCAGCTGTCGCGTTGATTAAAAACAAGCGATTGGTCAAAAACAGGTGTGGCAGCCCTGCATCGAAAATTCGGAAGAGCTTCAACCATTGACTTGTTAGGTAAAGGAAAATTGATAGAAGCGTCGACCGGTTGGCTTGGTACGGCGCAGTGATTAGAATGTGGAAAAAGATAATTTTCACTTTGGATCTGAGAGCAACGCGCTGCTTTTCGGCGAAGTTCTGCAAGATCTTGCTTCGATTTCCGGCCAAATTTGACATCTGAAATTTAATATGATTCATTGATCCATATCCTCCACACACGAGGATGCGACAGCGGCGCTTTTATTTTCCACAAATTGTCTGGACCCGCTTAGGAGTTGTCCGTATCCCAAGCTTTTCGGTCTACATTGTGCGTAAAATCGTGAGCGTACGAACAATCGAGCATGTGCTAAGTTTGTTTAAACAGTTCCAGCTAATACGCTGGTAAGGCAGATTCGGATGTACAGAATTTCTACTTTAAGCTAGTATTCGGATGTACAGAATTTCTACTTAAAATCAAGAAATTAAAAATACCCTCACAATTACATGCCCAGTGTAGAATAGGCCTAAAGCCACAGCGTTATTTTTACAACGACGCTGCTTACAGCAGCGGATTCAACCAGTCGTTGCTTTTTTCGGACAAGATATTTTACGATGATTATCTCGCTAGGTGCATTTGAACAAGCAGCAAATTCTTTGAGCGAGAATTCAAAAAAAGCAACACCAGGATCACCGTGGAACGGATTCTACGAGTGCTAAGTAGCCAATTCTAATCGCTATGAAAAGTGTGCAAATTATGCATCAGTAAACGTGTGACGCTGCTGTTCTTTAACAGACAATAAATATGCTACGCAGCAACATAATTTACGCAAAATATTGAGGTTACCGCCAACTTGTCACCTTAAGAAATTGCATTGATTTAGCTTTTGATACTTTGAACAAAGCGGCACGTGGTTAGACTGTCTAAACGTGTGAAGATTTTATTGTTCCGAGTTGTTTCATTATTTGCTTAACATCCGATGAGCCACCTGCGGTTGTGGTTCTTTTATTGATTGCACCACAATGTCTCAGTTTCTTGGAAGATAATTCAAATCCAAAAAAAGTGAAAAGCAATACAAAAGCTTGCTGCTGTATGTCATTGGTTAAAGAAAACCTTGTTTGTGTGAATGACCTCACTGACTTTACTTATCTTTTCATTAGAAGCATAATGCAGTATTTGACGCGTAATTAACTTTATGTTTTTAATCAATTTTTGAATCGCAGTGGATTCTTTAACGCAGCTTTTGCAATTGAAAGTTTGTAAGTATTGCGTATATGTGCAGCGATAAGAAGTCGGACTCTGATACAAAACTCGAATCCCTCTTCAGTTGCTGATTCTGCAAGCGTACTTTTGTACTCGAAACACAAGTGTTTGTATGAAAAATTTCTATCTGATCGTGTTTCTTTAGTTTTTGTCTTGTGTTGATAAAACAATATCTTTTTATATCGTAATTAGGATAAGGAACTTAGGATGAGGTTGCTAAACTTAGGATAAGGTTGCTAACCACTAAACTCGCTACTGTAATAATTACATAGATGCGTAATTTGAAGGATACCGGCCAGTTAGCCAAGCGGTAACGCGTTCGTATCTGAAGCGGGAGGTTTGAGGTTCAAATCTCGGGCCGGTCAAATTGGACAGAGTGTTGCCAACGGCTCGCCACCGCTGCGACATTTCTTCGAATGGAGCTGTGTTGCCCGGGCGCAATGACGCGGAGATGAGCCTCGCCAACTCGTTAATCGCTTCGGCGTAATACAGTACATCGAGTATAATGAAAGATTTGATATGATTTGAATCAAGGGTCTGAACCAGTCTTTTCACTAATGACGGGTACATAACTTAATGTGTTTTGAACAAAAGCGACGCGAGTGAATTACTTTCAGAAAAAGAAAAAAGGGAATGGCGAGTCGAGTAACTAAAAAAAAGCAAGTCGAATTGAGTGTCGAGTCATTCACAAAAAAACTAAAATAATACAGTAAAAAAAATTCTCTTACTTTCGGAGACGGGACTTCACTTGTCCACGTGCTGTGATACAACCACTTTGCAAAATAAATTTATTTAACCTAAATGACACTATAAACACGAGGCTATTCTACAAAAAAAAAAAAAAAAAAAATAGCATGGTTGTAGTTGTTTCTTAATTGCGAAGAAAATCTAAAAGATGCCTCAAGTTATTGGAATAAAAATTGGAGTCGAGTCGAATCTTTTACATAATTGTGACTTGAGTCGTTCAATGCCTGGCGGAATCCAATCAACACCGGAAATTGGAGGCTAATTTATTACCGCCAAAATATTTACAAATTTGGACAGCAACTTTTCAGGTCAAAATAAAATTTTTTTGCTACT
Source organism: Trididemnum nubilum (assembly GCA_963965965.1). NCBI lineage: Eukaryota > Metazoa > Chordata > Ascidiacea > Aplousobranchia > Didemnidae > Trididemnum > Trididemnum nubilum. The sequence goes on along the minus strand of OZ014473.1, from coordinate 37,632,321 downwards.
TGTATTGTTATTCCACGCGTGGATGCAAGTCTGACTTGTTTATAAATTTGTAAAAAAGAAAAAGCGGTCAAACAATAATTACGATCAAGGCAGGTAATGATCGTGTGAAAGGCTACTAAATAAAAATTTTATTTTGATTTAGCTAATACAGTTTTTTATTTTATTGGTATATCTTATGTCATGAAAATTGGTTTGCATCTTTTTTTATTTTATATTCGCCCTGTCTTAAGCTAGCTAATGCATTATTTGTTACGCTTGAGATGAAGTTGGTAAATTTCTACTTCGTTTTCCGGAAACACTGCAGTTTCCGAAAATTTTAAAATAGGCATTTAGCAGTCATTTGTTTCATGAAAGGTCAACCAGCTGATCTTTTCTGTCCTGGAATTCAACGGCATGACTGATCCAACAACGCTCCAGTGGTTGTCGGATTAAACCACCACAAGACCTTGTCGTAACCAGGGCATCAAAAATAAATCTTATTAGGAAGTACGAAGACTCATATCGGTCCCCTTTGGTGAAGACCAAAATAACAGGTCTACACCGGAAATCCAGGTAGCCTTTGCCTCACGCACACAGATCTATAGAAACTACTTGGGTGCCATACAGATCTAGGAAAACTTGAGTGTCGGAGTAACTAATTGGAAGCGCGTTAACTTATTGGTCCTCCTAGTACCGTGTCCGGGTACAATGTACCCCCTAAACTACCTTCTCGCTGGCTCTGGTCGTAACTTTCAACTAAATGTTGATTTCGACCATGTTTTGCGTGCATGACAAGAATGAGACTTTTTATCAAAAGTTGATTACAATTTCGTTCACCTAGTACTGTAAACTGTCTTAAACTCGTTCTGCGTACTCCAGTTTCCGTAAAAAAATCCTACCTTTAATTTTCGCAATACAACTGATTATTTTAAGCCCAATACGATTCTGAAATAATCTTGTTCAAATTTTGTTGCGTACAATTTTTTTACCCCATACTTACGTAATATGCACAAGACTTAGATTATACATATTTTGAAACTCAAAATTGATTTACAGTAAATTTATTTTCATTATCGCCATTAAAATAAAAGTTGTTGCAACAAACATAGCAGTCTTTAAATTGGTTTACGAAAGCGAAAAATTTTCCCAATTGAAATGTTCTATCTGATCTTGAAAATGAAAATGTGTGAAAATAACTGATATTGAAAACATAAAATTTTCCCATTTGAAAATCTAAATTACGGTATCTGATCAAACTATAAGTTTCTTAATTACTCCAAGTGTTTTAGAAAATACTTTAGAATCAATCAGAAGCAGAGAAGTCTCTGTTTTTTGTCAACAATGTTGTTCCTATTAATGGATTTCGTCTCAAGATGATTTCGGGTCTCTGTTTCTGGCAATCGACAACTTTTACGACACTTTGAACTTTGGTCGATACTGTGTCCGTGAATTATTTTGCGTAATTTGTGTAAATTGAACTGTTTAACGACGGCAGCCAGTTTTCATTATTTTCGTCCAAAACAACGTGACTCTTCGACAGGTTAATGTTTGCATTTGCCCAGGACAAACTATCAACAAGCTCTATCATTGCTCTTTTGCTTGAAGACAAAATAAACAAGCTTCGTTTAATTTTTCAAAACTGGGTCATTTTTGTTTATATTGTCGACTGCTAGTCAAGCACACTTTTCGATCAGTCTTAATTTCGTCGCGTAATCGAATATAGGGGCGATTACAGCAGCTCCAGATCGTAGTGCAAGTTTTTGTGAATATCTCAAGCATAAAAACTTTGAAATCGACGTTTCAGGTGCTAAAAAATAAATATTGAAAAACTTTAGTATTAAAAAAAAAAAAATTGTACAAAATATGCTTTATCTAATCACTACTAAATAGTATGCGATTCCAAAAATACAATATTATTGAATTATTGGCAATTTTTTCCGTCGAAGATATTTCATATGCGCCGGAATTTAACCAAACATTTAATTTGCATTAAAATAAAAAACAAACCTAACCATCAGTTTGGGAAATTGGGAAACATAGGCAAAACAACAATGATATGCCTAAAAATAAGCAACACCTTACATTGTGTATAATATAGCAGAGCAATAACATCTCAATATCACACCATAAATACTGCTGAAAGACTGTAGCTTCGGTGAACAATAAAAAAATTATCTTTGATTTTTTAAAATTATTTAGTTGGCTCAGCATTCCTAACAAATAGTAAACGAGGCAAAAAAAAAAAAAAAATTAAAAAAGCTGTTCAGGCATTTAACATTTTATTTATGTTTTTTTGACTGTGATGTTTTGACGTAAAAAAAAAAAAAATTTGTTTGTTTGTTGAAGTTTAGTTGTTTTTCGGTATTTTCTAGACAAATAAAAAAGTCTGAATTTTGTTGAATACACCATAAAATCTAAAAACAATTTAAATATTTGAAAGTCAGCTCTGCCGATGAGCGTTGGTATTACGCGAAACTCGAGTCCAGAGCAGTACGTGGGGAGAAAAAAAAATTTAGGTCTGCCTTTTTAGTACCTGAAGTTACGAGATGAAGACGATAGCTTATACCGATACTTGGTTATTCAAATTTACCGGTTGAGTTAGCCTAATTCAGGGATCAAAATTCCTTGCATTGTGTCGACTCCTCTTCACACTGATGATGAAGTCAGTTGATTTCGAAACACGGAAATGCTCCCGCGATAGGGGGCTCCGCCTCACCTACGTCACTAGGGATTGAAATGATTACCCATTTCGACGCGGAGACAGCATTAAGGTGTTGTCAAACGAAGTAGGATTGCAAAACGTGATGTCTCTGTGAACTATTAAATTAGTTCTGCCTATTTCACTTCAGGAAAAATTTAAAAATTGTAAGCTGTTTTTATGGTCAAGAATGACTGATTTTGTGAATTTTTTTATTGAATCATTTTTCGTTATAGTCCTTTTGAGTGTACTCACTATTCAGTATTTTAATTACCCTAAGCTCAAACTAAAGCGTTTTTTCATTTTTTTTATCTATTACTCACTGTCTTTATGCATTCCGACTTGAAGGCACTTCCGGTATCGGCAAGCTTGGCATCTGTTCCGTGTATCTTTTGTGATAACACAATCATTATCTTTATGACAGGTCGGAGCTTGATCGGCTGTGCGGGAGCGGAACCTCCGAAAAAAACCCTAAAAATGGTTTAACTCCTGTAATGTTCAATCGACGCAGCTAGTTTTGCACACTAGTTAAGAGTAGCGCCTGTTATCCATAATATTAAAAATGTAGTCATGCACTAAACCAACCAGTTGGACAAGCGGTAACGCGTTCGTCTCTAGAGCGGTCAAAATCGGAATCGGATAAAGTATCGTAACAACTCGCAACCAAAATCGGATAAAGTCAAAATCGGATAAAGTATCGCAACAACTCGCAACCACTGCAACTCGTGTTGACCGAGTACAATGACGCTGAGTTGGGCCGGCAAACTCGTTACACGCTTCGGCGTATTACAGTGAGTATAATCAAGCTACAGCTGCTGTGATATGTTTTATTTAATGGAGGTGTTTATTTACTGAGTTCAAGCAAAATACGCAAAACGTAATGTTTTGAAACGACGATTGCTAAATGTTATACTGGAAGTTGAAAACATTCCTAAAAGTTGTATAAATTATTATGAAATACTAAGCTAGCGCTAGCAGCACCACAGAATTAAGTATTGAAATGTTTAATAACAAATATTGAACGTTTTTAAGTTGCACCTTCATCAGGAGTTAAAATACAAGAATGTTAATGTTTTCGTATTACATTATATCAAAATGCTGTGGAACTGGATTGTGAGACGCCGAAAACGTTCAATAATTGTTATTAATTAATAAATTAAAAATTTGATGCTTACTCTTGTGGTGCTGCTAGGATTAGCTTTGCTAAGGTAGTTAAAACACCTCTCTACCGCAACTGCATATTATGAAACGTTATTAGACTTAGACATTAGTATCTACGCAGCACAACGATTTTGATAGTGTCCTTCATGCTGTGCTTGTGAGTGCGTGTGTGGATCCATCGCATCGATGCATCAATAAACTTAACCGATGGAGATATTAATGACGACCTGACATTGAGTTCAGTTTTCTGTGTCTTCAGCAGCTGAAACTCTTAAACTCACGTTTGGAACACTGTCTTGAGATTTTTGTGCATTTTTAGTTTCAACAAAACACTTCTTTTTAACGGTTTCAATTCTCATCAAAACAGCGAAGTCCCCAAGCGAAGCAAATAAAAACTAAATCTTTTAAATATTTTTTGTTAAATTTTTCAGCAAATAATTTTCGCGGGTTGCAAAAAAAGAATCTTTGTGCAACCAACACAAAAACCAAACAAACATTACTTAAAAGCATTGCATCAACCAACCATACTGCATGTAAACGTACAAACGTCAAGGTGAAATTGTTCCATATTTTGCGTAATTTGCTTTTGAGTGCGAGTTTAATCACGACAAAAGACCCTGACTGCACTTGACTCTGACGTCACGGATTTTGCAAATCATATACAATTACAAGTTAACCTACATTTTAATATTAAATAGCAATGAATCAGTTTCAATGAAACATCAATTTCTCACGCATTTCAACGATGTCGGAAGTACGGCAAATCATACAATACGATCTAGTCACTGTGACCAACGTCATTCAATTTCAATGTTGTTTTCTGTTCGCCTTGCATCAATCACATGATTAAACACAAAGTCGCTCGTTGCAGGAAAAAATTTCTTCCAGCAACACCAAAAAAAAAATTGTTTTCTCATTAAAGACTAGACAAAGAAACGCTATTTAGTGTAACATCATCGAGCAGGTAAAATGCTACCTGTGTTAGGTAACGGTAGGAGATTATTACTCCACATCAGGGGCGTGTTTAGGAAAGGGGGCATTGTGTCATAGCCCCCCCCCTTTGGGTCGCCATGTAGTATGATTACCGTAGAATAATCCGCAAAATTGAGCCATGCCCCCCCTTTAGATATTGGGCAAACGATCTGGGCAGAGAAACGGATTGAATCTACGTGACGACCTCTTTTTTTGGTCTTCATCTTCACCAGTTTGGAGTTTACATCGTTTTGCTCAGTTTTTTTTCTCCCTTTCCAAATTTCTGGCTACGCGCCTGGCTCCCCTTTTCAAAAATCCTGCGTGCGCTACTGCTCCACACCTACTTCTTTGTGCGACATCATTTCATTAATTTTCTTTATCTAACAACTAAAAATATTCAACTTTTTTACAGTACACACCTATCTTTGTGGTACTGTTTCTTGCTTCTTCATTTCTTTTGTTTTTTGATTGATTTTTTAGAAAATGAACAACAAAGTGCCAAAAAAGTCGACATAAGAGAAAGTAAATACCAATTTCCAATCTTCTGGAGTAGAAACAAACAACTTACCTTGCAGCCTTCGCACGTCAACACACCATAATGAGTACCGGATGTACGATCTCCACACACGTGACAGGGTATCTTACTGACGTCAACTAAAAAATATAAAAAAATTGTTGCCATTTTTTACTGGTGGTTACCGAAATTAAACTGTGCTAGTGAAACAAAATTTTCGGTAGTGTGGCCAGCTGGCCAAGAGGGTAAAAGCATCGTTTTTAAGTCGACTCAAATTATATGAATATCTCTGCTTGATTGTCTTGGAACAAGGAACAAATATCCATGGAAAGAATTCAGACAAAAACTTGAAAAATTAATAAAAAGCTATGGAGTATGGACAGTATACAGAGTCTTATAGGCACAATCAAACCTTTGATTAACAGCCTAAGGCATACTGTCTTTTATTCCTCGTCAGTGTAACTAGGACTACAGGTATGAACGTGAGCGTAAAAAGGCAAGGAATCGCAAATTAGTTCCAGATCATAATGATATTGGAAATTATTTTGAATTGAACTATTATATTTATCTCTTGTAACATTGTGATTACTTAATATTTTTGGAAAAAAATTGCGTTATGATCTGGTTCTAATTTGCGATTCCTTGCCTTTTTACGCTCATGTTCATACCTGTAGTCCTAGCTATACTGATGAGGAATAAAGGACAGTATGCCTTAAGCTGTCAATCAAAGGTTTGATTAAGACTCTGTATACTGCCTATAGGTTTTTATTAATTTTCTCAGTACATTGTTCTTAATAAACTTGAAAAAGTTTTCAACGTCTATACGCCAGACACGTAGCCAGTCGGATATTTTGGGGGGAACAAGCGCAAAACTTAAAGGAGCAATGTCTTTCAGATTATCATGGCAATTGCATCGTTTTAAAACCAATAATTTTTGTTTTGCTAATGCAGTTTGCGGAATTTCAGTTTTTTTTTTTACTTTTTATGATGAAAAGTTTACACAAATTATAAAAAGTAAAATTATAAAAAATATAGAAAATTCATCATTCAAGTTCAATCGATCAGTGGTCGAGTGGATAGAGCGTCTGCTACTGAAACGGTAGACTGGGGTTCGATTCCCAGTCGGATTAAACCAAAGACTATAAAAATATGTATTCACAGCTTTCCTGCTTGACGTTCAGCATTGAAAGGAACAAAGCGAAGTGTGGTAGGCAGATTGCAGCTTGACTGTCTCAAAAACCGAAAGGTCACTTCGCTGTCACATGACCACGCATGAAATATAATTGCAATCACAAATTCAGTCACATTAAATTACGGAGGCTACTGGGGTCAAATTTCGAAGGCCCATCGTGGCTACAAGCCTGTCCTAAGCGAATGAGAATTGCCGGATTCGTCCAACGGATAGCTATGCCGTACATAGCTTTGCCAAAAAAAAAAAAAATTGTTATCTAAAAACGAGGTTTGGAGTCAAATCTCTATTTCGCACTTGTCATCAAATTAAACAATGTAGCAACTTCGAATGGCACATCTCTGTGACATTACATTATACACTGAACAACTTAGCAAAAACACGTTGCAGGAGCGTTGAACCGACGGCAACACAATGTTCTTGTTTAAAGTCGGATAATTAAACTCCAGACCTTTGGCTCAGAAGCTGAAGCGTAAACCGCTTGATCAAATAGTAGGCACAAAAGTTAACATCAAAACAATAACGACCAAAAAGCTACTCCTCAATTTTATATGGCCTAGTAATTGTAATAACATTTATTCACCAAGTTGCCTTGGCCAGGAGACAGCGAAGGAACCTTTTGGTCTTTGAGTCAAGCTGCCACTTGTTCACCAAACACGGCGAAGACTTCACACAGTCCCTTTTTATTGCTGAACGTCAAGCAAGGAAGTTGTGAATTTCAATTTTTATAGTCTTTGGTTTGACCCAACCGGGAATCGAAGCTCAGTCTACGGTTTCAGTAGCAGATGATCTAAAATAATGTGTGATTATTACTTTGGAATGACGTGTGATTGCCACTTTCAGAAGCAAACGTTTTTGCGCGTAGCCGCCATTTTGCAAGCCTTTTCTCTGGACTTTTTGTCTTATTGTTTTGCAAAGAGAGATGAATTGTAAACGGTCCGACCAGTTCAAGCCCGAACACGAAAATGTAAGCCCTAACCCGACAAAGGATAAGAAGCGAAGACCAAACTAAGCCCGGAAAAGCCCTAAGTTAAGTTGGGTCTAAAAATCGCATATGGTTAAGCGCTTCTTTCGTTTGAATAACTTTAATTTGCTGTAAATAAATAAAACGATGTATTGATAAATTGTGATGCAATAATTACAAAATTGTGCATTAACAATTGCATTGATGCTTAAATAAAATCTTAGTTCAGTGATACAAAGTTACCTCAGTTACATCTTTAGAGCGCCTAAAACACAAGTCAAGTCTAAATTAAACCCGGAATTTATAACTTTAAGCCTGAATATGTAAGTTTTAGTAAACGTTGCTTAATTAAAGTCATTAGTATAAAGAGTTATTTCTTTTATTTTATTTCACTTGATCAAAAGTTTTATTGACGGCTGATAGCATTTATTATCTTTGTTTTATTGGCAATCAATTTTTGCATCAAAATTGTATTATTTTGGTCCGGTAAATAAGTATCAAAATGGTTTGACACTGCAAATTGTGGCAAATATTTGACTATTCTGATTCTTATTACAGCAGATGCAAGCATCAATCTTGTATAATCTCAAACTAATCCTGAAAATAATTTTTTTTTTTTTGTTAGTTGTAAGTGTGTACAGAATGTTCGTTTTTGTTTGTTATTTTGCCTGTTTTGATAGCCGGGTGGCGTGAGCATGGCAGTCTCTATCTCTATTGTAACTATATTATATTTTATTACTATGATTTGGTTTTTGCCATGTTATAACGTAAGTTTGCGTTTTTCTTGCGTCTCCTTTTTTGGTGTCAACGTTGTGACTTGGCATTCAAAATAAAACTCAGAAAGAAAGAATTAGGCCCGATTGGCCCCACCTACAACTATGAGAGGAAGATACCTTTTTTTTTCTTACGGAAGACCAATTTTCCCCAAAAGTAGCAAAGGCAACAGCCGTTAGTGCAAATTCAAAAGCTGCTAGGAACATAGAGAGCTAAAATGTTAGCTTAGTGGATTGAAAGCCACTTTTCTAAAAGTTGCTCAAAGTCACAATTTTTGGTTAATTTTTTGATTGAACTTTTTGCTTGCGAGAAATTGATACAGTTTGCTGCAAAATAACTTTAAAAGTTACTGACTTTAGTGGTCGATTGATCTAGGTAAAAATCTCTTTAAACATTTCACATACAAAACTCTCCAATAATTGAACTCTTTGTTTATGGGAGCAATTTTATAAGAACTCGAGGCTCATTTTTACGCAAAATTTAAGAAAAATTAAGAAAAATGCCAGCTTCTTCAGCAAAAAAAAAAAAATTAAAAACGAACGAAAAAGAATAAATTTGAAAAATCGAAACCTTTTGCCTTTTCACCCTGAAGTTCTTTACGCCTTGCGCGATAAAACATTGTTACTGCGTCACGTGGTGCTGAATCGGCAGTTTGTGTTTACAAATAGTTAATTTATGTAAACACAATAATCGGCTTCATTAATTAGTGCTAAGTTGCATTTTCGATTAGAATTCAATTTATATCGTAAAGTTAAACTATGGTTGCAATCAGAATTCGTAAACAATACTACAGTCAAACTTCGATACTATGCCACCTCGTTACTATGCCACCCTCGCTACTATACCACTTTTGATCGTCATCAACTAAATTCAATAGAAAATATATTTACTATGCCACCACTTACCCTCGCTACTATGCCACATGAGGTACAGTATTGCAGTGTATTAACGAAACAATAAACGCTACGAACGAAACAATTAAACGGCTGTGAAACGGCAAAAGTATACAGTATGTGCGTGTAATATGTTCTCTCAAGATATGTACTGTAGCTCAGCCCAAAACTCTGAGGAATCGTCAGCTGGCGCATGTTCTTTCTGCGGATTTCATGCACTTCGTCGTCTAGCCGATCGCATGCTTGCATTACACTGGCCTTCCCGAAACTACTGCACTGTACTGTACATTATACTGAAATACATGTAAATTATAATCGTACAATACAACGTGGCATTACATTGTTACATCACAAGGCTGTTTTTACAAATCCTTGTTACTATGCCACCCTCGCTACTATGCCACTTTCTCTCGGTCCCAAAGGGTGGCATAGTATCGAAGTTTGACTGTAGTCTATTTGAGTTTCTTCTTAGGCCCAGTCTACAACTGGCCGCAAGATCGTGAGCGCAAGAGCGTATTTTTAAGTTAACTTCAATCTACTGGTAGCTTGCATGCTAGTAATTTTAGGTTGTACGCAGGTTGTACCAAATTTCTGTTTAAAACAAATTGAAAATACGCACGTACGCTCACGATTTTACGTACAGTATAAATCGGGTCTTAATCTCATGCTCAAGGTAACTTAACCCATAATCAATTGCGGCATCAAACTGTTTCTAAAAAAACACAAAATACTGTTTTCGTTTATCGTACCTCGATTATTGCAGAAGCTTGGTGATGAAGAGTTTTCATCAAAGCGAAAAGATCCTTCTGCTCCCACGGCATGCGATTGATTGCTGGCATACGTGTTAGAGATGGGGGAAGAATGGGAGGGGATTGATGAGTCCATTTTGTCCACCAGTGCCGTGACCTCATCCAGTAACTCATCGGTGTCTTGAGGCAGGTATCCATTTTGATACATTGAATCCAGAACTAGCAGCAGGTTTCGTTAAAACCAACCGTTCCTAAAATTCTTTGCGTTGCTCTATTGTAACAGCATAAAAATAAGGGGTGACTATTTCACCGGAAAATTTCAAGCTATAGAGAATAAAACGAAAATAACAAATATTCATGCTCATTTTTTTTTGCTTTTTTAACCATCAAGATTAAAGATTTGGGTCAGAATCAGCAAAAAACAGATAAAATTTCTGGTGAAATAGTCTCTTTCTAAAAGTAAATCGTGAATATCATCAGAGCAGACATGCAAATGCCTGGATCTCAATTTAGGCCGAAGTGATGATCAAGAAAAAAAGGTCCTCAGACATGGCATTAGTCAGAGAAAAAAATTTACTTTTTTACTGTATTATTAGTGAGTCTAGTGACCACGCCCTAATTGTCGTTGTTGTTGTAGCGCATATTTATCCTCCTGTCACCGGACAGCGTCAGACGCTAACTTATAGAACGATCCGCACACTTTTCATTACAACGACTACTTTGTGATTGGAGGAATCCGCACCTGCTTAGAAGTTTCCAATGATCCAATGTTCCTGTGGATTTCTTCGAATTCTTGTCCACTGAATTTGCTACTTGTTTGAAGCCACCAAGTAGAGATAATCATCATAAAGCGTCTTATCCATGGACGCAACAACGTGACCAGGGTGCGTGTTGAACCTAAAACATTTGATCAGGGTCGTCATAAAAACGACACATTTACCTATTCGGCCACGCTGCCGACTTCATACCACGTATCAGCAAAAATTAAGTTTCCGATTGCATCCACAGTGGACCAAATTAACTCCACGTTTGGCTGAGGATCTTTTTTGCTCTTTATTTAATATTTGGACAAAATTGGTCCATATTTCATCCAAAAATCTTTTTTTTTGTTTCACCTTGAAAATTTGTTTAAAATATGTTGAGCCCAGTAGCGTAGCCAGGGGGGGGGGCGGGGGGCTCGAGCCCCCCCATTGGCTTGTGAAGTATGCAAAATCGCACGTTTTTAATGCTCATGAGGCCGATATTTTGTGAAAAATTGAAAATAGCCCCCCCCATAAGAAAACAGCCCCCCCTGAAACGTTTGAATTTCCGCATTTGGCCGAAAAATCAGACTCAATTTCGGCGAAGACCTTTTTTTTTTTTTTTGGAGACCACCTGACTTTGGGCGGAAAAAACCTTCGAATTTCCGAGCTTTCCGAGAAATTTCGTCTGCATTTTCGGACAGACCGTTTGAAACTGATTCAAGAACAATCAAAATTCGGGTCAAGGTCGTTTGCACTTTTCTCACTCTTTCAAAATAGCCCCCCCCTTTTCCAAATCCTGGCTACGCGCCTGGTTGAGCCCCGTCTGAATTTTATTGAGCTTGCTTCTAAACAACGTGTCTGGCTACGGCCCTGGATTTGGGGTCGTTATTTTGGTATCAACAATTTCGGGGACATGTTTTGTATATGGTATTTTAAGCGAGGATCAAACCCGCCGACCTCTGTGGCAATTTTCCTGGGCACTCTGTATTAATTTTTCTAACCACATCAACGTTGAGCATTCCTTTCTAATGTCATGGCAACTTGACCCATAATTAAATGCGGCATCAACTTGTTCCTTAAAAATAACCAAACCAAACACCGTTTTCTTTTATTGTACCGTTTGGTATCAACAATAACAACAAGGACTAAGGGTCTTCATTTTGGTATCAACAACCTCGATTGTATTCCTTATAGTATTACATTTAGTCTTTCGGTGGGCTGATACACCACAAATTCTACTTTAAAGTGTTTGGCCCAAACGAGAAATAAAAATCAAGTGTCTTACAGGGCCTACAATACAGGGGCTTCTAGGGATACATTATACCCGGGCTCGGAAGATCCTAATAGTTCACGCGTTGTGCTTTCTGTAAAGCTTCTTTATAAGCTAGAGAAATTTTTGGCCTTTCACTTAATAATTTCGGGCTAAAAACTAGCCAAAATTTCGGCAAAAGCTTTTTTGTGGTTTTCACTTAATTTCCGACGGAAAACAGTCGTAATTATCAGTCTCCGTACCCCCTAAAAACATTTCTCTCTGAGGCCTGTTTTCCACAGCATTGCCAGTTCGGGAAACGAACTAAGTACCAACAATCTTATGATCACTAACTTGAAATTCTACTAATTAAGCTGCGGCGCTGCAAGGGCAATACATTAATTTAAAACAATATCAAGTTTGCTTTCTCGGCTTTCTACTGGCATTTAGTAGCAACAGTAAAGTAGGCCCGAGACTGTAATTTAACTTGATCTGCTTTTCTAAACATCACCAGCTAATGCTTATATTGCACCTTCCTTTCCTTACTACTGGTATATACTTTTTTGCAGCAAATTATTATTTTTAAAACATTGGTAGGTTCTGGCACCTCTGATCGTCTAAGAACGTTATATCGTTTTTTTAGAATCACTAAAAGTAACAACCCCGAGTCTACAGCGAAAAGGGAAAGCTTTTAACCTTACTAGCATTAATAATATTAGAATTTTGTTCTAGCACTGTGTTATTAAGCTTTCACTGTGACTTTTTTGTTTCTCAACCTGTTTTTTTGCAACGTGTGTGTTTACTCTTGAAGCAAATCTTGATTTAACTTGATACAATGATTGCAACTTTTCTTTATTTTGACAAAATATGTAATTAACTCACTCACCAAGTAAATTACCCTTTTCTGCACCTTTGGTAAACAATTTTATTCCAGCGCAGTTCAATGGCAATAGCTGAGTTTTACCAGATGTAGAATGTAGATGGCATTGTTGACCAATTCTTTTATCGCTCAGCACGAACTTTTTTCGCTGCATCACGTTGCACCACGCAGCAAAAGCGTTTTTCACTGTTGCTACAGATTCAGTTGCTTCCTGCAACGGACTAAATGTTTTGTGGTCTTTTAGCTACCAGATTGATCGGAATCTGATAAAAAATTACAAAGCAGTTAAATTTTTCAGCTAAATCCAAGCTAGAAAAGCATACAATCTCAGCACAGGGTTGGAGAAACAAACAAACAAAAAATTAAAATTGCAATAAAACTCAAAACGTGCTCGTCCCTCGCTGTTCCAGCTAGGCCCATGGCTCCCGAGGGGAAGGAGAGAGCTCGAGGGCTGTTTATGCTCTTTCAGCTTAAGCTGCACATTTTTTTTTATAAGAAGCAGTGAAATTTGGGTTGAGACTGGCTGTTCCTCAACTTTTACCATAGCCACTAAATATTTAGTGACTATGCTCTTACGAACCAGCCTATTAGGTTGTTCTTGATTTTTATTTTGAGAATGTTGTGGTACAAAAATGTGCTGCTTTGTTTCTTCGGAAAAAGTTGTGTTTTGTAAAAGTTTTGTCGACTTTGAAATCAGCCAGAACTAAATATAATAGCCACTAGCGGGGGCGGATTAAGTGACCGCGGAAACCGGGGCAGATAAGAGTGTGCGGCCACTAAATTATGGAAGGCGAAAACAACTAATATCCTTTTGGATATTAAATTTTATTGACATCACAATATCAAACGGAAAATTTATAAAATTCATAACACTCAGGTTTGGGTCACCTTCAAAAAGAAAATAATGCTGACAACAAACTATTATTTTGATTATTATTAATTTAGATTAAAGAGGCTGAGTCTAGTTCGTTATTTTAATTTATTAAAAGGAGTAAATTGTGTTAATTTTGTAAAAAATTTACTTTAAAATTAATTTTAAAAGGTCAAATAGAATAAAATTTTCGCACGGTTTCATTAAAGGGGCAAATATAAACAACACAGAAAACATTATGCACAACAAAGAGAGAGAGCAACACAAAAAAAGCTAAGGCAAATAATGTATTTTACATCGGGTGTTTTCGGCATTTCGCTAATTTTTGGCGAAGAACGAAGATCCGACACCCCGAATCCTTTCAACCGAATCCGACAACCGATCGGTGATCGAGTGGATAGAGCGTCTGCTACTGAAGCGGTAGACTCGGGTTCGATCCCCGGTCGGGTCAAACCAAAGACTATAAAAATTGGTATTCACAGCTTCCCTGCTCGACGTTTAACTATTAAAGGGACAGTGTGAAGCCTCCATCGTTTGTGGTAGACAGGTGGGCAGGTGGCAGCTTGACTCGAAGACCAAAAGGTCCCTTTGCTGTCTCCTGGCCAAAGCAATTTGGTGAATAAAATGTAATTACAATTACAATTAAAGTTATCCGTCAAATTTTCTAGTATCCTACTGCTTATACTTTATCACCTATAGCGTATTAAGTTTCCAGCGACCCTAAATGTAGCTTGTAATGAACATGCTTATAAATTTATTAACCATCTTTGAAATAAAATAGCTTGTAAATTTCCACAAACTCAGATTTGTCTGCAGTCTGCAAGATTTTTTAAACATTTGACAGTCGTTTGCGAACATTAATTTAAATGCTACCGGTATCACGCCAGTCTGTACTGTGACGTAACAGTTACTTCGTCGTTGAAAGTCTATTGTGATTGTTTTCATGCAGGTTATTGCTGTGCCGGTACATAAATATTTTGATTTCTCAGTTCAAGTTTGCTAGCAATGTAAGGTGTAGAAAGATGTTTTATATTGCTGCTCTGATACTACTTTGTTGCTGCGTGGAGACTATTTTGGTCCTTATATTGCTGTGTACTTTTCATTGGCGACATTATTTCATTTGCACTAACTTGAGTCACGCCACAAAGGTTACAAGGCTACACATTTATTTCAATTCAATTCAAATCAATAGTTAATAGTGCAAAAAATAAGTAAAGTCCGGGCCCCCCAAAGTGCGGGGCCCGGGGCAACTGCTCAGTTTGCCCATTGCTGAATCCGACTCTGCCCACTAGCCAATTGCATAAAAGCTTTTATTTCGACGTAAAACACTCCACAAACAACTCTTTTGGTCATCTGCTTGTTTTTGTTCTGCACCCAGTAGCGTAGCCAGGGGGGCGGGGGGGGGGGGGGGGGGAGTGGGATATAGCCCTCCCCATTGGCCTGCCGACCAAAATGCAGAATAAGGAAAATACCACGTTTTTAGCACTTCTGAGACTATCTTTTGCACTGGATTAGACTAAAAAATGCTTTAAAGCATAGTTTGAAACGTTTATTTAGGGGGGCTAATAGACTGCCGACCAAAATGCCAAATAAGGGAAAATACCACGTTTTTAGCCAGTAGCGTAGCCAGGGGGAAGGGCGGGGGCTATAGCTCCCCCCCCCCCGCCCCATTGACATGTCGACCAAAATGCAGAATGGGAAAAGCACTACATTTTTAACACTTTTGAGACTGTTTTATGCACTGGAGTGGACTAAATAGTGATTTAAAACATCTTTTGAAACATATGGTCAAGGGGGAAGGCTAATTTGTTAAAAATAAAACCAACAAATAAATGAAAACTTTGAAAAATGGTTAGAAATAAGCAATCAAATTTGATCGCAAGTGTAAAAATGCTGAACAGGTGTCATCAACAAATAAACTAAAAACTAAGGAATGGGGGGGGGGGGGGGAAGGGCTATTCGATATTTGTTAATTACCAATCATTTCTCTCAAATCTCTTTTCATTAGCCCCCCCCAATTATTTTTCTCTATAAACTGTATACGAAATAGATTATTCCGTGTGAGTTTTATTGAACTATTCGATTTTATAATTTGCCAGCATCTAAACAAGAGAACTAACATTTTACCATTAGCCACCTCCCAAATAGCCCATTTATGCCACCAGTTTAATTTTGTTTGCACTGCCAATTTCTAAGCCACATTTTAAAAGCATTATTTTTTAATCAAAATGGCCCTAAAATAAAGTTATTTTTGCAAAAAAAATGCAAAATTTTCGAGCGCTGGGGCTACGCGTGGACCCCCGTGCCTTTGGCGGCTTGGGGCTTTGCCCCTAAACCCCCAGCCTCCGACGGCTGGGGGTTTCGTCCCCAGACCCCCATTGGCCTTCGGTGGCTGGGGGCTCCGCCCCCAGACCCCCAAAACAGCCCCCCCATTGCGAATTTCTGGCTACGCGCCTGTCTGCAGCAGTCTAATTCAGGCCTAATTTCATTTAAAAATACAAATTAATCAAATTTTTCACTATAGTCGCTATCTTTACGCAGAAGTGTGTAACGAGTTGACGGAGCTCATCTCAGCGTCATTGCGCCCGCAGACAACACCACCTCCACTCGAAGAAATGTCGCAACGGTGGCGAGCTGTTAGCAACACTGTGCCCGATTTAACCGGCCGGAGATTTGAATCTCAGACCTCTGCTCAAGAGACAAACGCGTCACTGTAGGATTAAAAAAACAATTCATCAATTTTTTAAACAACAATAAAACCAGATGTGGATCGAGGACACTAGACTCGAGGCCAAGGCCAAGGACACAAAAAAATTCCGAGTCCAAGGCCAATGACAGACCCTCTTGAGGCCAAGGCCAAGGACCGAGAACACAGACGCAAGCGTTCTCTAAAAAAAGGTCTTTAAAAAAGTTTTTTTAAGCGATCTCAAAAAAAGGTCTTCAAAAATTTTTTTCAGGCGAAAAAGGTCATCAAAATTTTTTTCAGGTGATTTCCACAAGAGGGCAACAAAAAAAGGTCTTCGCAAATTTTTCGCGAGGTTTCTGGCGTTTTCCTTCAAAATTTCATTGGTTCAAAAAAATTGCACTGTCCTCGAGCCGAGGATAGGGTAATTTTCAAGGACTTGAGACTTCGAGGCCAATGCCAAGGGCTTTAAAATGTGTCTTAGAGAACGTCCTCAAGGCCAAGGACGTCCTCGAGAACTCTACGTCTGGATGAAACAGTTATTTCATTTTTTTCAAATTGGTCGCAAGTAAACATTGTAGGCCTACTCGATTTTTTGAGTTTCAAATTTGATTCATGTTTGTACTGTAATTATTTTTTTTAGTAAAGTTTGGCATTGTTTTAAACTTTTTTTTCAATTTTGAGCAAAAATTAGCCTAAAAAATGAGCCTCATGCTGGTATATCATAAAATTACATAATAAGAAAGGTAAAATTAAAGGGGTTAATGGAAAGAAGTTTGAGAGAAGTGATTGGTAGTAAGCTAATACTTAATAGCCCCCTTTCCCTTTTCTTGACCTTTTTAATATGTCTTTCGATAAAACGTGTGTCAAGCATTCTTCAATGAACGATCAAATTTGATAACCAATTTTTGGCCTTTTTCTTATTCTGCATTTTGGTCGCCAGGCCACTGGTAGGGGAGGGCTATGGCTCCCTGCTGCCCCCCTGGCTACGCTACTGTGTGAGGCCTACATCTTTTATAACAGAAGTTACATTGAAGATTTGGAACATAAACTTTTTTCACAACTGTGAGGGCAGCACTTCCCTTACAGTGCTACCTCACAGTCGTGAAAAAAAAAACACTTTTATAATGTTCTTCGTTTTTTTTAGATTTGTTGACCAAGGTCCAATTAAAAGTTAAAGCTGGGGTCCTGGGCAAATAAAAATTTGTTAAATCAGGAAAAATAATACTTGAGATACAAGCAGCAGAAATAAAAATGCTCGAACATGTAGGTTGTTAGACATACTGAAAATACAACCGGTACTTAAATATCTACTGATATCAAAAGCAATAAGCTCTTTAGCTTATTAAGTTGTTAAAAGAAATAATTTTTGGGGTCCACTTATGATTAAGGGAGGTTTTCAAAAGAGAAGTAGGGTATGCGCCATAAAATTTTAGGAAATCGTTTGTAACGCAACACCTTGAAACAAAACTTAGATATCTGGGCTATTTGTTATTTAGGCGAAGAAGAGTGTACAAGAGTTGGAAGAAAAAAAAGGAAAAAACAAAATAACACTTTGTCATTGCCGACAATGGGCAAAATTAAGCTGGTAAAGATAAAAGGATATCTTAAAACAAACAACCAGGAACGGGATCACGACTTTTTTCTCGCTCGTTACAGCTTCTCGGTATGTGCAAGGACAAACAGCGAGGGAATTACGAGCGAGGGTGCTTTGATATCATGAGTATTTCTCTTAATCGCCTCTTAAGGTTTGACGCAAAAGTGAGAGTTTGCGTCAAAAAGTTGAGAAAAAAGCAATATGCGTCGTGGATTCTTCTGTACTTTGGACACGTTGCACGTGGACGCGGAAAGAAAAACATAATCTTTGAGTTGGATTAGGCCGACAATGGATTATTTGGCGGAATAACGGCTCTGTAATTCAAAAATTTAGGATCGTTATTTTAGGCTCGGAGTTTTTTGGGTTGGAATATCGTTTAAAACCGGAATTATTCTAGGTTAAATTACATCGTATCAATACGTCTATAGTCTCACCTGAACGTTGAGGGAATGGAAACCTTTTCTGTTTACAAAAAGATGTTCATCTTCAGCCGGAGCAATTATGGGAATATGAGTCCCATCAATCGCTCCAATAACACTTGGAAATCTCCCGAGCAAGTAGAATTGGAGCTTAATTTCCTCAGCATAAACACTGTCCGGCATGTAAATAAATTCTTTCTTTTTGGAAAGCAAGCTATCCGTAAATCGAGAGAGCGTGCAACTAACAGTAGATTGTGCCACGTTTATATTATCTTTGGCTGAACTTTGAAAACTGCCTGAAGCTAGCAACTTCAATGATATCAAAACCTGTTGCTCCACCGTCAAAACTCTTGAGCTACATAGCGCTGGTTTTAAATCCTCTCTTAAGAGATCGCAAAGTTCCATAATAGCAGCTTTATTCAGTCGGTATTCATAAATAAGCTCGTTTTCAGGCCTCTGCAATGGATTTTCTTGTCTACATTGTTTTTGTTTTCTACGGACACTTCGAAGAGCTAAAAACGCAGCCATTTTCAGACTCGGTTTGCAATAAAAAGCTGCTGTACGAGTGCTCTGACTTCCTCTTGGCTTTCCGAGAGAAAAACACAAGTTTTACGAGCGAGAAAAATCTCGTGATCGCTCTCAGTTACCACACCGAGATTATACGTCATGTGCGAGCGAGAATGCTTAACGAGATGAGCTCGTGATCTCCCCCCAGAACTCTGATGTACAGAGGTAAAGTCCTTGAAGACACATTTTTAAGTCCTTGGCCTGGAAGCTCAAGTCCTTGGCATTGGACTCAAAGCCTACAAGTCCTTGAAAATGTCCTGTGGCGGGTCAAAAAGAGCGCCTTCCGATTGCGGTTACCCGGCTCTATACTGCGCACCAAAGGAGGTACTGGTTGGATTGCGGCATAACGCTATTGTGTTGCATTTGCGTCTTGGTTTCTTCTATTCCGTTGCTTGATTTCTTGACTTCCTCGATTGGAGCAGTGCCTGCGACAGTCCTGTCCTGGGCTCAAGGACAGCATTATTTTGTGATAGGTTAGAAGGAATATAATCGAACAAAAGACAACATAATTGCTAGTCAGTCAATTCGTTGTTTCTCTTCCTCATTTGAACGATAATCCAATGTGATATCCAACTAAGCTACGTCATACTAAATTTATTTTAAATGGCATCGTGAGAAAGCTTTAATCAGAGAATGAGGGGGCAAACACCATTGTAGAAAATTGTTGTTTTTATTTCTGCTAACACTTCTGGTGCAGGCGGTACAAACTGCAAAGCACTACACTATCCAGAAACATAGTAATAAATCCGGGGGTCAAAATACAAACAATTTTGGGTTGCTAATGCAAAAACATGACCAAGCCTATTCTGCGAGTGAATTAAGAAAAGAATTGGTGTGTAATAATGAAATGTAATACAGTTTTATCAGGGAAAGAATATTGATATTATACTACAGTAAATGTGTACAGTAAATGTGTTAATATCGACCAGCTGGTCGAGCGGTTACGCGCTCCTTTCTGCAGCTGGAGGTCTGAAGTTCAAATCGGACACATTGTTGCCAACGCTTGCCACCGCTGCAACATTTTTTCGAAAAGAGCTGTGTTTGAAGTACCGGTATAAAATCATGTTTTTGCACTGCAAATTTCTGTGCCACCTTTTTAATAGCATTAATTTTTATCTAAATAGGCCGAGAATTAAGTTATTTTTGCCAAAAAAATACAAAATTTTCGAGCGCTGGGGGCTCTATCCCCAGACCGCCGTAACAGCTCCCCCTCTCCCGTTGCAGATTTCTAGCTACACGCCTGTATACACTGACATGTAAAGAAAAGATTGGCTTAAAAAATGGAGAAGAGAAATTATGGGAAAACTTAACTTTTTCTAATTTAGCATTTACGTTATTTTTTTCAAATTGCTTTGAAAATCTAAATGTAGGCTAATCTTCCACAAACTCACAAAAATTGCTATAAAAAAAATCACTACAATTGATTATTTAACGGGAACATGGAGACTTTGCTCTCGCCCCATCATCCCATATTTTTTCAGTGCCAAAAACTTATGAGCTTACAAATATACTTCGTACGGTACCTCAATTCATTTTAAAAACATAAATTCGCACAGTAGCGTAGCCAGGGGGGAGGGGCTCGAGCCCCCCCATTGGCCTGAAAAGTTTTTGGAGTTGGCACGTTTTTGGAGCATTTGAGGCCGAGTTTTGCTCCAAAAATGGAAACAGCCCTCCCCCCAAAGGGATTTGGGAGCCGAAGTTGTGAAGGAGTTGCCGTGCTGCGGACAGAAAAATGCTTAAAAATTGAGATTTCGGCAAAAAAATCCGTCTCAATTTTGTTGAAGACCTTTTTTTTTTTAGAGATTACCTGTTTTTGGCGGAAAAAACCTTTGATTTTGAGATTTCGGCCGAAAAATCCGTCTCAATTTCGCTAACAGTTTTCTTTACCTTTCAAAAACGCCACCCCCTTAACGAAATCCCGGCTACGCGCCTGAATTCACAGTATTTTGCACTCAAAAATTTCCGTGAAAAGAAATCGTTTAAGCAAACAATATGATTTGCGTTTACGAAACTACTGAAAAAGTGGTGATCCATAATCTGTAGACGTTTGCATCGGGGCTCCAACTAATGAAATTAGGGCCTTAAAATTGACTTATTCTACGCTTTATTTAGCTGTATTCCCATTCTCGGATTACGGCCTTGTGGCATTACGACGATACCGCTATCGTGCGTAATCAACATCAGCTGCTAACGTGTAAAACTTCATACTGGCATTCCTTATTATTTAAAAAAAACTGCAATTTTCGAATTATCATCAAAAACTTAACAAAATGCAATATCCTAAGCACTTTCGCGTTTAGAAACCAGTAGCGTAGCCAAGGGGGGCGGAGTGGCTATAGACCTCCCCCATTGGCCTGAAGAGTATGCAAAACACCCCGTTTTTAGCGCTTTTGAGGCCGATTTTTTCACTAAAAACGAAAACAGCCTCCCCCAATATGATTTTGGCAATGAAAATTGGTCAAATGGTCAAGGACCTGATTTCGATCAGAAAAACTGGCTGAAGGCCTTTGTTTTATTTTTTCAGAGATCACAAATATTTGGACACAAAATCCGACTCAATCTGATTGAAGACCGATAAAATCTGGGTCAACATTGTTTGATGTTGTTTCCAGCCTCCTAAACAGCCTCCCCTTAATGCAAATTCCTGGCTACGCGCCTATAAGAAACTATGGAAAAATTTCCGACCATTATTTAGAAAAATTGTGTTCTCGGTCCTTGACCTTGGCCTCGACGATTCCTGTCTTTGGCCTTGAGAGGGTCTTTTCTCGAAAAGTCGGTCCTTGGCATCGGATTTTTTTAAGTCCTTACTTGCCTTGGGCCTTGTCCTCGAGCGCTCTGTCCTCGACTCCACCTATGCCGACATAACCATACAAAATATTTTTTACTGTACCGTTACTTCAAACGTTTTTATATGAGACCGTCTGTTTCGCCATACTTTCGGGGCAGTTTTTGGGCTTAAAAACTTTGACCTACTGCCTCGAAATTTGATTCAAACCAACATCTTTTATTTGTAACAACGGAAGTTTGAGATTTAAGTTGATATCAAACTGCTGCCCAAATTTTATGAAGCAAGATTTAATATTCCTAGGGTTATAAGCAAAAGTCTGAAACTGAAACATCGCTCTCATTAGTTGCAAAATGGCCATAGGTGGGCAAGTTAATGCAAAAGGTTAGCTTCGTTAACCACTGGTCCGCTAACAAACTTCACACCTTCGTTAACGTTAAAGCGTTATTTTCAGCTTTAATTAACGGAAGTTAATAAAGTCCGTTAATTCGTTAACAATTTGCATGTAATTTTAGATTTCTTTTTATTCACTCGCTTCTAGAACACGTATTGACGGTGTTGAGCTGATTGTCGGAAAATATTTAATGCTGTGGTGGTCTTTTTATGTTTTGGAAGTTACATTTTACAGTCTAATCTAATTTCAAGATAAAAATAAGTTCAAATGCACTAACGAAGCTGCAATTGGAAAATCGTTGGAAATTGTGAACAGCAAAATTAATAGATCTATAAAGCTACAGCTCATTATTTGCCACAAAAAAGAGCTCCTTTCTTCGCTCTCTTCTATAAAACTCGTGCTAATACGCAACAAGTGTTACCAATGCAAACTGGTTTATACCGGTGCGATGAATGAATGGCGCAAGGAGGTAACGATAAAAACCTTAACGGAAGTTAACAGAACTTAACGAAAGTTAATTTAGTCCGTTTACATGAAAAAACTTTTGAACGGATTAACGAGTTAATGAAAAAGTTAGCTTCGTTATTAACAGATTAACGATTAACGGACTTGTGCCCACCTATGAAAATGGCCAAGCAAAAGTTGAGCTTTTAACAAAAACAAGTTGAACTTTTAACAATGTTCATGTTTAAATAATTCAAGTTTTTTTGCAAAAGTCAGTTCTTTTTTGTTTTTCTTTCAAATATTTCGTGCAAAGTTGGCAACATTGTTAGTGTTATTTTGTTAAGGATATTTTCAATTTTTTTTTTGTTCAGTGACAAGATTAAGTTGATGCCTATAACTGTTAGATATTGGTAAAAAGTGCAGTTGACCTAATAACTGCATGGTCTTATCGCTGTTTCCTGCCAGCGTACTTTTTAGCGTATGGTGAAATAAACTTGACTTGACCTGGAAAAACAAAAGAAACACGCGACGCTGGCTTTTATCAATCGCAAAAAATAATTGGCAACACAAATTAAACCATGGAAACGCCATAGCTTAAATGGTATTGTGAGTGGTTTGAAGTCTTGTGGTTGACAATATTGTCAGTATTAAATGCTGTGAAGCATTTGACCTTCACAGTATGAGTTAAGGTTAATGAAAAACAAATTTTCTGGATTTAAAGTTAAAAATATTGCAGTTTGATCTTTTGGTTAAAATAATTCATACAATGTCAAAATAGGCTAATATTGCTAGGCTACCGGTAAGTACAGTAATACCGGTCGCTGAAAGAAGGGGAATTCTAAGTGAAATTAATCTGTTGATCAAGCTAGGCTACTCTTTACTCGAATAAGAACAACATTTCGTTTTGCACTTAATATTTACCTTGTTAGAATACAGAAAACCTTTTAGTTTTTTATGGTACCATAGGTTAGTTTTTTTTCGAGATATTGTACCTGTAATATTCTTTTAGCCTCGTAAAAAGGATTACTGCACTCCATTTATTGAAACAACTGATACTTGCATCATACTGGTATGTTTGTTTACTCGTTCATTTTGCAAAAGGAGTGCATATTTTCAGTTGAGACTGTTGCTTTTATCTTGTCAATGGTTGGGTCTAGGGATGTGGTTAAGTATAAGCCATCCAATTTTTTTTGGAATCTCTGCAACTTGTGTATGAGCGTGTGCACACTGTTGCTGCTCTCAAGCATGCACTCATTAGGGTTAGGGCTAGATTTGGGGAATATCTTAGATCAAGGGGAAGGAGCGAGCGCACGCGCGCTCATAGACGACTCGCAGAGCTTCCGTGAAAAAAGCGACGTCTCATGCTTAATGACACTTTAGTCTAGTATTATCTTGAAAGTTGAAAAGCATTTTAATTGTGATCCATAAGCTATAGCATCTTTCGAGTTGTAACCTACCAAATTTCAAAGTCAAAGCAATGCTACGATAGGCTATTTTCTTGCTTCTTTTTCTACATCTTGTGTGCTTTTTTCTCCTAAACAAACACCACGATCTAATTTTTGTCAGTTTGTTTGTAGTTGTTGTGCTACAAATGTTGATATTTTTTCGTGCCATCTCTTGGAAATTCCCACAAAATTGTAATTACATTTTTCTGCATTTAAAATTATTGCTCTGGTAAGTTATTTTCTGGCTTCACTTGCTTAATGGTCAAGTCAGCAAAATGTAGCGAATAAAGTACTGAGTAAGCAACATTACTGATCGGACTATGCTGGTTGGAAACATCAATATGAAATTGTTGCTTTAGTTACAGTAATTATGCAGGTAAAGCCAATTGTTTTTGCTGTACTCTAGCTTAATGACCACTTAATTTAATTACACTCTTATTATTATATAATTGCAGTAACAGATAACACTTCTTGATTATATACATGCTGATTTGTTTGATACTAAAACGTGCTTTGCAACTTTTTTACTCAGAACACTTTGATCTATCAAAAATTTTTTTATGCTTGACGTTTTAATCATGTTTTTGGATATCACAACTATTTCCTTATGCTACCGGAGGCAATGTTGAAAATTTTCAGTTTTTATGTTTTTTTAAACTATCTATAGCTTTCTATGTTTTGCAAAAAATTTCAGCCTTTTTGCTGGTACAGTTTCTGAGATATTTGCGTTTCAAAATTCATTTGCACGTGCAGCAAAAACGAACGCTGATCATTGTAACATAAAAATTGAAATGATTACAATCGATTTTGAGTATGGTACCTTAAAAAAATTTTATCTATTATGTCACATTATCATAAAAATTGTGCACAAAAACTTGATATTCTCAAAATAAGATATCATGTATGTTGACTGCCTTTTTTATGAAGTGTTTTTAATTGTTTTCAAAATCAAAAACCTAAGAATTGCTGTGCTCATTTGTTTTGGATAACCTAAGATATTTTTTGGGCAAGAAAACATCATATCACTTGGTCAACAAGCAAGTTGTCGAAAAACCAAGTTTAGCTTCTATTTTTGTTTTCTAAGTTGACATGGCCTAACGACAGTAAAGAAACCTTTTGATCTTTGAATCAAGCTGCAACTTGCCATCTGCCTACCACACTTAATGGAGGATTTACACTGTCCTTTTGAGGCTAAACATAAAGCAGGGAAGTTGTGAATTACCAATTTTTGTAGTCTTTGACTTGGTTGGGAATTGAACCTGAGTTTAGTTTTAATTGGAGATGCTCTATCCACTTGGCCACTAATCAAAATGGACCGACCTCCTTGAGATTGATTTTTGAGTGACTTAAGCTAGAGAGCCAATTTTTTTTGATATTGATAAACTGAAAAAAACTAAACAAAACATTTTGAGAATCTGGAAAACCTCCCAAAGGGATCCTGCCGAAATTGTTTTGTTTAAAAGCTTGATGTAAAGAGTTACGGGTACTGCAGGCACAGTCAATGCTACATTTTAGATTAGATTGGTGTTGACTTCATTCTTCTTGACCCAGCTGTTTAAAAGATACTCTACTTCAAACATGACGTAGGGGCTTCCCTGATTTGGTTTTTATTAGCAGACCTGATGTTGATAACATTTGCGATTCTTTTCCAGTTCTATTGTTCAACGGCAATATCGCAAGTAGGCAGTTTTGCTATGCAGTAATTTGTTTGATCTTGTCAGCAAAACAGATCCGAGTTGGAGAAATATTATCAATATCAGGGTTGCCAATAAAAATTAACATCAGGAAGGCTCCTATGTTGTGTTTGAAGTAGAACCGGAATATCTCCAGAATGGCTGGTGAAGAAGAATGAAGTCAATGCCAAGTTAATGCAACACAATTTGCCCTAACTTGCCCTAACTTTAAATATTTGCCCTAATTTTAGATATGTCCCCCATTGATTTTTCCTGTAGTCCTTGTTTGATTTTTTTGAATATTTGCTGATATTGCAAGAGAGCAATATTTTAACATGGTTGTAAGGGTCTCACCATGAAAAATCTCCACAGGACTTTCCAAAAATAATTTTTTATGCAGCTTGAACTAGAGAACTAATTTTTCCTATTAGTAAACATTAAAGAAACAAATGTGCTGGCATGGTTTGGGAGTATATACCAACTTAGTTTATTCATCATGCTTTGACCTTCAAATAGATTTGCTTGCTCGTTTAATCAAAATATTTTTCAAACTTTCCTTTTTTTTTCTCCAAAATGTTTTTCAGCTGAATACTTCAACATTGTAGGAAGTTTTGTCCAATAATACATCATGTCATTTTTTATGTGTGGCTCAACAAAAACAGTTTTGATTTTCATGTCACAGAAATCCCAGCCCAAACCATTCATCGTTTTCTTTAGAGAGCTTACAATTTGAGGTCTTTCTAAAGACTTTAGAGAGTTGTGAAGAAAAATTGCTTTTTTTCAATTGTTCTATAAGCATTAAGGCCTCAAGCAATCACTGTGTTTTTGACCCCTTTGTTACTATAAGGTGGCAAGCAATATTATGTTTTTCTATAGTGCTCTGAATAATAAACAAAGGTAGTAAAATAAACTTCTTTAAATTATACTATGTTTATGCAAAATTTTAGTAAAAAATTCAGCAATAAAAGCTTGAAGTAATTTATTTTTCTGCAAAAATTGTATTACATTTTGTTGTATAATATTAGCACTTGAGTACCAAAGCCAGGGTTTCAAAAGTTACCCCAGTACCTGGGTTTTCAGGTTTGGAGAAACTCTGGGCAGGCACATTATTTTGAACCAGAATAGCTAATATTCTAATTTTGAAGTATTGGTGCCAAAGGAAAGAAATGTTGTGACTACACAAATTTGAAATTGGAGCTGGTTTATTTTTTCAAAACCTACTTATTTAATAGTTATTAACTAAAATTTTTAGTGAATAAACAAAACAAATCTTGCCATCCCATTGAACATGCCTGAAAAAATGTAAAAGTTTCCATATCTTTGCACATAATTCTTATGTTGCTCTTAAAACCAGGACAATAATCACAAATCTTTTGAAATGAATAATAAAATGTTTTTAGATTCAGACATTTCACAGAATTTTCTTAAGCAAGTTGTGATATTGATTTTTTTATGTAGTTAAATAACGTATTTATTAGAGTATAAGTCCCATGTGTCTATAATTCACACACCCATCTTTGATATAAAAAGCTGTACAAAATTTTTTTAACACCATTTATTCATTTATTCAATCATGGAACAAAAAAGAAACCTATCAAAGTCATCTCTGCTGTCACTGTCCTCAAATAGTCTGTCCCAGTCTTTCCATGGAACATCACTGTAGCTTACATGTGCATTCATGCACACTCATGATGGCACCGTGATGTGCGCATATGATGCAACGCATCATGACTTACATGGATAGGCAGTAAGAATGTAATCGATTGTAAGAAAGGCAATAGCGTAGAAAAAAAGCATAATGTGATTCATGTGAAAAGCGATAATGTAGATGTACCTTGGAAAACTTAAATATCGCGTACAATGCACTTCATGTATTTGACTATTCCTGTATAAGTTACTCCTGACTTTTTGGGAAATATTTTGATACAAAAGAATGCGACTCATACTCAAATAAATGTGGTTATTGAAATTGCTAATACGTTTTTTGTATTTACCAATTTATTTTAATTGAGACAACCAATTGACAGTCTTCCAAGTCAAGTTGTTACCAGAACATTGATTAGGAATGCTCCAGTTTCTTTTTGTTTAAATGCTGACTTTGTTTTTATTGGGAAAAGCAACTCCTATTTTATGGTGATGTAATTCAGTGTTTGATGTTAACCAATTTCCACTTTAATGAAACTACTGTATTGTCACTACCAGTACTGGTACTGCACAATGTGGTTGAAGGTTGCAAACTAGTACTGGTAGTAATAGTACTATTCTTTTTGACAGCTTAAGCATGGATATCATATAATGCTATTTTGTTTGTTTTGTACTTGGTGGTAGTATTACATTATTATGTCATCAAGTGCATTGCCTCCTCTTGGAAATCTTCCTTCATGGTCTCGTGTTTCTACTCTTGATCGATCACGTTATCCTAAACCTTTTGCAAGAGATCGTTTGCAAGCTCTACCGCCACCAGGTGGAAATTTGTTGTCAAATGATGTTGGGTCAGCTCCATTTTCTATGGATATCCAACTACTAGACAACCTAACCGCAACTGAGCAGCAGAGACTATTATATTATGATAAAAGTATTAAATTTTTGCAACAGCAACATGCAGACACTCTAAAAAAATTACATGATGAAATTGAAAAATTAAAGCAAGAAAATAAGGATCTTCAGTTTAAAAGCATTATGGGAAAAGTAGCTAGTGAGCACAATCGAAAATCAAGTAACGAGAGTATTGGTGAGAACTTTCCTGCATTACCAGTGGTTGGAAATGAAATTCAAAGTATAGTGCTGCAGGAAGAAATAAAGGATCTTCGATTGGCTTTAAAGAATGCAGAAGGAAGAAATGCTTTATTGCAACATGCTCTACAACTTCAGCATCGGTCAAAATCTTCAAAAGCATCATCATCAATATCACCTAATGATAGTTTTTTGTCTTCTGATGAAGGCAGCAAATCTGCACTTCCATCAGGACATAGTTCAATACATCATGAGCCTTCGTATCTTACTGTTCAAGACAATGCAAGGCCACTACCTTTCAATGCTACTCTTAATCCTCTTAGAGTTCGCAGTAGCCCTCATGTTGATCCCCGCTCACCTTCAGTAGAAGAGTGTGAAGTTATTATCAAATACCTCCATCGTTTAAATGCTAGACAGATTGAGGAAAATCAGCTTTTGAAATCTGATCTGAAGCATCTTCTATATCCTAACAAAGGAAGGCAATCACCTAGAATATGCAGCACTGGTAAATCTGAAGAATTATTAAAACTGCCAAAAGTTGCCTATAAAGGTCATTTTCCTGAAACTCAAGCTTCTGCAAACCCAGACAGAGTTATGTTGCCAGCATTAAAGCAAACAATGAACATGAATGTTGCTGAGCGCAAGAAACGTCAAAAAGCAGTGCTGAAGGCGCGAAAGGGAGTGTCTTTTCCCTTGTAATTAACTGATTGCTTATTATAGATTCAGTTGTCTAAAAGATCGAATTTAAAAAGATGACTGCGGTGCCAAATTTTGTTTTTGTTTGGTGTTGTTTCATATTGATGTATGTTGTGGCTGGGACTGAATGTAATTTCAAAGCAAGTGCAGCAGGTACCACAAGTTTTATTGCTGTAACTTAATATATTTTGGCTGCGGTCATTTAGCAATCATCGGTTAAGTGAATGACAGAAAAAATTTTAGCTAATTGGTTAACTTCTGCATCCAAGCCCTAAAGTTTTGCTTGCCGGTAGTGATATTGCTAACAAAATTTTGGAATGGATTGAAAATTATTTCCAAATTCAGATTTTTATTTGGCAGAGGATTTTGATCAAAAAATAGACACAAAACCAGACAAGACAATGACATTAAACTTGGTTGGTTTTTACTCCTACCCTAAGTTACATTTGACCATGTTTCTTTGCTACCATTTTTATTTATGTTATTGACCATTAGAGCGGTCAAGATGTTAAAGGTGTCTGCATCATTGCTCAGAGGTCAAAGCCTTATCTTTGTAACGACTTCAATTGCAAGGTCTGGATTCAGTTTGCAGTCTGATCTTGTTGTTGTGTTTTTGGATAAGGCACTTTCCAAAGATTATTTTTGCAAGGTAGCTTTAAACAAGCAACAAATTGAAGTGAAAAGAAATCAAATGCTATCCCAAAAATGGTCAACTTCTTAGCGGATGCAGATTGCGGAATTGTTCAAAGAATAGTTCAACTGTTCCTTTTTTAATGACAAGAGAATAACATTACATCAAACCATCAATTAGTTGTTTTTCAGTCATATTTCATGTTAAAGCAATGCTGCATTGTGACTGGTTGTGTAAATTATCAGTCTTAACCAGCACTTAAACTGTAAAAGATTGAATGAGGGAATGCTTTTGAAGCTATAACGATAACCAAATGCATTCTGCAGTAAAAATATTGCATGGCGGGAAAACAAATTTATGTTCATAGCATGTGACAAAAAAGGCTTCATTTCCAATTTAGCCATTTTTTGTCCAAACTTTAAAGGTTGTCCAGGAACAGAAAAGGACTTTGCATTCAAATCAGCCATTGTTCCATCCAAACTCTAGGTAAAGTCCAGACAAAAAAAGCATCCAAGATGCTTTGTTTCTGTGGAGGTAATGTTGAATTTGGGGGCTGCTAATTTTCAATTGAGGACATGTTCATGCTACAATTTATGTATATATCGGTTCCAGGATATACTGATTTTAACATATGTAAGTTAACTACTATACATTTTGCTATCATATCGACTCTTTGAATATCAATTTTGCACTATCTTGGCAGCATTCAGTAAATTTTTGCTGAGCATTTGTGGTAAAATTCAATTGATTGCAAAGGTACCGGTTGAAGTTTGGCCAAATTTGGTAATGATATTGGTAGTTGTTTTGGTGACAGTTTTTTTTTTTGTGATAGCTAATTTGAATAAGTGCATATGGTTTATTGTTGATTTGTCTTGCAACTGCTTTTTGTAAACAATATTAGTAGGTAATATACGCTGATAGTTTCCATGTCTTTATTGAATTGCATATTTGTTACAGGCTTGTGCTATTGTTTTGTTACATGAACCAAAACTTTAATTGGTGAAAGAGCTTAAAAATAGATACCATGTCACAGATCTACAACTCTACAGTCTTGATAGTGAAATAAAAACTGGTAAAATTTATTTGGTCCAACTGGCTGAAAAGTTTAACTAAGTTCTAAGCATATGTTGTTGAATGCAAGCTTTCAAGTACAATGTTACACGACAGCTTGTTATTACTGTAATAATAATTATGTACAATATTAAAGGGAAAATTCTGGTAGATCTCCAATTTCTCATGTGCCAAAATAGCCCTTAATACTATTTTGCCATTCCAAACACTGTCCTAGTTGTTGACTTAGGCCTCCCTAACCCTTTTGCCTGTAGAGGCAAAATAGCCACTTCCTTGTCCATAGTACAATTATAAAAAAAAAATCCAAAAAATTTTGTCAGCTGCAGTGCTCCTGAAAGCTGATTTTTGGCAAATTAAATTTTTTGTGGGATCACAGCAAATAATTTTTGGCTATTCTACAAATTTACACGTATATACTGGTAGTTTTAAAAAAGTGAAAAATTGTTGAAGTATGACTTTTTTAGTTTTTTATTTCTTGATTGGTATAATATTTTGTGCACAATAACATATTTTGCAGCGGTTTTCTGAAATCTTCCTTTGTGATTGCAGAGCAGTTTTATTTAATTGGTAACACTAAAGCCTTATTTGAAACATAAACGATTAATAAGTTTTTAAAAGAGGTTTTGTAATGTTCAAAAGTTTTAATCTTTCAAATAAATTTTACTGTTAACTAAAAATTAGCAGCAAATTAGAATCATTAAAATTTCATTCAATGATTGCCAACCTAAAATTATAGGTTTTCGTGTTTCGACCAGTAACTTAGGCCATCTTCACGGCTAGTATTTAGAAGCATAAGTTATTCATCTATACAATTTATTATTGTAACATACAGTGCGATTGAGCTATCGCGACGCGTTTCGACCTTGCTCAAGGGTCTCATCAGGCAAAAAAATTGTATAGATGAATAACTTATGCTTCTAAATGCTAGTTGTGAAGATGGCCTAAGTTACTGGTTGAAACACGAAAACCTATAGTTTGAAGTTGACAATCATTGAATGAAATTTTAATGAGTCAAATTTTACTGTGTTTAATCTAGTAGCTTGCTGCTTTGGGCACGACAGTTTTGAGTAAATTTGTGCACCAGCAGGTTTTCCCAAAAGCTAAATAGAACACTGGTTAGCTTATGAAAGCTTTAAAAAGATAGCTTTAAAAATTAAAATAAACCTATTACCTACCTATCTTACTAGTACTACTGGATTATGCAAAGTACATTTTTTTTCAAGCTAGCAAATCAAAGTATACTTATTCAAGGTATAGCGAAAAAATTTTTTTATTTACAATTAATTCAATGCTTTTAACTTTTAAAAATAGGACCAAATTACTGCAATATTGTGGTTAGACTTAAAAGTGTATTTTGTGCAACGTTTCAGCAAATGCATCTGCTAATAAAAGGCTAGTAAAAAATTAAAAAATGTTTTTGTTGCTTGTATATAATGGAAACTGTTTATTTTTGGCTGCTTGCTTGCTTGATATTGGTCTACCATTGTTTCAAAATTTGCAGTGCAGCTTATTGTAATTGAAATCTAACAAGTCCTTATCTAACATTCTAAGCTGGACATTGTGGGGGCATTGTACCACACAATTATTGATTTTTATTAATTTTAAATTCAAGACATCATCATAATAACATCACTAGCTAGCAATCTTTGTAATTGATCTTTGATGACATCTTGGCAGATAAAATTGTATTAAACTAACATTCAGAACGTTTTTGTTTTGAAAATTATACTGTAAAGCAAACTCAATAATTTTTGGTTTGCTTTGCCCTAGAGATCATGAGATGTTTGCAGTTATTTTTTGCTTCTACTGTCATTAAACTAGGGAGAAATGTTTCTTAAACTCGAATTGAAATTGTTCAAAACTGTTCCAGTGACTGACTTGTTGTAGCTGAGTAAGTCGTGACTGCAAAGGTGCTTGTTGCCAACAACCAGAAACCTAATTGGAAGACGTTTGGTTAAATTTTTAGAAATCATTTGTAAATAATAATTCAAAATCAAGTATGTTGATTAAAAAATGCCAATGATCATTTGCCACTTTATAGTTTTTTTTTTATTTTAGAAGGTATTCCAGTTATTAAGTTATATGATACTGGCAAATTGCACATTTATACCATACTCTTTGTGTTTTATTGCTGTATTGTCTGTTTGTTTAACAATTATTTTTTGTATTGTTGATTTTCAATATTGAAAGCTTTAAAAATGTTTTTGTTCAAATTATGAAAACTGGTTAGTCGTCTAAATATAAGTGTTGTGCTTACTGCTCATGCACAAGTAGCTAAGATTTGTATGCCTGGATTGCCTGGTGTTAAAACTGTTATGTTCAAGTTGAATTGGTTTCCTAGTTTCCTAAAATTTTTGATAGTGTGCAACATCTGACATATTTAATGTATTTAAGGCTTGCTCATCAATCTTTGGTTGATATCAGGGTTTCAAAAAGTTCTCAATACCGAAGAGTCAAGCAAATATCACTACAAATTTGCACAGTTCTAAGATATTAAAAAAATTAATGTCTTATAAAACCTTGAATGGTAGAAAAGGATATAAGCAATTTGAATGGTAAAAAAGAATTGACAATTAAAATATAAACATTAAAATTTAAGGCCATGACTACGCTAAGTTTTAAGAACTTACAATCAACCTTCTCCAGAATAGCATTGAGCTAAGACAGAATTGATACAGTGTTTTTCCATCAATTAAAATCATTTTTTTTCAAACTCCTGTATTGAAGTTGTCCTGAGAATAATGTTGTCTGAGCATATTTTTTTAATAAATATCCAAAATTAATATATGTCATATTTTCAGCATAATTTTTTTTTTACAACTGTGAGGTAGCACCTCCCTCACATATCTGCTTTTTCATTGAAACGCTAGTGTTTTATCAGCATCTGAATTCACACATAGCCTATCCTGGTAACCCTCTTTTCAGATTACTCCAATCAAAATCTGACTACAAGGATCACTAGAAAGAGGATTCTTGACCAGTATCACACTGGTACTGCACTTAGCTCAATTGCATTTTGCTAGCATCACTAAGCATGGATAGTTGGACACTACATAACAACACATAAGCAATATATCACAATAGTACGTGAACAAGTTTGTGTACTATTGTGATAAATTCCTTAAGTGGTGTCATATATGCTGTCCATGCTTGATGATGCTAACACAATGCGGTTGAGCTAAGAGCAATGCCAGTATGATACATTCCGATAATCCTCTTTTTAGTGACCCTTGTTATCAGACTTTGATCAGAGGAATCTGAGGAGAGAGTAAGATGGCAAGTGCAGAAATTGCCCTTGTGTGCGGTGTGAAGGTTCAGGTGGCCTCGTGTGTGGTGTGAAGGTTTAGGTGAGAAGGTTCTGCCAGGATAGGCCAATCTGTCTTAGTTCCATAGTGAACTTAAAACTTTTGATAAAAGTGCTCAACTGGCTTGGGGCAAGGAGTAGAATCAGTCTGTGGTTAAAATCCTGGTTTTCAAAACATGCTTAATAATCAAATGGTAGAATAAATATCACAGCAGTCATGACTCACTGTCTAGTTTTAAAAAGTAGTTTGTGGGTAAGCTATAATGACGGTCATGTGATGTAACTCATGTGGTGGTTCATTTATTTTTCGACTAGCTTTTAGTGTTCATTCATTTTTTATTCTTGACCACCACAACAATTAGCAAATAGTTTCTAACACAATAATAACACGTAGAGTTAGGAAAAGGAAGTAGCATCACAGCATCAGATGTTAAAACATACAAAGGATATTGAAGACAAAACAAGCAATTTTTATTTGTGTAGTTCCTACACTTATCACACCAGTTGAAATATGCACAATGTATGCCTAATCAATCCCACTCATCAACATACACATGCATGCTCGGAAGATGTTGTTGGTAAATATAATGACTGGGGTAGTTGTTTAAATAATTGATGAAATATAGTTTCAAATTTAAGATTTTAATTGCCAATCTTTTTTTCCTTTTAAATTGTGTAGATAAACTACATTTGCAGTTGGCACAGACTGATTGGGGTTTTATAAAGTTTTCATTTTTGATGTTTTGAATTTGTGGTAAGCTGCTGTTAAGCAAGCTCATCAATATATGTGCTGTTACTACGTCACTTATACTGCAAGGCATATTATAAAGTATTAGATATTTTGATCACTATTTCCAATTTATTTAGAGTGAAAAGGTGCGCAGGTTTGTTTATTTCGATTAAACAACTATAATGTTTATTTATAACTGCAGAATTCGTTGTATTTTTTTACTTCAATTTCCAACAGTCTGTACCAGTACATGAGCGTTATTGACAAGATAAAGGTCAGTTGTGTGGTGCCATGCTTTTGTGAAGAGCTTCTAGCTCTATTTCCCAATTAGCCGTTTTTATATCAATGAAGTCCACTGATTCCTGCAAATAGACTGACTTCAAACCACCTGACTGGGTTTTGGTTGCTTGGCTGTCTGTTGGTTTGTGGTCAGTTTGTGGCAGTCAGTTGTCATGGACCCGTCTTTGTACCTTTCTCATCCAAAACACTTAAAACAGTTTACATGCTTACTTAGTGCCAATTTTCATTGCTTAGTGTGATAGGATTGCTACTATAAAGTTTTTATTTGTGCTGTACCGTACTGTATTTGTTTTAGATGTCAAACTAAAGGTAGGCAATAGGTATAGCATGCTCATAGCATTAAGAAAGTGAGCATTAAGCAATCTATGTGCAATTTGACTTCTTTGGCTATTAACTTGGTTTGTTATTTGACTGATGTTACATTCAAGTTCAAGATTTTTTGTTGCTTTTGGGATTGAGACTTACTTGTCTTTTTCCTCCTTCCAAAAATGCAAGTAAGAAGATGTCGTGTCAGTACTTGGAATAAGCAAAAAGTTTTGGATTTGAAAATGCTTATTGCATTAATATTCATGAGAATCGAGATTATAATTTGGTTGTATTGACAGATTGACAGAACTGGATGTAAAGCACTTACCATATTTTTGGGACCACAAGCTGATTTTAAAGTTTAAAATATTCAAAAGTTAAAAATTTAAAATATTTAAAAGTAATAGTTGAAAATACTCAAAATTTCTAAGAAATTGAAGGTGTACCTTCTACTTAAAGTGCATCTTATGTCTAAATTAGGTTATACTCTCTTACTGTTCATGATTTAGATGTTACATTGCAGATTCTGCTTAAACAGCACCGTATACTTAGATGTATCTTATGCATGGATCATGTTATACTCTCTTACTCTTCATGATTTAATTCAGAGTTATTTGGGGCCTTGTGTATTTCATTTAGTGCTCTTTATATTTCGGTACGCCTTATGAAAAGAAAGAAAAGCAATAATGGCTATTTATTTGTACTGCACCTTATAGCTAAAAAATTATGGTAACTGGTTCTGCATGCAGAACTAGGTTGTCTGCACATTGCGTAGTTATAATCACTGATCAGACTTGTTTCATATGACATGCATAATTGTATATAATTAACTTAATGATCAGTAATGCTGTTAAAAACCATGTATGCATGGTCACGTGAGTGGTGAAATGTAATTATTTTTTGACATAGCCAGATTTCTACTGTTTAATCGTTTATGGAATATCTGGCCTAAAGGTTACAAGTGTGGAAGGCTAGGGAAGTGCCATTAGAACGACAACTACTTAAAACAAGCTCTGCAAAAAATTTGTCTTCCCACAGGATTCGAACCTGCAGCCTTTGGATTATTGGTTCAATGCTCTACCACTTGAGTTGGAGAAGATGTCATGCTTAATTTTGGCTATTTAAACCCTGCAACTTGCTTGTACTATGATGTTAGTAATAATTTAATTGTGATGTTTTGACGTTTGCGGGGCAAGAGTTTTAATGTTTAATCGTTTAAGTGCTATCTGGCCTAAAGTTACCAGTACAGAAACCTAGACAAGAACCACTGGAACAGCGGTGGTGTAAAACATGCATTGGAAAAAGTTGTCTTCCCAGAGGATTCAAACCTGCAGCTTTTGAATTATCACTCCAATGCTCTACTGCTTGCTAAATTTTGTCTTATGTCTCTTTGGATGCTATTACAACACGTCTATTTGGATGCTTAATTTTGGCTGTTTAAACCCAGCAACCTCCTTGTACTATGATGTTAATAAGCATTTAATTGTGATGTTTTGACATCAAAGCAATACAATTGAATGATTATTAAGATAGATTTTTACTGTTATGTAAGTTGAGTGCTTTCTACAAAAGTCAGTTCGTTAAATATATGAGATGGTAAAAATCATTCAATTTTTTCTCATAAAACATTTTTTCAAACTTAATCACTTTTGTATATCGAATTTGGACATCAATGTTTTGCCTGATGCCCAAATGCTTATGCATGAAGCTAGATCATGGTATAGTTACATTTTACTTTTATGCATTCTGGTATCAATTTCATGTGTGAAAAACTCTGACATCAGTAGACACTAGGATGGCTCTTATTTAAGGGTAAAAATAAAAGCTGTATTTTCTTTAGCTCTCCGCTCACGAATTGGATCCTTTTCACCAAAAAACACTCCCGGTGAAGTTTAGTTCATTTTGATTGTTAATATTTAGGGGTGCTACAGAGGGGTAATTTTTTTTGCAAAAGTTGCAATTTTTAATAAACTGCACAATAGAATGCTTATTTACTCGTATCCTATCAACTGTAATGATAATTGCTCTAAATGTGTAAAATAAGCAATAACTACTAAATATGCAATTAGGGTCATGTTACAGTTGTTTGAATTTGCTTTCATGAGCAACTTGCAAGATAACATTTGCTGTTATTCAGAGGAATACAATACTTAAATTCTCATTGTTCGTTTTGTTGGGTTAGAGTTATTATTCTAGCATCTGGGTAGGCACTTTAATGACCAAAATTACTTGTAGAAGTTGTAGTTATTCTTCATGTTTGGTTAAGAGTTTATTATGGGACTGCATTAGAGCAACTCTGCGTTTAGCGTTGTCATTAGTAGCTTAACTCTTTTAAGTTTTTGACCATCAATTTCGCTGATCGAAAGCTTTCTATTTTGACCAGAATCTAGAATCTTCATCGATAAAATTGGAATCAAGTCAAAGTATTTCAATAACTTTCTTTGCCTTGTTAGTCACGACATCTTATAGATGTTCATCTTTTAGAAAACCAAGTAGATGTTGAGGTCTTTTCAGAGAATCTTGTTCATCATCTATCAGGGTTGCCACATCCTGGAAAAGTCCTGGATTTTTTTTGCTGTCCTGGAAAGTCCTGGAAAAATGTTTATAAAGTTTTCCTGCGATTTACCAGGACAGAATGTAAAGTTTTTTTTTATAGGTACCTTATAATTATACAAAGCCATTGTTGAAATAATTTCTATTGTAAAGTTCGTTGAAGAAGCTTGATAGTATTGTTAAAGATTGAGCTTATTTGTATGCTGGTGCACAAAAAAAAAAATTCCCATCCTAGCCCTAACCGAACCGTAAATCTAAACCAAACTGTAACCCTAGCTCCTACCCTAAAGTTAATATAAGCGCCCATTCCTCTGCTCTTTGCTCTCTTATTCTTTTTAAACAGTTCTTACTAGTACACTAGAGTACATATTACCACTTTTTTAAAATGTCAAAATTTGCACTTTGTTGTACAATATGTAGGCCTATAATTAAATGATTGAATATTATTAGAAAGAGTGAATTCCTGGACAGTAATTTTATTGCAATGCGATACTCTAGTAGCAATAGCATAGCTTTGGCTGAGCCAAGTCAACTGACCGCGAACAAACTGACTGCGAAGCAATGATTTTGTTGCAGTGATTTCATCACTGATTTTGTCACAGTGATTTCGTCACAAAGTGAGAGTTTGGGCAAGATGGCTCTGGGGATATCAGTAAAAATAAATTCAGGATAGCCCTTTTCAGCGAATTGGCGTTGTTTGCGGTCAGTTTGTTAGCGGTCCGTTGGTTCGCAGTCAGTTTGTCGCGGTCAGTTGTCGTGGACCCACTTTGGCCCGTTGACCAAAATGCACAATATGAAAAATACGACGTTTTTCCCGCTATACTTCTGAGGCAGTATTTTGCAGTAATAAGGACACTAAAGTAATTTAAAGCCCCTGTTGGAACATGATTTTGGGGAAGGGCTAACATTGGTAAAAAAAAAACAGTAACAACTAACTAAAAATGGCTAAAAATAAACAATTCATTCGATTGCATGATGCACAATGCTTACTGGTAACGTAGGCTTTGTAAAAAAAAGGGTTTATTCAACATTTAATTCTGTTAATTACCAATCAACTCTCTCAAATCTTGTTTTGTTAACCCCTCCTCCCGAATTATATCTTTTTGTAGCGTTATAAAATTCAGACGATTTGGATTAATATACTTGTGAGTTTTTTCAAAGGAAGTCCCTATTTGCTCTTTAGCGTGCAAATGAGCTCTGCTTATAGAGAATAAGAGAACAAGAATGGGTGCTCATTTGCTCATTTAGTCTTTTATTTTTTAAATTATTGTCGTTAGTGTTTAGGTGGGGTTTAGATTTTTAGTTTGGGTTAGGATTAACGTTGGGTTAGAGCTAAGGTTACAGTTTGGGTTAAGTTTAAGGTTGGGGTTAGGGCTAGGATTGCGTTTTTTGTATGCTGGAGATCAAATAAACTCTATCTTTTTCAAATGATAGAATTTTGTGGTTTACTGGCTTAAAATAGAGCTAGGATTGAAGTTTTGCCATTACCAATCACTAGAGCTCGACCGATACATTTGGTCTGTCGATATATATCAGCCGATCTCATGGCCAAGCCGGTATATCATGTCAGCTCTCTACCGCCGATAAAATATCGGCTTAGTGCAATTACCTTAAACAGTTTATTTTTAGAGCAAGCACGAGCACTCTTGCGTTCTATTTGCTTAGTATGACTTGTGTTTGAAATAGTCTTTCTGTGGAGGAGGATTATTGAAGCTTTTAGTGTCAAATTTAGTGAAAAATAGTGACAAAATGTGGTAGTTAATAAGTCGTTATCAGCCTGAAAAAGTCGTACTGGTCGAGCTCTAGCCATCACCCACATACTGTTAACCTTTTTATGCAACCAGTTTAACCACGTTTTTGCAGTGTTAATTTCTTTGCCGCATTTTAGAAGCAATAATCTTTACCAAACTAGGCCTGAAAATAAGTCATTATTGTAAAAACTTGCAAAATTTTTTAGTGCTGTTGCCCCCAGACCCCCAGTGGCTTCCGGCGGCTGGGCTCTGCCCCCATACGCGATAGCACAGCCCTCCCATTGCAAATTTCTGGCTTTGCTCCTGGCTAGTAGTCAGTACTGGGAATACAAATGCGTTACATCAAAATTTTTGGTCAATGACAAGTACAAAAAAGTAGGTGCATGAAAGAGTAATAGCCAAAATTAAATTTTAAGTCTTGTTAAAAAAAATTTAAACAGTCCTGGAAAAGTCCTGGAAAATGACCTTAAAAAGTCCTGGAAAGTCCTGGAATTTGATTTTGCAGTTTCTGTGGCAACCCTGATCTATGTTTTGAAGTTTGGCAACCATGTCCTGCTTTGTTTCACAAGAAAGATCATCATCACAAAAGCTATGAGCAACTACAGTAGCTCTTCAGACAAATACCTCTTATGTTTTGGCATCTTTTGAGATGTATCAAAGAAAACTGCTTTGTTAAAAAGTTGAAGAAGGGATTTTAGTAAACTTAAATCTTGATGAGGTGCTTCAGTTGTTCCAGAAGCAGTAAACCAAGCTTCAATACAGATTTGTATTGCAAAAACACATAGTTCCTTTAAAGCTTCTTCCTCTTGAGCGGTAAGACTAAACTGTTTTCGAAACATTTCATATTTTTAAAGCAAAAAGAAGTTTGCTTAGCCAGCGGGCATGGTGCACAGGCCTAGGTACTCAAAACTTTGCACCACGAAGTGATTTCCTCCTAGAAGCAAAAATAGTTCTAAAAGTTCAAGGTAGGTAATCATCTCGTTTTTGTTTTTTCTCAAGGTGATTGGTGGCAAAGTTCTTCATGCGATTGCTAGTTTTTTGCAAAATCATTGAGTGTACATTACATTTTGTCAGTGATTCCTAGTTCATAAGAGATTGTGTCAATGCTCCTGAACTTTGAATCGTTTGAGAAGGGAACTTTCAGTTGCTAAAAGAAGCTCCACAATATGATGGCGACAAGCTAGGTGCAACAAGCCAAGTGTTGTACCTAGCTTGTCGCCATGTGTTTGTTCTAGCAAAATGCAAGTTCAATTTTGATGACCAGTATTAGTTGCTGTTGTATCAAATGATAGGCTGAGCTTCACCAGTTCCAAAAGCTAATTTAGTTGCTTTCATTAGCCGATTAACATTCACCCCAGAGACAAGAACCAGAAGGCGATCTACTAATTTTTTGGTTATCAAGGCTTCCAAACACTTACAATCTCAATGAGCTGTAAGCGCTTTGTTGCCATGAAAACTATTTTGAATATTATGGACAAACTTAGCTCTTGCTATTTTTTGAGAACAAGAAATTTACTTCTGTTGATAGCAAAAGTAAGTGGATCATAACCAAGACTTCTAGCTGGTGTAACAATAGTTTGTCTTGCTCTTGGTTGCGTTGGTGAAACATTTTCTATCATACTTGGCAGAGTATCATCAGCATTGCTCTCATCCTCACTGCTGTTGGAAGTTGCTAGGATAGCATTTTTTGAAATTGAAGCTATGTACTCTTTTTGTGCTTTCATTCATCTCTTTTCAGCTTTTTGATTTTCTTTGATCCAATTCTCTTTACAGAAGCCAGTCTTTTATCCACACATTCCGTATAACCACGCCATTTCTTTTCTTGTAGGGCAAGGAGAAAAGATCTAAGCCTATAACCTCCGAAATACTACCATAATCAACTTTACGAGCTAGTTGCTGCTACTGCAGCAGTGCAGCTGCACTGTCATTTAAACTCTCCGAAAACTTGCAAAGCAATAATGAAATGATTATGATGGATTAAAGAATACCAAACTTAAAAAAAAACTTTAATTATGAAAAGCTTGTTTTAGCTAAGTTGAACGATCTTAATGTGACCCATTTTTTGACCCTTTGCCACCATACTTTGAGAGCTTCTGAGTGCTATATAAGAGGAAAAGCATGCGCTACTACGCATTTACTATAACAAAAAAGGGATGCTGGGGAATAAGCACAGCCACCTACTTTGATGCATTGCTGTAACTTTGCATTACATTTAAAATGTAGCTCTTCCAGTTGTACATCGATTGTTTATAATGATCAGAATGAGCATATTTGAACATGCTTGTACCACCTCTAAACATTAATTAAAGAGTCTAAAAATTTACATGGTGTGTTTTTCCAGTAAATGGATCCATTTCAGAGACAGAGAGCACAACTTTTCAGACTTTTGATAATAAGGACCACCTAACGCCCACTTTTGAATGTCTAAGTCAGAATTGCTCAAAGTGTGGCCCACAGCCCCATAGCCTCACACAACAATAAGTTTTTGCAGCCAGCGACTGGCCTTGAGACTTATAAGTTTATCTATAAGTGCAATTTTTTTACCAAAAGTTTTTTTTCTGTCAAATTTGTTCAAATGCTAGTTTTTTCTAACATTAATTGCAATCAATTTTTTTGTGAGTGATTTTCTGTTAATAACATCTCCAGGAGAAGATTAGAAAGTAGCAATTATTCATAATAGGACAACCATTTGGGAGCAGGTGTTGCAGATGTTGAGACCTTGCTCTAGAGCCAAATATTTTAAAAAGTTTTACCCATTATTGCCAGGGTTTAGAACAAGTTTTGAAGGTGGGATGGGTGGGTTGATGACTGAACTGACCGAGGTAGGATGATGGCGCAACAATTCAGATAACTATCTTGTGGCTTGAAAATGCAAAAGAGACAGAGTGTTGACATTATTGTTGCATGTTTGAGCATGCTTTTTTCGGGATGGTTTTGGAGTTTGGAGGGGCGTAGTGAGGCATTTGCCAGTTGACAAATTATGAGCAGTGAATATATTTGGCACAATCCTAGCTATCTTGACTAGCTTTTGTGAAGCTAAATGAGCCATAGCTGTTGCTGCATTTGTGAATTTTAAAACAAAAAATCTTCATGATTTTGTTAATAAATCAATTATGATGTTTTTGACATTTGCAGGCCAGAGTTTTAATGTTTAATCGTTTTGCGTGCTTCTGGCCTAAAGGCTATCAGTGTGGAAGCCTAGAGAAGAGCCTCCAGAACGGCGACTACTTAAAACAAGCAATGTGAAAAAGTTGTCTTGGCACAGGATTTGAATCTTACTGACTTATTAATAAAATTATACAACATGCGAGTTGCTGGGTTTAAACAGCCAAAATTAAGCATGCGAGGAGACGTCTTCTCTAGCTCAAGTGGTAGAGCAGTAGACCGGTAATCCAAAGGCTGCAGATTCGAATGCTGTGGGAAGACAACTTTTATGCATTGCTTGTTTTAAATAAATAGTCGCCGTTCTGGTGGCTCTTCCCTCGGCTTCCGTACTGGTAGCCTTTAGGCTAGAAGCACGCAAAACAATTAAACATTAAAACTCTGGCCTGCAAACGTCAAAAACATCATAATTGACTTGATCATAAAATCATAGAGCATGCAAGTTGCTGGGTTTAAGTAGCCAAAATTAAGCATGCGAGGAGACATCTTCTCTAGCTCAAGTGGTGGAGCAGCGGATGGTTATCCAAAAACTGCAGGTTCGAGTCCTGTGGGAAGACAACTTTTTCGCATTGCTTATTTTAAGTAGTTGTCGTTCTGGTGGCTCTTCCTTAGCTTCCGCGCTAGTGGCCTTTAGGCCAGAAGCACGCGAAGTGATTAAACAAAAAATCTTGTTACAGCTGAATTA
Organism: Trididemnum nubilum; assembly: GCA_963965965.1. Classification (NCBI taxonomy): domain Eukaryota; kingdom Metazoa; phylum Chordata; class Ascidiacea; order Aplousobranchia; family Didemnidae; genus Trididemnum; species Trididemnum nubilum. The sequence continues at coordinate 37,588,756 of OZ014473.1, read as the reverse complement.
ATTATAATTCTAAACAAAATGCCTGTATTAAGCACTAGTAGTATTTAGCCAAAAACCAAAGTTTTCACAGTTTTTTAACCATTATGTGTATGCCTTTTTCCTACAGTGCACTGAGTCTCGTGCCCGGCATTATCTCGAGCAAAAATAAGTAGAAATGCCTCAGCAATTCATCCTATTGTCGTAACTTGGCTCTATTTTAGATTGAGATCAAGGTACAAACTTGTACTAAGAAATCCAATCTTTTAGCTTCACAGCAATTCAGTGCTTAAAATCACATAGCAATTTTGCTTATACAACTAATGGCTATGTACACTTGCATTAATGATCTTATTCAAATAGAATGGTTAGTACACAAAAATAATAGCACTAAAACCAGACTCATGCGACCATCTGACCCCTCATCATTCATTTTAACAGTACCACCTACACTATGCATACTGTACTGTACACCAGCCATTGCCCCAATTCTGCAAAAATTTTGGCTCTGGTGTGTAAAAGTCTGAACGCACAATTGGTCTCCATAATCGTCTTGTGTTTAATTGACCCATGCCTAATCATCACAGTCAGACTATGCGTACCCCAATTTTAGTAAAGTATTGTTTATTGTGTTTGTACTTCGTTTGATGCATTGAAAAAGTATAGTCCTACATGTTGGTAACCTGGTGGGCCTATAACTAATTGGCTTAGTTGTATGGTGTACACACAATCACAAAGCTGATTTCTTGAAATGGGCAGCATGTAAACCAAGTTACAATAGACGCTATCAACAAACGAATCTGAACCAGAAACTTAGTGTAGTAAGTGGACACATAAAAAATGTGTATGTGATAGGATATGAACTAGATAGAGACCACAACACTAGGGTTATAAATTTTCCAACTTTTGGAATGAAATTAAACTACTGTGTTTGCAATCAATGAACTTTTATATATTAAGTAGTTTTCACTAATTTTTCATTCTGAAAGGAAAAAAGCTGGCACTCCCAATGCGTCAAAATTTTCTAGATTTTTGGCATATTTTATTTTAACATGTCAATCATTCTGTTTCAAGCAATTTTGTCACTTGATTTTTAAAGAATTTTGTAACTAGAATGTGACATCGCAAGCTATATCTTGGGACTTCGCAAAAGTATCTAACTTTACTGAACTAAAGTACTTTGCAATTGCGTTAAGCGTGTTTATGATTGGTAATAGTCAGATCTGAAATACTCTGCTTTCGAATTTCATAATGTTCCATTAACTTGATCAGGTTTGTTGTTAACGGCTTTAAAAATTTGTGTTAAATTCCTATGATTACTTTGTAAAATTAAAAACACAATTAATTAGTAAAGTACTAAAAACTATAGGATACCAGTAAATTAACATATAAATATTGTCGACCGCTAACAAGCTATCCTTGCCGTCAACTAATGCATCTTATCTGCTCGAACTTCGATTGGTTATGTGTCTTTGTTTATATAAAAGTGACAAATTATTGTCCATTTACAATTGTGTTGACAGATGAGGGTATCAAAATGACGGCATAGAGAAAAAGCTTCCAGCATAAAATGATAGATTTAGTAAATTCTCAGACAAGAATGACATTTGAGAAACCATAATGCTTACATAAGTTATACACTGAAAAATTGGAATGCGATTAGCTTACAGGGCCCATTTGGCATGGTCTCCTCAATGTGGTCCACCATATTTTGTTACCTTTAATCTTTTCTATTGATTCATATTAACCTATCCAATAGATTTTATTTGTTTAGCTCAAAATTGTAGTTAATGGGAAAAGGGGTTAACATAATTGGACAATCCCTATAGTATGGCCTCTCCACAATTTTTCATGTTATCTTTTTCCTATGTTGAAAATTTTATTTTTCTTTAGGCTAGAGTGGTTAGAAATTTTAAAAGATAGTTTGAAGAGCACTACTCAATTGTGGCTACTGAAATTTGTCCTAACTTTATCTTTCCTTTCTGTTCTGAATCTTTCTTATGCCTAGCTTAAATGGATGAAAAGTTTGAATTTTTGAGCCCTTAATTGAGAGACCCCCATTTCGGTACCTAAAATTTTGTCATATTATAACTTTTTCATGTATTTACCTATTCCGAAAATTACATGTGTCTAGCTTAAGTTGATAAAAACTATTAATTTTGGCAGTGCCGTTTGAGGAGGACCTCTCTATTGTGATACCCCAAAGTTTTGTCGAATTTTATCTTTTTGTCACATTTGTCTAGAACCTGAAAATTTCATGTGTCTAGCTTAAAAGGTTAAAAAGTTTAAATTTTGGCGGCCTTGTTTAAGGAAGATCTCCTCATTTTGGTACCCCAAAAATTTGTCAAATTTTATCTTTTTCTTATGTTTACTTACCTTAAAAATTTCATTGGTCTAGCTTTAATGATAAAAAAGTTTGAATTTTGGAGGGCTCATTTGGGAGGTACCCCCATTGTGGCACCCTCAATTTCAGGTGGGCACCAGTAGTTTTGGATATCTGTAATAGCTCACAGTATGATCCATGTGTGTTATGTGGTTTGAAAGTAGATAGTGATAGAAGAAAAAAAAAAGAAAAAACATAAGGAAAAATTTTATCCAAGGCGGAATAAATGAGCATATTCACTATAAAGGTTGTAAGTAGTATGTTTAAGAAACACAAACTTTTTTCATTAGTATACATAGTTACCAAGATATACCAGCTTAAAATTGTCCACTTTTTGCCGATTTTTGGCCTCTGAAATCGCAATCACGTGACTTGGCGCACCCAAACTTGGTGCACATACAGTCTCTATCTACACCCAAGTTGTGTTCAAATTTCAGCCTTACTTGTTCTGCAAATTTGTAGTTATTTTATAAGCGAATTAATAAATTTTCTAGAAAAAAATTGGCAGTTTTTTCTCAAATTTAGAGTTCCTAAATCATGATCACGTAAGCTAGGTCCTTCAAAATTGGCATACATGATGCTTTTAATTATTGTCATGTTTAATCCAAAATTCAACTTTCTATGTTTAACCGTTTTTTAGTTATAAGTAAATCAATAAATTTCCTTGCTCATTTACTAAAATGGCTGAGTAAAGACAAAGGTCCTACACGCGTGAAGTCCCAATTACAAGAGGGGCTGTAGCCTGAAGGGTTGAGGATGGGCTAAAGCCATCTTACAAAAGCTAAGGCTATATGGTTGCCCTTGGCAGATCCACAGATAAAATAAGCACGCTTGAAGGACGTTTCTTTTTCCCCTGGACTTTGTCTCTATATAGCAGCGAGTAAACTCTGTTTTAGTTTAGTGTTGACCAGCTTTCTGACTGTAATACGTGAGCCTCACCTAATAATATAGGCTCTGTCTATAGCCTTGGTTAATAATGTAGAACAAAGAAGCACAACCAAGCTTTCAAAAATTGAGGAGACTAATAATATTTGCAATGAAGCTGAGGTGAAATTTTTGTGTTAATAAAAATTTTTCTTGCAACTGTAATGAAAAACAAAGAGAAAACAAAATGTTCAAAAAATTCAACTTTTAGGTAAACCTGCTGGGCCTATCGTTTACGTATAAATAGCTAAAAGTTTATTACTGATAGTGCTCTTTCAGCGTTATATTTAGTAGAAAGCATTATGTTTAGTAGAAAGTGATACAACAACAAAGTGAAGCTGTAGTTGCAAACAAGATCCACAAAATACAGCTGAATGTTGGCTGTTGCAATCTTTTTGTTCGATGTTTGGGACGGGTATATATTTACTAAGTTAGTAAGGCATAATTTGCATATCAAATTTGTTCTTTGCATGAGTGTTGTAGAAATTATGCAATTGAGGTATAAAAAAGCTGAAAGCTGTGGTAGATTGAAGCTCCAATTAAAGGCACTAACTATGAAAGATGACGGTAAACGGAAGAAAACTCCTTGACATGAGAGGATTAAAAATTTGAAAAATTTTTACAGAATGCCTATGAAAAAGCAGATCATTAGCAGATATCGGAGTCTTGGGTTTATTTTTCACTCAGACTTTTAGGTCAAATAACCGATTTTGTATATTTTTTGCTATTTTAAAAATCTTGAGGTCAGTTTTGCGATTGCAAGAAAGCAATTTTTTGGATTGTATTCAAAAATAAGAGTTTTTTAATTTTTTTTTTTTGGTCATTGAGACTAACTTGATTAATTTTGTTTTTTTCGGTAATTTACTAAAATTTTAAGTCAATGACTATTTAGTGACTGAAAACAAACAAGCTTAATTTGGATTTTTTAACAGCATAAAATAACAAGACAAAAAGAAAAGCAAAAAATTCTGAAAAATTACTAATGGCACTGGCAATGATCTAACCTGCAACAAAGCTCAAAACAGCCAAACATATTGTATTTGCTCATAGCTAAATATTCGTGAAAATGGGCTTTTGTGGCTAATTTATATATTTTAGTGGATGTAATCTGAAAAAATTTTGCTTGCAAGTGTTTTAATTTTTCGAACCTTGTCAACAGTTAAATTGTTGCCAGGATGCGACAGCCTTTAGCACTTTAAAAAAACTTTTTAAGCAAAAGTGAAATTTTCCAGTTTAAAACAAGTTTGAACAAAATCATCTACTGTGTGAGCAGAAGCTTTAGCCAGCTATCAGTATTACAAAAAGTAGTAAAAATTGATATTTTAACCATTAATCAAGCTCTTCTTTACTAGCTTTAACTCTTCATAGCATGCCCAAAAACACTGATATTCAGACTCATTTGATTGATGTTCCATCAGCAGCTGAGATACTATGATGCAACGTTACAGGCAAAAGAGAAATCAGTATCATGGAAAAAAAAAATTAAAAATCGTCAAACGTTACAAATATTTAGAGGTATATAGTTTTTGAAGTTACCATAAACGTGCTGCTTCTCTTCACTAACAAACTTAATTCATATGATTGGGAGTGTCACCGACTTACTGATTCAGTTCATGCATGCTGTACGTAGCTATTTTCATTCTGTTTTAATAGGTAATTTAAATATGATTTTTCAGTGAATCATAAGATTTTTCGGAGCATAGGTGCGCGAGGTTTTTGTAATGTTAACCAAAAAGAAAGTGATTTTCGTCATTAACATGCAAAAGTTCATCACTTCCAACGTCAGGCACTTGCAGATAAAAAAATCATAACACTACACAACACTATATCATGTCCCAAAATTATGTTTTGCCCATATGGGCTTTTCGAGAGCTAAAATACATAAATTATCGGATCTCAAGTAATAAAGTACTAAGTATTGCCTTTTTTGACCTGTGCCAAACACATTGTTACCATGGTGTTAATTTTATGTTTAGAACAACTGCACTAGTTTTGTCTACACTACAAATAAATAGCATGATTCTTATTTTTACTTCATAAACCAATATTGTAATTTCTTGGATTAATTAACGGAAATAATGGTTAAATGAATTCAAATTTGTTGTTTGCTTTGTTTATGAATGTTTTGTCAGCTGTTTATTTTGCCCATGAACATGCGAAAATGAATGAATCAATTGTTTTTGCATCCATCAAGGATTATAAATATGCTCGTCTAATTCAGTATGAAGACTTTGACCACAAACATAGGTTATTTAACATTTCTGCTGAAATTGACGGCAGTGTGAATAAATTTCTCGCCAAGGTCTACTTTTCGCTGATTGTTGACAATGATGCTTATGACCTTGATATGGTATTAAATAATGATTTGCTATCTAGATCATATGGCATTACTATATATTCAAAATTTGGAAAACAAACCAACAATAACTCTCAAGTAGGAAAAACATGCTCATATTATCAAGGTTCCATTCGCGACACAAAAAATAGTAAAGTGTTTGTGTCCATGTGCAGGAGATTTCGTGCAATAATAATTTTGTCAAGTGGAGTTTTTATTGTGGAACCACTGGATAATACCAATATGTATCTGATTTACAAGTCTGAAGTTCCAAACTTTGATGAGTATTTTTGTCCAGAATTTACTTATTCGTTGAACGATTCTTTCCACTTCGGCTCAAAACAGACAAGTGTGAAACCACAATTGAGGAAACAATCCACAGACTCTGATAATGAATTTGCGTATGTCAGGCTCGTCTTGATTGCCAGCAAATCAACATGTGAAGCATTGTTTGGCGACCATGATGATATTGAAGATTATTTAAAATCTGTTGTTAATATTGTGGATGGTTATTATCAAGAAATGAGTGTTCATGTAGTTTTAGTTCACATCGAGTTGTGGTTGGATCGAGATTATTTTCAAGCAGGATCTACAGTTACAGAGACAATGAACAACTTTCTGGCTTACCGCCTAAGTCAAATTCGTCAAGATCCCGACTCCTATTGGAATACAGCAGCTGCTATTCATGTTATTTACAACATGCAATTAAGTACTAGCAATGTTTCACTTGTAACTGGTATAGCGACTTTAGATGAAATTTGTACAACTTCAGCAAGTGGTATTTCTAGATATCAAACAAACCCTGCTTTAACTGCGACCACTTTGACGCATGAACTTGGTCATAATTTTGGTTTAGTTCATGTAAATGATGGTAATCCTAAATGGAACTGTCCTTGTCCTGATGGTGAATGTATTATGAACGCAGTAACTTATTTTAGTTTGAAACGAGTTTGGTCTAAATGCAGTTTAAATTTTATCAGAAATCGATTTGCTTTAGGCGCTTATGATTGTCTTAGTGATATTCCAGATCCATCGTCTTTAGTTTTAGGCTCAGGTTGCGGAAACACCATTGTTGAAGCAGGAGAACAATGCGACTGTGGCTTTAAAGCAAATTGCAAAAGCAAATGTTGCAATCCTGAGACTTGTCAATTTGTGCCGAAAGCAACATGTGACACTGGTTCATGCTGCATAAGCTGTCAGTTATTAGATGAAGGTGTAATATGTCGAGAAAAGTCTGGTGAATGTGATTTACCAGATGTCTGTTCAGGCACTTCACCACATTGCCCAAAAAATATTTACAAGGAAGATGGAACAAGTTGCTTAGACGGGCAGGCTTATTGTTTCGAAGGTGGATGTTTCAACCGAGATATTTTATGCCAAAGAGTATTGGGTCCAGGTTTTTCTGCTCCTGATTTTTGCTATGAAGTGAATCGTTTAGGCAGGATAGGAGGCAACTGCGGTCTTGATCCGAATTCTGAAACTGGTTTCAAAGCATGTGCTGAAAATGATACATTTTGTGGCAAATTACTGTGTTTTGGAAGTGATATTGTTTTTGGTCGCTCCATATTTGCTCTTGTATGGAATGAAACAAACTGCATTTCTTTTGGTGAAATACTAAACAACCGTCCTCAAGCATATGGTTTAGTCCCGGATGGTACTGCTTGTGGTCCAAGCATGTCTTGCCAAAATCATGAATGCCAAAGAATTGTTGCATCAAAATGCAATCCACCATGCAATGAGGGTTTTTGTGATAATTTCGGGCATTGTCGTTGTAAAAATGGTAAACTTTGTGATCGCTCATCAGTTAATGATATGCACGGTTTACAAGGCAAGGTTTCACTGGAATTTTCGGCTTTGGAAATTTTCATCATTTTTGCAACAAATATGTTTGTGACTTTCATTGTGATTGGTGGTTTAAGTGTATTTGTGAAGTTTTGTGATGGTAAGTAATGTTTGATTAAATGGCCAAAGACGAAATAAAAACGCACTAATGCTTAAACTTTTGATCTCGAAGCTACAAATGAATTATGAAGGTAAATGCAAATGAATTATCCTACTGGCATTAGAGCTATTTTTTGGATCACTTTAAAACTCAATTTCTTGCTACCGGAGATTTCAAGTGTCCAGTAATTGGCATAATTTTGTTATTTTCTGGAAATATTTTGTTCTTGGTTAAATTAGTGTTTATGTTGTTGTGTTGAAAGGGAGCGAAATTTTCGTTTAATTTTCTTATACTTGTTAATGTGACTATTTCTGATAATAGTAACACTAGGCCGAAGTTTTACACAACATCACCAAAAAAGTATTGAATGTACTGTATTGATACTATCTTATTCTGAAAATTTGAGGTTAGAAAAACAGATGTTTTAGTGCTCTGTATAATTTTATCTTTTTTATCACTGTGTGATATTTGCTCTCTCGAATTACTGAGGAAACAGTTAAAACATGACTGATTTTCAGTGAAGTCAACTTAGTTGGCTTTTATGGCACGGTTGTGTTTTGAAAGCTAGTGAAGTTGGCTTTTCTTTTTGTTGAAATGCCAGATTTTGCTGCTATTGGCATTAAGAAGATTTGTATGGAGAAATTGATTCACTTAGCTCTTTAATTCTTGTTTTATCAAACTCTTGGGTGGGGCATTGTACAATCGTAAAGTATCTATTGGTGTTGGTGAAAAGCATCCTTTTTTCAAATTTGTTCAATAGTAATACTTGAAAGGGCATTCGAGTCGGAAATTTTTTTTGCTCAATTTTCTCTCAAAAAAATTTGACAGATCTGAAAACTAACCTCAGCAAATTTGAGCTTTTTACAACCTTTCGTTTCTGAGATATCTCAGATTAGATTTCCCCTTAGTAAGGCTTTTTCCCTTGAGACATTTTGCCAGGGTTGCCAATTAACTAAAGGTTTAGAACTTAAAAACTAGCTTTTTTCAATTAATGTAAACCAGCTTTCCAAAAGTGAATCGTCTGTCACAATACTGACAAAATAGCAACACTCTACTAAGTGGAAAATTGTTAATTTTGAACTACAATATCTTGAAAACAGGAAGGCGTAGAAACTTTAAATTTCATGAGAATGCATTTTAGGCTTATCCTAACATTTTAGTCAAAAGTAAAAAACTTGACTTGAATGCCCTTTAAGTTAAGCAAAAAGTTGGAAGATATTTATCTTTTAAGAAAATTTATTTCTAAAAAATTCTTCTAAAACTTCTTTTAAACCTAAGGTCATACAGTGTATTTGCGACGTCAGTGAAAAGTTAGAAATGTCAAGTTAATGTAGGCCAGTGAAGTCAACTGACAGACGAGTAATAATTTTGTTTTGCAAATATTTTACTGTTACTGTGGTGTTGATCCACTTGTTCTTCGTATGTTTGACGTGAGTTAGGCAAGCTCTGATTATCATTGCAGTCTTATACAGTTGACCTGACCCAGAATTAAACCCAAATGTTCCATTTCAGGAGCAGACAGATAGTTAGTGAAGTCAACAACTTGACTACCATATTTTTTGGACCATATGTCGCACTTAAAATACTTAAAATTTCTAAAGAAATTAAAGATGCATGTTATACTCCGGTATACTACTTTTAGGCACAGCCAAATAGCGCCAAAACTATAAAGCGTCAAGACCATTAGGTGCTGGGACTTTAGGCACACAAGCTGAGAAAAATTTTTCAAGAAAATTTACCAAAATTTCAAACAAAAATTTTTTTTCCAAAAGTCAACTGACAGAAAAGTAAAAATTTTAAATTTGGAAAAAAAATTTTTTAATTTTATGTAGTTGGAAAAATTATATACTTTTTCAAAAAAAAAATTTGTTTTTCAAAAAAAGAATTTTTGTTTCAATTAACAGTTTTTTTTCAAAAAAACAGTTTTTAAAAAATTTTTTTTTCAAAAACAAATTTTTTTCGATAAAAGTTATTTAGTTCATTTTTTTAGATAAAAGTTATCTAAAAAATGTGTATTTAAAAAAGGTTTTAAAAAAAACTTAAAAAAAACAAACTGATATTTGAAATAAAAATTTTTGAAAAAAAATATTTTTTTTGGATTTTTTTTTGGAATTAAAAAAAAATTGTTTTTTCAAAAAAAAATTTTTTTAGCTCTTAAATTTTTTAGCTCTGGTGCATAAAAGTCTTGGTGCCTAATAGTCTCTGCGATTAATAGTTCTCGTGCATAATTGACCATGCATAAACATACGCGCATAAAAGTCACGGTCTGGTTAGACTCAAGGTGTGTTTTATATATGGATCAGATTATTTTCTCCTTCTTATCACGATAATATTCAGAGTATTTAGATCTTTATTACAGTTTTCAGAGCTTTCTGAGTTGTATTTAATTTGGTATAAGTTTTATTCTGGTGCACCTTATGTAAGGAAGTAAAAGCAATGAAAGCCATTAATTGGTACCTCATTTTATACTTTGGTTCACCTAATAGTTAAAAAAATGCAGGTATATACTGATTGGTAAGTACAAAGTACACTCATGAATTTTTTTTACATGATAGTGTTTTATTCAAAATTTTTTGTGTGCTTGATGTTTTTGATGAAGACTAAAAGCAAAATCAATGTGAGTACTATCTAAAAATATCACAATCATATTAGATTGTAGTTGACTCCATCCTTCTTGAACCAGCCGATCCAGAGATATTCTACTTTAAACAAGGCGTAGAGGCCTCTCTAATCATTTAGCATCGCCATCTTAGTTCTGTCCTGAGGCAATGCCGCAATTAGGCTAAACTGCAGAGGCTTTTTAACTTTAACATAAGATAAATATAGGTTTAGTGTGATCTAAGCTACTGCATTGAAACGTGAAGGTTGCCATTAAAATGATAATTAGGGAGGCCTTTAGGTGTTGCTTGAAGTAAAATATCTTTGGAATAGCTTGGTCAAGAATAATGGAGTCAATGCCAATCCAATCTAATACAATTATCCTAACTTAAGAACCCCCATTGATTTGCCTTCAGTCCTTGTTTAAGTAGTTTCAGTACAGAAACACTTGAAATTTAGGTTTTACAAGCTCCAGTAAATCTTCAATTTGGTCAATCTTTCTAAGTTACCACAGTACCGGTACCTCGCTTTTAATGTTTAAATGCATTTATGATAAACAAATTATATGAATCTTTGGAATTCTTATGGCACTCAAGTAATTTAACTGTATATTGTGACCATTAGTCATTTCTTGACATATTTCTTGCATAGATGCATAGTTGTATACCGCGCTGGCAATTTGTGTTCTTGGAAAATCTGCTATAGTTTTGTTCAGCTGCAAATGAATAGCATAAGCTATAGTATTTACTGTAATTTTTTGGCCTGAATAGTGTAATATTATGATTAATTGAATTTAAGTTTGTTGTTTGCTTTATGTATGTTTTGTCACTTTATTGTTTTGACCTTGAATGTGCAAACTTGAATGATCCACATGTTTTTGCTTCCATCAAGGATTAAAAATAATTAAATATGCTTGCCTGATTCAGTTTGTAGACTTTGACCACAAAAATAGGATATTTGACATTTCTACTAAATTAAAGGCAGTTTGGTTATGTTTAAAATCAAAGTCTATTTTTCCTTGCTTATAGACAGAGATTTATTTGGCATTTATCTGTTATTCACTAATAATTCGATGTCTAACTCACATGGCAGTCTAAATTTGATAAATTGGTAAGCTTGATAATTCTAAGCTTGAAAAACACACCAGCAATCACTCAAGTAGGAAAGACATGCCCTTATTGTGAAGATTCGGCACAAGACACAAATGAGGGCATAGTATTTTATTTGTGTTTATGCGGAGGGAATTTCATACAATAGGAACTTTACCAATTGGAGTTTTTAGTATATTCGACTGTAGTGTTTAATAGTATAAAAAACTTTTAAGTAAAATTTGTCTGCTGGACAGCATGCCAAGAAAATTGATTTCGCCTAAAAGGGACCTCTTTTGTTACTTCTAGAAATTAGGCAGTAAAACAGTTATATACGTTTGCTATGGAAAGAAACTTATTCAAATAGACTCACAGTTTTTTTGTAGTGCTGCACCACTGATTTTATGTGAACAGTTTATTTGTACATTTAGTTGTAGCTATTTTACTATCTTCGTGGAGTAAATGAAGATGCCTGTATGAAGGCAAAATCTAATTAACAATTACAATGCTGTTGAGGGCGGATATTAATTTAAAGTTTTAAACTTATCATTTTCATTCAAAAAGTTTTAACATCATCGTGGCCTCCTCCATCGAAGGATGGATTCATGCTTAAAGCAAATTAAATAGCGTTTATAGAAGTATTTTCTTATGAAGTTGTAATGTTTACAAATCATATAACTTTCGTAACCTGTGTCAAACGCATTGATGCCATGCTATTAATTTTCTGTGGAGAAAATATGCACTAGTTTGGTTTATGTTGCTGAGAATTGCTTGACCTTTATCATTTCTTTATCACTCATTATTCTAATTTTTTGGCCGACTAGTGGTAATATTATGATTAAATAAATTCTAATTTATGATTTAATTTGTTTATGAATGTTTTTCCTTTTGTTTGTTTTGCCCACGCAAATGCAAAAGTGAATGAACAAAATGTTTTCAAGTATTCTTATTTGCTAATGACCCATGGATTTGCGTAAATGCAGATACTATTACTAAATTTGATTATTTAATAAATTCAGAGTTACTAAGCGTTAATAACCAGCTAAAAGGCAATAAACTAATCTTGAATGCCTTAAAATATAGAGGTTTAATAATACCTCCAAAAACTCGACAACAAACTCCAAATCTCAAAATAAGCGTTTATTCTTGTAAAATTTCTGCAGTTGATTCTGTAAAATATTTAGGTATTTGTCTTGATAATAAACTAACTTTTGGTCCCCATATATCCTATCTACAATCAAAACTTTTTCGTTCGATTGAAATAATACCTAAAATCAAATACTATGTTCCTGATAGAGTCCTTGTTTTGTTATATTTTGCAATATTTCATTCCCATGTAACATACGGTTTGATCATCTGGTATAGTGGTTGTAAAACATGCACTTGCAAAATTAGTAAATTGCAAAACAGAATCATCAAAATTATAACCAAATCAAATCCACGTGAAAAAGTTCTTCTTCTGTTTAAAAAGCATGGTATATTGACTTTAGACGACTTGTTCACTTATGAAATGCCTGCTTTTACGTTCAAATATCGATCAAACAAAGTGCCATACAATCTTAGTTAATACTTTGCATTGACCTCTGATATCCACAAACTTAGCGCTAAAAGCTGCCACTCTGACACTTACTATTTACCTTGGTTTAAAACGAAAAGGCTTCAAAATTCCATAAAGTGAGCAAATGCAAAGTGTGGAATTAATTATATTAGCATATGAAATTGAAAGTTGGTCTTTAAATGTATTTCTCAAAAAAATAACAAATTCGATTTTAGATACATGGTAATATTTCGTTAGTATTGCAGTTTTAAAACCAATAATTCATGCATGTTTCAAAAGTTTATTTTACAGTGAAATTTACCGAATAGTTATCTACGATACGAATGACATCAAATATCGCTCGATAATTTTTTTCTTTTATCATTATTATCATTAACACATCATATAAGTCCGTCACCTGCTGGCGATGATCCAATTCTGTTTAGGTTGCCACTTGACTCGAAGACCCTTAAACGGTCCCTTCGTGGAGAACCTATATTTCTTCTTTTATTTTGATAATTGCATGTGTTTATTTTATTTTAATGTAATACAATACAACACAATACAATTTACTTCTATCTAGGATTATAAATATGCTCATCTAATTCAGTATGAAGACCCTGACCACAAGCATAAGATATTTACATTTCTAATTAATTGCAGTTCGTATAAGTTTCAAGCCAACCGAAGTTAATGACAGTTTGGATAAGGTTCAATCCAAAGCCTGCTTTTCACTGATTGTGGGCTATAATTCTTATGACCTTCATTTGATGTTACATAATCATTTGGTATTGAGGTTGTATGGCATTACTAGTGATAAATTCGAAATTTGGAAAGCATACCACTACTAGCTCTCAAGTAAGAAAGAAGTGCTCGTATTGCCAATGCTTAATTTGAGGCACAAATGGTAGTAAAACGTTTTGTGTCTCTGTTCACTGTTCATGTACATAAACTTTGTCGCAATAACGTTTTTGGTTATTGGAGTTACTCTTTTAAATGTGGAACCATTGAATAATGATAAAGGAGATACATCTTTTTCCAGTCCAAAGTTAAATATAAAGTCGTATTCCTTAGTTGCAAATAGCGAAGTAAAACAAAGCAACATGTAATGCAAGTTGTTCCAATTACTAGAGCAGGGTTAGGCATCCTACCGCTCATGAACCGGATCTGGCCCGCCAAGGAATTTCATCCGGCCTTGCAAAATTTTAAATGCTCGTGAATTCGGCCCGCGGCCCCATAGATCCATCCACCTCGTTCATTTTCTGTGATACCCACATACGACTTCTCGAAACAGAAATCTGAAACGACCTCAAATTATGGCAAAGATCTATTTTTTTCTTGATGTTCATCAATAATTCTGCCCAAATATATCTCATATTCTGGCAAACACCTTTGTTTGTCTTCACCTATAATTCGGCCAAAAAATGCCTAAAATTTGGAGTTGATCTCATTTCAAAGATTGTGGCAGCCTTTTGGAACCTTGCTGGGTGTGGATGCTGAATCTGTATTCAATTGTTTAGTGTTTTTTGGATATGAATTTACAATAAAACTAGTCCAAATAAATATTTAGAATTTGTATGCCACGTAATGATCTATTGTAAGTTGTGCCATTTCTTGATCTCTTAACATGTCACAACAAAAAAGAAGAGCACAGACGAATGAAAAAAAGTCTAAATTGTCATAATGTCATGTAGCGTCAGAATGGCTGCAGAGGGATCGTGAATTCACTAATCAGCAGCCACTCTGAGAAGCCATAATGGAAATATGGCAAGCTTATTTCATTCAATTTGTGTCGGGCACATTCATGCCATGCTGTTAATTTTATGCTTACATGGTCTACACGTTAGTGTTATCTACTTTTTAAATGAATCATCACATGAGCTTCAATAATATGACTCTAAAAACAATTCATTCATAACCCATTAATGAAATTAAAAAAAAAATAGTGGTAATATTATGATTAAATGAATTTAAATTTTTTTGCTTTGTTTATGTATGTTTTGTCGTTTGTTTGTTTTGCCCATGAACATGCAAAAAAACAAATAAACCAAATGTTTTTGGTTCTATCAAAGATTATAAATAAGCTTATCTAGTTCACTATCAAGACTTTGACCACGAACACACCAGATTATTTAACATTTCCACCAAAATTAATGGCATTTCGTATAAGTTTCTCGCCAAAGTTTACTTTTCACTGAATGTTGATAACAATGATTCGTATGACCTTGATCTAGTATTAAATAATAGCTTGATGTCTAGATCGTATGACATTACTACTTACTAGAAATTCGGAAAACATACCAGCAATAGTTCTCAAGCAGGAAAAACTTGCTCGTATTATCAAGCTTCTATTCGAGACACAAAAGGTAGTAAAGTGTTTGTGTCCATGTGCAGGGTTTTTCGTGCAATATTTGTTTTGCCATTTGGAATTTTTAATGCGAAACCACTGGATAATGATACCGATACATATATGTTGTACCAGTCCAAAGTTCCTAATTTAGTGAGTATTTTTGTCCCGAATTTTCTTATTTGTTGAATGATTTTCTTCATATTAATTCAGCACAGGCGAATGTGCAACCCCAATTGAAAAAACAATCCATTGAGACTGATGACGAATTTGCTTATGTTGAGCTGTTCTTAATTGCTAGCAAATCAACATGACCGTAATGATATTGAAGATTAATTAATGCCCACTGCTAATGTCGTTGATGGTTATTATCAAGAAATGAATGTTCATGTGGTTTTAGTTAACGTCGAGCTATGGTTAGAACGGGATTATTTTCAAACAGGATTTACATGTACAAAAACTTTGGGTAGTTTTACTGCTTACCGCCGAAATCAAATTCGTCAAGACCCGACTCCTACTGCAATACTGCAGATGCTATTCATGTTGTTCACAGTCTGAAGATAGATTTAAATAGAAAGCCACGAGTAGCAGGAATCGTGCATTTCAAAGTAATTGGGACAACTTTAGCAGACGGTATTTCTAGATATCAAACAAATCCTGCTTTAACTGCTGTCACGTTAACGCATGAGCTTGGTCATAATTTTGGTTTAGTTCGTATAAATGATGGTAACTTTAAATAAGACTGCTCGTGTAAAACTGGCTATTGCATTTTGAACCCCTTACTAATTTTGGTTTGCGACAAGTGTGGTCTGAATGCAGTTTAAATTTTGTCAAGTAATCATATTGTTTTTAACTGGTATAGCTGTCTAAGCAATATTGCAAATTGCAAAAGCAAATGTTGCTATTTTGATACTTGTCAACTTGCGCCGAATGCAATTTGTGATACTGGTTTATGCTGTGAAAACTGTCAGCTGTAATTTGGATGAATGTGATTTACCAGATGTCTGTTCAGGCACTCCATCATATTGCCTACAAAATATTTATAAGGAAGACGAAAGAAGTTGCTTGGACAGTCAGGCTTACTGTTTTGTAATGCTCATTGCTCAGGCTATGATGTAAATGCTTGTGGCAGGCGTAGTGGCAACTGTGGCCTTGGTACGTATTCTGGAACTGGTTACAAAGCATGTGTTTTGAATGATGTATTTTGTTTTGAATGAATTTGTTGTGCTTTGGATCTAGAGGATCTGTGCGACTCCCAGGTTTTCATTTTTTTTGCGATGATTAGATACAGGTTGTTATACTTTGGTTATTGCTGAAGACCAACCTCTACAAGCAATGGGTTTGGTACTTGATGGCACTGGTTGTGCGAAGATGATTTGCCAAACTCATGAATGCCGAAGAATTGCTGTATCACATTTGGAATCCACCATGCATTGAGGGTGTTTGTGATATTTTCCGGATTTTTCTTTGGCAACTTCATAAATATTTTTAGTTACTTAGATCACACTTGGCAAAAAACAATTTTTTTCATGCTTTTCACGGTTTTTCATCTGCTTTTGGATAATTTTAGGGCGCTGATTTCAAAAATGTTACAAGATTTTTTCTGTGACGTCTAGTTTTTTAGTTATTTGTATTACAATTGCATCCTAATAACATGTACTGGTCGCGATTTTTACATTTGCATTTTGCCTAAATGAGCTCAAAAACATTTGCTTTGATCCTCTTTTGCTTTCCGTGATCAATCAATGCTCTAAGAACTCCGTTATAAGGACCTTATAAGAACTACGATACCTTGTCAATTTATGAGGAGTTAATAGTTATAAGTCTTTGCGATATACTGGCATGTGTTTGGCTCCTATCTTTGATAAAAGATTTTGTTATTGTTCTTTTTAAACTAGCTATGTAGATGTAGAGTGCGATTGCAGCTCGTAAACCGAGAAAGTGGCAGCAGCTCCGGAGAACATCAAAGAGTTTTACTACAAGCTTTTGGCTAAGCTTGAAGAAGAACCACATTCATTACAAGCATTCCCAATTCCACACCTATGGAACCAAAATGACCCAAACAATTTAGTTGGAGATTTGGCTCAAACCCAAAAAATTAAAGCTTTTTCTACATTGAAACAGTGGAACATGCTGCAACAAGACCTTTAAATGCACATATATTTTCGTTTGCGGCATACAAAGCTTTAGAATTGCTTTGCGGTACATGATAGTGTATGCAATTGCAGTAATATCAATGACCTGTTTTATGGCCTTTGATCTGAGCACAATCCTGGCAAGTGGAGACGGTTCATTGATTCAAGCAAAGCATCTTTGAGGCTGTTCTTCTCCATAAGGGAGAAATCATTTGTCGTTGGCTCCTTTAGTTTAGCACATGCCTCTGGATTAATAGAAACTTTTGAAACAATGGAGTTGGTTTTACATTTGATCAAGTATTCAATCTATAAGTGGAGTATTTGTAGAGATCTCAAAGTGATTGGCCTTCTCCTTGGTTTACAAATGGGTTATACCAAGCACCAATATTTCTTCAGTCTTTGTGACAGCCGAAATGATAAGCAGCACTATACTTGAAAAGATTGGCACTCAACTGTTTTTTTAGCGAGATTTATCATGTTTCTACTTGATCCCACTAAAGTGTTACGCCAATACATATCAAGTTAGGACTTTTGAAAAACATCAAAGCAGTGGATCGAAATGGCAATGGATGTATAAAATTATAGGTACCTGCTACAGCGGTTTTCCACCAAATCCGATGCCAAAACAAGTGCTGGAATATTCATAAGAACAGAAATTTGGAAACTAATAAATGAAGAAAGATTGGTGAAAGGCTAAGGTCATCAGAAAAAGAAACATGGTATCACTTTTGCTTAGTGGTCAAAAATTTTTTAGGCAACGAATCGTCTTCATAAGTCAGCATTATTTAAGATTTTCTGTGCTGCTACAAAAGTTTTTCTGCTAGAATATCACTGAAAATTCGTTTTTTTCATTTCCACCTCGGATTTGTTTCATTGTAGCATTGGTAACATTTTCATCAAAAAATTAAACAGGTAGAAAATTGGTATTGGGGAGAATAACTCGGACTATGGTGGCAGATTATGTACTGCTGGTTTCTTCAGCGAGAAAGCGATGCAAAGTAGCCTATATTGTGAGAATCCAGCAAAAAGCGCAAAATATTTTTAACTGCAACAGTCTGTTGATTTTTTTTTGGAGGGGAGTTAAAACTCAATGAACTTTCCAAGTACCACTGCCGAAATTGTTGTTAACACCTGTTTATTAACGAATACATCAAAGACATTTCTTGTATATTGCAGTGGTAAAGTTACAATGATTATTATGCCAAGCCTAATGCATTATTTCATAATATTTTCTCGAATAACTAAAAAACTTGATTTTCTAGCAAAAAAATAAAGGCAGGTTTGAAATCAGCGCCCCTAATATACTCTAAGGCACTTTTTCACTTCAAAGTTGCCTTGTGTTATACTTTAGTTATTAGTTAATCACCTCCAAACATGACATATAATCGTTTGTTTTGTTTTTTTCAGTTGCTTTGGGGTAAGGGTGTTTGATTTTGGGTCAACTTGAAAAAGTAATGAATTGCATGTTGATCTCGTGCATTGAACCTTTAAACAATTTTCGTGAAAAAAATTTTGAAATATTCTTTACTGTAAACAGCAAAGGCCTAACTCACCATTTCAATTTTTAAGAAAATGGAAAAACAAAAAATGCATTATCTCCCGTTTCGCCAATTAGCTAGCAGAAGTTGTCGGTGATGATATTATAACAACCGTGATAGTAACCCAAATTTCCAGATAGAGAAAGTAGCTTGTAATTGCATCCTTAATTTTTTTTCCCTCTTGAAGGACATAGGCACTTGTTTAAAATGAATTAAGCTTCTAACATTAAAGTAGAAAAGGCAGAACAAAGTTCATGGAAACATTGTTATTTTATTTCAAGTCCAATTAATCTTGCTCTGAAGAAATTTCGCTGTTATGATATTTAGCTTATAAATACAAGTTTTTTTTCAAACCTGAAATGTGATTATAAAAGGTGGGGCAATAATGCTCTCTGTACTTTTGAATGTAAAGACTCATCGAATCTTATTCATTAATATGCTCTAGATTGTTTCAAACATGATGCTGCAGGTCAATAATGGTGATGACTAATGAGAGTTAGAACTTCATTACCATCAAAAGTCAACATGCCAATTGATTATATTTGCATGACTTTTGAAAAATCGGTAAAAAATGTACAAAATTGGTCAACTTGTAAGCAGTTAAATGCAATGAAGCAGACAAAGGTTTAATGCTACAACGCATCAAACTTAATCAAGAAAAGTACTCGTATAATACAATAACTTCCATGATTATAGGTACTTTTCGTTTACGTGCTATCTGGCCTAAAGGCTACCAATGCGGAAACCTATGAAAGAGCCACCAAACCGCAAGTAGGTTGCAATGGGAAAAAGTTGTCTTCCACTGGATTCGAACCTGCAACCTTTGGATTTTCAGTCCACTGCTCTACTAAGAAATACTAATGATTAAGCAATTGATTTTCGTATTCTTTACCACCATATGATGCACGACAAAACGATTGTTGTTAATTGGCAAAAATAAAGAAAAATGTGAAGAAAAAAAACAAACACTCATGTAAAGCGACTTTTACCGAACATCTGTATTTACGAAAAAAACATATAAAAATACGCATATACGTATAAAAAATACGCATTCACGTATAAAATTTTACTCGACCTAGTTTGTTTCGTATTGCCTTTCACCGAACATGAGTATTTCAGCATGCGTAATTTTTACGCTAGGCAAAGAATAAAATACAAACACAATATGCATATTTTGCTGGCATTTATAAAGAATTTTTTTGCGATGTGACGTCTTAAGGTTGTTTGGTTTACTGGTTATGTTATTTGTCTTTGAAACTTTTAATCTGGGTTTGGTTCTCACCAAAATCAAAACTTTAGATTTTTACACAAACGTAGCAAACGTTTGTTGCAATCAATTCCGGAATCTATTGTTTGAAAATTTTTACAAAGTTTTTAAACTTAGGCCTAAGGTACTTGATTAATTGATGTTTTTCTTTTGATCTTTAGTTCCGTATCAAATCAAATCTTTCATTCTCTCAGACCTCCCGCTCCATATACGAACGCGTTACCACTCTACCAACTAGACAGTTGCTCCTTCTCGTCGTGCTAAATATTGTTTCTTTTTAAACGTTTGCTGAATTAGTGTTGTATTTTTGTTTGGCAATGAAAGGTTACTACTACTACTACTGTATTTTTGCGAGCTAATCAAACTGAATTCTACGGAAGCAACTCAGTGAATTTTTTGATTTTTGAGACAAGGAGTAGTTGCTCTTATGGAAAATTGCAAACTAGGCATTTCCAAGTTTTGTTGGTTAGCGAACCACGAATAAATCTAACGCAATTTATAACAAAATGCTATCATTGCGTTTGTAAATATCCTTTGCTGTTGCAAGCATTTGAAATATGCGATTGTGCTAGAGGTGGGCTGTGGTTCGGATGGACGGGAGTTTAAGTGATTAAAAATTAAATTTACTTTTGTTATGGTTTGTGTCTTTAAGTTTGAATACCACCGAGAGCAACAGCTTCTTCAAAATTAGCTACAAAATTTTTGAAAATAAAAGGTTGTTTTTTAAAAAGATGTATGAAATTAGGATGAAGCAACTTTGGGAAGAATTAATCAAGAAAAATACAAACCGATATTCTATTGCTCGTTTCAGGTTTGGTCAGAGCAAATTAATTTCACGGCCAAGAAAAATTTGTCAAATCACAAATTATCAAACTTACAAGTCATTTATTTAATGCTTTTTAGATACGCTTACTGAAATATGCATCCGCGTATTTCCGCATATCAATAAATTACCCTGCGTAAATATGTGCGTCCGTATTTACGGATATGCGTTTTTTATGCGCGTAAATATGGATGTTCGGTAAAAGCCACTTAGTGCAAACATTAGAAAACATTAAAAAGTTTCTTTGGGACCTTAATGTCCTGGTGGATAAAAATCTTTCCACATAGTAGTCCTGCATCGAATCAGCCGTTCCTAATCGTCTCGAGCATATTCGTTCCCCCGTAATAGTTGCGGTCAGATTTTAGTTTTTTTTCCAAATTGTAGAAAAATCATACTTAAATGAAATCGGATTTTTTTTTTTTATGAATACGTTGGTACTAGTTTGTTTTGCCCATAAACATGCCAAGTTACATGAACGAAATGTATTTGGTTCCGTCAAAGATTATAAATATGCTCGTCCAATTCAGTATGAAGACTTTGACCACAAACAAAGAATATTTAACATTTCTACCAGAACTAACACTGGCAGTGCGGATAAGTTTCAAGCCAAAGTCCACTTTTCATTGATTGTTGACAATGATTCATATAACCTTGATCTGGTATGAAATAATAAGTTAATATCGAGGTCATATGGCATTACTACTTACTCAAAATTCGGAAAACATACCAACAATAGTTCTGAAGTAGGAAAAACATGCTCGTATTATCAAGGTTCTATACGAGACACAAAAGGTAGTAAAGTGTTTGTGTCCATGTGCAGGGTTTTTCGTGCAATATTTGTTTTGCCAAATGGAGTTTTTAATGTGGAACCACTGGATACTGACACCGATAAATATGTATCGTAGCAGTCCGAATTTCCTTTTTTTGATGAGTAGTGTTGTCTACAATCTACTTATTCGTTGCATGATCCTTTTCAATTCAAGTCAAAACAGACGAATGTGCAACCTTAATTGAAGAAACAATTCATCGAGACTGATGACGAATTTGCTTATGTTGAGCTGTTCTTGATTGCCAGCAAATCAACATGTGATGCATTGTCTGGCGACCGTGATGATATTGAAGATTATTTAAAAACCGTTTCTAATGTCGTTGATGGTTATTATCAAGAAATGAAAGTTCATGTGGTTTTAGTTCACATCGAGCTATGGTTAGAACAGGATTATTTTTAAACAGGATCTACATCTACAAAGACCTTAAACAGTTTTTCAGACCATCGCAAAAATCAAATTCGTAAAGATCCCGACTCCTATTGGAGTACAGCAGATGCTATTCACGTTATTCATAATATGAAGTTAGATACCATTACTGGCTCGCATGTAACGGGGGCAGCACACATAAACGTAATTTGCACAAGTTTAGCAGACGGTATTTCTAGATATAAAACAAATTCTGCTTTAACTGCTATCACGTTGACACATGAGCTTGGTCATAATTTTGGTTTAGTTCATGTGAATGATGGTAATCTTGAATGGAACTGCCCATGTGAAGCTGGCCATTGCATTATGAGTGCAAATGCTAATTTTGGTTTGCGACAAGTATGGTCTGAATGCAGTTTAAATTTTGTCAGAAATCATTTTGCTTATGATTGGTATAGCTGTCTTCACAATATTCCCGAACCATCATCTTTAGTTTTTGGCTCAGGTTGCGGAAATACCATTGTTGAAGCAGGAGAACAATGCGACTGTGGCTTTAAAGGAAATTGCAAAAGCAAATGTTGCAATCCCGAGACTTGTCAACTTGTGCCGAAAGCAGCATGTGATATTGGCTTGTGCTGTGAAAACTGTCAGCTGTTAGCAGAAGGTGTAATATGTCGAGAAAAGTCTGATGAATGTGATTTACCAGATGTCTGTTCAGGCACTTCACCATATTGCCCACATAATATTTACAAGGAAGACGGAACTAGTTGTTTGAACGGTCAGGATTATTGTTTTGAAGGAGCTTGTGTTAGCAGAGATCTGTTATGCAAGAAAATATATGGTCCTTTGTCTTCTGCTTCTGATCACTGCTATGAAGTGAATGCCTATGGCAAGCAAGGTGGCAACTGCGGCCTTGATGTAAAGTCAAAGACTGGTGACAAAGCTTGTGCTATCGACGATGTATTTTGTGGCAAATTGTTATGCTTTGGATCTAGAGTATCTGAAAAGTTTCTTGTTTTTCGTGGTTAGATACAGGTTGTTTTTCGTGGTTAGATACAGGTGCTTCATCAGCACACAAAACTTAAACTGTTTGAAGAGCAAGTGACAAAGAAAAACGCAATACAATACTTTGGTTGTTACCGAAGATAAGCCTCTCCAAGCCGTTGGTTTAGTACCCGATGGACTGCTTGTGGTGCAAAGATGAGTTGCCAAAATCATGAATTCCGAAGAATTGCGGCATCAATATGCAATCCACCATGCATTGGTGGTGTTTGTGATAACTTAGGATATTGTCGTGGTGAAAATGGAGAACTTTTTGACCAGTCACCCACTGGCATTGTAACTACTGGCATAGTACAGACTGACTTAAGGCATTGTCATTGTGAAGATGGATAACTTTGCAAACCATCATTCACTGACATAGTACCGGTAGATGATAACTTAAGGCCTTGTTATTGTGAAAATGGAGAACCGTGTGCCTCCTCTCCCACTGGCACAGTACCGGATCGCTCGACTACTGGCGAAGTTACGGAAAGCTCATCCATTAGTATTGTACCGGACCACTCGTCCACTGTCACAATTCCAAACCATTTACCCACAGACACATATGCGACGGACAGTAAGTTTTTCATTATTGTCACATCGATTTTTGTTGTTGTTGTTAGTGTTTGTTTAATTGCGTATGTGAAGATGTGGGGTGATAGCAAAGAAAAAGCCGCAAATCGATTTGTTATTATTGACGATGATGATGTGAAACAGAGAACTGTTGAAAGTGGTGGTAAAAAAGTGAACGCTAAAAATTTTTATTGTACTGACACTGACAATGATAATATGAAAAAGAATAACGTTAAAAGTGGCGACAGTAAAGATAGAGCAACGAATTTTTGTTTCATTGAAATCGACAATCATGATGTAAAACGAAGTAGCATTGAAAGTGGTGGTAGCAAAAAACGAGCAGTAAATCTGCTGGTTGGAATTGATAATGAGGATTTCAATCCAGAATAAAGTTGAATTTTGTGATAATAAAATGAGATCAGCAAATTTGCATGTTAGAATTGACAAGATACTCTGATTTGTCAGAGTAAAAGTCAAACTTGTAATTCTTGTCCTAAAACCTGTTTTCCAAATTAATTTTGTTCCTAATTCTAGTCTCAATACTGGCTATCTTTGGAGGATTGGTAGTTTGGCTTCCAGAAAAAGAAGATGGTGTTGCAGCACCGACTGAACTTAAAATTGGGATCATTGATACCAAATTTACGCCAAAACACAACATGTAAAACAGATAGCGTAAAGACATGTTATTTGCTTCTTAAGTTTAGCTTACACTGCCTTGTAGGGCTATATAAAAATTTTATAAAGTTTTACTTTGCTTTGTACCCTTTGTTGAAAGCCAAAAACATTGTATTGCGTTTTTCTTTGTC
This sequence comes from Trididemnum nubilum, assembly GCA_963965965.1. Taxonomy (NCBI): domain Eukaryota; kingdom Metazoa; phylum Chordata; class Ascidiacea; order Aplousobranchia; family Didemnidae; genus Trididemnum; species Trididemnum nubilum. Next base: position 37,564,247 of record OZ014473.1, on the reverse strand, counting down.
ACTTGCTCTTCAAACAGTTCAAGTTTTGTGTGCTGATGAAGCACCCCAAATTTTGTAATTTTTGATTTTTCACAACTTTTCCGGAAAAGTTTGGTTTTCTCGTTTAAAATATTTGGTTTTAGCTTGCTTTCAATACCATTTTTTGATTGGTTTGGATTCAATATCGGTTTTGAAGGTTTTGGTTTGATGCAACTTGAAATTGAATTCCGTTGCAGTAGCAAACAGCTAGGCTCTGAATTTTATCGATTATACTTCTGATTAGTTAGTGACTGATTGGTTAGGTCAGGGATATCTAGAACATCGGGATCGCTTACTGTAATTATGCGCTGACAACAGTGGTGCTAGAAATTTTTTTACGTTTTGTTGATATAAACTAGAGACAGAGTTGCAAAAATACGAAAACCATACTACATTGAAAACCGTACTATTTCCATGAGAAAATTATAGACCTGGGTTCAATTCCAGAGTTGTTTCTAAATTATGCAGATTGAAAATCAGCTAAAAATTTAATTGAACCGTAGCAATACTCAAATAAAAAGACAACACCCGATTTAAAAGTTAACTAGCAAAAAGCGAATTCATAAATTCAAACAATAAATAATAAATCGAACAAAATCTCGGTAAAACTACAGTATGGCCTAGTCCAAACTGGCACAGCATGTAACATTAGCTTTTGGGGGTGAATTTGGAAGCAAGTTTTCTAATGCCACGGCTCATATTTGCAAGAGTCTCGATCTCGCATTGGCTGATGCGCTTTAGCTCATTTTTAGCAAAACAGTTGAATAAAGCTTTCAGGATATGATTGAAATTGCAATGCTCTGCCGCGTACGTTTGAGTCACTACAAACTCGTGTTGAGGATTTAAGCAATATCCTTTAGAAGAGTCCAGCAAAGGGCACTTCGTCTTTTAAACACAAAAACTGCAGTCGAGCGCTTTCACGGACAGCTACTTAGTTGTAAATCTGAACTCCCAAAACACAACTAGCATGGCAGTACTGCTTGGGACTTGGGAGCATATAGGCCACCACGATTCGCTAATACCACTAGAAGGCTTTTTGCTCTCCAAACCCGGGATATGTTCAGTATCAATCAACAATTCTTTGCAGCCAAAGCATTTTCTTTGCTGAGATATGCATCTTGCTATGTACCCAGCGACGCAATAGATGACAGCGGTATCATCATCATAACTTCGTCAACTTCAATTTCTGAAGCCCATTTTTTTTAAGTTTTATTTCCTCCAAACAGTCCAAAGCTTCCATGTCATCCTCTGTTGAGTTAGTTGATCTGGTATTTAGGTGAGCCAAGGTATGCAAAGCATTTTGGCGAAGTACAGGAGACTCAGGCAACGAATCTTTTTTCAGCCTAAAATAGCTGCGGAATTGACACAAAAGTTGCCACCTTTTATTCGCCTACACTGGCCAAAACGTCCTTCAGCTGGATCATTGGTAAATTTGCCAAGTAATATAATACTTAAATCCATGCTTGTTGATGAGGTGGAAGGTCATTGCCACCATTGCCTACAGGGATAAGAGTGCAGGCAGTAAACGTTTCAGCTGTTAAGCCTGATTGACCAGATGCTTTACATTCTTTCAAGATTGCAAGTGCTTTTAGCAAAAACTGGAGAGTGTAGTTGCTAGATCCATCTTCATCAAGACAAAGGGGTTTACACATTGAATCGTTCTTTCGAAATCCTGAAAAGTGCAATAGGTGATTAATTATTTTCAATTACATAGCTATAAACATATGAATAGGACTGGTATGAAAAATAACACTTTGGTTGCAATAACTGCAAGCTCAAGACAAGGCAAATTGTTATTTAGTCACTCAGTAACAACATATAGCAGTCATAGAGATTGATTAAAATTGCGACAGGAAAGTTGCGAAAGAATCTGGCGGACAAGTCAAGCAACCACCCTAATTGTCAAGAAAACTTTCTAATTTAGCCAGTATTATTGAGGTCAATATTTTTTATGTTATGCACTGTTGTTAGATTCAAGCGTTTAAATGCAGCGGATACAGCCTGAATTTGAAAGTTACGAATAATTCAGCATTTAAATAAGTTCAAAATTTTAACTCCACCATCAAAGTTTCAAAAAAAGGCCATCAATTTTACATGCAAAGTGCAGTTTATTGTGTAAATTGTGTAGAACAAAAATTGAAAAGGGAACACCGTTTAAAAGGTACACTACGAAAGCAATCGAAGAAACATCAAAATTCACAAATGTCATGCTAAAAGCAGAGAACAAAAAATTACAAGTTGCATGCATAAGACAGCTGTTTCGCCTAATTTTAAGGCTCATC